>CM069298.1:32125000-33325000 GCA_035609425.1 Epinephelus awoara | reverse complement strand
GATTGTTACGCTGCTATTATGTGTGGGTGCGCCGTTATTTCCTGTGTGAGGTGCCACAAATGAGGCGACATTTTGTGCAACAGTGAACACGACGAAATTAGTGTTGGCTCTAACTTTGCTAACAGGACTTTTTACATGTTTACACATAAATATACAGTTACCAGGTTGAGGAACAGAGGCCTCAGAGTACTGTGTGCAAAAAAACTTGGCCAATGAAGGCTTGAATACCTGGTAGAGGAAGCGCTGACTGAACTGGTGCATGGCGCCCTGCAGTTGGCTGCGCTGACTCTGCCACTGCTGGTAGTTGCGCACAGACTCCGCTGTGGGCCTCTGCCATGTGGTGGTTCTGGTGTTGTGGTCCACGTAGTAGAACCTGCCCCGCTGGTCCACTCGCTTCTCCCAGCTGGAGTGGGGACAGAGGGGGGGGGGGGAATGAGAGGGGCTGCAGCTTTCAACAACATCTTTATTAAGCACAAGTCAAGAGTGGGTGGTACGCTGCGCTGCTGATAGTAACAGCGTTGATTTATAGAGACGAGGAAAGAAAAAACAAAGGCAAGAAAAGGAAAGAAAACAGTGAGAGGAGGGAGACAGAGTGGGAGGGAGGAAGAAGAAAAGAGGAAAGGGGATAAAAGTGTAAAGATGCATCGAAGCAGGAAAGAACTGGATGAAGAAAAGAGGTGGAGGGGAAGGAAAGGATAGACTATGCTGCTAAAATGGTTAACCCAAAATATCCCTGACAGAACTCGTTAGATTAAAGTTGTCGATTACTGAGTTTAGTAAAATAAAACAGATACCAACATATTTTTTCAACAAATTTGGCTTAAAATATAACCAGCTTTCTTCTGTAAAAAAATAAATAAATCCCAAACTTGCATATGGTCAGTGGCAAACTTTAAAACTTGTTCAATATCTCCAGAAAATCAGCTTTCCAGGGACCGAATAAGGCTGCTGGATATTCACACGGCAGGTCCCAAAGTTTGGTTTGGCTTGGCCTCAGACGTCATCAAACAGTTTATTCACTTTAAGACAATGCCAGCCCTCAATTACAATGATGAGGGAAAACAATGGGAGACGCCAGGTTTCTGAGTGACAATAACCATGTGCTGCGGCGTGTGTTTGTGTGTCAGTGCCTGCCAATGGCATTACTCAGATGTCTATGTACACACTGTTCCTCCCTTGAGATGGGGGGGTCTGGACATGGACTGAGATATAGACGTTCCACAGAAATACACACACACTCACAGGAAACATTGGTCACATATGCCACACACACACACACACACACACACACACACACACACACACACACACACACACACACACACACACACACACACACACACACACACACACACACACACACACACACACACACACGTTTCCTTGGCTCAGCAGGACAAGCTGCTGTTATGCTGCTCTGCTTCTATTCTCATATCTCTGACTCAAGCGCTACAGAATTTGGAAGAGAAAACAGCATCAACTTCCGCATGCTAACAAAAACACACTGCAGATACCAACAGGCTTGAGAAATGCGCACACACACACACACACTTACACACACACAAAGGAATAAAAGCAGCCCAGGGCAGCGCTTTCATTGTTGCCCCGATGTTAAAACTCCATGACATTTTTTAGACTTTTCATAACTAGCTGGAGCACTGTATCTCTGTGATCCTCTTCATTTCTAGCTTGTTCAATGTTTTTCTAAAGTGGGCTTCAGGTCTGGTTTCCACCACAGTTAGGATAAAACTAGAATTTCTGCCTTGTGGTTGTATCCCACCGCCACCTTGTCAAGTTACAGTTTACATCCATGTCTGTCCAGACTCATATGAAGCCACGACAGCAGACAATGTTTTTAAATGTGGATGATGCTGCAAAGAAGCTACATATTTTAAAATGTGGATGCTTCACACACATCTGACCCCCGGCAGCACAGAAGATCTATTTAATCAGCACAGTTTCAAGGTGGACACCCAAGATTAGTGTCACCAATTCAGTATCTGACCAAATGTCTCCCCTTCTGTTCCTGAGTTATGATGCCGAGTAACAACCAGAAAAGTGTTTCTGCAGAACATCATGATGTCACAGTGAAGCTGACCTTTGATCTTTTAGATATAAAATGTCATCACTTTACTATTTTATCCTATTTGATAGTTGCATGAAATTTTGTCATGAATTCTTGGCTGTTGTTGGCCTGGAGGCATTAAAAAAACACCAGCTACTGCAATGGATGTGTGAGACAAGCTGTAAAATAAACTCTGCTCTGGTTCCCTACAATGAACTTAAATTTGTCAAAATCTTATCTATCCTATTTTACACTAACCAGTTTGAGACACACTTTTTAAAGCTCACTGGTATTGCATTACATGGAAAAACATAACATTTCATTACTGGTGGGAATCTGAACAACACACATACATCCAAGGTTTTCATTTGCTGAATCCTTCCAAGAGTTCAAGTCCTCTAAACAGACTCACTTCTGTTGCACCAAAGCTATTAGTGCAAACTCAAACACACACATTCACTGTGTATTCAGTGCACAGGAGGAGAGCTGCATGAAAGGTTTACTCAAGTTAACATTATCAGTCAACTTTCCCTGAATAAGCACGTATTTCTTAATTGTCACAATCCCTGAGATCTTTATTGTCAAATCCATATTCATGGAGGGTTTTGGTGGCATTTTATGACTCTGTTACCAAGTTGATAGTAAAAGGTGATGAAAAATGACATGCAGGATTCAAACCAGTGATGTTACTGTTCCATATTGGCAGCTTAACCACTGCATCACCAGGGTCCCCCCCCCAATTCTCAAGGCTATACATGGCTGACATTTTTTCAGCAATTCAATATATTTACATCTTGCATTTGCCCCTTATGTTGTAGTTTTCATTGTTAATGGTGCAGTCCGCCTTTCCTGTGTGGGTTCAAAACAGAACACAACACACAAGGGATTCACAGGAAACAATGCATGCAAGTACTCTACTGTTACTGTTTATTTCTCTGTTTAATGACATCTCTGCTTCAGCCGTGTCTCGCTAATGCAAACAGAACATTTCCTTCTGTTTCAAATTAAAAGAGTTCAACTGGCAAGCCACAGACTACATTTTATTGTGAAGCAGCAACAGGTAACACAAAGTAATTGTTACCAATGTTAGCAGTATTATTTTACACTAAAATCAGTAATCATAAGATAAAGGACAATATGATACAGTGATTCCTCTCAGTTCACATTTTTGGCTGTTCTATATAAAGACTACCTCACTTATGTGTTTTTAATGGTTTCCTAGTAGAATGAATATATTGGTGGTTTGGGTCCTTTCATATTATTTGTTGACATTATGAAAAATAGAAACTTTATCCCCTGACTTATCCTTTAAAACACACTTGCTATTACCACCAGTAACCACAGGTGTCTCCAAATCAAAAAGAAGTAAAATCTTAAAGATGATGGGCCCTATCTTACATCCAAAGTGATGCACAGTGCAGCGCAACTGTCATTTCCCATTTAAGACAGACACAGTTGCCATATTCATGGCTAGTGGCCACATTGTGTAAGCTGCAAATGTACTTATCGTTGCGCCCCTGGGTGTGGATGTCTTAAAATGAGGTGTGATCAGGTAAACTGTTGGTGTACTGCTATTTTGAGGCAGCAGAAGGTGACTGTGCCATTGACCAACAAAAGCCTGGTCTGAAGTCAGACAGCTCCAGTAATTTCCTGCCATTTAAAGGGTGCATTATTCAGATCGTAAGACGGGCCTACATAGGCGAGTTCACAACATGCATACTCTCAGCCTGTTACACACACAGGGATGCACGGATGGGTTGTGGTTGGGTGAAATAAATCATTAAGGAAAATATTAATTACATTCTCTAAAATTTGAACATAGCAGAGAGCAGAGCAGAGCTGCTGTCTGACTCCCCATTAATAATAGTGCTGTGCACATTTATGCATGAGGAGCAGCGTAACTTCATTGATTATTTCAGAGGCTAAAATACCAAAAACAACAACTAACAGCTCTATTAGTGGCCATGACAAAACTGCATGACCCTGACAGACAACTTCACTTTTCCCTAAAATAGAGAAGTTTGAGCAAGACACATAAACCGTCGACATTGTCATGTTCTTGATAACTGTATGTGTACATACAGTATGTACTGTAAATGGTACTTCTCAGATCTTAAACTGCTCCTTGCTGAGGCCTTAGACATTTTTAGCAATAGTATCTCGAAGCCCATATGGTCTACATTATCACCCCGAAGATTTCAGTTCAGAAACAACACTGTACTAAATTAGCTAATGTGAGGATTTGAATAAATTGTCTTCTGAGAGGAAAATCTTTTTTCTCTTGTGGTCACAAGTCAGACGCAGCAACACAACAGCACCCGCGAGCTGGCAGGTTTCAATATCTTGCTCAAGGACACTTCAGCAGTGTGGATGATTGCAAACACAGGGAGTTATTTTGTTGAGGGATAGTCTCTCTGACCACTATGCCTCCGAGCCTCCTTTAAAAGGCAAGAAAAATACTGTTCCCTCTCTGATATTAGCACTAGCTAGTTATTTACTGGAGCCAGGGAAAATCCCAGAGCCCGCAATGGCCTGTCTGAGAGTCTCTACTTAGTTCTGCTATCTGACTTCAACTCTTTGTACCAGTCATGTCATTAACTATCTGCTGCATGTATATCTTGGAACTAGAAATGTAAAGTCTCCTCTCTTAGAACGATCGAGACTAAACAGCACATCCTTTATCTTCTTTTGGACAGTCCATTCATTGTTAATTACCATGTTGGCTGACACCAATCACTATGAGTTCCTATCTTCTTCATTCTCTGTTGGGATATAGTTTGATATGTGTTTATTGAATGAAATAGGGCAATCTGCTTTGAGACTCTGCTTTATCTTCAGTTCACATGTCTATACTATACATGTATTTAGTGCTTACTCTGCTGATATTCCACTGCTCATGTCAATTACTGCTCATGAACTGTGGTCAAACTAGGCAGTGCCGATTAAATATGAATCAAGATTCTGTATTTTTGTGTACCGTTTGGCTGTAAAATTAAAAAGTTTGTGACCCAAGCACCATGCACTGGCCAGAGCAAACATTCTCATTTCAAAGCTACACAGCACACTAAAATATGTTTCTGAAAACATTTCAGGCAAGAAATGCAGTAACAGAATCTTGTTTCATATTTGATGAGCTCTGCCTAGTTTGACAGTTTGACTGCAGTTCATGAGCAGTGATTGCTGTGATTGACAGGTGCTTTAGGGACTCCTCTGCTCTAATTGGCTGTTTTCATTCAGCCACGCTGGATTCTTGCAAATGCCATTAGGAGCATTTTGAGGAGACAAGAAGGCATGATTTTTTTTTGACAGATCATTTGCCTGATGTAACAACTGTCAGGATATAGTGATACTTACAAAAATACTTTTTGCGATATATGCTGAAAAGGAGAGACTCTAATAAGACTCTAAATACCACCCTGTCAACTATTAAATTAATCGCCAAATAAAATAATAATCGATCAGTCGGTACAAGTAATTTTTTAAGAAAAAAAAAAAAAAAATCCAAATTCACTGATTGCAACTTTGTTATGTAAATAGTTTCTGGTTTCTTTGGGTGGTGAACAAAACAAGACATATGAGAAACACAATGTTCAAAACACTTATAGGAAACTTTTTGTGCTGCTTCTTTCTTGCTGTCTGCTGGCTCAGTATGTGATGGCATATCACCAGTGCTCACTTTACTGATGAAAGTGCCTCTTCATCAGCATACACATTGTCAGGAAGTTGCATGCACGGGACAGGCAGAAATTAAACTGTATTAAAGTATCTCAGGACATCCATCATCCCTTTGGTGGTTTGATTCTGTGCTGATTCATGATAGAACTAACTGGCAAAACTGGGGTTTGTTAAGTGTCCCAGCATCAGTATCACTCAGTAACACTGCCACAGTAACATACTCTGCCACTTCTAGAAAGCCACCAGCAAACAGACAGAATGGGAGACACTGCAGTCCCGATTGTCAAGTATCGCTCACAGTTTTAATTAAGTTGTTCATAAGAAAAAGCTCTTTTCTTTAGACTGTCCATTTGGCCTCAGAAACTGTTTTTTGGGAAGATGTTACTGCTACATTTAGGCTTGGTACAGCTGTTGCCATTCAATGTTGGGAATTCTCTCTAACCATTTAAAAAGCATTAGTTGAGTTAAAATGTAACCATTTGATCTTTCCAAATGCAATATTTCATATCACCACAAAATGCTTTACAGTCTATTTTGTATTGTTTAACTTTGTCTGAATAACACTGTCAAAAATCATGAAAAGGAACTGTAAAATTGTGGTTGACACACATCGTGCCATGCTGACAAGTACAGCTTGGTGTAAACACAGCATCAGTTTTAATTTAAGAGGCCCTACTACGGCTAGTCTAAAACAAAGTGTGTTATGACATCCTGCAGCTTACGAGAGTGGTTAAGCCTGTGATGTATCACTAGTTACAAACTCTAGAGTATATTTGATAAAGAGCAGTGTGACTCAGAAGCTCTCCTCAGCCTGGCTTCGGATGGCTTTCATTATTTTAGCTTCCAAACCTCGATTGCCTAACCCTCCCCACCCTGCCCCCCCAGCCTCTAAACAGTTCCTGGTGTGTACATCTGGAGCACTAGCCCAGCATTAGCTTGCTAATTGATCCTCTGAAGGGCCACGGCGGCCAGCAGCCAACACAGTGGTGGATGGAAGTACATGTGGCTCTAAGAAAGGACTTTTGTTCTCTGGGCCCCCGCGCTCTTGTTCCTTGTATGGAAAAACTGAGAATGGGGGGTGGGTTCGGGGAGAAGGAGGGGGTGACCTTTTCCTAAAAACAGTCTCCATCTTTCCCTCTGTCACCCAGTCACACACTCTGTGAAAATCCATAAATAAAGGGTGCAAGTAAAAATGTCATAAAAGGGCTGGACTCTGGCAGGGGTGCTCTGCTCTCGTAATGCTGTCCACAAAGTAAGGCAGAAAGCTGTGTTCTCATTATGATGGCTTAGCACACAAACACTAAAATCACACTGGGTAATTTGGGACAAATTACAGTGTATGTAGTTTTAACTGAGAGCAAACATTCTTGATACATTCTTAAATCAAACAAGAAACAAGGAGGCTCGGTCTGGCAGCTGACAGAAGTAGAGCTCAACATGAAATCCTCTGGATACATTTCTGTACTTGATCTGCACATGGTCAATGATGTGAGCTCCTAAAGGCCTGATCGCACCGCCAATTAACATGGCTAAATTTGGAGGAAAATTTAATTCATTTCAGTGGAACTGCTGCGGTCAGAGGATTGGCTGGTAAGGGTGAAATAAATCTGCAAAAAATTCTGGCATTGAGTTCAACTTTGATGACTCAGGAATTTGTAGCTCATCAGCTGTGTTGCACCATCCACTTTTATTTAAAGGTGGGCCATATTTTGTGTCATATATATATTATATATATATATATATACACACACATACATAGTGTAACAATAAAGGATGTTCATAATAAACGTGGCCAAAGTTTCAAATAATGAGGTAAATGTATACATAAGTGATTTCTGTGAGCAAGCTACATGCTGATGTGCTAACATGTAAACTTTTTCACCCTGATTTCAGATCATATTCCTGCTGGAACATGTCTGGTTGTGTTCAGAAGCTGTTATTGGTGATTTTTCACAGTAAAAAGTGCAGCTATTCTCTGTTACAGTCATTCTCCACCTCACTGACGGTGCAGAGAGGCTATGGCATAGAAGACAGACAGGCGCTAATGGGGCATCTCAGACAGAGGGTGAATACAGGTGATCCAGAATAGACAGAATGAATAAAATAAAGTGTTGTTGTTTTTTTAACAATAAAGCATGTGAACCTTGAAAACAAGTATGGACTTGACAATAAGCATAAAAGGTCCTCTTTAACCCTCCTCTGTCTTAATAAAAACTCAGCAAAAGAGAAATGGTTTGCAGACAATTTTAAGATAGTGGTACAACAAATAAATCTTTTGAATCAACTGTGTGAACTACTTGTATTGAAAGTTTTTTTTATCTCTGCAATAATGGAGAGCTATTATGACTGACTACTGCTCGCATATTCCTGGCTGGGTCAAAGAGCCCTGCAAGTAGTCTCCTAACAACCAAGTGCGTGTGAACGTATATATATGTATTTCTGTACAACTGTACAGTCTGGACAGCAAGAAACCACATAAAATGCGATTTCTGCAAATCTGATCCAAACCATATCTGATTCTAATTAGTTTTTTACAGATGCATCTCAGTCTTGATGCTTTGGCCACTCAAATTATTTCAACATGTCAATGAAACATCAAATCCAGAGTGACCGAAGTGCTGAGCAGAATCCATGCTTTTACTAGCAGAGCGCTTTGGAGGATGACATGGAGAACAACAGTCCATGGATAGACAGTGGAATAAATTGTTTGCTGGCACCTTGACAGGAGCTTCACAGCGTCATTGTTTGGAGCGAAAAATGGTGGACCAAATTCTCACGCTTCCATGTTGGTAAGCCGCAGTTCCAGCGTAGGTACATAGTAACTGACACCTGCTGTACATCATCACCACAGCGACCAATAAAGATATGTTGATGTCTGGACACACAAATCTGATCTGATCACTTTCAAATAACACTGTGGACAGCCAGTCTTACAGATCTGACCTGAGAAACAAATCTGATTTGCCAGCAATCTGAGTGTAGCCATCATGCCCTACTGAAGTGTGTGTTTATAATCTACCCTTTCCTCTTCTACAGACATTTTCTGATTTTGTAATCATTTTGTTTTTGTAAGTACAATTAAAACATAGTCTCAAAGCAAATTAAGGCTGTAAGTGGTATAATATGAATGCTATTGTTTACAAATGAAACTAAGTGCAGTCTTTCTGCTGCTGAAATGACTGCTCTTAAGGAAGACATGACTGACTGATATCTGATTTTTAAAACCCAACTGCTAACCCAGCATGTTAGTGCGTCTAACCAGTGCTCAAAAAAACACTGCATCAACAGAGAAAACACATATAAAAATGAAACCGGCATACCCTGGTGGCAGTGGTCTCTCCCAGGTTGTCGTTTTTGTGTTGTGGTCGACATAGTACACTCTGCCATGAGGCAACACCCTCTGCTCCCAGCTACACACAGAGACAGAGAGATGGAGAAGAATTACATTTACTTCTGCAATTCACACTTAATATTAGAAGCACCTATTTTTAAGCATTTCATAATTAATGTAATTACAGCAACGAAATTACTCCCCAGTACACAACTTCGATTATTTTGAGAGCAAAGGGAGTGTCCCTCACTTATACTCAGTGGGTAACAGTGTGTGACCAACAAAGACAGAGAGGAGCATTGATATCATGTGCAGAGGAAACATCAGCTCTCTAAATATGTCTTTATCACCTGCAATCATTTACTAACATGAGCTCTTAGTGCCACTGACTCCCTTGCAATTATTTACCAAATATATCAGATTTATCTTTGTAACTATTTATTCTTGTCATTTGCTTTGCCACCAAACACTGGTGTATTTGATTTCAATACAGCTCATTTGACTTAAACAGAGTGTGAAAGACATTAAAAAACAGTTCAAGGAAAGCAACAACAAATCAGTGGAGGAATTTAAATCTACAGCTGTTTACAGCAACTTTTCTCCCATTAATCAATAAGCACATTCATAACTGCCACTGTAAATGCATAACTCAGTATTGCATTGTATCACAGTATTGTAATTACATTCTACAAAGTCTGCTGTCAGCAGTCAAATAATTCACCACCTCCAGAAGAAAATATTTACACCACTGTGACTGAAACTGGATGTTAACACTTCTTAATATCTTACTCATTGGATGATTTGTTCTGATGTTCAGAGTTAAATATGATGCTGGCCGCTATTTTGGAAATGCATCATTAAAAATCGATGTAGAAGCACTATTAAATGGTTTACAGCTGCAAGCAGAAATATAGCAAGTAGGCTCCATCTTTGTTACTGTATGGAGTCACGAGGAATACAAAGGAAATTCAAAGTTTGGTGAATTCTCATATTTCAGTGTCTTGTGTGGTCGATGTGTGTTTACAGTTTGGTGAGAGAATCTCTTTACACTTTACATTTGTATAGCTAATGTACTTTTGGGAAGTGAATATGAAATATAACTGCACTGCTTTAACTAATAGACAAGATGTAAGATGTTCTTATGCACTTTATCTCTACATGCACTGATTCTCACCCTGCCGGGAGTGAGTCTGTGTTGGACTCTGTGGTGCTGTTGCTGGCCTGCTCGGTGCTGGAGGTGGCATTGGGAGTGGGCTCCGCCGGCGTGGCTGGACCCAGGGCATCCTGACCTGGAGAAGGGCTACTGCTGCTGCTACTGGCAGCTGGGGATCGACCTGATGGGGAGGATGGAGGAGGTGTGTGACGGGCCACGCCCCCACGACTCTCCAGCCCGTTAGACGTCAACTCAACTTTGTCTACGAGAAGACATAAAGGGGAGGGAGGACGGGAGAGCAAAATTACTTATTGTTAGAGTGTAAGAGAGGTAGCTCATATCAAACTAGAACCTAAGAATCAGCTGATGTGGTGATTATTAATTTTTAATACTGCATTCATGGAGAGGCTCTGACATCTGGGGCGTCTAGCTGGCTGCTACACATCGTTACATTCTAGTCAGCTGTAAAAAGGACAAACAGTAAGCAAAGGATTTGTTACAGAAGCCTCAGCTTTGTAGGTTTAAAGTGGATAGAAAATATATATAACTTTGCTACAAAGGTTGCCTGGATAAGCGTTACACTGATTTCAATTTGTTCAGATAGGAGAGTGGGATATTATGCAGTATAACACTGATATAATAGATGGTTACGGCTATTCTGTAATTGATCTCTATTATTATATTATGAGTTCTGGCTTCCGTTAGTAGACTGAGTAGAACTGACAAATCACGTTTGAACAGCAGGTAAACAGTCCATGTGAGGAGGCAGAACACATTGGCTGAAATGCAATTCCTGAATTGACTGGCTATTGTTAGACATAGATTCAGGTTTACATTTGCCTTTTTAAAATCTATCTGTGTGCAGTCCAGAGTATATTTTATTTTGTGAATGTCCGCCAGTCTGTGTGGCTGCAGGCTACATAAGAGGGAGAGGGATGACAGGTGACAGATTTTAACTTAAGTCTCAATGAGGACTGCATAAAGAGAGAACTCAGCTTTCTGTGAAGTTATCATTTAACCAAAACTATTGTAGACTCTGACGTCACATAATGTGGTTATTTTTTACTAAGCAGCAGTCAGAACATCTTTTTGTGCCCCTTTAAAGACGCAGAATATCTTGATAAATTACAACCAGCAGCCCCTATCAATTTTTACATCAGAAATCAGCTCTGACAAACAGATCTGAGTCTAACATTAAAGTCTAAATCCTGTTGAGTGTAACACAATAAGGTTAGCAGACTTTTCCTATACCTGCGCTGCTTCCAGGGCTGACGTGACTCTTGAAGGACCGATGGCAAGCAGACGAGCCCGGCCCAGAGATCTGCTCCTCATTCAGCTCCCCGTTTGTCAGTGAGCCACCTCTGGAGCACCCTGGGGAGCCGCCCTGCGAACCTCCCACTGAGTGCCTGTTACTCCTGCCAAAAGAAAGAGAAACAGAGAGAGACAGAGAGAAAATGGCAGATGAGGGGAAGAAGTGAAAGAAAAGGAGATGATGAGGAAAGGCAGAGGGGAGGAGGTGAGAAGAGACATCAACATTTGCACTTACTGCATGGAAAAAAAATGTATGTGTGTTTTACTTGTTCATTGACTGTCTTTCATATGCTCCTCCTGGAGATCGCCCCACAGCTTTGTTTTGACAACTTATGATTAGACCTATTGTTGTTCCTGACTCAGGGGAGTAGACCTGGCACATGTACGAGTGTGCACATGGACAAACCCAGCACACAAAAAACACACACAGAGGTGTTGGTGTCGGCTACTTTTGTTCTCTGAACAACCTCATATTTTCCTAACACTAAATATAACTTTGCTTTTCCGACAAGAACTTTTATACAGGGAAAGACATGTTGGCTTTCCCTCCCCAGGACTGAGGAATGCTGAGGCCAAGTTTGGATGGCCATCAACAGCAAACCGGATTAAGGGTTGCGCTCTGTTTATTCGCTACAATAAGAAGCAGCAGCAGCAGCAGCGGAAGGAAGCAACCATTTGACATTGACACTTGGCATGTGTGTGTGTGCGTATATCCGTCTGAATGCGTTCTTACGTGGGCACCGAGCTCCTCGTCATGGGAGAATGACAGAATTCACTTCTCCTCTACGTCTGTTCGTACACAACTGGATGGAGATGTTGACTGCTTCTCCATGACAGCAGCGGTTTGGGCTCTTGGCTGAACTGTGTTTAATGCCCCCCTACAATGTTTAGAGGGAAATACCATCCGACCCCATGCACCCCCACCGCAAAGCTTTGAAATAAATGCAGACTGCTCCACTATTTATTATCCCACTACCATTCTAGCCGGTGAGAGCAGCGTCTGAAACCACATTCAGGGGGGAATAACATGCTGGCAATCTGCATAAGTGCTTCAGTCGACCATATTGGCAGAGGCCTCCTTCACTCGAACCTTTTCTTTTCTTTCATTTATTTTGATTACAATTATGCCTAGGGTTTATGTTTTCCACATAAGCACTTTGCAAACAGTGCTTTAGAAAAAGGTCATGCAAGTTTATTATTGTGCTATTATTCTTATTATTATACCACAACATCTGCAGAGATTCAAAACCAGCAGTGTAGTGAACACTGCTCAGATGCCTAACAAAGTTGATTTTGTGTGTGTGTGTGTGTGTGTGTGTGTGTGTGCGTGTGTGTGTGTGTGTGCTGACCTGCTGTGAGATTCAGCTGTACTGGGAGTTTCTTCACTCTGTGTCCTCCTCAGGTTGGGTCTGTCTGCCTGAAGTATCTCTGTAAAGACACATAACATCATCATTGCACAGACATGGATAACCAGCTTCGATCACAGCACACAGTATGTCAATCAAGGAGGAGAGAAAGAGAGCGAGAGGCAGATTAAGAAAAAGCTAGAAAGTGTTTGCTTGATCAAGATTAAGTCCAGTCCAACTTTCAAACATCCACACTCACATCAGCAAACCCAGTTAACAGGATTTGCGCTCATATTTTTGTATGTAAAATAAGGCCTTTGGGGCCTAACCTTTTACTGTTTATCTGTTTATTCTGAATTGAATTTTGGAGATATGTGCTTAAAAGAATTGAGAACACATCTACAAAGCCCTACCAATATATACAGTACAGTGAGTTGGAACAAGTTGGAACAAAAGGGAAAAATGTATATCTTAAGAGTACTCAACTGATTCAGCATTACACTCCTAACACATTATTGGACTCACCATGGATAATTAAAAAAATACTTCACTCACAAAATGACCATTTGTGTATCAGCTGGTGATGCCATTTTACCTTGGATTTGTGAAGAAAAATTAGGTTTTCTCACATGCCTCCACAGAAAATGGCAAACATATTGATTTATCGATTGATTGGGAATCACGTTTAACAACAGCAAAAATATGTCAAACATTAGTTTCACAAACAAAAGACTAATTACTTATTACAAATTATCATTTTGTGGGTGAAGTATTCCTTTAAGGAGCCTATAACTTTAAGTGAGCTAGCCTGAAGTAAAGAAGGAGCGCAGGCTACACAGGTCTGGTATGCTTGTTTCTTTCTAATGTCATCCTTCACCCACCAAAAATCTTTATTATCAAACTTGTAGTCTTCAGCCCCAACTGACACTGACCCAAGTAGCATCACTTGGCAAAGGAAGTGGACCAGTTTTTGTGCAGCTCCCTCTGGAGCCACAAAGGGCTCTATGCTACAAATGGTGGACTTCCCATTTTAAGCATTAACAGTTTGTTTTCTGATCACTGTTTGAAAGTAGCTATTTTCCAGGAACCACCATCATTAAGAAAAGCTTTCATAGTGTGGGGCCCTTTGGTGCCAACCATGAACCACAACGTCCCTGGCTTGAGCCTGGCTGGAGACCTCTGCAACATGTCATTCCCCACCTCTCCCTACTCTCATTTCATGTCATCTCTCTACTGTAAACTTGGTAATAAAAACATAATACAACAAAAACATACAGAACAACAGCAGCTTGCCAATCTCACTACTCAAATTAGCATTTAGTGTTTCATATATATGTATTAAAAAAACACTCCCGTTAGTGGATTCCAAAATTGTCGCAAAAGACTTGGTGTCTCTAGCTGCTACACTGGCTGAAACTTGAAAAGAATTCAACACTAAAGCTCACTCAGCAACAATTACTGTCACACTTTGAACATTATACTGGTCCTCTGCAAATGAGAAAGTCCTTATAGAGAGGCTCAGGCCACTTTGTGAAAAAAAAAAAAGAATAATCAAATCCATACAGACCTGAAACATGTGGCATGTGTACAGTTGGTGGTTTAATAGAGACCATTCAGCCTTGTATGGACTGTGTAGTCTGTGCTGGTGTGAGTGCTGGTGTGTGTGTGTGTGTGTGTGTGTGTGTGTGTGTGTGTGTGTGTGTAGTGGCATGCGGTCTTGGTGGTGTGAGGGAATGTGTGACTATATGCTCAGTCTCAACTGTGACTGAAAACCACAGCCTTATAACATGCTTTTCATTAACACTCACTTTCTCCTTTACACACACAAACACTGCACCTTCCTATAAGACACTCATGCCGGAGGCATGACAGCCTCAAACAGTATCCATATTTACACACATATAAATCTTGCTATCTTAATTAAAGCAAACAGGTAATATCTCTCTTTCACTCTTACGCTTTCTCTCTCTCACACTCTCTCTTTCTCTCTCACACACACATACACACAGAGAGTACCGTTTTATTGCTATGAAAGGGTTTCTTGTGAGCAGACCCGATGGACATACAGAAAAATAAACAGTGGTCTTGAGGAGAAACGATTGTGTCATAGCCTGCTCACTGAGTTCATCACCCCCTCCCTCTTAATGCCACAGGTCTAATTACTGGTCTGGCACGTGTGTAAAATAGACTTTCCAGTTTGTTACCACCTTAGGACACAAAAACATCTCAACAACTAAACTTCACAAAACATATCAGTGGGCACATTTCAGTTCAGCAGCTGCTATGGAAACTTTAGGTTACATGTGTAACCCTAGTTCTCTAAGCAGCAAGAGTGAGACATCTGTAAAAGAATGCTATAAAAGGGAACACCTGACATTTATACCGCAAGTAGTCATTATTTTCGGTAGTTTTGGTTGATTAACTATTTTGATGAATCAATTCATCATTTTGCCATTAAGATGTTGAAAATGTAAGAGTCCAAACTATCTTGTTTGTCTGACTAACGGTCCAAAACCCAAAGATATTCAATTATATAAAAGAAGCAAACCCTCACATTTGAGAAGCCAGAACCACAGAATGTTTAATCTGTTCTTTCTTTATGGACCAACTGTAGAAAATCCTCACATCACGTACATAAAATCAAACGATGCCTTAATTAATTAATTTTAGCCACCTAAAAAAGGCCCATCAGAAAAAAACCCCAATATCAGATTCAGTGTACGCTATATTTAGAATATTTTCACAGCTTGAACTTGCTGGCATACAGCCATTTTTGACAAAGAAGTCAAGCTGTTATATCAAAGCTACCAGACTCTATTAACAAAAAACAGCCATTTATGGTGCATTTCATTTGCAATGGGAAGTCAGAATTTCAAAGTCCCCAGTCAGAAATCTCAAATGGAGCGCCCCCTGATGTTGGATATCCAACTCAGAAAGTCGGGGGAACCTCACCAACACCGACCTCAAAATCCAATATGGCTGCATCGCGCATCAACAGTGGTGACAGCAGTAGTAATACTCTGTTTATTAGCACGTCTGTCTTAAATGTGTCTAATTAAAACAGTTATCCCCACAGTCCTGTCCAACTTTTATCTGTAGACATGTTGCTATAGTGTTTGTATGTGCAAAGGACAGCATAATACATTGTTATCAACTGGTAATGCTAACAATGGCTAACCTGGCTTGAACTGGTATTTCTACAACATATTGGTTTTCCGATTTGTTGAACTGGAACATGATCAACTTGGGAAAGGTAAATTCCTGACTAATCTTAACTCTATGTTTTGTTGTGACCAACTTGTATGGCGCAACTACAATGCAGCATAACTCGCATACTACTTTCCAACTAAGCTACACTAAAACTCACATAGTTGGTGCAACAGCCTGGAAATGTGTTGCTGAGCACCTCCAGAGAGAAATCAGATTAGCAGAGCCTCAATAAACTTTGGTGTGGATTTTGACCTGAATTAGACATGTTTTTATACCATTAGACAATAACTACCACCTAGTGGTTGTATGCCTCCAAGAACCAGGCGAGTTGCAGTAGCAGTTTTCATCCATGTTTGTCCAGACTTATATGGAGCCATGACAGCAGACCATGCTTTAAATATGGGTGATGCTCCAAAAAAGCAAAAAATTCTAAAACATGGATATTTCACACATCTTTAACCCAGCAGCAGAAAAGATCTATACAATCAGCACAGTTTCAACATAGACATCCAAGATTAGTGTCACCAATCTAGTATTAGACCAAATGTCTCTCCCTCTGTTCCTGAGTTACGACATTGAGCAATGGCCAGAAAAGTGTTTTTGCAGAATATTATGATGTCACAATGAAGTTGACCTTTGACCTGTTGAAAATAAAATGTCATCACTTCATCATTTTATCCTATTAGATATGCATGTTGTCATAATTAGCTTATGAATTCTTGAAGACATGTTTTGTGAGGTCAGAGTGACTTTTGACCACCAAATTCTAATCAGTTCATCTTTCAGTCCACATGAACGTTTGTGCCAAATTTGAAGAAATTTCCTCAAGACGCTCGTTCTTGAGTTAGCAGGAGAGCTTTATGGTCATAATGGATTATTTTAGGACTTTTGCATGAATGTGGTGAAATTACTTTTATTTTCTGGGTTAGGAAAAATCTGTAATAATGGTCTCAGTATTTTAACCATTAACCATTTCTCGGGTGATTTTGTGAACATTTACTATATCACAATATTTACATTTTGTTATATAAAATTACCTATGCCATGATAGAGGACTGTATCAATTTCTCCCACCCGTAGTTTACAGCTAGTATGCTGCCGGTGTAAATAATGTTTAACAAGAAAATGAAAACGATGTCTCACCTTTTTCATTCAGAAGTATCACTGTCCTTGGCAGTATTTCTGTGTTACAGTCAGCAAGTTACAACTCTTTGGCACATAAGGCCTGTTAATGTACAAAGTCTAGCACGATGTGTCCACGATGATGAGGATTAGACTATCAACACAGACACACCAATGAATGAGTGTGTTTGTGCTTCTGCGTGATGGGATGTTGTGTGTAAGCATCTAACATTTACAAAGTGTTCCAACAGTCCCAGAGTTGAAATCTTACTGCTCTGGCTTCTGTTTCTCTCCATCTTTCAATACAAGGGTTTGTTTATGAAGCCCGCTAGGAGTATGTGTGTGAGTGTGTATGTGTGCGTGCACGTGTCAGAAAAGCTGCCAGGGGAAATGAGTAAAACTCCAAACTAACAGAGGTGCGTTCAGAGCGAGAACACAGAGCTCCTTAACACCACCAGAAGGCAACACACTTCCACCTTTATACATTTTATATATTCAGGCAGCCCACATATGCCTGCACACACACTGCAGAATGCAAAACACATGTACATACACCCCCACAAACACACAACACGAACACACGAGCTCAGAAACACTCATGAGACCATTGAACACACATGTACAGAGACAAGTGCCTCAACTTGAAACCCTGGTTGTAGAGGGCACACACTTCAGCCCTCTGTTCACCAATCTCTCCTCCCCCAAAAAACACACACATAAACACACACACATGACCTCTGTCATCCCTGCCCTTGCAAGCCAGGAGAGGAAACCCCCCCAGCCACCATGCACACCGCTTCGGGATCACAGAAGGCGATTGTACTACTGAGCTGCAAGCAATGAGGCTCAATTACGCAATTCTCAGAAACAAATTAGACAAAAGCACTCCTGATGTCTGTGGTTATGTGTGTGTGTGTGTGTGTGTGTGTGTGTGTGTGTGTGTGTGTGTGTGTGTGTGTGTGTGTGTGTGTGTGTGTGTGTGTGTGTGCGCGCACACACACGCGTGCAGAGTTTTTGTGCAGAGTTGTTAACCTTTGAGCTGCACACACGTTTGCTTAGCTGCATTTTGGGCACATCCCATTTACTATATTCATTCCCTAATGTCACAACCTTTAATTTACTCTTAAAGAAAAAGTTCCAAAATCTCTGATGTGCCTGTGGTAGGGACTGACCGATGTTTTTTCAAGGCTGACTTTGATAACGATTATTAGTAATCACAGAGGCCAACAACTGATATTTGGAATCAGTACATATTTGCAGTGAAAACAAAAATTAAAATTTAGAATCACACAAAGTCCACAACTCAAATACAAAACTTGCCTGAAATGCCTTTAAGCAAATGTTTGATTAAAATTAATTTAACTGGAATTATGGCCTTGTGGTTGAATGCCTCCACAAATAAGTCAAGTTGAAGTTACAGTTTGCATCCAAGTCTGGGAAAACATGGATGATGCTAACACATCTCACCCCAGCAGCACAGAGGATCAGTTTCAAGGTCGGTGCCCAAGATTAGTGTCACCAGTTCAGTATCAGACCAACTGTTTTTTCTTCTGTTCCTGAGATGTGACATTAAGTAATGGTCAGAAAAGTGTTTTTGCCGAACATTATGATGTCACATTTAAGTTGACCTTTGACCTTTTAGATAAAAAATGTCATTCCTTCATCATCTTATCCTATTAGACATTTATGTGAAATTCAGTCATAATTAGTGCATTTTAAGTTATGGACAAAAACAGGTTTATGAGGTCACAATGACCTCCAACCATCAAATTCTAATCAGGTCATCCTTTCGTCTATGTGGATGTTTGTGCCAAATTTGGAGACATTCTTGAGACACCGGATTCATGAGAATGGGATGGACGTACATACGTCTGGACAACCTGAAAACATTTTGCCCCCTGCCACAGCTATCATCGGCACAGAGGCACAAAAATAATGATTCCAATAATCATAAAGGATTGTGAAGGTGAATCCCTCTTCTGTGGCTGTGTTCTCAGCACTTAAATACATTTGTATTTTACCAGCAGACACATCAATAAAAAACTAAATCTTTGCTAACCTTAATCTAAATCCAAACCACAGCCTCCTGTGAGGACCTGCAGAGAGTCCCCCCTTTACAGGAATATTTTCATCTTGCTGTCCTTGTGGTAGCCTACATGCAAACACACACACTCACACACACACACACCACCTATAATACACCTCCTCTTAACCTTTTCTCACATCTAAACAGTCACAAAGAGACACATTTATAGAGCCCATGCTGCGGCAGGCCTTGGCCCTTACTGCTTACCCTGTGTTCATTCAGCAAAATACACTGTGGGCTCTGTGTGGCGCTCTATGAAAAGCCTTGTGTGTGTGTGTGTGTGTGTGTGTGTGTGTGTGTGTGTGTGTGTGTGTGTGTGTGTGTGTGTGTGTGTGTGTGTGTGTGTGTGTGTGTATTACATAGGGAGGAGATAGATGCATGGACCTGGCTATGATTTCAAGAGCAGCTTAATCAGAGTCAGTATCTGGTTTATTGCCAAATAGGTTTTCACATATGAGGACCTACTTGGCAATAAACGGAGATTCTGATTAAGCTGCTCTTAAAACCACAGCCAGATCCATGCATCCATGTCATCTCAGTGTAACACACACGCACACACAGCTGTGTTTATGTTTTTATTAAAAAGACACCTAGTCTTTGCTTCCAAACCATAAAGGAAAGTAAAATGTTAGCATAGTGCCTGGAAGCGGAAAGTACTGTTGACCCAGAGTCAATAAGTCTGGAGGGTTTGAAATCCTTCCTCTAAGAACTATGAGATGATTTTATATTGGTCTGGGAACAGAAACACATGCATATGGATATTACATGTTGTCTTATCTCTGTGTTAGATTCTGTGAACACAGGTTGGTGAAGGCTGACAGTAATGCAGCTATACATTGTCAATATTTTGTGCTGGGATCACATGTCTACTGTGTAGGATTTAGTGGCATCTAGCTGTGAGGTGACAGATTGCAACCACCTGAAACTTCTTCCATGTGCAAAGCATGTACAAGAACAAGAGCAGCTGACGTGAAATCAAGACAACTCAAAAGGCCCTATCAGGGGCCAGTGTTTGGTTTGTCCATTTTAAACATCATGGTGGACTCCATGGACGAGCTCTGTTTGCAGACATTAACAGCTCATTCTTAGGTATCAAAAACACAACAAAAACACAACACTACGTTTTAGGTGACTACACACTAATGCTTACATAGTTATGCATATTATGTTACATTTCTGCCAATAGATGCCCTTAAATCCTCCACACGTACCCTCAAGTTACGTGTACAATATTCTTGGCAGGACAGAAAAGCTTCCGACCCACCATTAGACATACTCAAAAAACTCTCCACTGACACCCAGGTTTTGCTGGGAAAAAAATACACATATAGGCTAACCATAAGCAAACTGCACTCTACTGCTGTAAGGTTTCACACAGTGCAGCAGAGAGACTGAAGCCACAGTTTAAATAGCTGCAGGCATGTAGGCTGAATAATTCAAACACTTGAGGACAGTTATCTTTAGCTATTCCACTTTACTGTTTTATAATTAAGGCAAGTAAAAGCAGTTTGCAAAGTTAATGATGAATGTAACGGTAATATATCACAGATCCATAGAGAAACCCTGGAGTAAAAGTGGGACTATTTTAGAAGTAACTGCGTTCTGCTGACTGAAAATTTAAAGGAACTGTGATGCACTGTCTCGGGGTTAAAATAGCAAAAGTGCAATCAGACTTTAATTTGAGTCTGCTCCATGACACATCTCATTTTTCCTGGTGACAACAGCCCACAGGCAGAGGTGTGTCACGGCAGAGACCAGACACATTCTGTGGAGGGAGAGCATGCAGAGCTGTTGCCAGGGTTGAGTTGAAATGGGGCCACTAAAAGGAAATTTATTGAGACTGACAAGAAGCCAGCTGATGCTTTCTGGATCAATTACAGGTCTGAGAGGGCTTTACAGCTGATGCTACAACACAAGCAGGTACAGTGGTTCTGTCTAGACAAAAACATATGAATGACTTTTGCGGAAGTATTTGAATGAGGTTATTAATATAATCTGAGTTCTTAGTTAGTGACTGTTGGTAAACAGTATCACCACCAAGAGCAAAAGGCAATCCCAGATTCAAACTTGTTTTGAAACAAGCTTTGTCCGCTTTTTTTTTCCCGCTTTGCTAGATATGAGTTTTGTCTTTTCTTGACACTGTGTCCACAATCTCTGTAGCTTTCACTTGGATGCGTGCAGCATATAGTTTGGCACCTGGTCACTACCAATTTATTAAAACCCAACCTCACCTATGTGATGTGCCAAGGAGCATCCAGAACACAGCCAAAAAAAAAAGAAGAAAATACAGGCAGAGGATAGAGTACTTACACCTGTATTAGTCTACATTGCTTTTTACAAAACCCCTGTGTAATATATCGTTAGAATAAAAATGTAATGACAATATCTTGGCCAGTATAAGCTTTTAATATCAACACTTTCGAAAATGATTACCTGAGACATATCTTGGGCATTTCTGGACTGTAATTACCTGTTAGCCAAAATGTGTGTTGATATCCAGATACCTGTATCAGCTGAAACTGACAAAAAACTTCTCCATGTCGATGTACTAATCAGGCTCTCCTCTGTAACTCACTGAGTAAAAAGATTCCCTTGGGGCTCGACTGACAAAAATGCCACATGTCTTTGTCTGACAGACCTGAAAGATCAACCCAATTTGCTCTTTCTGAGGTAACCGTGATGAACATGATGCCCAGAGCTGTCCCTGTTACCTGGAAATCAAAGTGGACAAGCTGGTCAGTGATGACGCTAAGCTCATCCCACAGCTCACCACAGGGGCAGGAGGTATATGTAAGCTATGGCAAACCTTTGGAGTAGCTACACTGTAAACCTTTAACGCACAAGTATTAATCCACCTATAAGACCACCTAGTTGTTAGGTTTCAGTGGTGGTCCGTGTATCCTCAACAATAACGAAGATAAGAAGAACTGCACATTAGGTTTTTAGATCACAGCATATATATATATGAAGAATTAATTAAGTGCTAGTCCAGGGTTGAACCTTGTTGAGGCAGGGAATGTGCACAATTAGTCAACTAGTCAAGTAAATTTTGTAACCCTTGCTGGTCGGAACCATAAATACAATGTGATACCCAGAGGAAAGCAGGAGGAGTTTGTATCTGCCTGTGAGACTAACAGGTCTGATCATTAACGTCTCTCTTTGATTCTCTTTCTCTTTCTCTCTCTGGAATGGAACCGCCTTCGCATCACATGGCTGGTATAAGTCCTCAGCTAGCAGCTGACATTCAACATGGAAAGTATGTCCCAATCTCACAAACACTCGCGCTGGCTAGATGTCTTATCACTGGGCTGAACAGGAGAGGTGCTCTTGGAGGCACATGTGTCCGTCTACATATATGTGTGTGTGTGTGTTTTAAAATGGAGTCAGGAAATAAAATACTTGGTGAATAAATGTTATTTGTTAACGTTTATTTTGTGAGTTGCTGTCATGTTTCGTAAATGTGCAGTGTTCTGAACACATGGTGCAAAGTGCCACATATAATGTTGTAATGAGTATTGTAAAATGGTGAATGGATTGTACTTGTATTGCGTCTTTCTAATCTTTCAACCACTCAAAACACTTTTACACTTCATGTCACATTCACCCATTCACACACACATTCACCCACTGGTCGCCACCTGCTACTTAGTTTAAATATTCACACACACTCACACATTTGCAATTTGGGGTTCAGTATCTTGCCCAGGGATACTTCAACATGCAGACTGGAGGAGGAGCGGTTTGGGAAGGCCTCACTATTTATCAAATCCTTAGTTTACTTTAACAAATAATAATGTTATAAACAATCCAACTTTGAGTGATCATATAATAACAATATTCTGCCATACAACTGTACAATTGCACAACTCTGTGACCACTTACACAACAAACTAACAAGACTCAAAACCCAGATTTCACCACTACAAAGACCAAAATGTGTGTATTGGCACAAACACCATTAATTCAAAGCCATGTGGGTACGAGTAGATTTGGAAAGTTGTGATTTACACAATGTAAAGCCTCTGGCTTTTTCCAAGACGGGAAAACACCCATTACAAGGGGTGGAGACACACGAACATCCTACTGTACAAACAAATCAATGTTTGTGTGTGTGTGTGTGTATGTGTGTGTGTGTGTGTGTGTGTGTGTGTGTGTGTGTGTATGTGTGTGTGTGTGTGTGTGTGTGTGTGTGTGTGTGTTGGCAAAATTTGAGAGAGACAGGAAGGGAAAGAGTGAGAGGAGGAGAAGCTGCTTAATATTGAGGTGTATTCTGTACTAATATGCTGTCTGGATGTCTGTGGTAACACGGTGTGTGTGTGTGTGTGTGTGTGTGTGTGTGTGTGTGTGTGTGTGTGTGTGTGTGTGTGTGTGTGTGTGTGTGTTCTACATATCTTCGCTGACAAGTAAAAACCTCTTATTTCCAAAATGCCAAGAAACCGTTCCTGGTGTCAACTTCACCCTGCATTTTAATGTTTAAAGGTTGTAGAGGTTTGTATGTTTTATGGATTCAATTTTATTTCATACATGTTTTCCAAACTGCTATATAATATATTCACAGTTCTTTTTTTTTTTTTTTTTTTTTAAATATCAGAATGCTGTTTATGGCGCTCTCACGTGTTTTAACATTGAAATGGGGGTTAAATCTCACTGTCTGCTCTATATCCTCTTCCTAAATTCCCCACAGTATAAACTGACCATTATCTTTTCTAATAATAATAATAATAATAATAATAATAATAATACATTTTATTTAAAAGCGCCTTTCTCAACACTCAAGGACACTTATCACTTCTTTAAAAGGTTTATTTTCCATCAAACATGAATATCGCACTCTGGAGTTTTTCACACGAAAGCAGTGATATGTGTATATGAACATGGCCTCAGTGTGATCACCCCTCTTGGTGCTTCTCTGTGCATTTCTGTGTTATTACCTTCACTTCTGTGTGAGAGTGTGTGTGCGTGTGCGTGTGTGTGTGTGTGTGTGTGTGTGGTAAAGGCGGGACTCACTGTCTGCTGCCGTGCTGCCATTCGGCAGTGTGCCCAGATCAACAACCATGCCGTCGAGACAGACGTTGAGCTCGCCTCCCGCTACAACCGAGCCTTTGTTCTCCGTCTGCAGCACCAGACTCAGCTGGACGTTCTCCACTAGAGGGGGGAGGAAGAACGACAGAGAAAGAGGATGAGTGGTTGAGAAGGTAGAGGACAAAAGTGGAGGAGAGAGGGAGAAGCTGGAGCTGGAGGGAGGGGGAGTGAGGAGAGATGAAAGCGAGGAAATCTGACATCCTCTGTTATTGCTCTAAAATGAGAAAACTGTGTGAACCCATAGTGTATTATCTTCCCTGGCAATAACAGCGGAGGGCCACCCTGCTGAGACTTTTGTGACCAGACGAGGTATTAAATGAGCAAAGACTAGCCAACAGAACTGAGTAATATTCGATCTTTATGAATAATGGTGTCGGGCTTTTCTTCATAGTGGTTTCAGAAGCAGAAGTGCCACTTTAGTGTCAAGAAGTTAAAACTGTCTCAGTGACTGCTGTCTAAATTGTTCCATAGCAACAACAACAGAAGGGTGCTAAAAGACAGCACTGAATGCTTGTCTAGACTTAAATTATTCTATGATCAGAATAATGCAAATATTACAAATATTGTAACTGTATTTGATTCACGTAAAATATAGATCAGTGTAAGAAGTGCAACTCAAATGTGGCAGTATATAGTATCAAAACTTTTACAATTTCAAAAAAATACCCACACTGCTCAATCTCCTCCGACACAGGATTAGACAGCTTCCAGTAAGTCACCAATGGCAGTTACTTAGAAAAGCACTATTTGTTTCAATATCTCCAAGTTAGTCAGCAGAGGAAACCTGGATTAGTCAGGTGAATGTTCTGTTTCTCCTTAAGGATATGATCAGGCGTTTCATTACTCCAAAGATAAAACCAGACCAGAATATGGTCACTGCTGGACATTGTGTAATACATTTAGTGGTGCATAACTTTTGTGTCTGTCCTACAGTTCAACCTTACTAGTTATAAGCATAACGGAGAAAGTTAATTCTGTCTCATTTTAGACAATGCATTTAGAATTGTGAAACAAATTCTCAAGCTTGACTTTCGCATTACAGGGCTTAATGCTCAATTCTGATTCTTTCCCCAGATCCATCTGGCCTGTCTACACTGATCACATTCAGGTTTCCGTATAATTAGCCATGTGTTTCTGTTTGGGGGAGTGTGCAGCTATATCTTTAGAGCAATGTGCATTTGTTTTATTGACTATTGAGGCTTCAGGATTATAAACTGTCGGGACAATGGCATAAGGGTGAAAAGACGAAGGAACAGAAAACCTAAATCTCTATTAGCAGTTATTGCTGGTAGTTCTGTGAAAAGACAGGTGTGGATGTGGGAGAAGTCGGAAGAGGTGGGGCAGCAATGTGGAGAGTTTAACAGGAGAACAGTTGCTCCAAAACCTTAGGATGACCAAGGCTACATTTCAACATCTCTATTGGCAACTCATGACAATGCTGTCATTGCATGTAGGCAAGCTGCGCCTGTCAGAGAGCGCCTGGCAGTCAGGTTCCATTGGCTGGCGACTGGGGCAGCCTACAGCGGCAGCGGTATGGCTGCCCCAGTCCCTCTGTAGGTTCGATGAACCACTGTCACACTGTATGGTGACACTTCCGCAGTAAAGTATGACGTGGAAAGACCATGGATGTATGGGAAAAACACACACGAAGTCTGATATGACCGTTCTCACAGTGGTCACATGGCCAGTGATCGGATATGCATCAGATTTAGGACCGCATATCAAAGTTACCCAAATCTGATTGGGAAAAATCAGATTTCTGTGTCCACACTACTCTCAAATATCAGATCTGTGTCCCATGACATGTGTCATCTAAAATAAGATTCATACCACATTTGCCTGTAATGTCAACGTAACCTTTAGAACTAAAACTGTGTCCAAATTCAGAGGCGGACAACTGAAACAGAAAAGACCTAATCAGCCTCAACCGACAGTCAGGAATTACTGTATCACATGTCATATTTACAAGCTATTTGCCTTCAAGTGGTCATCATACATAGATAAATATGTCAACGGCAAATGTTGTTAAGTGTTTTAGGGAAAACCTTAGAATTTGTAAAGTTAACGCAAGTGTTTATGTGAAACTTCTTGGTGATAAACTTTGAAATATTTGGAGCACCTGATCATAGACTGAAGTCTTATTGGGAGAAAAGCAGGTTCAGTGTGGCCTTCAAAGCCTCAGAAGAGAAGACTTTCATAAGTGACATGGGGGGGAAACTTTGTCTGTTTTTTCTCCTTTTCCTCTGTCATTGTATTCTCTCTTTATTTCCCTCACGTTTCTAATTCTGTGTGTGCATTAAGTGTTCTTTTCCATTTGTTAATGCACTGCTTTTAAGTTGGTTGTACCATGTTAAAGGCTGAGTTCAGTATTTTCCAACCTGGACCCTATTTTCCCACATTTTTCAGTCTAAATGATTAATGGGAACAACAGTGTTTGAAATCAGTCCAGCATTGAGCGAGAGTGCTCCAGTCAGCAGTGGTGAAACAAGCTGCAGTGTAATCATTCAGGACATGATCACATCGTCAATTTACGTCCGCTACAAGTGCCCGTTGTTGCCACTAACAGGCTCAGACTATCCTAAGGGTTCGACAATTGTGAAAATGATTCCTACAGATTATTCTGTTTGCAGTGCTCTCGCTCAATACTGGACCCATTCAAAAAACTGTTGTTCCTAATAGTCACTTAGACACAAAAACATGGGGAAAAGGGTCCAGGTTGAAAAATACCAACTGTACCCTTCAAACACTGGAGAAATCTATCACATTTTCTAATTATCTGTCTCTGCGTGTGTCCTTACTCTTGCCATCATGTGTGCGCAGTGTGTCCAGCAGGTCTATAGTGGCGCTGCCCAGTAGCTCCTTCCTCAGGGTGTGGCAGCTCCACAGCTTCAGATCTAGACGACTCTGAGGTGTCACATTACTGCGAAAAATATAACACATTATCAAGACATTACCTACTGAGACTTGTTACCACACTAACGCACATCATGAAAAAATACCACAAATACTGAACATCAGTAGATGATGTAATCTGTTTTACCTCAGGAAATGTATGAAAGCATTTGAGTATCACTTTTAATAAACTACCTTTTTTTTCCACAGTGGAACCAGCTAACATTCCAGCATAACGACAGAGCAGGATGAAACAGATTTTTTATGTTCTATAAAATGGTTCAAACAGGTTTAGCAACAATAAACTACAGGATGGTATAAAGGTCAGCGTGTGTGTTTGTCTGTGTGTTGGTGATCTTACAGGGTGAGGTCTTCATTCCACTGCAGCTCGAGGTGTCCGCTGCGTTTGCCTGTTTTTTTGGTTTCACTGGTGAGGCCGTCTGCAGTCACCTCGACAAAGGAGCTGAGTCGAGAGTGACGGTTTGGCAGCTTGGGAGACTGGGGCTTCGCTGAAACCACTGCGCACACACACAAACACACAAACAATTAATTAATTAAGGAAAACAGTTATAGTGCAATACATTTGAATTTTAAGGGGGTGAAAATGTGTAATGTTTGTAAAACTGGTTCATCTATAGGAAAGGACAAAAAGTTAGAGTTAGCGTGTCACATGGAAGAGAGCATAACTGAGCAGACTAAGATACACTCTGTGGGACTGTGGCCAAAGCACAACCACAATATAGAAAAACATTTGTGTTTCATGTGGGTTACAGGTCAAAGGTTTAGCTTTCATGTCAACAACACCACATCCACAGTTTCTTTTAAATAAGATACTGTCCACCAGTGAGATGGGGCTCCCTAATTAGGTCATCTAGAAAGAAAAGGCCTTTAATTTAAGCATCTACAGAGGAAACACAAACCAGCTCATTAAACACACATCAGCCGGCATCCTCACATGTACACACAAAGTCAACCAGATTACTCCACTACTTAAATAAGAGTTGTCACGATACTGGAATTTCTAATTTTGATACAATACCATTAAAAATATCAATATTGAAGGTGGGGGGAAAAACTGAAGATTAAAATAAACCACTTTTTCAGATACATCTTGCTGCCAAAAAAAAAAAAAAAAAGAGGTGGTCAGCATCTAACCGCACTAGGAATAAGGAGCTAGATCTGTTGAAGATGCTGCGAGTTAGTCTGGTACTCTGGAGCCTGATGACCTGAGATCTGTCACAACTGTATCTTCATTCAACAGCAAACTGAAACGTTTCTAGTTTTTATCAGTCTTATGATCAGTTACCGTGTTTGTGTGTCTGACTGACTGTCTTTGTGTATGTATGCATATGTGGGGTTTATGTCCTTCGGGTGGCTGTGGGCTCCTAATTATCTTTGGGTGGGGGTTTGCACATCAGTATTTAACGTAAAGCACACTAAGTTTACATGTTACGTCATATGCTATATACATGAAATTAGATTGCCTGTATAAATCTTCCAGTTTTGCCAGTTTTGCCTGTTTCCATGGTACCCATTTTTACAGAACATTTTATGGTTTTATTCAGTTTTAATTAGGTCCTACATATCACCCACCAAACTATTTTCAAACAATAACAGGCCATGATAGCAAAGTAAACAAAAAGTTTCAAATCTGCAAAGCAGAAAGAAAAACAAAAACACGTTGTTATTTTGCTGGTGTGCGCCGATCATCTATCTCTGACGTTTCAGAGCTCAAGTGGTTGCTGTGTTTGATGCTCAAGGACAGCTCTGTGACATACTATAGCTTATCACAGCCTATGGCAGTTAAGTAAAAGCACAAAGCTCTCTGGGATCAAAGGATGAAACTTGTTTTATTCTTTTTATGGGCATAAGACATGTTAATGTTATGTTCAGATAACTATCAACCAGACTGCTTACCACTTCTTCTAATAGGCTTGTTATTTACATGTTACTGATTAAATGTATTTTATCAGCCTCGCTGAGTCCTTAACTATTCTTACATTTATGGAGAAAATGCCACACAACTGTAATCTGTTCTCAGTCAAAAATGAAGATACTGATTTTGGTTCTGTCCGCATCACTGTCAGTATACCGTTTCTGCAGTCTGTATTTTAAAAAAAAAAATGAAGTTTTATGTAATTATAAATTATATAATACCACCTTCAGATATATATAATCAAACTTCAATTTGAACATGCCCTTGCCAATTCAGCTAAACAAAGAGAAAGCAATTTCCCCCCTAAAACTGTCAGCATTAGCTTTGTTTTCTGAGGTGTTCCTGGACCCGTTTTACTACCATTCACAATGAGCTTTACTTTTACCTCCAGCTGTGTATCATATTACTTTATGGATTGCCTTGTGGGAAAATATTATGTCCTTCAACTGTTTTTTTATGCAGGCATACTGACTGTTTTGAGTACACTTTTTTTTTTTGTCATTCCTCATACTACATACTCAGAACCTGCTTATAATTAGTCGCCTAAGTTGTATGGATTTGGGTCGCAACTTGTGTGTTGGTGGAAGCGCAAACCAGCAGACAAATATAAACATCACCCTCTAGTGGAAGAAAGAAAAACATCTGCCATACCACTTTCATTCACTTTCATGAGACTGAGGTTTAGGGAAATAATTAAATGGTCAGAATGAGGCCTCAACCGAGAAACCATTGTGTGGACACTGGAGGGGAGTGTTCACACTGCAGGCCTGGTGGAATATTTTATGACTTTTCATGGATCTTCAGTACTTAACATCAGAGTGCTTTCACAGCATTTTTTTAATGCTGTTATACATTTTATATATACTGCTATATATTCATACATATGAAATGAATAAATGAAGGAAGTTGTATAACTGCTATATTGTGTAAAGGTAAATATACCTTGGCTTCTGACAGAGAATTGAAACTCTGACCCTTTCTGAATATATCTCTCTATATTACGTGATATTTCAGTAAATCCCAACACTCTGCAACTCTGGTAAAAACCTACAGCTGAGCTTAGACAGGCTTAGTGGCCTTGAATTCTTGTAGGTCTGCTGAGAATCTTGTTACAGCATCCATCAGTCATAAGAGAGCCGATTTGTTCGTCCTGAATCACTTCTGGATTGCAAACTGAAGAACACACAGGCCTGGCAGTGTTCCTCAGGATGCGTCTGATCAGGACGACGGTTGGATGAATAAATGATGACAGAGATAAAGGCTTCTGTATGCCTTCCTATCACAGACGAGACATTAGCAGACCTCTGAAGATAAAAAGGAAGTGACACAGAGAGGTGGAAGAGTGCCAGCAATGGAAGTATAAAAAGTAGGTCTCACCAAAGTGAGAGGAAGTTGGGGGAGGTAAACAGCGGGTGAGGGAAGATCAATAGTGAGGTAAAAGAGGAGGTGAGTCAGAGCTCAAACAGTGACAGTGACTTAACTGTGATTGAGTGAAATAATTCCGGTAGAGTAGAAAGGAGGAAAAAGAAAGGCCTAGGTCACATTGTACTTTTTTGGCCTGTTTATATGAAAATAAGGCTTTGATGAAACACACACAACAACCATCAATGTAACTCTAGTGCTTCATGCTAAGACTTAAGTATAGCCTCCATGAACTTGAGTGATATTACACCATTAATGAATAATCTGGTTTATTACAATATCTTTTCATTTCTAGATGTTGTGCCAACACCAACTACCAACAAAGTAGCTGGTGAGAGAGAAGGGTACCTACAACATGCACTGTCCAATGTCCTATATCAAAAATGCCCAAGAGTGCATGTTACATGATAAATCACAACTAAAACTGAATTAGACAGAATGTAAAATGTTATGTGAAGAAATTGAAGCTAATATTTGAATAGTTTTAATAAAAGAGGCTATACTCAACATTAAAAGTATATAATGACAGTACACTGTGACAGGGCTTGCTTGTAGTCATGACCAAAATTATCCCCTGAGCTTTACAGAGCTTTATTGTAAACTTCAGTTAATTTTTTTTAACTGTCCGGCCCACAACATTACTATTTTGGTTCACTCTCAGCACTCTCATGCTTTAGTGAAAAGCTTCAATTACCTACTGTATACAACCAGCAGACAGACACAGGCCCTGTTTACACGTGATATTAATATACGTCTTGAGTTAACGGATCACAAGTGGACAGCTTAAAGTTTAGGTGTGAATTAGGGCTGGCTGTACCCGACTCAGAATTATGTCAGTCAAATCAGATTTGGCCATTTGACATAAATATTCAGCAATTTGGTTTATTTTCGATGTGAAGTTTTTAAAGTTTAACCAGGGCTTAGCAGCACGTTCAGAGTGGCAGGGCACTCATGTATTATAGTAAACAAGGTAACGGCGCTGACAACATGCAAATGTGCAACATGGCTCTTTGCAAGCACTATCTTGCGGCTTTAAGGTGGAAAATTTGTCCTCCTCTGTGTTGCTGCATTGTGTCTGCAGCTGTCTGTTCCAAATTATAGCGTCATAGTGAAGAGCGCTCACTCCACTGCAAAGTCTGGGGACCAAAACATCCCCAGAGGTACAATGCACAGCACACCGATTAGCAAAAAATAAAAAAGACTGCAAGCGATCTCAGTTGACTGAGGGGTCTCTGACAGGGGCAGTATGAATGTGGTCTTGGCCACACACAGTCACATTCTTTCTGCAGTGTGTATGCTAATGTGTCCTCGGCCACACTGAAGGACTGCCTACTCAGCTGATGTCCTCTGCGTGGGCAGTAGCACTAACTCATTCAGCGTTGCAAAACAACAAAAAGAAGCCACACCAATAAAAGAAGAAGAAAATTGTTTTTGCCTGCGTAAACTTCTTCTCCTTCTTCATGGGAATTGCACTCCCTATTCTTAACTTAACTTCTGGCAGTCTAGTCATGAGACTAGATGCATTGCTGCATCATGCCAATTAATAACACCATTGCATGTGGTCTTTGCAAATAAATCTCCAATAACAAAATGTATTAAGACAGCTTGAATCAATACTTCAAATGCAATAATGGATCACACTTCACTTCATCACATGGCCTGGGTCTTGTGATGAACCCACATAGCTTTATTACATGACTCTGCAGTTACCTTCAGCTCTGTGGAGCTTTTTATTGTCTTTCAGCTCACTGTGTTTTTTTTCTTTATGGCCCCTCATGCAGCAGTTTCCAGAAAAGCAGGCCTGTAGCTTCTAGTCAAGGGTCTCAAGAGTTGGTGGAGACCAAAACAGAGCTAAAAGAAGTGAATATTAGACTTATACTTGTCAGATAGCCAAACCATGACTTGAAGCTGATAATGGTCCAAATGTGATGGATGTGTAAAAATCTGCTAACATGTTGGATAACTTAAAGGAATACTTTGCCGATTTTTAACTTGATCTCTGTCACTGCAGTGTGGGAAATGTGTGCAGATGAACAGTGTTAAGGAGTTCCCCATGCTGCCATCTCTGGGAACTTATTCACATCATCATAGGTGCAAAACCACTCATCCAACAGATTTTGGCATGCAGAGAGACGGGGAGTTTCCACAGCTGGCAGCATGGGGAGGCGCCTTAATACTGTTCATCTGTACACCCACACCAGGGTGAGACAGACCAGGTTAAAAACTGGCAAAGTATCCCTTTACAGGGTGATAGAACAAAGTCCCCAAGGTGAAATTAGAGAAACTGTTTTCCAGGCTTGGAAATGACAGAATGTTTTGGAAAAGTTTTGAATATACATTATTTTGCCTATTGTTTAAAATATGTTCACAAAAATCTGCAAACGAGTCTTAAGTCATGCGAAATATGTGCTTTGTAATATGAGTTTAAGATCTAGTGCTGCACTGCTTGACCGAACGTCTTTAACATGACAAGGTATACATAAACCACATTGGCATCCCATCATTGGCAAGGCGTAGCCCCCTTTTGTTGCAAAGAAACGCTTTTTCTCTGTCGCATTCATTTGGTGCCCTTGTATTCATTTTACGATTGACTAGAAAGGTTTGAACATAACATTTTTTATTTTTTTTTTTTAATATTTTTTGGGGCAATTTGGTCTTTAATGGATAAGACAGACAAGCGTGAAAGGGGGAGAGAGAGAGGGAGTGACATGCAGCAAAGGGCCGCCCCTGAACATATTCATTTATGTTAACATTTATGTTTGAAAGGAGGCTCCGACCAATTGTCAAACCTCAGATTCAGGAGGAGCAATGCGAATTCCATCCTGGTCGTGGAACAGTGGACCAGCTCTTTACCCTTGCAAGGCTGCTGGAGGGGGCGTGGGAGTTTGCCTATCCAGTCTACATGTGCTTTGTGGACCTGGAGAAGGCTTACAACCGCGTCCCTTGGGGGGTCTTGTGGGGGGTCTTGTGGGGGGTACTACGGTAGTATGGGGTTCCAGGCTCACTGCTACAAGCCATTCTCTCCCTGTATGACCAAAGTGAGAGCTGTGTCCGCATACTCGGTGTGAAGTCGATCACGTTCTCGGTGGCTGTTGGCCTCCGCCAAGGTTGTCCCTTGTCACCAATCCTGTTTGTGATCTTCATGGACAGGATCTCAAGGCACAGCCGGGGGGAGGAAGGGGTCCGGTTTGGGGACCTCAGAATTGCATCCCTGCTTTTCGCAGATGATGTGGTTCTGTTGGCTCCATCACACCATGACCTCCAGCATGCACTGGAGCATTTTGCAGCCATGCGTGAAGCAGTTGGGATGACAGTCAGCACCTCCAAGTCTGAGGCCATGGTCCTCGGTCGGAAACCAGTAGTTTGCCCTCTCCGGGTTGGGGGAGAGTTACTGCCTCAAGTGAGGGAGTTCAAGTATCTTGGGGTCTTGTTCACAAGTGAGGGTAGAATGGAGCGTGAGATGGATTGGTGGGTCGGTGCGGCTTCTGCAGTGATGCGGGCGCTGCGCTGGTCCGTTGTGGTGAAGAGGGAGCTGACTCAGTTTATTCAATTTTTACTCAATTTACTGGTCCATCTACGTCCCAACCTTCACCTATGGTCATGAAATTAGTTTAAATGAGTTAGAGATAGGGTGAGGAGCTCGGACATCCAGAGGGAGCTCGGAGTAGAGCCGCTGCTCCTTTGCGTTGAAAGGGGTCAGTTGAGGTGGCTTGAGCACCTGATCAGGATGCCTCCTGGGTGCCTCCCGCTGGAGGTGTTCCAGGCACATCCCACTGGTAGGAGGCACAGGGGCAGACCCAGAATACACTGGAGGGATTACATATCTCCCTGCTTGGCACTCAGCATCAGGGGTTAGAATTGGGGGGTTAGAATTGGGGGTTAGATCACCACATGATTCTTGAGCACGGCACCGCTGCTGCTCACCGCTACCTCAGGGGATGGATCAAATGCAAAGAACAAATTTCACACACTCAGGTGTGTGACAATCAGTGGAACTTTAATCTTAATCTTAATATCTCGTCTGGCCTGGGAACACCTTGGGGTCCCCCAGGAGGAGCTGGAAAGTGTTGCCGGGGAGAGGGCTGTCTGGGGTGCTTTGCTTGGCCTGCTGCCCCTGGGACCCGGCCCCGGACAAGCGGATGAAAATGGATAGATGGATGGATGGATGGATTTATGTTAAAACACAAAACTACAATGTGCGTAAAGGGCAATACAGAGTGACATATTATATGCATAATACAATCATCAGCCTATATATAATGTATGCAAAGGTGTTAACATGAAGCACAAGAGACAGTAAACACCAGACCAGCATGGTTAATTTTCATTATCACTCTACATTCATACTTTATAATTTCACCCTGCAGATAAGAGTGGAATAAATCTGCATTTCGCCCCTCATACTGTAAGTGACTCAGAGTGTTCTTTTTTAAAGGTGCTGTGAGAAAAAAAACCAAATCAGATATTTTCCATTCTTACTTGGATCTTTGGTGTGTTCCTAAACCTGAAAATTCATCAGAAATTCATGCAAATTTTGCAGTAATCTGATGCAACATTTGTCATTCCTTTGTACAGGCAACAGCTGTGATGGAGGCGTACAGCTGTTGGACAAACATGTGTGATGCCATAAAACTGTTTGGGATGTTGTTTTAATACGAACAGAAACTCAAGCGACGAAACTGAAAGCCTGGATGTTACACCTTTGCCAGTGGTACTTTGTACATGCAGGTCTGTTCAAAGTGGTGACTTGTTTGCACTGTATTGTAAATGTAACACTAAATCATTATAAACACAACCAGAAAAAAAGAGAAATTAATCTGATCTGTGAAGTAAATCAACCTCAATCACCAGGGCTTCACGTCTGACTGAGTAACAACTGGCCACACTTTACTGTACAAGTAATGATAGCTGGTGTTCACAACACCTCACGATGCTTGCAAAAAGTCAGGCAAGTATAATCGACAGTCAAAATACAATATACACAAATAAAATGTATTTGACACAATCTGATTTGTCCTGATAACCTTCCCATTTTATAATTGCTGTGAAACTGCTGCACACCCTGTCTGAACAGCATGTTTGCTGGGTGAACAATGGGAGAGAGGTTATGGCCTTCTGACCATCAGTAATAAGTGCAAAATTGGCAGAAGGAATATAGTCTGAAGGGTGTCAGGACAGGCTGACTCATTATTTTTAAAGAGGAAGTCGCTATAACTGAGAAAAGGGTTTGACAAATTTGTGCGACATACAGAGAGGATATTTTCATGTTCTGATGGATAGACAGGACAGAGGATAACATGCTGCCTTATGTGCAGAGCCACCATGGCTGTGGTTTTTATTCCACTGGTGGGAATTTCTGAGATAGAACACACACATTGTGGGTGCAACACTGCAGTATGGGGATCTCTCCTGTTTCATCCTCACTTAGGAAGGATTTGCCATGCCATTATTTGTATTAGTGTGTCCCAGTTAGTCAATGAGATGACAAAAAACACATCATTACCTTTTAAGATCAACTGAGACTTTTCAGTGGTCTGGGCACCGCCAGGTCTGCTCACGCTGGCAGCTGCCATGACCTCACAGCTCTGAAACACAACCACACACACGCAATATTACAACATATTGTCACTTCATTGCAACAATCGAACATCCCCTTAAAAAAACAGCAACATATATTATAAGTATAATTAGCAGCCTGGCCAAATAAATTTCTAAAAAAAGGTAAAAATGTGTTCCAAGTGCCAAGACTTTCATCAGAGCCTATCAACATCACCTTGAGCAAAGTCAGAGATGTAGCCTGCTGGACTGAATGCAAAAGGGACTGCATATGCAAGGACAGTGCGCAGCACAACTCTGCATCTCTAGTCTGGGGCTGTTGTTAATGCTGATCTTCATTTTGTATACTAAGTAAATGCCCTAACCCTAAAGCTGGTTTGTGGAGGGGATGTCATCCTATTATCGTTACTTGCTGCCCCACCAAGGTGACTGCTGTTGGCATCTCAGTGTGAGACCAGACAAAACCCAGTGATGCATGGTCAGATGTAACCAAGCTATAAACAAAGCGACCTATTACTGTACGAGCTGTATTAACCAAAGGACCACCTGGGGTCTGTCTCCGGGCTGTAGACAATCAGATCGGAGCAATCACAACAAAAGCGCACAGCATCTTCCATCAACCTTGTGGAACAAGCTGACCGGCTGCGCAGCCTTAACGAAATTCGCTACTCAGGGGATGATGGCTAAACTTCATACAGACTAACACAAATGTAACTGTCCTTGTTGAACACACTTCATTGTCCCCGTATTTAAATACCCTTGGCTGCTGCGCAAGAAACACAAATACGGAAGATGATCAAGGTATTTCTATGCATCACTGTCAAGCACGGCAAAGAAAATACTAACTTCCGGTCATTTTTTCCAACTACAGCTTAGCTTGCAAATACTGTTATGTTGAAACAACTTACATCTACTACAATGCACAAAGGACACAAAACACTACATTTTTGTAGCGAATTTTTACTGTTAAAAGGGCATTACGTAGCTCTACAAAATGTCGTACAGCACAACTGTGGCCATTATTTTGAAGGGAAAGTCGCAACATTTCCGTTCTGATGTGGCTAATTGTAGCTAACTTCACCCAGAAGAAGCTAACTGTTAGCGAGCAAGCTTCGTAGGGGGATTTTGTAAAAGGACATGCCGATAAAACCTGTTCTAATCACCTGACAACAAGTAAAACAGCGTTGGTAGTTACGTGGTTCCTATCAGAACACGACACATTCACTGAAACACTGATGAATAGGGCTTTAATGTAATCTTTCCCGTACCTTTTTTGGCTGTGCTCCGCTGCTGTCGCTAGTGAACTTTCATTTCCGCTTCAGTGACAATATCACGTGACCCTGGGTATGTCTTTTTCATTGCACAAAGGATTCTGGGTCATAAATAATGGTAAACATCATCACTGATTATAACTTAATTTAAATTAAATTAAAGTTACGCTTCACTTTACATGAAGATAAACTAGAATATACAGCAAAAGTATATACAATATAATATAGTATAGAATAAATATAAATATAGAAAATATAATATGCTCCCAAAGATATCCACACACTATAGATAATCTACACAAGTGAGTGGAGTATTTTTCTGAATTTAAAATAGAAGAAGATATATGGAAAAAAACAAAGTGGCCAGTGATGCCAGGTGGCCTGTTAAAGATGCAGTGGGCAAATTTACAATCTACAAAATGATATATAGGTAGACTGTTATTATATACCAGCTAAACTTAAGAGAATGGGACCATGCATGACAGTTAGTGTTTGAGGTTCTGGTCAGAAGCAGGCACTTTTGTTCATTTAATGAAGAATTGTTCTTGTGCTCCCCTTTCTAGAAACAATTAGTCAAAATATTGGTTGTCTGAACCATTGCCAAAATCTCCCCAGTCATGCTTATTAGGAGACAGGTCTCTCACGCCACCGTGTCCATACAAAATTTGGACTTGCATTGGCAGGATTTATTGGTACTTCAAGGATTGTTCTTTCATCATTGGACGAGTCAGACAAGGCCTTGAATAATTAAAACTAATGATGGACATTGCAAGTGACAATCCCCGGTTCAAGCCCTTTCTCAGCCATGAGAAGAAGGTAGCTGTGTTGTCCAAAACCAAAGCCACATTGGGCAATGATCTGGTTTCACAAAGCTGAACAAAGTCACTCCAGCTGGTTTAATTTTGTTTAAAGAAGGAGTGAGACCAATCACAAACTTGTTTTATCATTACAGTGAAGTCAAAGTCACGCCATTTGCTCCCCCCTTTATCAAATGTGAACGAAACTTGCCGCACATGTTCAGGACTTAATGCCGGATGTCTCCGCTTGGATTAATCAGAATTGCCCCAAGACAACTTGAGTAATGGCCTATTTCCTGCTAAACCTCACCCTTTGTGAGTTTTTTTACATTGATGGTGGCCATGTTTTTTGACCAATCTTGCTCATTTATGGTGAAATTTGTACTTCTGTCCTATAAGGCGGTATACCAAATTCATGCTGATACAGTCAAAATCAGCTCTTGACTGAAACACTTTGCAGAGCTGAGGGGAACTGAACATACAGTCAACTTTCCTTCAATTATAGATATAGTTTATAGAAAAATATATCATACAGCACCTTTAAATTAACTGTATAATGGGGAAAGTTTCATAGTTTCATGTATTTTTTCCATGTGATGTAATCAGTGGGAGACACTGACTGTCTGTCTTCTACTTGAGGAGACCTCAGTAGGCCTACATACCTTCTACCACAGTAGGAGTACTAGCTGATTTGTACAGTATGGCTTTATGCAAATTATGATTGTCATGTGCATGCATAAGAAATATATTGATGAGTGCCTGAAAGCAACTGGTTACATACATACATGACTTAGAGGGTTAATCTGGCCATGGTTATACAAACAATCTTGGGTCCTTTTATTTAGCAGTCCGATGGACAGCACTCACAGACTACGCTACATGTATTGATCATCACCTTTACCATTACAGACACCTGAAAGACCCACATTCCCAAAAAACAAAACAAATGAAGATTCCTCTTCATTCATCTCTTTTACTGCCATACTGTATATGTGTATGTATGTATAAGAGTACCATGAGAGATGTCTTGATAGAATAATCAAAAGGCATTGCAGAGGACAATTTTATGTGAGGGGTATTTTCCAAACAGAAACAAACACTAAGGAACTGAAATCAACTAAATAATCTTTATTTTTTATTTTTGCGCAGGCAATTTAGAGATATCCCTACAGCAGTGGTCTTGATACAAAATTCAGAATCCTATTTGTGTGAGAAAGACTGAGTAAAAATGCAGTTGAGTCCAAGACAAGACTTTGAGAAGACTTATTTTTAGTGCTGCAGCACTAACAGACACTGAGATGACACTTTGCATTAAAGGCCTGATGTGTTCTGCTAGAAGAGGTACAATTACAGAATTAAAAGAACATACAAAACATTACAAAGAGAAGTGTGACGCCGAACCAAGACAAACAAAAAACCCAATAAACAAAAAAATTAATTATTCATGGTAAACTCCTGGCACACTCCTGTAGCTGGGCAGATCAGAGCTCCCTGTGGTTGCAAGGTGATATGACACTGTTCCTAGAAAGATCCCCAGATTCTCTCAAATCTATTCTGTGTATGGGGTTCATGCAGGCTCAGTCCTTCCATTTATATCATAGACAACATTTCCTTGAGTCAGTGCACAGACAGGGTGGAGTGTAGACTTGTAGGTGAGGAGAATAAGTTCCTTAGCAACCACCATACGGAAGTGCAGAGCAATCTGTATATTGTATGGCAGCTCAAAAGTCTGCAGTGCAATCTGTGATGGTCAGATTATAGTTGGACTGAATGTCCCTGGAAAAGGCTTTTGAGAGCCACTCGAGAATTGCAGTCGGGCAAAACCAGAAAATATGTGCAAGTGATCCTAGCAGAGCAGCAACTGTCGTACACTTGGGAGACACTGGTGGGAAGATGCAGTTCAGTTTTGATCTTGGGTAATGCAATATATGCATCACCTTATTTTGAATTAACCTGTACAACAACAATGAACCTGGGACTTTGCCACTTCCCAGAGCTCTGCTGATATCTCTCATTTCAAGTCACTGGCCCAAGCTTCTCTGTTACAATCTGAAGAAACCAAAGTAGTAAAATAGTTCACAGATTTTGATACAAGCTGCTTGGAATCTGGAGGGAGCAAAAGATTTTCAAGAAAAATTTGAGTGGTGGGTGCGGACTCAAAGTTTGGGCGCTCTTCTTCTCAACATAGTGTCTGACTTGATACCCGGAAAAAGAAAACTGGATTTGGAAGACTGAAATTGAATAAATGATGCAAAATGGCCATCGATGTACAGATCTAACAGAGTTCTGATACCCCTCTCCCTCCAGACTGCAAACACGCCATCCAACTGTCCAGGCTTGAATGAGTGACATTTGGCATGTGGGAGCATGTATGGAAACATTTTGGCAAGTTTTGTGAGCCTCTTTTTTTTGTTTAATATTGGCAAAGAACTCTTAAAGGTAAAGTTTTGTTGAACTGACTTAAAAATCAAAGTAGAACTAGAAAATGTATGAGCAGTTTTTGAAAAAGATAGAGAAACCTCAAACCTGTGCAGGCCCACCATTTTGATCCCATTTAGAGTTAACTAAAGATGTAAGAACAGCACACATCTGTCAGTGGTAGTCCTCAATGAACCTTTATATGCTATAAAATAAAATATGGCAAAGTAACTATGAGAACAAGCCAGAGGGTATCTAAATATCATTAAGGCCTATGCAAACTTGACGTGGCTGGTAGACGTGGCATAAATCATCCCACACTTGGAGTCATTGAACCATGAGGTACAATCATTCCCCATATTTCCTGATTGGATCGTGTCCACGAAACTTACGGTAAACTTAAATGAACTAGGGCCCCTTAACCACATGTTGACACAGCAGTGTGCAAGCAGCAACCTTATCTTCTGTGCTGCTGACTCACATCATTATAGCAGGACTGATCAGACAGACCTGCACTGACTAACACACTGGCTGAGATTGCTGCAGCCTCATCATGTTGCAGGTCATTTTTTGCTCACAATTAAGCTTCAGACATACAAATGTAGGCTACGAAGTACAGTCAGTAGTTTATTGCATTAACATCTGTCAGATGTGGAAGTATGTTCATGAACATTCAAGTATAAAGTCAAGTATATTCATATACAGTAGGTCCATTTATGAGTCTACACAACATATACTCCATATTTATATTGCTGAATTGGGTGGAAGATAACTATAACTCCAAAAGTTTTTCCAGTAATCAAAATGGATCCTTGGACAGACGAGAGCAGCCTTCACTGAGCTTTGGATCACAGCTGTATCCTCTTGGTCTATTTGTGAATACAGTACAATAAGAGAGAGTTTCTTTCAGACATTTCTCAGTGATCAGTGAAGCTGCAGGAAAACTGCACCGGGAAGACCGTGGCCGGATGTCAGCGGTGAGCGCAATGACTGATGATGATGGTGATGGAGGCTGATGTAGTGGTCATGAAAGTAGGTGCTCACGGCCAGAAGAGGGCCCAGCAGCAGGCACAGCCACACTAAGCCGTTGCCATAGTTTCCCTGGAAATAGTTTGCGAGGAATACTGCGACCAGGAGCTGGAGGAAGAGGACACGGTGTGGTTTAGTGAAGATTCTTTTTAACCCAGCCTACAGTACAAAAGGTATGTTAAAAGGCCAGAAGAGACATGGTTAAAAAATATTTATTTTCTCTCATCATGTGACAAGATTTGTTTGTTATGTTCATGAAATACTTATATCTGGTTAAAAAAAAAACAGAGCAGACTCCTCACACCATTGACCACTTGTGGACACACACTGTAAATAGTCCTGCCAGTCTAAGTGCCGTGGTTACTACCTTCATTGCTCCTGTTTAGCATTACAACTAATCTATCAGCCGGCTACCTCGGATCAGCCTAAAATATTTGCCCTCACCCTATGGCGCTTTACTGTTGTCAGAAAATAGCTGATGGGTTCAGCGCTTGCTTTATAACTAACATAGATTGCAGACCTTTGGTCTGATGTAGTGTTATTTCTGTGATCATGTCATGCTCTTTGCAAATGATTCACCACCTCTCATAAAAACTGAAAGGTCAGCTGTTACTAGCACAACACCCTCGGTATGTCCTTACCATAAAAGATGTGGGAAATAAAACCCTGCTTTTATTATTCAATCTGCAAAGAATCAAGAGGAAATTATGTAATATTTAGAGCAACTCAGGTCCTCCTAGTTATGTCCTCAGATCTAAAGATACTTCTCTCCAGCAGGTAAATATTTGTGACTGCCTGCATACATTATGAGAGCACTGAGAGTGAACCAAAACAGTTAAGTTGCGGCCCGACGAAACAAAGAGCCCCAAGTCACTATAAAGCTGAGGACTTTATAGAGCTGCCCGCCCATTCTCATTCCCAGCTCATCAAACACAGCCACTTTGTCAGTGATCTTGGAGGCACCTTTTGTGGCAGTATGATATGTACCGGGTGGCAGAAGTTGTTGATGCAGTGGGCAACAACTGAACTTGTCAAAAACTGCTGCTTTGTCAGTGGACGTCTGCGTTAGACATGAATGCAGAGAGGCACCTTTCCGGCATTATGATATGCACCGGCAAGCAATAGTAATGATGCCGGCAATAACAGTAGTATAAAGAGTGAGAAAGTAAGTATAGGGCGAGCGAGTGGGTGGGAGGGGAGGTGGATGGCTTAGACAAACTCCAGACTTTGACCTGGGAGCCCACTGTTTGTTTCCCTTGTGAAATTAAGTGTTTTTTTCTAAACCTAACAAAGTGCTTCTATTGCCTTAACTTCAGGAAAGAAGCATAAAAATGAAGTGTTTATGGTACTTTGTAAGTTTATTTTTAAAAAAGACTGTACTGTAAACTGTAAATTTCCTGAGAAAACCAACTTGTAATTTGAAAGGACACAATGCATGTAACAATAGTAAATTGACATGCTGTCCCAGAATGTCCTAAACTGACAAAGAAGGGTACCTAGTGCATTCATTATTTAATGTTTAGGTCCACTGACAAAGCAGTGATATTTGGCGAGTTGGAAAGAGAATGTGTTGGAGCTGCTGATTTAGGTAACAGTCAAATAAGTGTCAAAGCTTGATGGACTAAACTAGACAACAACATTTCTAGTATGTAAGTAGAAGCAATCAGTGCCTGTTGACCCCACTCAGGTGAATAATTACCAGCTTCCACTGGTGTGATATTCTCACCTCGACTAGCATCATGAGGAAGATCCACAGACGACAGCTGTGCAGGGGCAGAGCAATCATATACTGTGAAGAAGAGAGGAAAAAAGCATCACAGCAAGTTATTATTGCAATGTTTGTTTGGGCAAATAGCCCTGTAATCTCAATACAGTAAGATTCAGGTACTGCCAAAGTCACCCTCTCTTTCACTGCTGCTATTAGTTTTTAACAATGAATGGATGTATGCAAACAAAAAATTGAATAGAAAGAAATTATTGCTCTCACATTGCAAAAATGATGCTTAATTTTCATTCATTACTGACACTGATTTCTTTACATAAAGTCTGCAGTTTAAATTGGGATGATGAGATGTTTTAATCACATTCTATAAACACAAGCAGGGACATGTATCTTTAGTTTCATATATATTTTTAGTATACAGGCAGCATGGCTCTACATTGTTCTGTCAGCTAGTCAGTCCACTTTGATCCAGACTGAAACATTTTAACAGCTATTTGATGGAATACTATAGAATTCGATACAGGTATTTGAGGTAGCCAGAGGATAAATCCTAATGACTTTGAGTGATCCCCTAATTTTTCATCCAGTACCTCCGGCAGGTCAAAGCTTTTAGTTATTCATTAAAATATCTCCACATCTACAAGATGAATCTGCACCAGAGCAGACATTCATGGCTCCCAGACAATACATCAACTACTAGTAGATGCACTGCCATAAAATTTGGTACACTCAACATATCCTCAGCATGGATTGTAAAAACATTATTTAGCGCCTTTAGGTTAAATTTAGGCTGATGACATTCCCATCAGCCTCAAGTGTACTTAGTCTTATTTTGCTAATTATCAAATGTAAGCATACTAACAGGCTAAACTAGGGTGGTGACAAACATTACACCTGCATAACATCAGTATATTAGCGTTGCCTGACTTCAGCATTTAGCTCAAAGCACTGCCATGGCTAATGTGTTCACATCATATTAGATGGATGGTAGAGATGGGAAAAGACAATTTTATGGGAAGGATGCAATCTTTTTTAAAGTTATAAATGCATTGTGTTGCATATATAATTGGCACAAGTGCTTTCAGTTTTTATTATTATGTAGTTTAAAATTGTATAGTTTCCTCAAATGATATACTGGGGGGAACAATTCCCCATTTTTCCAAAGAAGCTGGGGTTCGGACCCCCCATCCCCCCGGGATTTCCGCCAATGCTTGTTTGCAAAAGGAGGTCCAAGAATACCAGTGCCTGGTAACCTGCCGCATAATCTAATCAGTGTGAGTTACAATAGAGTTTTTGTTCTAATGAAGATGACCTTTGTTTCCTGGAAGTTTGAAACTCTACATCTGCACAACATATGGGTCATTAAGACCCCCCCCCCCCCCCCCCCCCCCCCCCAACAAATAAATCCCAATAGTGATTCATGTAGTATCAGACTGTACCTCAAAAAGAGCAGCTGACATCAGGAAGACCACTAACTCTGCCCGCGATGGGGGAACATTCTTTTCCACCAGCCGTGTGTATACATGCCTTCACACAAGTGAAGACACAAAACAAAGACAAATAAGAGATGGAAGCAAAAGTTAGGGGAAATAATCTGTTATTCATGTCATCTGAGTAAAACTTGAGGCGTGCATCAGCTCTAAATATAATAATACCTGTGACACCATTTCTGAAAGGGAATATTCCAGTTCTCCCAGAAATTGATCAGAGTTGTAGCGTTCCTGTAAATGAAAGACGAAAGGCAGTGAGCCAGTGTTGAATGTGCAACAACACAATGTGGATAAATAGTTTTTTGTGTTTGTCTGTTTGTGCAACTGACCACCAATCTCCATAAAAATGACGATCACCAAAGCGCATCAGTTCTGCCAGGAAATTCAGGTAGGAGTGACACAGGAAGAAGAAGAGGAGCCAGAGGAAATGGGTTGGTGCCTGACAAGAAAAAAACAAACAAAACAATAGCATTATACCATTTAATGATCTCGGTTCTCTGTCTCTCTTATTGAGTCATGAACGGCAGTATACAACTTTAATCTCTAATAACCTTGCCCAAACATACTCCTCCTCCCACTCTTCATCCCCGTCATCATCACCAACATCTGGGACCACTTGACTTTACTTTACAAGATCACACACTGGAATCTTACATGTGGTCAGGGCTTTAAAGTTCTGGGAAATCCATACAGATGTATCAAAAGTCAATAAAATATGATGTTAAAATAAATAAAAAACACTCACCACAAGTCCCACCAGGTGCTCCACTCTCATAGTGATGTCCATACTCTATGTACAAGAATAAAAAAGTGAATTCCACAGGTGTGTTTGTTCTAATAGTCACAGTAAAAATAGATTCTGTTTCACTCACAGAAAAGGAGTTCTCTGACCTCTGGAAGATGGGCTCAATCCACTTAAAGGAAAAAAACAGACTCAGTCACAGTGCAGTAATGATATTCAGTGTGAATGTACATAGTTAACACCTTTAGAAACAAGACTAAGAATCCACAGCTACAGTAGTGCCTCTATAAAGAAGGACTTTGGCAGAGCAGTGCTTTGAGCTAGATGGTAAGATCACTCATCATGCAAAGACGCTTCCCTTGACAATGTTAACATATTGATATTTAGCAGGTAAATGTTAACCATCTTAGTTTAGCATGTTAGCATGCTTACATTTACTAATTAATACAATGCCACACATACAGCTGAGACTGATGGGAGTGTCACTATTCATGCAGGTATTTGGTCATAAGCCAAAGTAGGTTATCGAACAAACTGTCAATCCGTTTGATAGCTGTTAAGACATTGCACTTTAAACCACAGATATGAACCTCATGGTGATGCCAGAGGAAAAGTCAGTGAATCACCAAAATTCATAAAAGCCAAGTGCTTTCCATGGGCAAAAACCCAAACCAAAGCAAAACATAAGAATGACATTTATAAACAATAGGTAATAATAAAATGAGATTTTAATTTTAAATTAGATTAAATCAAATAAAATACATGAAATGAAATAAAATACAAACAGACCAGAGACACTGTTTCAGTGCTGTAATAAATTATAAGCTGCTTCCAGTGCAACAAAGGTAATAAAAGTGCAGCAGAGAGACAAATCAAACCAAAGACAGAGGAGAAAAGCAGAGTTTTAATTTAGATTTGAAAGTGGCTATGGGTGAGATCAGCATAGAGGTGGTTCTATCTGTGTGCAGCATCACAACTAAAAGCAGCTTCAAACTGTTTTTTCATGTCACCAGCTGACTGCTTCCTAAAGATCTAAGGAACCTGTTGGGTTTATATTCTTCAAGAGGATCAGAAATATATTTCAGCCCAAGATTATTGAGGCTATAAAGTTTCCAGATAGGTACATAATAACACACACACACACACACACACACACACACACACACACACACACACACACACACACACACACACACACACACACACACACACACACACACACACACACACACACACAGATAGATAAGTACACAGTAACATACTGTACAGTACAGGAAGACCTTTAACCAGCTGCTGTACCTGCTGCACGATTCCAACCATGATCTGGATAACAATCACCTAAAAGCAGAAAATGCAATTTAGAAGCTGCAGTGTTTCCATCCATGAGACCTACATTATCTCTGGACATCAATTATATCTGGGAAGGCTCATTACAAGTAGATCCACTGCATCAGTCACGGGTCATGTTGAAACTGCTTCTTGCAGTGTCCACACCAAGTAAATATAACCCCTTTAAAGTTGCTAATTATATGAATTATGACTCGTTAACACCCACCAACATGAATGTGGAAATTCTAAGAAACTGGTTTAATCTCATGCAATCAATTTGTGACCAAACAGTTTTCTACCTGCACAACTGTCCCCAACATTTTATACCAATGTAGGACTGTGAGTTCATTATTTCAGCAGTATAATCCATTCTGTTAATTATGGAAGATTTTACATGCATATAACAAACAAACTGGGAAAGAAATATGGTAAAATATAACACACATTGTCATTGTGTTTGTATTTCCAATGTATGCATGTATGACAATTATTTTACTTTTTGCCTTTAATAACTGAATTAATTCAGAGTAACATACTATGTGACACCACTAAATACCAAAAGCACTGTCATTATTTTTCATGAAGAGGTTTTAGAGGGTAGCTGTATTGTTTTTTGTTTGTTTGTTTGTTTGCTTGTTAGTTATTTTTTTTTCTAAACTAGAGTCACATTGTCCATGGCAAAATGAAAGCTAAATAACTGTCCAGTCACAGCAAAAGGATGAAACCCTAAAGCTAAAATAAAAATTGTCCTTTCAACATGTGTGTGCATAGATAAAAGAAAATACAACACATATTTCACTTTATTTCTTTTGTTTGTACTTAGGCATTTTGACTTCCACAGTGAATGCCGTCTTAGGCCTGATGGATAACGATGTATGACTGCTGCAATATTATAAACAGGACGAGCAAAAATTGCTGTAATATGAATGTTTTTTATTTTATTTGGAGACAAGGTCCAAAAAAGGTCCTTATGTGTCTCACTTTCTAAAACGGCATCAAACCCTCAGTGATAATGGTGCCACTGTTCAGCTCACCATTTCAAGCAGCCTGTGCAGTAGCTTATTGATGCGGACCTTAGGAGTACCAGGGAAGTCTCTCTGGTAGCACAGAGTGGGGGCAAATAGGAAATAATACAGATCTGAGAAACCAAAGACAGAGTCACAGGGGACAAAATGTATCATCACAAGTTCATGTAAAGAAATCAAGTATCATATTAAGAATGATGAGCAGTTTCACCTCGGAAAGTAAGCTGCTCATTGAAGGCTTTTAGTGCCACAGAATCATCTGTGTCCCTCTCTGCAAACACACAGACATAAAAAGCTGTTAGTAGTTGGATTGATTTATGTTTTTGTTCTGAATGAAATCAGCACAACTTCTGGTGTTGGAAAAATACCTGCATCAGTTAAATGGGCCTGTCTGTACCAACGATTAGTTTCCTGGTATGAATACAGCTTCATCCCCAGAGCAGTGTAGAACCAGAGAGAGAAGAACGCTCCACCTGGTGGACAAAATACACAGAAACATCCATGCAGTGATGCAACATTATAGAGAGCACACTGGGCAAAACATCAGAAAATAATTTTAGATATCAAACTAAACTTAAGTTGTGTTATGGCTTTGAAATAACCGTGCCTAGAGGCTTAAAACGGTGTCTGATGTGCTATTCAGTTCATGAGTATGAGCATGTTTTTTGCAGCAGAAACGAGCAGAAAAACGGACATCCATTAGCTGTTGATAATATCAAAGTTTGAGTATTTTTTTGAAATTGTTGTCACTGCATCATACATGTGCAGAAATTATGGAATGATGATGATAATGCACATACATATAGTTGTTACCTGTTGATATTGTATGCTCATGTACAATGACTGCAGCAGGAAATAACAGGAGCAAGCCCAGATTTATGAGATGTAAACGATGACCGGTGGTGGGGGACAGCATACCCTGATGGGAATAAATGGAATAGAAGTGCTGATGTTTGCCGGGACAATTATTTTGAGTCGAAAAATTGCTGATGTTGGTTGTTGATGCATTTTCTAAACCAGGATAGACATGATCAAAATAAGAAAAACAAAGAAAATGCAACAGTCTCACCTTTTCCTGAGACCTCTCAAGGAGCAAAGCCACAATGGCAAACATGTTGGCAGCTGAAAAAAAAAAGAAAGAAACATAGATATTTTGTTCATTCACAATGGCAGGGTATGTGTTGTGTTTACTATTTTGTATGTGGCAAGCCTTTTGTGTCTCCATGAAAGAGCCCCATAACATCTGATAAATTGCCTCAAGATGACAAGTTTAAAAATTTTAAAAAATTGAGGGTGTGGAGTTAGAAAGACGTGAGCTCACCAGACCTCTGCAGCCCGCTGCTCACCTCTGCTGTAGGCTACTAGCTTAGGGCTACATTAGTGATGGGCAAAGCAGTTCTTTAGATGTTACTGAATCACTAGAATCAGTTCATTAAAAAGATTCGTTCAAAAGATTCGTTCACTGAATCGTTGAGTGCTTGGCGGGAGGAGCATTAACTGTGTACTGCGTAGTCCGACTCACTGAACTGATACACGGCTGAGCTGCTGCTGCGTCTGCCCTGCACTGGTCAGTCTCATTACTGGCCAGCCTAACGTTTTAAGTTTGTTTATCTGAAAACTAAGTCTGTTGAAACAATGGGGAGGTGTGTGATTGTGTTCATGTGGCTTGACTCCTGGCTACATTAGCCGTTAGCTTGGAGAAAACGGTCCCTATGAAAGCGTATCACTGAGAAGAAATTATTTGAATCACTCAGGGATCGGGGTTACGTCGTTCACTGAGTGATTCGTCACGCGATAGGCAGTCCTTCACTGCACCCTGGCTGCTGAGCTCAACTGAACTGAGAAATGAACAAATCAGTGCCGCAAGTGATTCAGTTCAGTACGTTCACTCAACAGATTCGTTCTTTTGAAAGATTCGTTCGCGAACACAGCTAATGTAACACTAAGTTACATTAGCTGCTACTTTCATAGCACATCTAAACATCAGATCGAACTGTTGATGTCGAGCTGCATTGTGTGTAATGAAGGTGCCAAGTTTTGACAAAAAAGAAGAATGTGTGCAGTAAAAAGGATGACGCCTCTAGTTCTGCTGAATTGTTTTTGAAAGACAGCAATGTTAAACCAGTGAAGCACTCTTAACTAAAAGCCGATCTCATGTAATTTTGACTATTGGTATTTTTGCTACAATTCTATCTTAAAGATTTCCTCACCTAATATGAGGTTGACAGATGGCCAGTTGCAGTTGTCCTCAATGAGATGCTCCAAAACCTTTTTTACATCTATCAAAAAGCCATGTCTGTTTAGAGGAGGAAAACAAAGGACAATGTCATAAAAAATGGACATTTACATAGCGCTTTTCTAGTCTTTGTGACCACTCAACGTGCTTTACAACATAATCACCAGTCACCCACTGTTAAGCTGCTCATTAGGTAAACATTCACATGCACTCAAACACCAATTGCTCCCATCATTACACTCAGTATATTGCCCAAGGACACCTCAGGGCCCAGAGATCAAATCACAGACCTTCCACCTGGTAGACGACCACTTTACATCCTGAGCCACAGCCACTCATGGTGTTGCTGACAGAGACAAAGACTGTGGCTGACAGCTCCAGTACATTAGAGTACGATTTAGTTATGTATCAAAAATCTAACTCCAAGTAGAAAAAGTACAGTAGGTATAAAATGTATATATGCATGGTTGAATCTATATACTCACTGTATGAAATTCTCTAAGAACAAGTGAGCATGAGAAAGGACCTGAAAATCAGAATGACACACATAAAGAAAGGCAGTTACTAATGCTATGCTTGGTGACTCGATCAAAAGGGAAGCGATCAGAACACTGACCAGGAGAATGATGATCCAGTTGAGGACGCCTCTGTATCCAGTGAAGCTGCTGTTGGAGCTCAGTAATGAGTCTTGGACACGATGACAACTGGACAAAGAGACTTGTTTTAGACATCAGCATGTGTGAAGCTTATTTTTCACCATTATGTTAGTAACCGTACCCTTGCCAGTTCTGTTTGTGGCTGCACCTTTAATCACCTGTGAGCAGATATCACCCCTGTACATGGACGTTCACTACTTCCTTCACTATTCAAGTCTTGTTTCTGCCATCTGACAGCTGTGAACAAGTGATGGAGACAGCAGAGGAAGCTTACCAGAGCAGAGCTGCGTAGGGATGTTCTTGTTCACTGGATGGATCAGTAGCAGGAATGGGAACACTGTCATAGAGGCCTGCATTATCTTCTTCAGTCGAGGAAGAGGAGCAGACAGAGGAAAACCTCTTTCTCATCGCAGCCATCTCTGAGTCTGAGGGCTCATCAGCCACAGAGGGAAGTTCAGAGACGGTTGAATTCACTTCAGGAAAAACAGAAATGAGTTCATCATATCATGCTGTGAGATACAAGATCCTTATCACTGTCCACCAGATCATGAACGTGAAATATTAAGATAAGGGCCCATGCTGTCGCCACCTTTGTTTGAGAGAGATCAAAAATCACAACATTTTTTCTTTCCCTCTGAGTCAGGTAAATCTTCTGGTCACAAATACCTTCTGCCATGACAGGTCAGAGCTTTAAGACAGAGATTTGTTAAAATGTTCTATAGTTTTGATTTTTATATGATGTGTAATCTCTATAAACAGACATCTGCATGTGTATGTCTGAGATTTTATGATGTGTAAACAATCATCATGGAAACTGTGACCTATGGTGTCTATGACTGGGATCAGAGACGTACAGAGCATTTACATGCAAGCTGCATCTTCATAAACCCACATATTGTCAGCTACATCCTGTTCTCTCACAGAGAGAGGAACTCCACGCAAACTGTTTAGCAAAATGTCCGTTTATGGTTGTTTTCCTTCTTTAAAGAGGTACACTTCTCACAAAACACAATTTCGGACTTTATCTGAGCTTCAAGTTCATTTGGGTTAATTCGGCATTCATGCTATACAATAATATGCCATAAATTAAATGAAAACCCACCCCTTGCTTTGGGTGGGTCAGATATTCCAGTGACCTTCTTCCCACGAATTCACCAAGGAGGTTTGCATCTTGTTACATTATAATCCCAACAGTGGGGGTGTTTATTGGCTATTTTTAACGCTGTTTGGTTGGATACGTTTATGCCGAATTAAATACCTGATTCAACAAATATGAAACCCCATATTGTGTGATTTCAGTGTTTCATGTTACATCTGCTGCCAATGAAAATTAAAATTGCCAGAAATATGAACGCAACTCGGCGTGACCTTATCTGACGAGAGAGCGGCTACACGTTACCTTGTCATCCTCCGCAAAGACACAGCATCTTCCCTGGAAGGTCGAGTCGAGCCAGACGACATCCCAAAACACCCACAGCTTATTAGCCTTCAGTCTGGATAAACCTGCACACACACAGGGCTGCGCTGACCTCTGCTAAAATCTGGAAAGTGCTCAGTGTCGCACGTGAAGCCTATCAGGATAAAACAATCGCGTCTTGTCAGAACATTCAAAATAAAAGCCTCCTTTGAGAGAATTAGTCTGTGTGCAAAACCAAAATAAAAGCTTCACAGCACCATATTGTTTTTTGTGATTCATAATTTTATTTTACTTCATCCATTTGTAGATCACTTTTAATTGGAATCTAATTTTCTTGTTTCATGGTATTGTGGCAGATGCATCCAACCATCTGACAAAAAAAGTGACAAAAAATAGAGAAAAGAAAAATAGAAGAAAATTCAAAATATATTGAGGTTGAAGTTTGGCATTGTACAGATATGATAGAACAGATCTATTATAATTAGCATACAGAAATAGTGTTTGTATTGTTGCTTTTCTGTAGTTAAACCCCTCAGGCATAATTATATAGCACTATACAATTAGAAACTAAGACTTGTGACTAATAAATGTCATCTGTCATTTTCTCTTTTGCAAATCACTTTAAATACTACACCCACTGATTGTCATCTTTTTCTTCCTTGCAAGGGAGGTGGGTTTTTTTTGTTTTTATTAATTACCTGACTTTATTTTGAAGGGCTAGTTTTTTTTATTATTATCATTTCTACATTTGAAAACACAAACTAAATATTCAATGAACTGAGATATTACAATAAAGACACCAAGTTTCCAAAGGCAGATTTATTTAAAAAGTAACATTTAACAAAATAATAATCTAACAGTGTAAGTGTTACACTTCCAACAGGAAAACCAAATTCGCATCATTCTGAGCCAAAATCCCTTCTACACACTAACCTTGCGTTGCATGTTTTAACACACACACATCTTAGGTTACAATCACTGCAGGGAGCTGAAATCATTTCAAGAACACACGTCCATATAAACAGTCATTTTGTACATGGAGATCTACTTCCATAAACCGTAATTGTGACCTCAACAATGCTCAGTCAGCCCTCTGGTTATTACAAAGCTGTGTAAATGCAGGTCTGTTGAGGAGCGGCCCTCAGTTGATGGTGAGCACGTCGCTCTGGATCTCGTGGCTCAGCTGAGTCTGCAGGTCGCTCAGCTTCTTCTTTAGGACAGCCAGCGCTGACATGACGATGGTCTCCGGTCGCAGAGAGCCGCATGACTCCACGTTGTAATAGAACCTGTGTGCAGGGAAATGTCTCAGATGAGCTGTTGCACTTCTGACACTTACCCTCTGCTTTACTTTTAGCACATTATAATTCAAAGACATTTTTGTCTTAGAATTTTTTTTTACAAAAACGTATTGTTTGGTATTATATTATTACACCTTTGCAACAAATTCAATTCAACGAGGGAGACTCTTTTCTCACCTTTCTGGCTTTCCATTGGGGTCATAGGGAGCCTGAACCTCATCCTCTTCAATCTCTGAGTATTCACTCTTCGGCCTGAGAACAAAGTGATTTGCGACATTTATTCATCTTAAAGTCATCATTCAACATTATACATTTAACAATAATCCTTGATGAAGAGCCACACTGAAATGAAAACATACCACTCCTCAGGTCGTGGGTAGACTGTGTGTCTCAGTGCATTGTCGGGGTCGTATTCAAAGGAAACCCCCGCTGTGGGGTTCCACTTGGCGTGCTCCTTACCAAAGCCTTTCTTGGCGTATGCCCTGAGCCGCAGTTCCTGACCTTTACGAAGCTTCACCAGTAAAATATCTATGTCAGGGAGGAAGTGGAGTAGGAAGGAAAGGTAAATGTTTAAAATGCTGTATAAAATGGTAGACAAATAAACATCTGACAATTATTTGACAAAGACAAACCCTTAACAGCCAGTGTAAAGACACCTATAAGCTTACCATCTTGTTCAACATAGTCGTTGGGATCATTGTCTCGACTCCTGGAAGTCACCTGGAAAGACCAATGGAAAAAATGTCAGCATTTTCTTCTGCTTACACTCCCCTCTAATGACTCTGATTAAGGAAGAAGAGACTCACTGGGATGACTCTGGGGTTGTTGGACAAAAGGTCGCGTGAGGTAACATGACGCGTCTGGTCCTCAGTACATCGGACATCCAGCGTCAACTCAACAGAACACTCTGGACAAAAATCATCACAGGTGCAGTCCTGCAGGAGGATCAAAGACACAGACAAAGTCCTCTTGTAAACAAAGTTACAAGCGGGAACAAACGCTGCCAGGACCTTGGTATTATATCCCATTATTAAACAAAATATTCAGGACATTTTCAAATATATGGTTTAGAAAATGAATAAATATTAACTATCTGTTTAGTCTTGAGTTTCAAGTGTGTATTGTCACATCAGCAGTGGTCCCTAATTACTGGTGTTGCATTTAAGGGTCATTGGGCCACCTCACTGATGACTGGTAGAACAGTATACTTACCCTGGAATACTGCATTTTGTCCACGATGTCATCACTTGTGAGAGGTATGAGACCTGACGACAAAGGAAACATCATTGTTGTATATCATGTATCATTATCAGACCTCTCTGGTCGTACTGCAACAGTACATCAAACTGCATTGGAAGTGGATCCTAAACACCTTGATACGTACCGACTCTGTGTGCAATGAACTCATCATGCAGCACTGATGAATTGGCGTCAATCTGGATCCAGTCAATTGCTGCAAATAAAGTAAGCAAGTACAAGTTAGTCATTTCCACTTTTTTTGTGACTACATTCAATGTTGCTCATACAGTCACACGCCTCTCCATCACCATTTCAACTCTCTTCGACCACATTTTGTTACATTCTCTTCTATGTGACATTAAATAATAATAGGCAGGATACTGTATGATGCAGGGTTAATGATATACATTTGTATTTAGTTGCTGTTTGAGAGTTGCCGCACTGAACTGAGAAGACTTTTTTACAGGGGACATTTACACATGCTATAGTAGGAAGAGCACAGCGTTAAGTAATAAAAGTGATGATGTTTCAATTCCAATTTAGCTGATTTGTCACAGCAAGAAAGGCACAGGTCAGAAAAATTTGTTTGACAATATCTGAGTTCCATTAAAGGTTCAGTGTGTAGGATTTACAGGATATATTGGCAGAACTGGAATATAATGTTTATTTTGATGTTTTCATTAGTGTATAATCACCTAAAGTTAAGACTTGTGTTTTCCTCACTTTAGAATGAGCTGTTTATATCTACATATGTACAGGTCCTCTTTCATGGATTCTGCCATGTTGTTTCTATGTTAGCCCAGAACTGACAAACCAAACACTGGCTCTCGATAGGGCAAGATGTATTTTTTGTGTCATCTATCGTAGTTTGTAGAAGTTTAAGTCGGTTGCAATCTGCAACCTCATTACTAGATGTCAGTAAATCCTACACACCAGACCCTTAAGTGTCACAGTAGGCCATGCCAGTGACTTACTGAATGCAGTCATTAAATGTTATTAATTACAAAGGGTGGGATGATACAATATTTTTGTGTGGCAATATCTATGCTTAAATGCCAAGTATTGATTTTTAGGGATGTTGATAATATCGCCGCATCATCTGTATTGGCCAATATTGGCTTTAAAATGAAATTTCAGAATCAGCAAACATGCTTTTTCTTCTTTTACACAATGAATGAATATTACACACACTGAAAAATGTTGTATTTCATGTCTCCATATGCTCGTGGCCATGATAAGAGTAAGCATGCATAATGTGATGTTAATTCCACTACAGAAGAGACTTGATGATCACTAAAATTAGGTGGGGAAAAAGTGGATATATTCATTTCAGTAATCGATCAAATTAGTTGATACATATCGGCTTATCTGATATTGGCAAAAAAAATCCTCTGGCCTCTGGTGATTCCCACCTGTGTTAGTTACACCTGTGTTAGTTACACCTGTGCTCTCCCATGCTGTGAGCTAGTGTCTATTTGCATCTCAAGACAACACAGTGAGTTAAATGACTCCAACACAGTAAAGCAATAGTACCACATAATGAGAATAAGAGTTCAAAACAGAGGCTAACACAAAAGTCACTTTACCTATAGTGGCAACTTCTGACATGAAGACACGGCGGATGGAGTTTGCAACCCTAAGAAAGGAGAAGAACAGTTATTTTCAGAGGTGCAGATTGTACAGATTGTAAAAGGTAACAGAAATGACACTTTCAATCCTCCATAAACTCCAATGTAACCCACAACAGCAAGTGAGTATCAACCTACATTAATGTGAGACAGTTTAACTTTTACATTAACTCGATTTGTTTACAATAAGCACATACACATTAATGTTAAGGATATTCTCAGTTACAAATGCTATTATAATTTAAGCAAGTAGTACCTTAGTGCTGCTATTTAACGTTTAACGTTAATAATGTTAGAACTTGAGATGAAAACAATGGCTGCTCTGTGACACACACGCTCTCATACAACATACACATAAATGAATACTCACGCCAAATCAGTGTTTTCAATGACAAATTTGACATTTTCGTCTGTCAGTTCTGTGATTTTCACCGTCGGTTGGTTAGCATACGGCATTATTGGAGTTTAATAAGCCTAAAATTGAACGTAGGAAAATGTTTCACACACTGCACTACCGCTGCTTCGGCTCGAAGACCTCCACGGAAGTATTTACTTCCCGCTGATTGGCCAAGTGATGGGAAGACGAATACTAATTGGTTATCATGAAGTAAGGAGGCGGGTCTTCTTTTAATATCCGGGTCACACTGTGCCAGGAAGTTCTTTTTCAAAATAAAAGCGCTCAATATTGCTTTTGTTCGTTTGTTTTTAACATGTGTCTAAATTGATTATTTTTTACAGTCTATTGATTTGCCCCATGACAAAAATTGCTTTAGACATTTTAAAGTGCTTTGTTTGTCCGTGTCTTTTTTAGACACAAGTCAAAAAGAATAGTGACTTCCAACTGCAAAACTCCCAGAGTTGAACCTTTATAATGGTTGACTGATTTCATAGTAATGACATAATTAAAAAACAAACACAAACCTTTTATATACAATATATATATATCTACTTTATTTAAGTCTCGGTCCAACAAATGACAGATCACTGTGTCCAAGAGAACAAATAATCTGAGCAGGAGGGTGAATTCTTGGACAGTAAAACAAATCAAGACAAGCCACTTTCTTACACAAGAGCAGAAAGAGGCCTGTAACTATGGCCTGTGACAAATAATAGATTTCCCTTGCTGGATGAAATCCATAGTTCAATACCTTCAGACTCAGTTACAGTTAATCAGAAACAAGAGCAAAAAGAAAATTGATCTTCAGCTCATGACACAAGCCAGCCAGTCGGGATCAGAGTGAGAGAAGGGTGGTTTCCATCATCGCCTCTGATTCAGTCCTGTCAAGTTCTTCAGCTGTAAAACACAAAACAAACCACATTTTTATCCATACAATTACACATCTTCACATATTAAAAAAAAAAAATCCCCTTCAGTGTCACCTGGTTAAAATGTATTGAATGTATGAATCAGTAAAACTCTTTACAAAAAAGGTAGGAGGGAATGAAACTAAAAGGGTTTTGAAAAGAAGAGTTGCATAAATGATAAACACGAGGCAAACACTCACTGTAACAGCAGCTCCCATGAGCCCTTGCACCACTGTTTCACCAGTCGACTGCACCTATAGAATGAAGTGGAACACATAACTTGTGACATATTATTTAGAAATTAGGTCATATAAAACAGGTTAACATCTCTGTTTTAATCCCTTCATTCTGAACTCATTGTACCACGGATCAAAGCATCTTCATCTCTGAATTCCTTTGCATTTGGGCCCCATATTTAGGCCGATCTGGGTTGTGTAGTGGAAGAATAACATTTTCTTAGACGCTCAATCTAAGGCCAGTTATGTAATTATCAAACTGATGGGTAAAACTGGTAAACAGAGTGGTGGGTATTCCTATACACAATAAGTATTAAAACAAGTTTTAAAACAACTCCTCTACAATGACCACAATTCTGTTCAACCTTTTTGTTAAACCTTTTAATGCTTTATAAGTACTCAACCTGTTTGGCGGTGCTCGCCATGTTGACTACATCCTGAATACGGTTGTCAAGGAAGCTCCAGGTGTCCTGGAAGTCTGGAGAGGAATCCTGCAGCATCACCAGCTCTGTAGTGTTATAGATGCCTGTCAGCGCTGCCCGTTTGGTGTACCAGTTCATCTACGAAAGACAGAGGTGATACAGGAAGTTCACATCATGCATTTTTCAAAGAGACAAACAAGACTTTGTAATTTTAAACTCAATGTGTCTTACATTACACATACAGCTACAGGTGACATGTACAGAAGAATACACTAAATAAAATACAAGAAAGAGCAATAGCATTAAAAGAGAACAGAACATAAAATAGACACAGAGGACAATGACATTTTAATTAATTTTAACACTGATTAGTAACAATGATTATTTGTTTATTTGTTTACGTCCTTTTTCAAGCATGAATGCCAAAATTTCTCAGGTGTCAGTTTCTCAAATGTGACAATTTACAGCTTTTCTTTGTTTACATCATAGTAAACTGAATCTCTTTGAATTAAGTTTGTCGATATCTGATGACGTCACCCTGGACTCTGAAAAACAAGGATGAACATAATTTCTGACATTTTATGAACCAAATGATCGATCAATTAATCAAATAAATAATTCTGTTGCATTACTGCAGCACAGTGGTCTCAATTTACCTTTTTTAAATATCACTTTTTTAGTTTGACGTGCTGCTTCATGAACTGATAAACTGTAGCTGTGATAACACTTGCAGAAGGGAATGGTTATTTTCCATCCTACTTTAATTCATGCTTCCAAATGTATTGGTATTGTTCTTCAAGCTATTTTGCATTATTGGTGAATCTGCACAATTTTGGCAAACGTAAACGTAAATCATTTTTTTCCTGATTAAAAAATGGCAAATACCAGTATATATATATATATTTTTTTACAATTACAACCATTGAAATATGTTAATATCATTCAAATCCTAAAGCTAATGTCAAGTTGTCTGAAAACTACTTCTAACATGACTATCAGGCTGTAAAGGAGGCATGAAAAGATTATGTAAGGGGTACTATGATGAAGGGTGACAGGAGTCGTAAGACATGCAGATATGCATTTTAGGAGGCCAGCTAATCAGTTCTAAGTTATTTCCCTGGTCCGTGTTGCAAACAGGGATAGAGTCAGGTGTTGGTGGGGGGGGAGTAACCTGGGAGGTGGCAGGCCTGATATTGTGGGGGTGGTGATGAAAGGGGGACAGGAAGGTATGAGCGGAAGAAGGAGGGGCTCGAGGGTGATAGGATCCACTCACGTCTGTGGAACGGTCTCCGGCATAATACCAGATGTCATCCACGAGGGTGGAGAGGTGCTTCAAGCTGTCTGGGATGTTGTGAGGAAGGAGTAGGATGCTCATCGCCTGAGTACACAGACACAGAGTCAACCATCAAATGTAGTTTCTCTTCCAGACCTGACCTCTGCCAAACAGAGGAGGACACTGAAGTTGACTTTCCCCTGTGCTATACCTGTGGCCAAGTTTCAATGTAGGGGATGTACATCCTCAGTCTGGTCTCTACAGCATCTCTAAGAAAGTCAGCAGTCTCCTTTGGCCTGCAACACAGTGGCCAAAAGCTGAAATCTGCAATTTTATATTTGGAGCTCAAACAGTAAAGACGTTTTTACAGCTTCTACAAACAACAGGAGTTTAGAGAATTTACGCTTTAACAGCAGAACTAAACTGGAGATGTTTGTCTGCATGTCTGTGTGTGTGTGTGTGTGTGTGTGTGTGTGTGTGTGTACGTACTCTGTCTGGCCCAGCTGGACCTGGTTGTGCTGTTCAGCCAGAATCTCAGTCAGCTGTGAGTTGCACTGGGCGATGAAGTGTAGGACCAAGTCTCCGGCTCCTTTATAGAACATACCACTGGAAGCAGAGGACAGGCCCAGTGTCTGGTACAAACACAAACACACAGGTAACACAACATTAGTCAAATAACAGTTGTAAAGGTGCAAGCAGAGACGAAACTCACTTCATTTTGGCCATCAAAAACCTTCAAAAGAGGGGAAGGTTGAGAATGTGAAGCCTCATTGTGGCAAAAGGGGAAAATATAGAATGCTCTGGGTGTTAGCTGTGTTTGCTCCAAAGTTGCTCTCCTTTTCAACTTTAACAGCAGCTCACCTCAGCAGCGGCCGCGATGGCTTCCATTGACCAGCCGTGCTGTGGGACAAACTCCAGAGCAGCCGTCAGGATTCGAGCTTGAAGCTGCTCCTCCGTTTCGTATTCCTCCCCATGCTCTCCGCTCTGGTCCTGGTAACTTTCCACAGACACATGGAAAGGCATGTTTCAGCATAGATGGAGCACAGAGAGAGAAAACATGGCATGAGCTGAAGTCATGAAGAGCCACTTGCATCTGTTTGAATGTCAGTCCCCACAAATCCTCTAAGGTGAGGTCAGTCAGCCACACAGACTTAGTGCTGTTACAAAAGCTGTCCCCTCTCATAAGTTGAAAATGTGTGACTTCATCCCAACATCCTGTCCGTGAGCATTAGGCTCTTTATTTTGGAAGATTTCTGTGAGTCTCCAGTTGGAAAAGTAACAAATAAATACTTAATCCAATCAGCTATTGCACTGCATGACAAAAAGTCATAACACCTACCGTACACTAGAAGACTTTGCAAAGACTTAATCCGAAACCCTTTCACTCAACGACAATTAGAGTTTTAAGTCACACACTAAGATTTTGCAAAGACTGGCAATCTTGCTGGGTCACTATTTTTGAGAATATCTCCCATTCTGTTCCTGGTGGAAAATATCACACAAAATTCCCTTTAAAAAAAAAAATAAATAAAAATTAAAAAAAAGATAAAAGGCGTCATATGTCAACCGTATTCTTGTCAATTTGGCATTGATATGATCTATAAAGATAAACTGTATTTGTGTACACACTTTACCTTTTGGATTTTGTCATCTCAACTCACTATCAGCCTGAGCTATATTAGTGAGACAAGTCTGTGGAAATGAGAAACGAACTGCTTCAGAAATGAGGATTTTTCACTAAAATAAGTGCAGGTTGGTGGATCAGATAAACGCTGAATTAAATACTGACTCTTGTTCACTCCACAGTTTCTCCTCCTTTTGCACAGCACAAGAGAACCGAGACTTGTTCACAATCTCCATGTTTACTGTCTACCCAGTTTGCTGCTTCTTGTTTGGTGCTATAGAGAGCGCAGCTATTGGTTGTTAACAATGTTCACATCATTAAACAGTTTTTGCATGTGACAGGAACAAAAACACAAGAATTAATTTAAATAAATTAATTGTCTTAAATCAAATACTACTTATCAAGTTTGGTTTTATTGGAATGTCAAGACAAGAAAAAGACACTTGTATCCCAAGATTTTAATATCTTTGTATAGACTGACCTCGTGTTTGGCTCAGCAGCCGGGTCAGGTGAGCCTTCCTGGGAGGCTGCTGCTGGCTCCTGTTCAGCAGAATGAGCCTGGTAGTGCTCATTGTAGGTTGTGGATGATGATGATGATGAGGATGAGGAGTGGTGTTTGTCAGATTTGGATTCATCCTGAAGCCTCAGTGCTGCGCGGTGGAAGCCTCGGCTCAGGCTGCTGCATTGGGGCTTTGCTGCTGTCGGTGCACCCACCACTGTCGGGAGAAATAAATATTTATCAGCTTCTAGGTATTTGGTTTGGAGTTAATGTGACCAAACTCTATTATGAGATGTCACATTTATATTTCTACCAGCAGTCTGGGCCACTCTTCTTTGGAAAATGCTCCAGTTCTTGCAGCTCTACTGCTGTTTTCAGATCTCCACAGACGATTGACTGAAATCGGACCCATTTCTGAACACTTTAGAACAGTCTAATATTTTGACCTGAATTATGAGGAGCTTTCAGGTCAAAATCTATTTTAGAGTACACTCAGCCAGAGTGATTTTAGCTTGTCCACTTGTAACACAATTCAGTTGGGCTTTTTTTTTTAGGTCTCACTCGAAACAAGTGGTGACTTCTGGACCTTTTTTGTGATGTTTGCAATGAGTGAAAGTTTAAACTGTTGTACACTGTGTGGATCTGTCTGGCTGTTGCTACAGGCAGCTTTCTTCACCATACCATCCTCTTCTTCTACTTCTCTGTAGTCCTCCATCAACCTTTCTCACATGCCTCACATTCTAAATGCCTTTGTGTGGACTGGATAAGAAACATTTCAATCCTGGACAGACATCTAGACATTTTTGTAAACATATTTTTTTTATTTTTCCTACAACTTTTATTGTGAATTGCCTTGTTGTGTCCAGTGTGTCCAAAATTGTTTTACGTCCTGTCTGTGCATGTAGATTTGCAGTGTAATAATGTTTATAATCAGTAATTTCTTCGTGAGGTCTGTATAACACCAAGGAACATGAATATGCACATCATAAACTTCAGTCACCGGAATTTGATTTCCCCACGTGGGTCTTGATGATGCACAGATAACTGCAGGATGACAAACGCCAAAGCTGTCCAATTAACGAGTTACCTGTCAGTCAGTACAACTTTATGAGCCAGGAATAAAATGCAACCGTGTGCCATTTTCCATCTGGTCCAAATGAACGGAGCTGCAGGAGTGAAAGCACCCTGAGAGCAAAGGACAACATTTGACAGCTTGCATAACCAGAGAGGAGACGCCCCCGAGTTGTGCAGTAAGGTGTTTCTCCTGCAGTGCATACTTGAATGCCGAGGTCTTAAGAACCATAGCAGCACGACAACCAACCGTCTAATGAGATAGTTAAAAAGCCAGCAGTCGATAAAATGTTGCTCAATTTTGTCCTTCATGATCACCGCCTGTGACCGACTTTGGCACGGATAGCTAACGTCAACACTTGCTCGTTTCAACGTCATGCAACAAAAGAAATTACAAAGAGTGAAATTCAGCTCAGTGAATAATTTGCCGGGCAGTCCATTGTACACACAAGACAGCCACAATACAGAAGTCTTGTCTTACCGCTGCTCAGCCCCCGAAGTGTCCTTCCAGCTCGCAGACCTCTCAGCAGCGCCGCCATGTTCCGCTGCGCTGGGCTGTTTTTTTGGGGCACAGTTGCGTCACTTAAGCGCGACTCTGGTGTGAAATAAAAACTATAAAGTTAGCAACAATAAGACTGAATATAAATTGTCGCTGTTTATTTCATGGGTTCTTATGAAATGTGCTCTGCTATTTGTACAGTGCTGCTGCTCCTGTTTTAATGTTTTAATGCTGCTCCTATTTAAACTGCAGTTAAAATTAGCTAAGGTGGTTAAACTGGCACATTTACTGAGATGTCTATCAATGTACACTGTCCCTGTAACTTTAAACTGTATGAATAAATGAACAAATATCTTACCAACTGACGAATTAAATAAACAAATAAATAGCGATGTAAAATAAAGGGAAGCAAGGACGCTGCCTTCAATCTGAAACACATGAGAAATAGTCTATTTCAATAAATGAAAAAAAAAACTATAACAAATGGGGATATGCATTTTTGTATCTACACTTTTATAAGTAATTACTTAAATATATAGCCCACATTTTTACCGAATGGCCAATATGTTATTAAATCTATGGTCGCGACACACTGACAATGATTTTATTTTTGAAAATTCAAACCGGAAACACACTTTATGTAACTTGACAGAGAAGTCTCCGGTAAGGTAACGTCGGGTAAGTCAGTACGTAGGATTGAAATTGTCTTTTATTTCATTAATTTAACCACCAAATGCGTTTAGGAACATTCAGACAAACATATGAGTATATTTTGTTAGTGGGCAGCCATGTACCGGACTCTACCAGTGTTAAAAAAATGCGCTTATGAATTAAATAAGAACCGGCGTTTTCTGCGTCACACTTGCTTTTCACCTGAATCAACAAATAAACTAACCCGCTAACTAGTAGTCAGTGGGTTAACTTACATGTAGACACTTTTACATGTTAAGCGTAAAGCTGAAATAAACACCCACATATTTTGACTGTGTATTTTAACGTTATAGAAGTATGACTATGGTAAATGAGAGTAGTGAGAACCTGCCAGACTATTGACCTCCCATCCTTACATGTAATGCCATTCTTTTAAAAACAACGTAACACGATTTATTATCACAGTGGACTAGCAATACACAGCTATCTGGTATTTTGATAACAAACGCAATAACCCCAAGGTCATATGTAACGTTTTTCTTTTTAATGGGGCTGACACTATCAGCATGAGGCCATTTCTATATTTATGTGCTTATAATACTGTTGCTTTGTTATCCGTTTGGTCATTTCCGTTGGTCTGGCTGTATTATCTCCAGTAACAGACACGTGTCTTCACTTTCAGATGATCCACAGAGAAAACAGAGAAACCATTTTGTAACAACTTCAGTAAATCAGCACTTCTCCTCAGAAGTCATGGCAGACCTTGGCATCAAAGCAGGAGACAAGGTGATGATGGTTTGGACTCAGCCCTCAGCGCCAAGAGCCCTGAAACAGCATGCAGAGGAACTGGGTGCCATTGTTGGTCCGGACAACAAAGTGTCAGTGGAGAACATAGACAGATTATTACTGTGTGAGTGACTCGTTACTGGATTACACTGGCAAGATTTTTATGTAACAAAAGTACAGTACAGAGTATAACAATTATTATACATGGGAAAGTCAGGAGTAAAATGATCCTCTTCTCTCTTTAGCCTCCCATCCAGCGTCCACCTTTGACTGGGTGCTTTCTTGCCTCCTGGCTGATAGCTCCTCCATCCACAATTCAGAGACTCTAGGAGAAATGGCAAGAGTGCTCAAGCCTGGTGGGAAGCTAATTCTGGAAGAAGCAGTCACAGGTGAAGTATTATTCTGACTTATTTGACACACTGAAAATTAAAGAGAAAACCAGGTACGGCCATTATCATACATAAAAATATGCCATTCGAATCGAATAGAGTTATTGCAGATATAAATGGCAGATTCATTATTGTTACCGGCCAGCTCCTTAATAGACGGGTTGTTTTAGCATGTGTCTATGGACCAAACTGGGATGATAATAATTTTTTTAATACCTTTTTTGCTTTACTCCCCAATATTGATGACCATGTCCTGATCTTAGGTGGAGACTTTAATTGTGTGATTAAACCTGAACTGGACCGCTCCTCTCCCAGAACTGTCCCCCTATCTAAGATGGCGACTTCCATCAACAACTTTATTGAGCAATATGGCCTCTTTGATCCCTGGCGATTGAATTTTCTGACACAAAAAGCTTTTTCCTTTTTTTCTCCCGTACATCACACATACTCCCGTATTGATTTTTTCCTTCTTGATACTAAACTCATCCCTTTCATTAGCCAACCAGTATATCATAGTATAATAATTTCTGACCACGCCCCTTTTATGTTCAACCTGGCTTTTCTCAACAGCCCTATACCACTCAGAACATGGCGCCTCAATTCTCTTCTTTTGTCAGAGTCCAATTTTGTTAAATTTATTGACACACAAATTACATATTTCATTGAAACAAATGCTTCGCCTGATGTTTCACATAGTATACTTTGGGAAACATTGAAGGCCTACTTAAGAGGACAAATTATCAGTTACTCTTCACAAAACAAAAAGAGGCAATTGGCCAGACTAAAGGAGCTTTCTGAGGCCATTTTTAAGTTAGATGGTCAGTATGCTGTCTCTCCCACACCGGAAATCTATCAATCAAAAACGTCTGAGACTTAAAACGAAATTAGACCTGGTGTCAACAGCGCGGGCAGAACAACAGTTCCTTAGGGCATGCCATTCAGGATTTGAATACGGGGAAAAAGCAGGCAGGCTTTTGGCACACCAAGCCCGCCAATCATTTATAAATTGCCAAATTACCCAAATTAAAGCATCTTCAGGTACTATAACCACAAATCATAAACAAATTAACGACACATTCGCTGACTTTTACAAAAATCTTTACACCTCAGAGTACAATACCAGCCCCACAGAATTCGAACAGTTTCATCAAAATTTGACATTACCTTCTTTGGACAATCAGATGAGAGCTGAACTCGACCAGCCGCTCACGATAATGGAGATTCAAGACGCTATTAAATATATGCAGTCTGGAAAGTCTCCAGGGCCGGATAGGCTGCCAGTTGAGTTTTTTAAAACATTTTCAAATAGACTGTCACCCCTACTACTCGCAATGTACAAAGAAGCCCTGTCTACAGACGGCCTCTATCTGTTTAATACCGAAAACTGGCAAAGACCTTAATTTGCCCAGTTCATATCGTCCTATTTCTTTACTTTGTGTTGATTGTAAAATTCTCGCAAAATGCCTCGCTAAGCGCCTTGAGAAGACCCTTCCATCACTTATTTCACCCGATCAAAATGGCTTTATGAAAGGTAGACATTCTTTTTCGAACACTCGTCAGCTTTTTGACATTATTTATTCTGCATCTGAAACAAATGTATCTGAACTTGTGATAACCCTAGACGCGGAAAAAGCGTTTGATCGGGTGGAATGGGATTTTTTTATTTGATGTTTTACAGAGATTTGGATTTGGGGCTAATTTTATTTCATGGGTTAAGTTATTATACTCATTACCGCTAGCTTCGGTCCGCACTAATGAGGACACCTCTGACTATTTTCCTCTTTTTAGAGGAACTAGGCAGGGGTGCCCCTTGTCCCCAGTACTTTTTAACACCGTGATAGAAGCTTTGGCCAGCTCTCTTCGCCAATGCACAGCTTATGAAGGAATAAAAAGAGGGGATATCACCCATAAGGTGTCGCTCTATGCGGATGACCTTATACTATATTTAGCTAATCCTACACTTTCCATACCCCCAGTCCTAGCCATTTTTGAGCAATTTGGAAGATTATCAGGCTATAAAATAAACCTGCAAAAAAGTGAAATTTTCTCTATTAACCCTCCAACACTTAATATTTCGGCCACCTCACTCCCTTTTAAGAAAGTTAGTTCTCATTTTAAATATTTAGGCATTACTGTTCCAAGATCTTATGAACAATTATTAAAGCTTAATTATTTTCCTTTAATTGAGAAATGCAAATTGGACCTTGAACGCTGGCGTACTCTGCCTTTATCCGTAGCTGGTCGTATAAACTTAATAAAAATGAATATTTTGCCCCGATTTTTGTATTTTTTTCAGCACATTCCCATTTTAATCCCCTTGAAAGTATTCTCACAATTTGATAAGAGTCTCTCCTGTTTTATTTGGAATGGTAAGCAACCACGTACTCGCAAGGTATTTTTGCAAAGGCCCAAGTATAGTGGGGGAATGGGTTCACCCAATCTCCTCCACTATTATTGGGCCAGTAATATCCAAAGGATCAATGAGTGGGCCCAAAGTCACTCTAACCCATCAGCCCATATCTGGGTAAGGATGGAGTCTCAGATGGCCCCAGTACACTCGTTAGCTACTTCCCCCCTTGCTCTTGTCAAATCCTACACACTTGCTAAACACCCAGTAATTTGTCAGACTTGGTATATAAATATGGTCACAGTTTCGGAACAAATTTGGTTTGCTGGATCCATCCTTGATGGCGCCTATTTTATCTAATCACCTTTTCACACCAGCTAATCTGGATCTGGCTTTTCGTGCATGGCACTCAAATGGAATTCGCTTTATTAAGGACTTATATATTGAAGGGATGTTTGCTTCATTTAATCAACTCTTAGAAAAATTTGCTTTAAGTGCCTCCAATTTCTTTCGCTATTTACAAATCAGGGACTTTGTCAGGAAAAGTTACACCTCTTTCCCTAATGAGCCGTTACCTAATATTATTGATGAACTTCTGTCCCTTGATCTTAATCAGAAAGGATCGATTGCTCATATATATTCTTTAATAAATAACTTGAATTTGCAGCCTTTGGAAAATATAAGAACACTTTGGGAGCAAGACTTGTATAGTCCCTTTTCGGAGGACACTTGGAAAGCAGTATTGAAGCAAGTGCATAAGTCATCCCCATGTTGTAGACACGGTCTCAATTTAAAATAGTCCATCGTTCTCACCTTTGTAAAACGAAACTGGCAGGAATCTATCCCAATACTGACCCACCTGTGAGAGATGCAAGACTGAGCCGGCGACCCTGTTTCACATGTTCTGGGACTGTCCCAGTCTTTGTGCTTTTTGGGAGGCAGTGTTTGGATCTCTAAGTGAAGCGTATGGTATCACTATTGAGGTACAGGTGTTTTGTTGTTAATTTGTTAAATTGTAATAAAAAAAAGAAAATTAAAGAGAAAACCAACATTAAGTTCATCGTAAGGTGTGTTCGGCCGTCAGTTCAGCTTCAGTGCACCTTGGCATTAATTATATAAATCTCTGGAGCTCCAGTGGAGACGAACACCATCACTCCAAAAGATATTCCTTCATTTGGTGGCAGTGATGGCAGTGGAGTGGTGTCTGACATGTTGGCCCAAAATCTCCTATAGGTGTACAGTTGCTTTGAGACCTGGTGACTGCAAAGTCTATAGCATTTGATTCCCATAGTTTTCATACTCATCCACCCATTCAGTGACCTCTCATGTGCTGCAAATGGAGGCATTGTGATCCTGAAAGACACAAGATACAATCCCCTTAAAAAAACAAATGTATTATTACTCATCTATGAATGTTATTTATTTCCTCTTCAGATGTCTTTATCCACAAGGTCACTGGTTTACTCTGCGCTGATAAGGTTGTGACTCTGCTTGTGTTGTGTTTGACTTGTTTCTCTCTGTGTTCAGGAGCTGAGGCACAGAGTGTGAGGACTGCTGAGAAACTGATGTCAGCTCTGAAGTTGTCAGGCTTCATGTCAGTGACAGAGGTGCGTGAGTGGGTTAACACAAAGTGTGCATCTGCGTCTGCGAGTACATGTGTGTTGCTCACATTAGTTCTCTGCATTTGCACCATTATACATTGTGCACTAGAGGGGGAAGTTGCACGTACCAAACCACAGTGTACAGGCAAAAATAAAATAAATGTAATCCTGTGATCAACCACATAAAATAAATAAAAAAATCTTACATCAGGAGGAGAAAACATCTGCACCAGTGAAATCCTGTCGCAAAATGTCTCCTTTTTAATCGTTAACCCTCTTGCTTCCTCTCCACCCAGGTCAGTAAAGCAGAACTGACTCCTGAGGCATTGAGCTCCCTCAGGACGGCCACTGGTTACCAAGGAAACACTCTGTCTAGAGTCCGCATATCTGCATCCAAACCCAGCTTTGAGGTGGGATCATCCAGCCAGATTAAACTGTCATTTGGGAAAAAGCAAGGTGAGTTTATTAGTGCTGGTTGCTTGTTTTTGGACAAAACTGTATGTGTATCCCAATTAAAATAACTCACTGTCCAAAGAGGTTGGTCGACTACAAATGGTCAAGAAAAACACTATAACCAGTCATATCTTGCACACATGAAATGACAAACAGCTCTACAAATGTATGTACACGATGTCTTTTCCATCACTTTTAGTTTGTAGATACAGTTGAGATTGCACCTAAGTTGTTGACCAACATACATAAATGTATGTCCGCTTAAATTAAACTGTGTGCAGCTGCTTGTGGAGATGCAGCTGAAAGCTAGTCATTTGCCATGTGGACATGAAGCTTTGTACTGTACGCACATCGCTAATTTCATACAGATTTGCGTCTAGGACAATCAAGTGCAAGTTTGTAATACAATACTGTAATTTCTGCTTTCTGGGATTCATGTAGTCGTGGATCATTTCCTCTGTGCAAATGACCTTAAAGTCGGTCCACAGCTTCATAAGCCCAAGATGCAAAAACTGATTGAAAACTGAATTTATCCATTATGTCATCTTTACTGCTCATCAGTGAATTGGAAACAGGTGTGATCCATCACAAAGTGGATCTCAATCATCTGATACGACTAAAAATTATTTAAATTTATTGATTTGAGAGGTTATTTTCTACAGAGCAATATATGTGAACAAATATTGAGGTTCCTTCTTTTCTTTTAAACTTATTTTTTGTTTCAGTGAACATAATTCTGTGTGTGATTTTGAAGTTGCATATTTGTATTTACTCCTGTAGTTTCAGCTGAGAAACCTGCTCTGGATCCCAACACTGTCAAAATGTGGACACTGTCAGCCAATGACATGGATGATGATGATGTGGTGAGTTAAGGATTTTGAAGGGATTTTGGAGGGAGCGACATATTTTCTCTTGACCACAGCACACCACCTAACATATTGTACTCATAAATGTTACACAAATATATTTCCCTCTCAGACTGCCGTGCATATGTCATTCTGTACACTGTGCTGTCTTCATTTACAGAGTCTTTCTTGTCCCTTCTGTTCCTCTTCTCTGTAGGATTTGGTGGACTCTGATGCTCTCCTGGATGAAGATGACCTGAAGAAGCCGGACCCAGCTTCTCTTAAAGCAACCAGCTGTGGAGGAGCCGCCAAGAAGAAAGCTTGCAAGAATTGGTGAGGTCACCACACAAACATTTTTAAACCATAGACAAAAGCATGTGGTGGATTGGAGCTATAACAGAAGGAGTTTTACAAAATGCTACATTTTGTACATTTATCCACGAAAAGCATGTAAACATCACATGACGAACTGTATGTTGTGTGTTTGTGTAGTTCCTGTGGTCTTGCTGAGGAGTTGGCGCAGGAGAGCAATGGAAAACAGAAGACTAACCTACCGAAATCTTCCTGTGGAAGTGTGAGTATATTTTGTCTTATATTGTTAAATGTCAGCATTTTCCAGAATACCTCTCCTGACATGCCAACCCGTAAACGATGTGAAGAAATACTTATTTCACTGATCTCCGTTTCCTCGTATGGCAGTGTTACCTTGGTGATGCGTTCCGATGTGCCAGCTGTCCGTACGCAGGGATGCCAGCGTTCAAACCAGGAGAGAAGATTTTGCTGGACAAGAAGACGCTGACTGATGCCTAAAACACTGATTTCACACCCTCTAACGTTCATGCTTCAGAGTTTTACATTCCTTTCTTTTCCATCCACACTGAGATGAAATGCAAAAAACAGAGTTGAAATCTCTGCGTCTTCAGTGGATCACATTGCAGACGTGATGGGGATTTTAGCCTGTTTGTCCGCTCAGTGAGATGGCTTCTGTCTGATGCATTCATTGTTTGAATTTTCCAACAAACATCTGGTTTCCTCAGTGATTCACCAGCGCTGATTATGATGCCCTTGTGTAGCAAACCATGTCCACTGAGATTTTCTTAATTTGTTTGGCAATGCAGCTTTGACAATGAGCAAGAATGAGAGTTGAATAAAACAGAAAAGTGCACTGTCATTGCAGTTTCACTCCTGCTGTTGTTAATTATGCAAACTGTGGTGAGAGTTACTTACATGGTTTCTAATATGTGGAAACACTGGAATGCATTTGTTCTTGTTATTTTTTGTCTTTTGACCACTGACATATTTACAGTATCAAAGAAAAAAATTCAGTGGTATTCACCAGAGCAATGTAAGCGTACAGAGGTCCATACAAACAGCACAAACTGTCCTGTCCAAACATATTTTATCTTGCCTTGTGTTACATTTTAATACAATAAACTAAAGTCAGACATCTACTTGTAGACATCCCATTTATTTCACTAAAAGAGGCCAAAGTCATCGAATGGTACATTGTCATATTTATCAGCACATTGCTCCATCACAGTTGGATAACAGCACCACAAATGAAAATGTTACATGGTGTCCAACGTTAATACTTGTAGAGCTCATCAGTGATGTCATCGCCCTGTTGGTTCCTGCAGCCCATTCATCAAAAACACGTAACATCCTTCATGGAAACTTAGCAGTAATGATACCAAACAATGTACAATGTAAAACTTTATGACATAACCATAACTCATTTGGCTTTGCTGTACGGATGTATTCATTCATAAAAACTGAAGGTGGTCTCTGGTAACAAACACAGTTTATTTTGCATCTCTAATTGCACTGCACTGACTGAACATCCATCAGCCAGTTAGTGACACCCACCTTTGATGTGAAAGATTTATTTTGTTGAATTATTTATTGTAGAATTGCTAACTCCTCCCATGGGTAGCCCTTAATATAAATTATTATAACTATTAAGATTATGCAAAAATTCTGAGATGTTTTGGACAGTTTCATGTTCAGCTGTCTGACACACTGAATTCTTTGTTTTGGGTATGATGATAATCACATTACAATTTAATAACATGTTAAAACAATATTGGCTGAGCCACAGATGTTAATGTGCACCCAAAACAACAAAATGCAAACACTGGCATGATGTAAAAAGCACAGCATCAACAGTCTGTTCCTCAGTCTCCACGTCACTGAGACTTGATGCTGAAGTCCATCTTAATGTCTCCTAAACTGGGTTCAAAGGTGAAGCTGTAAGACACTGCGGCTCTGCCGTCACCTGAGCTCTCCCACGGTGACCTGAGAAAATACACTCCCTGTTTCCTGTGTCGACTCCACTCGCACTCGCCCTGCAAGGAAAGCACAGAGACTCTGTCAGAAAACAACTGTTGATCTTAATTTGACAATAAACACTGGAGCAGCTTGATAGATTAGAGACAAAGACATTAAAAGGTGACAAACAGGAACAACTATTCTTGAAATTCGTCCAACATTGAGTGAGACCGCTGCAACCAGCAGCAGTGAAACAGGCTGCAATGTAACCACTCGGGGCATGTTCACACCATCAATTTACATCCTCTAAATGTTCTTGTTTTTGCAACTGACAGGCTCAAATTATTATCACAACTTATGGAACGCATCCCTACAGAGAAAGACCTTTTTGTTTAACCATGAACCATGAATATGCCATCACCAAACCCACCAGACTCCATTAAAAAAACCCAGTAATTTTAAAATTGTAAAACACACTTCATTCAAAGTTGACAGAAACAAAATAGAAAACACAAAAATATATTTGTTTGTCTTTCCACTGTTCCAACAATCACAAGCTCTGGGTTGGTTGAAATAAACCCTCAATTCACCCAGTTAGAGGTGAACATATACTGGATTTATACACGCTTAAATTACTGTTTATTTAAATGGAGTCTGGTAGGTCTGACGATGGCGATTTTGGGGTCTTTTTTTTTTGGCTTCTGCTTTAACAAAAAGGTTGATCTCTGTTGGGATCCTTTCTACAATGTTGTCAGACATTTCAAATAACAATCTGAGTCTGTCAGTGGCAAAAACAAGCACTTTTAGTGGACGCAAATTGACGGTGCGAACATGCTCCGAATTACTATATTGCAGCCTGTTCTGCTGCTGATGGCTGCAGCACTCTTGCTTAATACTGGACCAATTAAAAAAAAAATGTTTATTCTAGGATGAAAATAATTGTTAGTTCCAGCCCCAATGTCTCTGAGATGAATGCAATGGACAACAAAAGACCAAAATGCAGAAAACATTAAACAGCTCAGGGTTCGAAGATGATTAATACGTTAAGGAGAGGCTTTAGGTGAACGCTGATACCTGCTCACTGATTGGTCCAATCAGACCTGCACTGACAGTGATGTCATCTGTCAGGTGATATTCCATCCACAACGCAACACCATGGCAACGACCAACCCTGAAACAGACATTTAAAGACTGTTAGCTCCACAATGACAATGTGTTTGTTAAAACACAAGAGTGCAGTACACTGTGTTTATCTGTGAGAGCTCTGCTCAACTACATTTTTGGGGTAAAACGTAAATGATCAGTTGAGCCCAAAATAAATATTTAGTCAATATTTTGGTATGTGGTTCCTGATCTCACACTGACAGAAGAAAATTCCATACCTTACGAGAGGCAGTGAGCCCTGACTGCTGATTGGCTGTTGAGGGACGCACTGTGTGAAGTCAAAGGTCATGACGGCTGTGGACTGGGTCAGAGCACGGCACGGGTACTCCCAGAGAGGATGGGGCTCCGCCTCACGGGACTCACGGAAATCCAGAGATTGCTGATGTGGTGAGTTATTTTTAAATGAATTATTTTGCAAAAACTAAATTATTTGGAAACACAAGAAAGTCAAAACAGACCAAACTCAGCTCCCCTTAACTTCACGTAAACACAATGGATATATAGTGTCGTCACATCAGTGTTCAAACCATAAAAACTTTGTTTGTTTAGGGACATTGTTTGTTTGAATCATGCTCTTACTTCCAACAAATCTCACTTTAATATCAAAACCTATATTTTGAGGTACCTTAGTGTGGTTGCTAAGCCAGCAAACTGGCTGCTAAGAGAAATTAACATGTAATAATCTTACCTGGACCATTTCGTCCATGGGCGAGACATCGAAGCCCTCACATGTTCCACACGGAGCTCTTATCCTCCACAAATCCTAACAAACATAAGAAAGACAAGATTAATCCAACAGAGACTCACCTTTAACTCTGATACTTAATACTCTATCATGCTATTATAGAATGTACATGTAGCTTTAAATTGCACATCTAGTCTTTAGTATTGCAGACCATTGAGGAGGACTTGAAGCTTCTGAAAAAGTCAAGAGGACCCTGAATGAGATTTGCTGATGAAGAAACAGTGGGATACAAGCACATCAAACCTACGCAAAAGCCTGACCCTGTTTGTTCCACAACAAAATACAATAATGCATGTGTATTCATGCTTTCTTTTCAAATGTGGGAGGTAATTTGGTCATTTAAAAACATGTCCATGTATGAAAATATTTCCATCTGTCTCACCTGGAACTCTACCGCCATCATGTGAAGTGTGGCAGAGCAGGGCAGGATGGTGGCGTTGGGGCGGAGAAGGCCTGCCAGGGCGGTCCGACAGTACCAGAAGAACAGGGAGTGCCAGGGTAGGAGGCTGGTGCTGAAGTACGGCTCGCCCATCAGGACTGAGATCTGTGCGAGAGATGCTTTACACTCACTCCACTGAGATACACATCACTGACATTTTATTATCAAATTGTACACAGTAGATTTGTGTGGGATTTTCTGTTTCGAATTGTTTTGGCTGATTTATAAAAATATGGATTAGTGCATCTCTGAAGTCACTATGTGTAGGCCACACACACACTGTAGCAGGTGGCAGTGCACACCACTGGCTGCATGTTCCAAAGGTACCTGTTCTCCTCCCAGATCGTTGCTGGTCAGCTGCTCAGGCCTGATCTCCAGCAGCTCAACACCCCCTTTCATCAAGTTGGCTTCCAACACCTGCAGAGAAAAATGTGTAGCATCAGCACCTCTTACATAGTCTCTAGAGTTCTGTGTCTTTGTGTTGATACACGTAAAAGAGTGAAAATACTAGGGCTCATCTCTCCGTTCTCAAAGATGAGGTGGTAAACCAAATAGCTGTTATTACCTGCTCAATAACCTGTTTGGACATTCTGGAGTTTTCCAAACCATAAACCTGAGCAGATGCCGAGAGAATAAAAAGACAAGTCAATAAAAGTATGAGAATGGTATTTGGTTTGAAAAGGTACAGTGTGTGTCCACAAGTTCAAAGCAGAGTACCTTCTTGGCTCCCATCATGTGAGCAAACACAGGAAGCAGACTTCCATCGCTGACGCCAAGACACACACTGTCCTCCCTCAGAACCTGGAGTACACACAGCAGGTAATCAGAGAACAGGCGTATCCATTAACTCATTAACAGGTTAGATTCTTTCCGGGGCTTCGCTTACGCTGCGCAGTGCGCTGACATAGCTCTCCGTACGCCGTCTGTCGTTTAGTTCACCGAAACGTGGTCGAGTCCAAACCAGATGAGCTTGGCAGGTGCAACACGGCCGAGGCGGAGGACCCTCAGTCTGTGAGTCCTGCTGGCTGAGGACAGAAACATACACAACAATAAAAGCATGTAGACCTTGTGACGCTGACACAGATCCAAACAGTGTTTCTAAAGTAAAGCAAGAAATATGCAGCTATGTTGTCTCTGAGCTGTTACCTGTGAGACTGCAGACTGTACCACAGACTGTAGTCGTCATGACAGACAGTCAGACTCAGCTCCTCTCCTCCTGTCACCCTGCTCTGCACAGGCAGGAAGTACACGCTCTGCATCCAGTGATCCCGCCACTGAAACACAACACAGTAATCAGCAGGAGTTGATGGGAGCCTCACATAGAGCAACATAACCTAGTGTCCCACCACTCACAGGGGCCATCTTTGGCCGTGGGTATGTCCAGCTGGGAGCCATGGTGCACACGATGCTTCCACTGGGATCCATGTCTAGGTCCCACCATGACAGCACGACCTGGGCCTGACCACTGGACTGAGCCACAAACTGGGAGGAGTAGGACTGGAATGCGCTGCTTACTGGTTTACTGAAATCCACACTGAGAGAGAAGAAAGGAGTGCGGAGGGAGGGAAAGCAAGGCGTGAAACTACAATTACCGCCTCGCAGTTTTATGTCTCTGAACAAGCCAACTTAAAGTTACAGATAATGTCTGTACAGACTCATGTGTAGCAGTGGCAGCAGACAATGTTTCAAATATGGATATTGCTGCAAAGAAGCTATAAATTCTAAAACATGTTTTTTGAGGTCACAGTGACCTTGACCTTTGACCACCAAATTCTAATTGGTTCATCCTTGAGTCCAAGTAGAAGTCTGTACCAAGTCTGAGAAACTAGGACATCACGTTCACGAGAATGAGATGGGTGCAAGGTCATAATCACCTTGACCTTTAACCTTTGACCATCAATCAGTTCATTGTTGAGCCCAAGCAGAACAACGTTTGTGCCAAATTTGAATATGCCTCTGGCCAACACAATCTGGAGAACACTTTCTCACCTGAACATGGTGCAGAGAGGACTAAGCGGGGTGAAGCTGTGAGGAGACACCTGGCTCAGCTGGATGTCACACACTGAATGAGCTCCAGCACAGTGGCCCACAGCGGGCGGCGGGACAAGGCGGGCCCCCTCCACTTCCACCGGCTGCAGCTGAGCCCAGCTCCACAGCAGCTCCGACTCCACCAGCTGGGCGTAGACAGTGGCCCGGTGAGGGACCGCCTCACAGTCCTCCTGCAGGGTGGAGGGACACGAGGAGACGGATATGACCACCAACTGACCACCAACAGTCTGCAGTTTATTTTAGCCAAAATGACATCGGTAAAGACATTAACATACACACACACACATACCTGGACCAGATTTTGGTGAGCATGCTCATAGCTGGGCAGGGCTCCTTCACCTATCAGTTCTGTGTCAAACAGCTCTGTGGTCAGAACATTGGCCTTCATTTGCATATCTCCATCTGTAGTCAATTACAAACAACAACACATATCTCATCAACACAAACATACTAACAAACATGTTCCTGTCTCTGCAGACTTCTCTGAGGACAGAGAAACACATTTCTCATTGTAGAAAACAACAGACGCGTTAACTTCCACGGTCGAGTGACAGAAACAAAGGAACACCAACGTGTATAAAGTGCAGCTGTGTGTGCATTTGTGCGAGTGTCTCTGACCTGGCCCCACAGTGACATCAGTGGAGTGTTTGTTGATAATCTTGATCTTTTCAGAGAAGCCGTTCTTCTCTACAATGCACCGCGCTGCATCGGCCATGGGCTTAAAAACCTGCAGACATAAAGGAAACAGAGATGACAACTGACATCATTTGGGATTTGAGGAATGCAACCCTAGTGTCCAATGTACATGTACAGTCCTCATCCAGTAGATACAGCAAGAGCATCTCTACCTCCACAGCATAGCAGAAGTCGGCTCCAGCAGTGACAGCCATCATGGACAGTAGGCTTGTTCCTGTCCCGATGTCCAGGACAACGACCTTCTCACCACGAGCCTTTACTCTGGCTACAGCTGCCCGGATGCCCTGGTAGTACTTCTTATTCTGGAGGCAGAAAGTACATCAATTGTGTCAATGCTGAAGAGGAGCGAGAATGCTCTGCAGACAGATACATAGTCAGTGTGATGCCTACAGTCAGCTTTGTTTTCTTCGTGATTGAAGTATAAACAGAGGATATCTTGATATTGTGCACCCACCAATTTCACAATGTGTTTCAGAGCACGCACACACACACAAAAACTACTTAACACAGAAAGCACCATATCATGGAACAGTCTCATTTAACACATAAAATACTTTAAATCTGAAATAACTACATCACCACAGCAAACTCTGCTCCATTACAGACATAGTTCATATAAAACTGCTCATGAATTCATTCAGCAGAGGTTGATGTCATGTTCTCCAACACTCACCCTGTCATGGTCATGTAGCATATCAGCATAGCAGGACCTGAAAGATAAACATGGATCAACAGATTTAGATGGACCAGTGTTATTGAAGCTTTTGTGTGAGTAACTTGTAGCTAACGTTTTTAAAATTAATATTAACACTAGCCCCATGTGCTGTACAATAAGGACAAAATCCCTAACTCTGCATTTTTTTTTTTATTTACGCTTTGCTTTTTAACAAATAATAAATAAGAATTCAATTTATATATTTACATGTCAGCTGATAAGGGACTGTTAGTTATAGGGGAGGAGGGGGTGGTGCAAAAAGACAGAGGCATGTCAAATAATTTTTCAAGGAGGGACTTTTGTTTTTCTATTTTGGCTTAGGAGAGGGGCATACAAATATTTCTGTTGTTTATATTTATTTTACTGCCATTTTTTTTTATTTTCCCTTTAAATATCACCAAATTTGCACCATTTATCACAGCCATGAACTGTAAAAACAGAAATTATCCTTTGAAATTTAAAATTTACGACAGTTCTTGGACACATCATGTGGGACAAACACAAAACAAAACCAAATCTGAGCTTAAAATACTGACCGAAATCAGTTTATTCTACAGTAATAAAATAAATAAATAAATAAACTGGTACAATAAATAAACTGATTAACCGCTGTGCACAACAAGAGGGAAACATGAAGGCTTTTTTTCAATTCCTGGATTTTGTCTTCAACTTTTAACTTTTAAACATCAGCGGGTATGTTTTAAAAACCTAATAACTAATATATGGTGGTCGTCATTCAGGGAGGCTCGAGGAAAAATATCTGTGGCTTCAGGGAAAGGGTGCAAAAAAAAAGAAAAGAAAAGAAGAAGCCACACCTCAGCCACCCACCTGCTTTGAGAAGTTAAGAACAGTCCCTAACTGACAACAAATGTCAGTAGAGAAAGGTTTATTCATTTATTTATTTATTTATTAGTGTGATATATCCTGCACAGAAAGTCTTTGTTGTCCTTAATTGGCCAGGCTAGTAGTGCAGAGATGCACACATTAATACTACACAAGCATGTATGTATGAAATACTTGTACGAGCTTGAGTTGTACAAGGACGCATCACGTCACACTGCATATAAAAACGGTCTCAGTAAAGTTGGGTTGCTTGTTGACAGAAGTTACTTTCACACTCAGACTCAACAGGCACTCTGGGGCTTTAAACTCATCTGTTGGGTTAGCACCCTTGACAACAGCACAACCACAGGAAACACATTTTAACTGTCTGCTCCAGTGTTGTTGTTGTGTTTTCTGGAGGCTCATAATAAATTCCATGTCCTGTGTACTGTTTTACGAACTGTACCAACAACAACAACACTCAGATCCGTGCAGCTCCTGTCTCCCGGGCTGTGATGCTAAGCTCGGAGCTACCTGGCTATCTCCTGGTGGTAGTCGTACTCCTCACTCTCCTCCACCCAGTCCAAAGCTCCGGTGCTCGGGTTGGCTCTTCCACAGAAGGTCTTCATCTCTGCCACAAGTGCTGCAACACTCCGGTAACATGTGCGACTAAATACAAGCTGTTGTTAACAAAATACTCTACACAAAGTCTTAAAGTAAATCGGATTACAGAGGCAGCGTTGCTCTAATGGAGGCGGCCATCTTTCCCAGCGACGTCACAAACTCTTTGGGTCACGTGACTAGAATCATGACCTACCAACTGTATACTTGTTGCTTACACCAAGTATTGATGTAACTCTTGCTATATATTAATGTTATTTGACAGAACCTAATTAAGCCTATAAAATGTCATATAATAGATTTATTTTTCCTACTTTACTTTTTATGCTATACTTTTCTGTTAATCTAAAAATGAAAAGTACAAGCGCTACATAACATCATTTTTATTTTTATCATATTCCTGTAGGAATTTGTAATAGTAAAAATAATAATCATAACAGATGAAAGTATGCTTTAAAAAGCATTTATTTTAGCATTTATGTGACAGAGTTTACAATGTGCTTTAGAGGCTGGCATTGAACCAGAACAAGGGGAACATCCTTTGCAACAACAACAGGAAACACTGCAGAAAAGTCATACATAAATACAATAAATACATAAAAAAAACTGACTAAAAACACCCCATATGAACATCAATACAAGATAAACTGGACACATTTTTAAGAAATTACAATAATACATGAAGCCAAGTTAATGACAAGTTGATTTCAAAGGTGATTTAGATGTAATTACAGCAGCCTGAGCTCCTCCAGTGGGGTGGGTCACAGTCCAGGAGCCCTCACTGAAAACTCTTGTTTAGTCTTAGACTGTGATTGTAATGTGCTTTAATAAAATGTTCTTCATATTCTAAAAGTCAGACACTTTATGTTGTAACCGATCGATCTACTTTTGTCTGTCACATATGGCAAAATCCTTCAGATGCTTCATGGTGTCTTTTTTATTGTTTGGCTTTTCAATGAATATACCAGAAATTAGGTTTTATTTAGATGTAATTTCAAACCATTGACTCCTAAGCTCTGCGTGAAATAAACACTGCATCATATACACAAAATGATTTGCCAGTTCAAAATCCAATAGTTTGTTTCTTCAGGAAGGTGTCAGACATTGCTAAATAATTATCTCCAATAGGTGCAATTGTGTTATGTGATGGATGACACTTAATGTGTCAGTTCACCTGAGTCACACACACACACACACACACACACACACACACACACACACACACACACACACACACACACACACACACACACACACACACACACACACAAACATCTTAGCCATAACATGTAGCCATGTGAATAATTTGGGTTTTGTGAGATATCTGCCACTAAAATGTCTGCTGCCACCCAAATACAGTGACGGTGAAAGGAATTTTGCTGAAGGCATTTTAAGCAGTTGTTCAGTAGAAAGTACTGTAAATGAAATATTTTATCAGTGAATAGGGAATCATCCTTTTAAAACGGCATGATCCATTTGATAGTATCATGCGACGGCCAAGTTGGCACATATAAAGAGGGCTGTGTGCAAAGAAAAGAAGCCAGTGTCAACCATTTGAGCCTGTTGTTTAAAGTTGCTCACGCAGCTTTAATGTCCACGCCTGGTTAAATCTGTGGCATAAATTGCCGAGACACAAGATAACTTGTAAGCATTTTAGCTGTAGTGGCATACAGATTCAGAATTGTACCAGGCAAATGCGTTTCAAATGAAGTTAGATCATCGAGTCACCTGCTCAAAGCCCTGTTAAGCTGTAGGAGAAGGAAATGAAAAAGTGTCACTCTCCCCTCACTTAACATGTATCGTTAACGACCCTTGGGCAAGGCCCTGAACCCTTAATCTACTTCGTTGGGCAACAAAAGAGCACAATGTCATGGTGCTGGGCAGCTCCCAGAATGAATAACGTGTAATACTGTGAGTGTGAAGCAGGAAAAAACTCAGCTGATGCTCTCTGGATAAATAATGAGTGACAGACTTGATCACAGACTGGCCATCCGTCAGCGTAACTTCAGTGCAGCAGGGGCAGATTCACCAGTGTTCGGCTGTTTGCACCAACGAGCTGTGGGCGTCTGGCTTGATGATCTGAGAAACAGATCCACCTCCACCTGTCTTTAATGTGAAAATCTGAGTTCAGGCCACAGTTTCAGCCCCAGTCATGCACACTTGGCAGTGGGCAGGCAGAAGGCCATGGTGGAGTGAGGCACCAGGATGTCAGTGAAGATGGGTCGATATCCTGCAGGCAGAGGGGGGGCGCTCTGCTCCAGTGATTCCATTACAGCCCCTCTGACGTCTCTGGAGACATCCCCACGGATGTCCAGCAGTACAGACACATGCTCGTCACTGAGGAAACAGAGACACATGGTCATGAAACCTTTTTTTCGTAACACCATTAGTATTACATGCTATCAAGAGACTGTGGCAATTTAACTACTTTGCTAGTATTAGCAGTGAGGGCTGAAAAGCAGGAGGGTCAGATTACCTGATGTCAGGGTATTTGGTTGCGAGTCCAGAAACTTCCAGAGTGAGCATGCCAGAGTCCCCCAGCTGAATAAAGTCAGCCAGGACAGGTAGTAAAGCCAAAGGATTCACTTCAGGCACTGACCCTTCACCTTCCTGCAGACAGGTACACCAGTTTGATTGATACAGGAATCTGAATATAGACAGCCACCCACAAAATGACCATTTGTATATCAGTTACTAACCGCACAATACCTTGAATTCTCTAAGAAAAAGTTGTTTTTTCAGCATGCCTCCACAGTGAATGGAAAATCCAAAAAAGGCAAACATTCTTCACTAACTGAAGTACTCAGGGTCCACATTTAATAACAGCAAAACTAAATCAAAACATCTCTTAACAAACTCTCACACAACTCGTGCAGTATAATACCAGTCTCATTTATCCAGTCTATGCTCATTACTTTTTAAACACGTGAATTTTTGCTGGAACATTATCACATAAAATACTTTGAGTAGTGCGTCCTGAGCGTACCTGGGTATGCATGTGTGTTTGAGCCACGCACATACCCAGACATGCTACTTGTCCATGTGTGACTGTTTGACCTGTTTTAAATTGTAACCTTTTAGAGGAAATGTACATGTTTGGCATTTGACTGGATGAATGAGACTTAATGGAGAATGTTCTCCTTTTTTGGATTCTTCATTCACTGTAACAGCATACGAGAAAAACAGAGTTTTCTCTATGAAATGCATTGTAACACAGGGTGAGTGATATACAAATGGTGATTTTATGGGTGAAGTATTCCTTTAAGCCATCATGAGACACTAAAACTCTCCACAAAAATACAGGATCCTGTTGCTACTACTACTGTTATGACTTCTGATACTACAGTAGCATACAGTAGCACACCATGATATTCCAAAGTGTTAAAATGCATTAATGAACTTTTCTGAATCGTGATGGCACGAATCAGCTCCTCCTCACCAGGCCGTGGAAGATTTCTCTAAACTGCTGGTCGTCCTGAACCATCTGCTGAGCGAGCTGCCTCCTTTCCTCGGCGTTGCGACACACCAGCCTCTTCTGCATCAGAGCCCTGACGTATTCGACCACCATCAGCCACTGAGCCTCCTCCTGCAGACGCTGTAGACATTAAAATAAGATTCGGCCAAAAGTTTTGAGTTTGTGAATTACATAGTCATACGATAAATTCGTAGTTTAATAAATAGTCATATATTTGGACTGTATAAATTGTCGTGGGCATATTTGTTTCTTTGAGGTATCCAAGACATAAATAATCGTATACCACATTATGTACATGATTATGTATAATAAGACAAGCACATCCCACACATGAGGAAAAAGAAGTAAATACAAATACTACAGTCCTCCTCCCTTTGTTTTGTGCCTTAAATTGATTTGGCATAAATCTCTTCTTCAGCTCCACCCACTGGATTTAATCAAACAATAAACTGAGAAAAGACACAATCAGAGCATAGCTGTGACCTGTCTGCAGGGTGGTCGAACACGGCCGTACAGCTCCAGGTGGCGCTCCAGGACATGGCAGAGTTTAGGGGTGGGGTCTCCTTGGACCAGCCAGAGTCGGGTTAGAAGGGCTGAAAGGAAAGGTTTAAGGTCCAGCAGGAGCTGATCCATCACCAGGCGACACGCCCGTCTCACTGCCCGGTCCAGAGCTGCCAGAGGGTTGGGAGGAGTCCGAGACAACTGTCCTGCCGACCGGGACGATTGCTGCTGCTGCAGGCTCTCTGTGGACTTTCTGCATCGAACACAGGAAACACAGGGGATTTTGTTTAGGCCTGTATTTGGTTTTCTGATTTTTATTTCATTAGCTTTTATTTTGCCAGTTCTTGTCGTGTGTTGTGCTGGGACTACTAGATAGACTGCACCACCTCCATCAGGCATATCATCAGAGCTTAATTTTTAATCAGTTTAATTAAGGACAAACTGATTAGGTAGTATCATCATTACAGGAAGTAGAGTAGGAGTCAGTAGCCAGCTGCCTCCACTCTTTAACAACTTTTTTCTGGCATTTAGGTTGAATCTCTCCATCACTAAATGTCCACTGGCAATAAAATGTGCACACAAAAAGCTACATCCCCCATTGATTGGTGATGCGCAGTTTGATTGGAGATGAATATGAGATGATTTGCCAGAATAAAAAATAATATCTCCGTGATTAGCCTCAGCTGAAGAAATGCCTTTGTCCATCTGTTTCCCTTTATAGGAAAAAAAAACCCCACAATTTCACAAGAAAACTCTTCTTTTCTAGTTCTCTGTTTTTTACAGTATGCACCACTCTTTGAGCATGGAAAAACAGTTGCCACAAAAATGACCACAACACTGATGCTTGTCACAAAATTCTAACCTATTCTGAGTCCTCAAACTGTCCAAAATTAGTCCAAACGTTTGTGTATGCAGCTTTGAAAGCTTATTCAGCAGCCATTCACCACCACCCTGCCATTGTCTCACTTGAGGATGATGCAGTTGCTGATGGAGGCCAGCAGATAGTGGAGGTAGAACTTGTTTTTGTTCGGATCCCTGCGATGCTCCTTCCCGAACTCCACCAGAGCTTCTCGAAACCTGTCATGTGAAGGAATGGAGGTGATGAAAGGGAAGACTTGCCTGAGCCTGCTCTGTATACTAGTAATTAAAATGACTGACAGGCACCTACAAGCACAGCTTGCACACCTGTTCAAAAGGTTCTCCATCTCATACAGTCCCATCTGTATCGTCTGGTCTCGTAGGGACTCTCCGATCATCAGAGCCACCCGGGCGTTCTCCTCCAGCATCTACCACAGCCCCACGAACAAAACAAAAATGAAATTTAAAAGTAATCTTTAGACAGACATACACACTGAAAGTATAAATGGACTCTTCTCAAATTTGCACATTGATGTCAGTTTAAAACTAACAGTGCAGTAACATGAAACTGATGACATCCTCAGTGCATAATGCATACTACTTAATGAACAAGGCAGAACACACACAGAAGTTGTGTCCCCCTCTTCCCTCTTGTTCAAATGTTTTCCATAGTGCCAACAACAGAAATTCTCATGATGATGTGACGAAGAAACATTAAAGACCCATCCGATCTGAATTTAAGACAATTCAATACTTTTTAACGCCATGCTGTACTGTACACAAATAAGTTAAGTTCCACAACCTGCTGTGTGCTGTTGCAGTGTGTGTGTGTGTGTGTGTGTGTGTGTGTGTGTGTGTGTGTATTTCTAGTGTACGTGTATGGCATGTTTACCTGTGTGATGATAGTGGGCAGGCTGGTTTGGTAGTAACCTTCATGGTCTGTATCTGGCTCCTGGTCTCTCTGCCAGTCTTGCAGCTCCACCTGTAGAGCTTTGTGCATCCACTCTGATACACTCTTCTGTAACAGCAACAACATGGACACACATTTAATGCACTCAGTATAACCACACAGATACCATACCATGTTCCTCCACTTTGTGTAGCACTCTGCATGTGGTTCCGACCCAGTTTCAGTTTGAATGTCACCAACTTTTCCAGATATGAATTGAAATTGTTTTTTCATAGGTAGTCAACACTTCCCTATGAAAAGGTAATATGTATCCATCAGCAAAATGCTGGAAGATGTGACATGATGGATGTCTAACAGAAAATGTGCAGTCCTCTGTACAACCAGACTGTATAATGTCTTTTTAATTAAGTGCACTACAACTGCCTGAAGTGTGTAGGACCCTGGGATTTACAGTTTAACTCACCCGAACACTCTGCACGTATTTGTTCTGCAGCTGCTCCAGTCCCTCGGTGGAGATGAGCAGTCTTAGTTCTACTCTCTCCATGTCGGTCACCAGCTCTGGATGACCCATCATGTCTGGGCTGCCAAATCAAGACTGTCACACTCTAAGCTTTTGATCATTAACAATGTCAAACAGCACTGGCATCCAAAACAAACATTGTCACCATGTGAAAGTTGAATAAAACACATCATTACAATAACACATTAGAGTGGAAACAGACAGGCAACCATGCACCACCGTCCCAAATAATCATCAGAAAATGTAATCATATTTGTAAATAAACTAAAGTTGTTGCCATTATTTTTACAATCAGATCTAGTATTGCGGTGTACTGCAGTCTGCTGTTGCTTGGCTGGACAACATATTTACTGACAGAGGTAGTTTTCATTTTTGCATATTTATATTGTATTGTGTTTACAGTAGCTGTACGTCCTTATGATAAATCATATAATAAGAAATTTGTTTTTTAATTTTTTTCCTGAGGTGGGCAGGACTCCCCTGCAGGTTTGGTCCTCCCCACTATTGACTCCATGGCTATGGAGGAATTGTTGTTATTGACTTAGATGTGTTCAATGACCTCAATCTCTCAAGTCATCTCAGTTCAAACTTGCATAATCCTTAAATTTTAATTTTGCAACACATTACAAACACAGCACAAAAAACCACCCACAGATAGAAAGACAAAGGATAAAACACAGAGTGTGTGCAGGTCATGAACCTCACCTGTTGTAGATGTGTAGCACCCAGTTGAGCACTGCAAAGATTTCACCACTTTCCAAGTCCCAGCTGCTAACCTAGGCCACAACAATCACTTAAACATGTATAATGTTTAAAATGATAATAAATCTATAAACTCAAGATGCTGCTAATTAAAAATGTGGTTAACTTAGGACAGACCATTAAATCCATTAAAGACCATATGTATGGCTCATGGCTCTTACTATGATCATGCATAGCATCACATTATGTAAGAGATAATAGTCCTTGTAACTGTCTAAAGAGATCTGTGGTATAAATAATGAAGAGTACAAAAGTTAAACAAGTTGCAGCATCACTGACCTGTGCCAGGTGAGCATGTAAACAGCGGTGGCTGGCTTTCAGGTAGGCTCCTGTTAACTGGTAGTGTGGCGGGACACAGTGCTCCAGCAGGTGGCGTACAGTGGCCAGGTCAGCCATGATAGCGTGTTGGAGAGCAGAGAGGTGGCCTGCTAGACCTGGACCACGTGTGTGCAGGTAGGAAACACTGCGAAACCGTGCAGAGACGGCCTCCTCTAGTACCTGACAGACAGAAAATGTGACGCAGGACAGACTTTAACATACAATTAGAAGTTTAAAAAGAAAAAAACTTGATAAAAGGTGATGTGTTATGTTTGTATCAGCAGGTGCTGACCTGGAAGAAGCACGCCCTCCAGCAGCGAGGGCGTCCTGGGGGCAGCGGCCTGCTGTTGCCTCTGGTCCCCTCTCTCTCCTCCAGTAAGGCTTGGTCCAGGGCTTCCTCCCGCTCCACTATCCTCACTGCTGACACAAACGGTGTGGGATTTTGTCGGGCCAGAGCCAGAGCACTGCTCACCACTGCCCACAGCTCCTTACCTGCAGCCACAGGGTGGATGTTGAGAATGGAGAGAGACAGTGTGCTTTCATCAGAAACATTGCAGCCTGGCATTGATTATTTTCTTTAATGCTGTATCAAATATGGTCTAACAATTTTTTGTCATTGAGTTTATTTATTAAAGCTACTTTAAAGTTTTCATTTTACGAGTACTGATACAAACGGTACATTGCCTGATTGTGAATACAGGACATTTAAGACCAGCTACTGCTGGCTTCTCATATTGCACCATAACAACTTTTAAGCTGCACTAATTGATATTTTTATACAAACAATGGATCAAATGACTATGTGTGCTGTGATAGGATTTCACTGAGGTCACTTCACTACACAGGTAGTTACAGACACACAGAGAATCATCACCCAACTGTGCTGTTCCCCTCAACTCTCTAGAGCTTTTTAGCCTCTTTTAGCTCATTGTGTTGGTTTTCCTGCCCCCCATACAGCTGCTTTTTGCAGCTGCAATTGAGATGAGCTATTTAGCTAAAAGGTGTTTTAGCAAAACGTTCTAATAAATCAACTGTATGCGACCTGCCCAGAATCAATCAGCAGGCAGATAAAGTAAGCAACCTTTGTAGCTGGTGAACATAGTGGATAATTTAGCAGCTGAATAAATAACCTAATAAGGTGAAAATACGTCATTGTTGTGTTATGAAGTGGCCAAAAGAGAAAGAAAGAAAAAAAATCCAAGAAATCCTTTGTCCCAAGCGCTCATTCATTCATTCATTCATTCATTTTCTATAAATGCTTATCCTGTTGGGGGCCTCTCCCAGCTGACACCGGGTGATAGGCGGGGTACACACTGGACAGGTCACCAGACTATCATAGTTCACACCTTAGAGTCACCAATTAACCTATCCTGCATGTCTTTGGAGTACCTGGAGAAAACCCACACTGACAAGGGGAGAACATGCAAACTCTGCAGAGAGAGGCTCCTGAACCTGTGCTGTGAGACGACAGTGCTAACCACTGCGCCGCCTGTCCCAAGAGCTCTTAAGGTAATAAATGGAACTAAGATCCACACATATTACTGTGACACAGTGTGAAGCTCCTAAAACTTTGTCGCAGCTCTTTGCACAGAAAGTCCATTTAATTTCATGGACACTTGTATGTTATGTATGTATTACTGACTTGAATGTTGTGAGTGGCATTGTTAATGAATGCGTACTGCTAAGACTTCTACTTCTATGTCTTATGACGTGTTATGGTGAAACCGAAGGAAAATTTCGACATTGTGGACAATTAAGTTTTCATATTTGTATTTGTATTTCTAAAATCAACCAATACGGCTTTAACTAAGAAAACAAAACTGATTAAATAGTCTGTGCCGGCCTTTAGTGTTTGATGGCTATCAAGCCACAAAGACATTTTGGTCTGCACCAAAAAATGATTGCTAATTAATACCTAGTCTTTGTCCAAAGAAATTCTGTTGATAAAAGAAAGGTTATGGATACATCTAAGTTTTTGTATCTATATCTATACCAGAACTAGAAAAGTGCAGTCCTGCCAGGTGTGTCTGGGGACATGTGGGTGGGAACAGAGAGTGCAGGGTGGGCTGTGTGTCCAGCCTGTATGCATGACAGTAGTGGAATGAAGGAAGGATATAATGAAGGTTACATTATCATGGTGTTCTCGGAGCAGACAGGCTATATGAAGACAAACCTTAGACACAATGTCCAATAAAATCCCTCCCTGCCTCTCTCTCTCCTCGAAAAACAAGAAGTGAATCTCACTCAATTGTCTCTCCCAGTTCCCTTATAGTCAAGATGGTGGTGAAGGTAACAAAAGCAGGGATTTATTCATCTTGTATGGTGCCTATCTTCAGTGGATCATAACATATCAGGTATGTAAATAATCTGCAGATCTGCTTTTCTATGTCTGTTTTTGAGCCATGATAAAGGCTAAAATGTGGCCTGCAACAGACCAGGTATGGTTTGTTTTTAGCCCAGTCGATTGCTGTGAATGTCTTTGCATTCACAGACTATGCTGTTGTTCAGCAGACTATGCCGTTGCTATGTAATTTTGTTCTACAAGCTGGTTAAAAAGAGTGAGGAGCCAGCTGTCAATGGCGAAGAAAACCATATAACAGGTGTTTTTAAGCAGTAAATGTGCACACAAAATATAATATAATATAATATATAATATAAGTAGTTTATGAGATTAGTTGCAGACAGACAGATACACACATGCACATACACAATTGAACGCATTATGCCGAGCATGGATGAAAATGGGGGACTAAATCACAACAAATACAGTCTCCTTATATGTTTGCTTTTGAATGATTAAGATTAATTCCACTCATACTACTGCGTAAACTGTGAAGCTGTCCAACCCTGTGTCTATAAGATCTCCTTACCCAGGGCGTCCACCAGCTGCCCAACACCAGAGAAATATTTGGCTACTAGCTCCTGGTCTTCTGTGCTAAGTGCACTTCCTGCTGTCCCAGCAGTTCCATGGAGCTGCCAAAGGATGTCATCCTGCCAGCGCTCCAGATCCATCAACCGGGCGTGGGCCTCCAGGAGTCGCCTGGACTCCACTAGACGCTCAGTCTCCAACACCATGCTACGCACTGCAAAGGGCAAGGAGGGGAAGGAGGGGAAGGAGGGAGGGAACTTTAATTTATCCAACTGTCAACAACTTACGCAATAACTTCTTGTTGCTACTTCAGGCTGTTATTGACTGAAGTTGCATATTTTACTTTACAGCAAAAAAAAAAAAATTCTTTACTTAACATCAAATTTAAACAACATTATAGGCTTCACAGAAGTGGCTGATGTGTTGGACTGCATTATATTGCCGGTATATTTGCAATTTTATTTACTCGTGCAGTACGTATCAGAGTAAGATGCTCTATGTTATAATCACTCACACTTTGTGCAGCATCTCACCAGAGTAAAGTCGTGGCAGGTTGCTAACGGCCGCGAGGAGCTGACAGTGGTTGACAGATACTTCTCTCAGCCTCTCCAGAGACTTCACCCCCTCTGCGTTTCGATCAGACTCCAGTCCTGCTTTCTTCAAAGCATGTGACACCTCCCTCAGCTCAGACCTGGCCTCCCGGAGCTGCTCCAGACCCCAGCCGACCCCCTCCAGGTACGACTGAACCATGGACTGAAAGGAAAGCAGCAGTGGCACGCAGCAGCAGAGTCGTTACTATTGATTCCCACTGATGACTTACAGCAACACTTTCTTCTTAAGTGCACAGCTGCAACCATTAACTTGACCATTTATAAACTGAGGTCACTTAGTGTCATGTTGTGTATACATGTCTGTGTGTGTTTGATGTGTGCCTCTGATGTCACCTTCAGTCTGGTGTGTATGGAGGCAGTTCTCTGACTCTCTCTCTTCTTGTACTGGCTCAGTCGCTCCAGATGCTCAGGCCGACAGAAAACACCTGACGCCCACTTCAGGGCAGCACCGCGGGCCAAACACTCGGCCCTCTCCACCTCTGGCCATACCTTCGCCACTGGCATCATGTCTGACAGAAAAACAGGGAAGAATAACATTATTGTCAACATTATTGAAAATATACATATGTCATTGCTGCACAGAGGCAGATGTTTACTCTTTTAAGCCCAAATGTGTGGAATTTATGTAAAGTAAATATGGAATCATAACATTTTTTTCTGATGGTATGTGTTTAAGTTTGCCAGTGTCTTTTCTGATACTCTCACTGGGAGACGCCACTGTAAAAAAAAAAGTAAAGTTTTTTTTTTTACATTTTCCAGGAAATGTAATATTACAATCATGTCCACTGACAAAAAACAAGAGATGACAGAAAAGTAGCTAAAATTATAAAGGTTTTTAAAGCCTGATGACAAAAAAATCATCAGCCATATTTTGTTATGTTGGTCAGCTTGTTAGCCTACACACCTTTTTTCCTTTAAAGGGTTAGTAGTTTTTGAAGTAGGGTTGTATGTGGTACTTATTCAGTTTGGAGAAGTGGCCGGAGTATCGCTACGAAAGTTAAACAATGTACTGCTACTAAAGGCAATACGCTCACTATGGATAAGTACCACACACAACCCCACTTCAAAAAATCTTAACTATCTTTAATACCCAGGTCAGCCAATTAGCTATGGTAAACATCTAGTGTTTTTGGTTATGTTGATGATGACACATCATAACAGCTTTCACCAAATCTGCCTTTTGCCGTTCGTTGAAAAGCACACAGAAGACACATTTTGAAAAAGTACTGCAGCAGCATCTCATAGTACTTGTTTTGTCTAGTTTTGTCTCAATATCCATTATTTGGTAGGTAACTGCAACTGAAGCAAAACCCACCTCGCTAACATCATAAAAAATGCATACTCTTAAAACATTAAGTCAGTGGGAAAGAGGGGATATTTCACACTACAAATGTAATATATTTATGGGTGGTGGTTATAGTTTATGGTGTCGTGTATAACTAAATTGTTCATGAGACCAGATACTTCATGATCTGGGTGGCTTACCACGTCAGCTAAGCAATTTTCTGAGGGAAGCCCTTTATCACGTTCGATCAAAATTGGACAGGCTTGGTCCCAAGTGGATGAGAACTTTTAAAATGTCATGGTTTTATAAATCTCAAACTTTTCAACCAGAGGAAGGGCAAATTGAGACTTTTGCAACCAGATCACATCGTTCCCCATGCCAGAAAGGCTTGAAATGGCCTAATTATCTGCCAAATGAGGTTTAACTTACTCACGAGTGTCATTATTTCTGTCTCCACAGCATTTCTGCCTCCAAGAAATAATATCCAGTGTGGTGTGATAAAATTTGTTCCAAGCTGGGAAGTTCTCTGTCAACAGTGACTATGTATTGCATTTGTAAAAAATGTTTTTAATGTGTTTCCAATTTACCAGCCCCAGGAAAGAACACCCTGATTTTGTAATAGTTCCCCATATTGTCCCCAAATGTCCTCCCAGTCTCCCATGCTCCCGCTGTTCACTGCTGAGCTATCAGCTCCATCACCCACAAAAAGAGATATGCTAAGCAGCAGCAGTATCGATGTTTAGGTAATGGGATATGTTGCATAGTCTGAGTCAAACATTTCTCTGAAACTTAATGGAGAGGATCTTTTTATAGCAGAGAGAAGTGAGGCACTGTTGTCAGTCGGCTAGTCAGGTAAGCAGGATAACATTTCTGTTAGTCAGCCATCAGAGTCACGTGACATGGCTTACACATTGAATTACACATCTTAATTGGTCTTAATTGAATAATGCTCTGGTCAGTGACTCAGCAGAGTGAAATGTGCTGTGCTCGGTCACCAGCATCCAGCAATCTCTCTGTGACTTCAGGGTTGAAAGCTCAGTTGATTGTATTAAGATAACAAAATTATAACAGTCACAGATAAAGCATGCATCACTAAAAGTTCAGGATTTGGTTGTGGTAAGTTCAGCCTTTCCTGACTCTGTGTGTTTGTGTAGAGATGTTTGGATGTCTCAATTACACACACAGGGCTGCCTCTGTCTCAGAGGAGGTCATGGGACACTATCTCTTACCAGCACTAAATATGAGCGCTGAAACGTCATCATCAGCAAGTCTGCAAAACAATAAACCATAGAGCTCACATTCAGGAAAGTGATGAGTCATGAGCTGCAACACAGCGCAGTCAAAAACACAACTGCACGGGTGACAATACAGCACCTACTGACTGACTGCCGCACTATAGTGCTGTGGGAATGGTGGGTTGGCATGGAAACCAGCAGACTCTGTGCTCATAATGGCACAAGGTGGAGAATTACAGCCGGTCTGATGGGAGACCTACTGCCAAACAGATCTACTCCTAATGCGCCATAAAATACAGGTTTGTTTTTCTTAATGCAGATACATAGCGTCTTTAAAGGGGCATTCCTCTGATTTTACATGCTTAAGTTCTGGTAAAGCAAAATTAAATATGTGTAATAAGTTTGTCATACCACAGAAAAAATATATTTATACACCATCCAGCCATATTTGAATGATAAAAAAATCCCCAGGTATATAAAATTAGGTTTCAAAATCATGAAATAAATGAGCAGTATTCTCTGCTCTGAGATGCTGGGGTTATGTGCACTGAGGGACCTAAAATGAAAATCGAGCCACCACGAAGCCACAGACTCTTGTTAGCAGCTAACTCAGTAGCACACACAGTCTATGTAAGCAACCCAAACCAAAGAACAAAAGACCGAGAGAGTTGCTGCATGGCAACAGCCTGTCGCTCAGCAGCTAACAGTAGCTAACATTAGCACAAAGTAAACAACCACAGCAGTGAGCAGTAACTGCCATTGGGCCGGGCAGCCGATTTGGGTACATTAGTGATGGCTATTTTGCTTGCATTTATATGATTGTGACATTTAACAATCATGTTTCAAACATGTTTATTCATGTACATATTAGACTGAAAGAGCTAAGAGAGCTTGTTAAATGTAGCACACTGGGGCCAAACAAAAGAACACTAATGCTAAGTGCTTTAAAGTTATAGTGTTATGTGAAGGATGGCTCCAGTGCGTCATCAAGTCATGATTTCAGGCCCACACCAGAAATCCTGGACACAGAAAGGGTGAAAAACAGCTGAATCATTTAACCCCACATTTTGGTACAACCCAATCTTTTCACGTGTTTATAACAAGTATTTTGAAACATTTATAATGTGTTTAGAAAGAAATCACTGACTTTACTTCACCCAGACTTTAATGTTAATTTACCAGTCACGGCAAACACAAAAGATACTACTGAGCTGCATTATGGAAAGTGTTGGATACATGATTTGCGGGATTTGGCTCATTCTAGAGACTCCGGCCCTGTTTACACCAGGTATTACATGTGTCTTCAGTGATCCGATCACAAGTGGACAGCATGTGTGAACAACCAAGACCCATTGTGATCCAATCATTCAGACCACTTGCCGAGGTGGTCTGGGATGCATTTGACCACGTCTTTTGCAGTGTCAATGCTAATATGTCCTGATGCATCCCCAACAAGGACTACATCTTTAATGCAGGACATGGAGGTTATTTTGGTGACAGTGTGCTAACGCTCTACGACCTGCTCCTTATATGCTCCTTTGATTTGCCCTATGGAAGGAGACATGTTGAATTCTGTTGACAGTGACATCTCTACCTGTTCCAAAACATCTGCTAATGTGACTGGTGAGCATGCTAGTGAGCAGCCAGTAAGAGTGTGGACATGGTAATTGTGTACGGGGCCCTTTGACCCTCTGGTGGAAGTCACATAAGCGGTAAGAAAATCTTGTGTCAGATGGAGACGCATGATAAACAAGGATGTGAACAGTGATGTGTCTCGGCTGTCTGCTTGTGTTTGGGTCACCAAATTGCATGATGATACCTGGATTCAACAGGTTTTAAAAGTCAGGATATCTCAACTTCTGCTGCACCATTCTTTTGTTAATCTGTCTTTACAAAATGCACCAACTTTATGGAAGTGGAATACTAAAATGCGAGACTGTCCCTTTAAATCTGGCTATTTTCAAAAATCAAATAAATAACAAGTTCGCAGTTTTCTTCATTCTTGTCAGAAAAGTATTTGAAATTGTTCTGACACTTGGAGCCCATTCTTGACCTGAGAAAATATTGCCACATGGTTCATTTAGTAGCTGTTGTGGAGCTTTCACTCATATGGCATGATCGTCAAACCCAGTGATCACAGAATTTAACTTTCTTTTCTAAGCGTACATAAACACAAAATATAAATTTGAACATGTACAATTTCATGACAACAGGGCGGAAAACTGAAAGCTCCAGAAAAATAATAAATGGACCTTGCAGTGATACTGTTTTAAAGCGTGTTTGAAATTGCACTGGGACCATCAGAGGACTAATTTTTGGACTCAGGCTGATGAACGTGTATTGTTAGTAGCTCTTACAAGAGAACTTAATCATTATCACAGCTCCTGTGTTGAAGGAGCAACCTTTATCACACAAAGGGTGGTTGACACTGGCTGGCAAACATTCAATATGTTGACAAATGCAAACAACAGTCCACAAATCAACACGTCACTCTAAACCTAATTTATGACCCTTTTTGAAGAGTTCATTCATTTATCTGACAGACAGGCAACACTGCAGCCCTGCACAGCTTTGTTTTGTCTTTAGCTAATGACAGACTTCAGAAGGAGTGGGTGTTGGCCCTTTACTTACTGTTGTCAACAGGCAAACCGTGAGTGTCTGTTTGTTCTGTTACCTTCTGGTTTGTCCCCACCATTCTTCTGATCCCCTGCTGACATTGGAGTTCAGTTTGCAGCTGTGCGTCCGCCCGACGTGTCTCCTTTTCCCCGAGGGCTGGCGCTGAGGGTGCCCAGGGTGCAACACTGGCAGAGGAGGCTGGAGAAAAACACAGATGAGACAGAGAAGAAGAAGAAGGAGAAGAAAGCGTGGAGGAGAGAGGGCACATATCCATTCTACTAACGGCTTTCCTCTTTTCCCTCACACACACTCTCTCTCCCTGACACATCCTCTGCTGAGAGGCCGGCAGGAAAGGGAGGGAGCTGGGGGGAGGAGAGGGAAGAGAATAATGCTGAAGGGGTGGAAGGGGGAGGGTGAGGGTAGAAAGGGGCAGGGACAAAGAGGGTATTGGGAGATATGCTGTACTCAGGGGCCTGCTGAGAAGATAGTAAATACTATTTAAGAATAATATTTCAGCTTTCTGATTTCAAAGCTTTCAGCCACACTTTCTTCATTGGGCAGCAAAAAGCTTGTAAGTGAAATCTTACCAGCTACTGAGCTTGCATGTGAACAGATCCATCTCCATGACAACTGAGCAAACTTCATCCGCTCATGAAGGCCATGTGACGCTGTTTTAAACTCTGCAGAGAGCTAGTAAGGGGACCTTGAGTTGGGACTACAATTGCAATTACAATTTGCAAGATCAAGAATGAACTGCATCTTTACTTTTTCATTTTGAACTGTTTCATTTCTAAAGAAAGAGTGCAACATTTTAGATTTTTTTCTTACATGATTATTGCTGAGAGTCAGATGAGAACACCAATACCACTTTCATGTTAGTACAGCAAATATGAAGTTACTGCCAGCGAGCAGTTAGCTTAGCTTAGCACCAAGACTGAAAACAAGGGAAATAACTAGCCTGGCTCTGTCCAAGGGAAACCAAGCCCTCGCTTCAACTTACTAATGAACATGTTTGGGGCAACAGTAGGGCTGGGTATCGGTATTCGATACCCTTTAAGGTATCGACCAAAATAACCAAGTAACAAGAAGTACCAAAACTTCTCCAGCTAAACAATACTTGCAATCAATCCATTTTGTCCCCAGATAAAAAATGATTATTTGAATAGCTTTGCTTGCAGTCAATCAATGCAAGTGTTCTTCGATTAATGCAACATATTGATTGATTGGCTTACTACCACAGCAGCTACAACCCATACAGTCTGTCATGTGAAGTCAAGCAGAGTTTATTGACAGAATTAGCAGTTCAGCATGCCCAGATGTCACCAAAATGTTTGACAGTATGGCTGTACTACATGCCGGTGGCATCTGGTGCCATTTTTACGCAACTAAATGCTTCCATTCACATGATGGGTATTGAATAAAGAACTCTGTTAGTATTGGTGTCACGTTAAGGGTACTGGTATTGTTATTTAGGCAGCAGTAAATCACTCCATAGGAAGGTGGCTGATTCAACTCCAGCTCAGACCATGTAAAATAACAGTGAAAAACAACAACATGATTTTAATGCTATATCTTGTTTGTGTAATTTGTACAAAACATAGACTGAATTAAAAAAAAATGGACACAGCTACTGTGACATCAACCATTGGTGTGTGAACTCCCATTTTGATGCCTCGAGACACATTTCGGCTGTCGCCCTTTTGTTTTTTTGGAGTCAGTAGTAACTATATTTGGACGAGAGGTTGGAGCTGTGGTGGAGCGAGGGGTGGATCTGACTCAAAGACTGTAGCAACGCTTCGCAGACAGCCTGTCACTCAGAGCAGTTGTCAAGAATGTTGAGATTAGCTATAGAGACCATAGCAGTTTTTTGTGCTAGGCTGTAAACATGTTTATTTCTGCTGTAAAGTTAAGCATTTTAACTAGAGATGTCTGATATTATCGGCCGATATTGGCATTAAAATGTAATATCGGAAATTATCGGTATCGGTTTTTACTTTTTTAATGACACAACTTTTACACAGCATGCACATGGGCGTTTATATCGATATCGGTTGATATTGGTATCGGAAATTAAGAGTTGGACAATATCGGTATATCGGATATCGGTAAAAAAAGCCAATATCGAACATCCCTAATTTTAATGTGGGTGTTAAAATGCTCGAGCCTCAAGTGGCCATTTAAGGAACTGCAGTTTTTGGCACTTTCGCATTAGCTTTATTTTTCAGACCCAGAGGTTGCCACTTGGTACAAAACCGAAGTGTAAAAAAACACTGAGTCATGGTGTCTTGACATCTTTAAAAGAACTATTTTTGTCCCACATTAAAAGTAGTATGAGAAAGAGCGAGATGTTGAGGGGAGGGGGCCAGGAAAACAATACAGATGGTGGCACAAGGGGTGCGAAGGGTAGGGGTTAAGTGGACATGGTGTTCCCACAAAACCTCCTGGGAGTCCGGGAGTCTCCTTGACTCGTAAAGGGAAACCAATTAAACACGCAGTTACAGGAAGAAACAATGTATAATGCATTAGCCTCCAACCCACTGTAAAACAAGGGAACACACAGTAGCCAAGAACTAATGGAGTCCATGCCTGTTAGTCCTTCACATTGCAGGGTACTTTACAGGTGTCTGTGGATGAAAACCAGACATCGGTCTCATAACATCATTAGTAAGTCACTGACCTTCTCTTAACACCAAGTAGGTAAACTCTATTGTTGTTGCTCAACTAAATGTGTTGAGTTTTTCCACTGAAACAAAAACAGGCTGTGCCATTGACCCTCTCTGATCCTCTGCAGCTGTTTGACCAGCGCCAGCTACTACCACTGAGAGAAGTTTGTTTATAAAGTCCTCTGAACAGGCCGCCCTGTTTACGCCTCCAAGCTTCCCGGACCTCTTCAAAACATAGCGAGGAGCATGCCAAGTGGCCCCGTGGCTGGAGCCAGCACAAACACGTTGTGCTGAGGGGAACATGGGAACATCATCTTTCAGCGCTGCACTTCAGATTTCCTCATGCAATTCTAAAACTTGTGCGTGGGTGCTCTGTGAGCTATCCTTGAATAACAAATGGAATCTGAGCGAGGGACAAAATTGTTAAAGACAGGATTGTGAGAAAGCTTGCACAGGATGTTACTGGTATGGGTTGAATGTTTGGGACTATGATAAAGTGATTCAGTGCGGAGGGGACCTTATGTTTTACTTTTTAAACTAGAATTACTGCCTCACCTTTGTAAGCCTCCGCAGACCTCTCAAATTGCAGTTATAGTTGACATTCATGTCTGTGAAAACATGAATGCTTCACACACATCTTCCCCTCGGCAGCACAGGAAAATATACAATCAGCACAGTCTTAAGTTTAGCACCCAAAATGAGTGTCACCAATTCCAAGTCTGAACAAATGTCTACCCGTCTGTCCTTATGACACGATGTTGAATAATGGACAGAAAACATTATGTCACAGTGAAGTTGACCTTTGACCTTTGAGATATGAAATTTCATCACTTCATCAGTTTATACTATTCCACATTTGTGTGAGATTTTGTCAAAATTAGCATTTGAATTCTTCAGTTTTGGCCAAAAACATGTTTGTGAGGTCACAGTGACATTGATCTCTGACCTTTGACTATGAAATTCTAACCAGTTGATTCTTAAATCCAAGTTGACATTTGTGCCAAATTTGAAGAAATTCCCTAAAGGTGTTCTGAGATAACACATTAATGAGAATGAGAGGTATGCAAGGTCACAGTAACCTTGACCTTTGACCATCAAAATCGTATCAGTTCATCAGAGTCCAAGTGGACATTTGCGCCAAATTTGAAGAAATTCACTGAAGGTGTTCTTGAGATATTGTGTTCATAAGAAAAGGACTGATTGACATATGGACGGACAACCCGAAAACATACTGCCTCTGTCCACGGCTATCACCAGTGCAAATACGTAAAAAGCAAGACCCCCCCACTGTTGCATTGAGCATTGAGAATTTTAGATACACAAATCTAAATATGTAATAATTGATTTCTAGGCCACTTGAGGTCATTGGACACCAGTGGTGAATTCATCACTGACATATTATAATCTGTAAATTGATACAGTGACTTTCCTCCAAACAGCAAATAGGGAGCAACATTACTGTCATGCCATCTCATGAATGCAAGTCCAAAAGTCAACTGTCCTTTAGGTTTGTTTTGGTCTCCATCAACTCCTGAGAAAAACATCTGGCTCTTTAGCTGCTAAATGCTCCAGTATGATGAAACCGAATCAAAACAATTCTGTTTCGGGCAATAAAACCAAAACACTAATCTGATAGACTCTAAATTGCCTGATAGAGCTGAGGGGAACTGCAGAGATAGGTGATGGATTTACCAATATGGTTTTTGTCACATTTCACATCTCATTAATATAAAATTATTATTATTATTATTATTATTATTATTATTATTATTATTATTAGCTGCTTTAAACTAAACGTGACACACAAGCTTTATATAATACATGTCCCATGGAAAGGCTGAAATAAAATTGAAATCTGGATATGAAAAAAATGATTTATGACTTTTCCCTGAACAATTTCCTTCAGTGCCATGTAAGGAATAGAGCAGAGGCTGACACACCAGGATGTTGTGCAGAATGTATTCCTGTCAGGGTGGGACCACTTCACCAAGGACAACACGGCCACCGACCTGCTGCACTCTTGTCTTGTCACACTGACAGCAAGGACTACTGAGAATTGCGAGTTTCCTCCCATTTGTTTCTGGCTGCTCAGTCACTCCCTCTGCTGTAAATTAACAATCTGATCTGCAGTAACAGCTGTCCTGCAGGATAAAATCAGAGTAAAGATGAAGTCCAACATCCAGACAGTTGACACCAATGTAACTTTTGTACCTCTGAACTGTCTGTTCATCAGTCATTCAATACTTTCAGCCATAATTCGCCAACTAATGTTACTGGTCACATTGATATGAAATTTACTGTGGACGTTCTTGGTCCACAACTGATGAATAACCTGCCGACCTGTCCTCTAGTGCCACCGTAAGACATCCAGCCTGGGCTTGACTGGAAATCTAAACTAAACTGGCTTTGAGAGCACTTGTTTGCACTTGCCCTCATATAAACCTTCCAATTATATTTCATAGTAATGAAGTAACAAATTGCTCAGGACACAGAAATACAGAGACTGGAGTGAAACTGCAGTAGAATACTTTCACGCCAATAAATAGAAATGTATTGGAGTAATAGTGAAAGCTGACAGAAATATAAAAACTCAAGTACAGATACTCCCAAAAATACGTAAGCATTGTAACACAGTTTCATGACTTTGATACATTTTACCACTGCCTGAAACTAAGAGTCATTGTGTTTGTTACCTTACAATGAGCCGGAGCGGGTCCTCTTCCATAGAGTCTGCCATGTTATTTCTACAGTAGCCCAGAATGGACAAACTAAGCAAGGTCTGTAGATGGGGGCATTCCCGTTTTCTTGTTTTCATAGCAGTCGCCATAGTTCTCCTACACGCTTGGCACATGGGAGAATTTTCAGTTGAATCATTTGCTTGAAGTGTTTATGGAGGATTACAAAAAAAGAGAAATAATGTACAATAGCTGGATTACTGTGGCTAACAATTTATCCAGATGCAGATTTATTTACATATATTGACACTAAGTGATAAAATGATATAAAAAGCCTTTGATTCACATTTTTCCATTGTAGATTTGAAAGATTGACCCAAACAGTATCATTAAACCAACCTGATGGCCACTAATGCTGCTAACACAAGAAAAGGTGGGTCACTTACATACTGAACTTAAATTATTGGTATAAAGCCTGCTGTCAAATCTGTGAAAGGTGACAAACTCAAAGAAATCCACTGTACTACACCACCTCCCAGCACCCAGGGTATATGAATGCTGGAACAACCACTGTTGTCCAGTTTGGCACAGCTGTATGTGTCTTGAAAGACTAATCGAGTGTTCCCCCCCCAACCCCTCCCTCCTTGTTGTCATCACCTTGAGCTCCACAACACCCAGCAGCACCTCCACCCAGAGGAGCTATGGGACGAACAGGAAATCTAATTCTAGACCACTTCCTGTATGACATTCCTGACCTGAGCTGCCTTCCTGCCAGACTCTCCCAGGCTCCGTATGTATAGCGCACAGGCCACACTTATACATACGTGTAAACGGCTATACAGGAGAGGAGTGTGGTGAGACACAAACGGGTGGTAGGCCCATTCAGTCCATTTGCGAAATAGCATTGTACCATGATTTTGTTTTTTTTGTTTATCAGAAAGGAAAAGGAAATATCAAAGTGACATTATCTAATGTTGATGACTAATTATAGAACAGACATATTAGCCTTTGTACCAGCACTTACATGCAAAATCCCTGTCCACAGTCCATAAATGTAAATTGTTTTTGTAGCCATTTCAATCGATTTATTTTATTGGTAACTTCATTAAGTGCATAGAATGAGAGTTCACATGAATAACATTGAGAACAAAGAGACAGACTGATAGGTGGAAATACATGTAAAAGAACAGATCAGACAGAACAGACTACATTCAGTGTAGCAGCATCACTACAGTCCCCTCTTTTACCTCATCAGTTGCCTCATCCACTGTATCATACATATAACATGGTTTAATATTGTAAATATACGAGTTGATTTATGTGCAGCAACACAAATCGTCCACTTGGGAAAATGAGTGAACACTTCAAGCCACTGTGAACGAAGTAAAATCTCCGAGACGCAGTGACACATCCTGACAAGAGGGATTTTCTGATATTTTGACTGGTTATTTCTTCAGTAAAAATTCTATCACATTTTACAGAAACAGCCAAATATTTGTTGGTTCAGTAAAAAAAAAAAAAGCCTGCTTCCATCTACGATGCATCCACTAGGCCCATAATCAAAAACTGTATGTCTGAATGCCTATGAAAGGCTCCCATTCCAACCTTAACTAGCACTCCTTCTATGAACTATTAATCTGTAGTGTTTCATGCCATTTGAAATACATTCTCACCCTAGATACTTTTAGTAGCGTTAAAGATTTCCTCCTCCTTCAATATTTATTAGTGTATCTATATAAATTGGTTTATCCTTCCAGTTTATATGAAGCAAAAATATAATATGAATCTAAATACATGTGTAAATTATTACAAAAATATATCAGCTACAAGAAGTTTCACCTTAGCTACTGAAAGTGACCAAATAATATTGCCAACAAAGGCTTAAGCAGCTGATTGCCACAGAAAATTCAAAATAAAACTTCTTCCACAAAATCATGATAAAGAAAAACTAAAATTACTCAAATGGCAACTGTAACTCAGCAAATAAAAGTGAAACCCAACGGCAATGACTGGATTCAGGTTAAAAGAAATAAACAATAGTATGGAAATCAAATAATCTCCCAAAAAGAAAAATCAATATGAGATACAGGTTTGCCTCGTTTACAATTTGCCAGTTTCATTTCGACTGTGAAACAGAGCCTGTTAAGAAGCAGCTCACCTCCTGCAGCTGTGAGGTGAAGAATCTAAACCCTGATGTCAGCTTATATACTACTCAGAGAAGGTTCCTTGGCCTCGTGGTGTAGTTACAGTATGCTCTCCCTCAGGTTCCCACTGCTGGATGAGTTTGACGGCTGACTTTCTGTTTGGGCTGCTGACGTGCGGTTCCATGTGTGAAAGTCCAAAAGAGCTTGATTGAGTTTCTCCATCCAGTCCAGTCTCTCCTGTTTGGTGTCAGCTGAAAACCAACACCTGGAAAAAATAACATCCATCAGCATTGTAACCAGACCTGTCCGTTACTGGTGCGTTGAGCCTGTTGTAACACCTATCAGGGTCAAAGTATTTGTTCTACTTTGGAACACTTGCTGTAAAATCATTGACAAGACAACTACAGCTTTTTCTACATTTTCCTCCAAATTAGAGGGAAACTTCAGTGTTTTTGAACCTGGGTCCTACTTTCCCACGTTTTTGTTTCTAAGTGACAAATGGAGACAACATCTTCTAAACGTCTGCAGTCTGAGCCACGAAACAGACTGCAATCTAATCCTGACAGGCTATTGTGCACCATCAATCTACGTCCACTAAAACGACTTGGCTCAAATTATTATTAAGAGTGTCTGACTACATTATGGCAAGGACCCTAGAGTAAAATGAAAATTTTTCCTAACCTTTCGTTGATCCAATCTGTTTGTCAGTGTGTTTAACCAAGTCTCTCTGAAGCAGAAGTCTCGCTCTGAAATCTCAGACTTTTCCACAATGTCAAAATGAGCTAATTATTCAGCCATCACATTGAAAATCTTTGAGATAACAGAAGAAAACACTTTGTGTTCTCAACGCAATAAACTCATTTAAACTGTTGCTTTTCCTGCAACAAGTCACCTCTTGGAGAATTCTAAACGAGACTTCACCTTGAGCAAGACTTGGTCACAATAACAAACAGACCAGAGAAGAGAGGTGTGGAAAAATGTTTAATTTCTCGGAGGGGTCCTCTCTGTGATGTTGTCAGATACTGCAGCCTTTCTCAATATTAGTTCAATTTAAAAAAAATGTTGTCTCCATTAGTCAATTAAACACAAAAACACATGACAATAGGGTCCAGGTTGAAAAATTTCACAGTTTCCCTTATAAACCACATCCAATGGCACACAATGTGAAATGTGCTGTATGAGTGTAGTGGCTGTTTATCGTTTTTTATAGTAATTATACTGTTTTAAAACACATTTTGAGACGCAACCCAATCACTGATGTCACAGAAGGTGTTTCCCATCAGCTGTCAAAAGTAAAACACCCTCTATGACATCACTAGTTGACTCCAGCCAGAAGAGCAACATGCGTCATGCTTACTGTAAACAAAATGCCAATTACATTTAAACATGTTTTCATGGTAAGTGAGGAGTTTTATTCTGCAAAGAATTTGTGCCTTAAAAAACAGGATTACAATCTATGAACACAAAAACACCATTAAAAACAAATCCTTCCATCTGTTTTAAAGATGTCATATTTAGCTAAATAAACTGAGTGTATTTACACTTCACTAACTCACAAAGATCTAATTTTTCAGGGTGTTGTGGTTATTATTCAGTCTTACTTGGCCAAGGCGTCCTGGCTGGCGTCCTGCTGCTGAGGGACGTTGCTCACCAGCTCAAAGGTGAAAGGTCGAGCACACGAGTCCCTCTTCACAGGCCTGACACACTGACTGTGAGAGCTGGACAAAGAGATGCTGCCCTCTGCTTCCTGGGAAGTTCAATAGAAAACAGAATCAAAGCTAAAAGTAACTTGGTGACTCAGCCTGCTCAAGTCTGACGTCTGGCTGTTGGTCTGACTCTGTCCTTACCTTAGTTTCTTTGTCATTGGGGTGGTTCCAGTAGTGCATGTTGCATCCTTCCAGAACAAAATATCGGCGATGCCACACACCGTATCCACTTATCAACTCAAACATTGTCTGGGAACAGATCCAGAAAAAGAGTGGGCTTAATGCAACTAAATGCAGCAAGAAGATACTGACACTTGATTTTAAATTATTAAGACCAAACAGAACATTCGCCCCCCGTTTACTTTATGAACCTTAAAATTTATTTTTTTATTTGCATTTTTTTGAAGATTTCATAACATTAATAAAACAACAACAACAAAGCAAAACAAACAAACACAACAAAACATAAAACACTGAATCTTAAAATTTAAAGTCAGTTAGACACTAAATTTTCATTAAGATGGACATGTTTGCAATGTAAAAAGAAAGTTGAGGAAAATAAGCAACATTACAATACTGACCAGGAAACCTTGGTGCTGTACATTAGAGTGACTCTCGCTGTCCAGACGCAGGTAGATGTTGCCCTCTAGAGGAGAGAGAAAAGGCACCTGCAGGCCGGGAAAAAAGAGGGAGGGGACACACTGTTAAACCAGTGTAGTGTGAAAGACATGTAGAGAAACAATAAACAGGAAACAATAATTTGAAGAATTTCATTCCAACATGATCTTTATCTGTTTTTGTAAAGCAAAGCTACCTGAAATCCAACTGTTGTGACTTTTAAGAGATTTCATTTATATCTGTTAGATATACTGAGCGTCATTATGAGCAGGTAGCACCATGCTGCATTTTGGAGTGAAATTCTTCTGGTATATTTAGATGGTTAAACACACATACGCACACTGGGACACACACAGCCTCTATGGAAAACATGGCTTATAAGCTGCTATTTCCTCCCAGATACCATGTAATCCAAAATGAAATGATGCAAGAACATAGCAGAGGAGTGTAAGAAGATGTGCACAAATACATTTCATTATAAGGCACATTTATAGTTTGTGTAAGCGCGTAAATATCTCTTGAATATATTTTTTGAAGAACTATGTCATTTCACAACAATGTGCTGACTGAGCAGTGGAGTTAAAGGACCAACATAATGGATATTTTCTTTGATTTCTGAGATCAGACAGGCAAGAGCTTAAACTAATAAAAGGAAATCAATTCATGACAAACAAATACTACCAAGGCTGAGGCGGCGGTTAATTAGTATGACTGAAATGATGAGTCAGAGATAAGGTTAGCTTTTGCAGAGGGAAACGGTGAGAGGTGAAGAGCTGACAGTGTGGTGAAAAGCGTGAAACCTTTTCCTGAAATTCATCTCCCAGCAGCCTCCTGATTTTGCCTTCAAGTTTCATCTGAGTGGAAGAAGCGAGACAGAGAGAGGGGGAGGGAGGCAGACACGTTACATCACCAGTGAGCCCACCCATATGTGGAAACTTCTAACAGAATAATAAAAGCACCAAATGAGTGTATAGTTAAGTGGTGCCTGTAGCACTGGGCTTCTTCTCTGGCCTCACAGTGCTGAAGGTCAAAGAAAAACACAGAAAGGTGGAAAACCTGGTGACAGTGGATGTGTTAGATTGGCCATGCTTTTCTTTACTGAATGCTACCATTCAATTAATAACCAATTCATTTAATTAATTATCACAAAAGGTATTTACAAGTCTGTACTTACAAAATAATAAACCAAAGTGCATTCATGAAATGTTTTTTTTTACTTGCCACACTGACAAAGGCTAGCATATTCCATTAGCTTTTAACTATTACGGTAATTTAACTGACCAACAATCCCACTTTCACCAACATTGCTCAGTACACATTTCAGCAGCAGACACAACCCTCTGGGCCAAAGTAAGACAGCTGTGTATGAAATTAAGTTCCTAAAGATTGCAAATACAGTGTGTTACCTTGTCCAGTGGGAACTTGCTGTGTCCCAGCGAGGCCAAGGTGATCTTATGGGAGCCCACCAGACAAAAGTTGCTGGAGCGACGAGTGTTGAGAGCAGAGGGAGCAGCAGCTGAAAGGCAAAGAAGCGCAGAATGAAACTCGTAACAAACATGAAATAGTCAGTCAGCACCATGTATGACCATAATGACCAGTGAGTTTGACGAAGTATATTTGGTAGAAAGCAGAACTGCCTCCATATCAAACTCCTATTTTAATTTATGTATGCCAAGAGTTTTCTAAACATTTCTAAACATACTACCATTCAAGAGTTGCCAAGTTGATTAAAATGGAAGCCTTTTTTTTTGCTATAATGAATACTGACCAAAATTAAACTCAACTTACATGTCAGTGTGTTACTGGATCTCTGTTGAACACAAAAGAAAAGGTTTAGTTGAGAGGTCAAAACCAACAACACATACTTTAATATGTGAGCATGAAATCAAACCTGGATACTCACTGTGATGGTGTTCAGAAGCTTCCTTGGTGTGACCTGAATACGTAGACACAGCATAAGTGAATTAGACTGTCATTAATAAATACACACCTGGCTCATTATCTGGCTCACTCACTGACTCACCCGTGACTTGGTGGTGGTCCGGTCCATGCTGCAGCTACTACCTGAAGTGTGGGACTGGATGACACAAACGCAGGCACATTGAAAATCCACAAATAAGATCAGATCATCAGTGCTCTGCAACTAACAGTATGTTAAGCCATGCATGCTGTGTAACCCACCAAATAAAGCTCTTCAGCTACCTCAGCTTAGCAATCAACAACACATACATCTCTGATGAACACTAACAGTGAACAACATGCCAGCTAATATCACGTTGAGCTAATAACATGTTGAGCTATCTACCACACTGCCATCACCTGCAGCATGCTACTAAATGCAACTAACCAAGGCTCTTCAGCTACCTCATCCTAGAAAGCAACACACCACACACTTGTTCTACAACCCGCAGCCCCATCAACTTTGCTATTCTTTAATTTTATCTTAATAAATACGTAAAAATAAACAACTGAACATCAAAATGTCAACTGTTTTATCTCACCAGGCTGTAGACTTCCACATCAATCTCAAAGGAAGAGCGGATATCCTTCCTGAAATCAAGTAGAGAAAATTATTATATGCATAAGCTCTTTCTTCCCACTGAAATGATCGACACAGGCATTAGACTCTTTATATTCAAAGGGCAAGAGAGCAAAATCATATTTTACAACCTCAACATAAGAGTGCCCCAAGTTGGCTTGACTTGTCTGAATGTGACCTTTCAATAATCTTTTGGTAACAAAATATAAACATAAACCAAGAAGCCCAACAGATTTGTCCAGTAAACCAGCTTACAGAGTGACAGAAGTAGGGAAGGAGATGGTGTCTCCATTCTGAGCATCAGCAGCTGTGGCCAGTGGGGTGGCGACGATGTTGCAGGGCCCGTAGCGGATCAGGACAAAAAAGTAGTGACTTGGCCGACCTAAATTGTTACAAAAAATATTCAATCTTTTCAAAGAGGATATTGACCACAACTGTGTTAAGCAAGCCCTCCATTTTTTCAAATAGAAATCTTTAAGTGAAATCATACAAATGCATCACATTGATGTTAAATATAAGGCTATTAAAAATTAAACCAAATTTAAAGAAGAAATGTCTTCTTGCTGTGCTACCTGTGCGGTTGTGTGATGAGCAGACAAATTCCACCTTGAGCGGCAGCTGGATGTTTGTGATGCTGACAGTCCCTCTGCAGGCCTGTTGGGAAACATACTCCCTGTCCTCTCCTGCTGCTTCCGCCAACTCTGAGTTCCTCTCCTCCCTCAGTCTGGTCACCTCTGCCAGCAGAGCAGTGCGTTTCTCACCTGAAACAGACAAGTAAATCACAAGAACAACTATAGTTGCTGCTCAGCAGTGAGTCAGGGCTGGGCAATCTGGGGTAGCCTTCACATAACGTTTCTCAAACTTCATACAGAAAGCAGTTGTTATGGAAACTCAGTTTTGGAAATATATCCAGAGTTATACTGTGGTTGCGCTTGCAGATTTACATATAATAGAAGACTGGACTACTGGCCTTGGCTTAGGTCTGTGCTCTCCAAATACCTGTCTAGTTAGCATACGAAATCTTCATAGCCAAAAACATATTTTTTGGAGTCACAGTGACCTTGACGTTTGACCACCAAATGCTGCTGCAGCAACAAACTCTAAACCAAAAATCTTGATATGTACATACATGAGACCAACAGGAGTTTCTCAGCTTCCGCCTCCTCCAGCGAGCCTCGTCCGTGCTCCTCATCAGTACAGCAGCTCAGAGCCTGCAGCGTCTGGTTGATCACAGTCTGCAGCTTCCCTGCTTCTGTATTTAGAGCCTGGACAAACACAGGACAATACATGGGTTACTCACCTGCACTGGATTTGATTATAATAATAATTAATCAAAAAGCTAAAGGCCAATTTTAACTGTTTCAGTGCAGTTTACATTTACAGTTGACTGGATTAATAGAAAGTAATAAAAGTATGTACATTCTTAGCTCTCATCTAGAATACTGATGACGTATTGTGAAATTAGTTACAACACTAACAACAACAACAACAACAACAGTTAATGGGTTAGTCTTGTTGAAAACTGTGGTACACACTGTGATTTTCTCCTTGGTGTTGACACAGGGTTGAGGTTGGGACTTCTCCGGAGCTCGTCTCTGAACCCCAGGAGTGACACTCTGAATGGTGGGAAGCTTTCTCTGTCTTTGTGTGCGATAGGCATCAATACTGTAATGCAAACAACAAACCAAAATCAATTTACAGAAACTTGAGTGTACCAACCAACTACACAGTCAAATTAGAGTATGTCAGTTAATATTAAATTTAATTTAACAATATACCCACAAATGAAGGATTATTACTGACTTTACAGCTACTACATTCAAAATAAAAGGGCAAAAAAAAAAAAGCTATGTGAAGATAATGATGATATGACATGACATGTTCACAGATCTGCATGATTGAAATACAGTGCAGCATTTAAGCAACAGAAACACATTTAAATACTATGGAAACCAAAATCCTACTTATCCTATTGCATCACATATAATGATGTAAAATCATAGCTTTGGGGCAAAAAACACCTGATAGCAGTGAATTTTGGCCTGCGACAAGCTGCCATGCAATGACTCTAGACAGCTGTGGCAGCCACTCTGAGCTGAGGCTGTATAATTCAACTTGATCATATCATCATTATCTGCTGATCCAAGATTTGATTTGCAATGTTTAAAGCATCTCAGTTTTAACACATTCATAAGTGATTTAAATTTAGCATTGCTATTTCAGTTATAGTGCTTTCTTGGTAAAGTCACCAGTTATACAATTTCAATGGTAAAACCTTGCTCAACAAATACAAGTTTGGGCTTCTAATTTTTTTTTTTACGTTTCACAACATTTTTGTCTGTCAAAAGACAACAACTGATGACCCAAGACAGAGACCTCAGTCAGGGTTTAGACCAAACGGAATTTGTACAAATGGTTATGATGTTATTACCTGTATAGAGGAGCAGATTCAGCAAGAGGGGGGGTGGTCTCCTCTGGAGTCAAGAGCAGAGAGGGAGGATTGGACTCCTGGCTCGTTTCCAGTCGCTGTTGGTGGAATGTTACATATATTTTCAGGCTCTGAATTTATCACAGATCTCCCCTAATGGAACTCGTGTACTGACAGCTCAAAGTTATGGGTTAATCTTACCATAGGGGTGACCACAGCCTCTACAGACTTGCTGAGAGGGGACAGGATGCCACTGGGAGGAAAAGTCAGCAGCTCTTCTCTATCGCTTTCAAGCAGTTTGTTCTCATCACCCTCCTCTTCACTTTTGTCCTTCTCTGACTCTGTGTCCAGTTTTTCTTTGTCTCCAGAGCAAACGCCAATGCCACTGTCATGGTCCTCAGTGTCCTCATCATCAGCCCTCTCTGCCTCTACCCTTCCAGCATACTCCAACACCTCCTCGAACATCTGATCAATTATTTCAGCAGTGTTGGTCTCATCATGAGAGCTCAGTTCAGCATCTGTGGAAAGAAACATTCAAATGCATCACGGAACTTTCTGAACAAATAAGGACTACAACTAAACGACTGGTAGACGGCTGCTGAGGTCTGAGATAACTAAGTGATAAAACTGAAGACACGTTTATTCCCACAAGTGCACCTGTGCAATACCACCTGTGTGCTCATGGCCCATTATTGATTTCTCTACTTGTTACTTGTGTCAGGATAAATGTTAAGCTAAAAAACTATACATTTGAAAAGATACACACAGTCATACAACTTCTGGAATAACATCTGTGCATGTTTGCTTGTGTTCATGTTCAAACCCCGTGATTTAGAAAACACGCTGCTCTGAATATGAACTCACCATATGCTTTTCACCAGTGGTCCATGAATTCTGTCATGTCAACAAACTACTTCACCCATGTGCTCTGCTCCTCCTAAGGTGTCCCTCAGGCACTCACACCTTCACCTACTTACTGTTCTCACCTGACATACTTGTCTCTGCCATGGGCTCCATGGAGGTACTGGCCTCAGGTAGGGTTGTGTCATTAATAAGCTCAGGCTCCAGAATAAAGGTGACTTTCTTAGAGCTTTCTCCTGCCTCTGCCTTGTGAGTTACTCCTGTCAGCCCATCCACAACACCCTCCCTTTCATGTCCTGCATCTTGCTCCATTTCTTCTATTTCCAAAATATCTGACACCTGTGCCTCTGTCAACCTCTGAGCGTCATCATTTCCATCTATGTCTGATGATTCAGTCAGGGTCTCTTCCTCAGCTTTTGCTACATCTTCAATATTTCTTTCAAGCTCTGTGTGCCCCGTCTGTGTTTCTTTTGGGGACTGAGAAACACTGACAATAGGAGATGCCTCCATTTGTCCCACTCCTCTGCCTGACTCTAGATCCATGTCCTCTTCTTTTATATTCACTGTGTCTGACTGTTGGCATATATCATCATTATGACCACATCCTCCTGTATCTTCCTGATCATGTTTTGTTGCAAAAATATCATTATCTTCTCTAATGGCTCCATTATAAAATCCCTCACAGGACTCTATGTTTCCTTGATCTTTCACAGAATCATCTAAACAGCTTTCTAACACATCCTCATCCTCCTGAGGTTCCTCATCTTCTTGCATTTTAGAGGAGCCAGCAATCTCAGCTGAGACATTACCCAAAAAACATTCACTGTCCTGAATGTCAGAGGATCCACTGTGATCTGAAACACTACCTCTTTTTTCTTTTTCCACTCTGGATGATTCCAACTCTGTTTCTTTCTCCTCAGCACTCACATCTCCCTCCTGTTCTGCAGCTATGATAGACTCTTCCTCCTTGCACACCTTGTCTTGAGGATATCTCCAAGACCTTGCCTCCTCATCTGTTGAAGGCTCAAACCCCTCTTCACTGTATGAAAAACCATCAATTTCTTCACAGGAAAACACCTCGGACATGCCCTGTTCAGTTAATGTGGAAATCTCGACTGTTCCCTTTATGTTCGACTCCTCTAAATGAGTTGATTCTAGCAAGCATTGCTCTTCACCCGTAGGCAACTCCGACACATTCTGGAACTCACTGAAAGGGGCTTTAGAGAAACTCTGATCCTCGCTAAAAGACAGCTTCAGTACAGTCTGTGGTTGTCGGGTCCCTGGCTGATTTTCTTCATTTCCAACTGAGGCCTTGCGCTGTTTCTCCTCCCTGACTTCATCACCCTGATGAGTATTTTGCTTCTTCCATTCCAAGTGCAGCTCCGCCTCAGTAGAGTTCCCAAGCTCTACAGACGCTTCAGGAGCTTCAGAGTGACTGGGTGCACTTTCACCTGTTGAAAAAATAGTCTCACGACTTAACACTAAACTACTACTACTACAAGCACTGACAATTCATACTTATCAATTTATCTAAAGAAGGTGTCAAAAGCTGTTTAAAATCCTTAAAGAAGCAACACACAGCATTTTTGCCTATATATATATATCTCATTATGAAAATAATGTGGGTTGCACAGGGTAGTATACACAGTAAAACAGACTATCAGTGTTTACATAGGTTACTTAGTGACTTTGCAACAAGCTTCTGCCACCGGGGACGAATTTTCACGGAAAAAATCTGCTTTACGGCAGGAAATGCGTCATGTATTGCGAAACTGGTCAGTCAGCCAATCAGGGACTGGAGCTGGTCCTTATGAGGAACTGGCCGAGGCATGAGATAAGGCCTGTTTCCACTGAGGAAGTTCCTGGTACTATTTGGGGGACAGGAACTACAACAGGAACGTCCACTCGCTCGGCCCTCTCAACCGCCGTGTCTCCACTGAGAGAGCTGAGTAGGAGGAAGGTTCCTGTGAAGTTACCAGGCTCTGGATGTGATGTAATCGTTATGCGACCATTTTGACCGGAGCAACGTAGCGGTGTAGGGACGCTGTTAGCGGTGTCTGTAATAACTCACTAAACTCACAAAGTGGCTCGTGAAATTTTTTTTTCCAGCGGATGTCTTAGTTACAACATGATTGAGCTAACTGGAGTAGTTTCATGTCGTATCCGACAACGGGAGGCTTTTAACAGATGATGTCCTGATGTTAGCTTTGCTGCTGCTGTTAGCTGTCCCTGTCAGCTGCAGCCACTGATGCTTTCTAGACATCGTGATTTCCCAAAAGTGAATAAATACCACACATAGCAACACAAAACTGCTTTGCTAGCTCAATCATGTTGTAACTAAGATATCCACCGGAAAAAAATGTTTTTCATGGACCAGTTATTGAGTTTGTTTACATGGCGGTGGAAGCTATGAACGAGCTAACCCTTGTCTGCTGAGTTTTAAGAATGCCGGCTATTTTGTTGCTTTCTGTTAACGTCACGTCCCGCCTTCAGTAAATCCAATCAGCACCAAGTAACCCCCAAGCCCCACCCAGGAGTCTTTCAGGGCCGTTCTGAGTACCTACCCCGAAGCAGGGACTTGTTTAGCCCCTGTAAAAGTTCCGGAACTCTGTCCTTCGGGGCTGGTTCCTGCGGTGGAGACACGCACCAAGGGCCCCGGCCCCGTAAATCTACCCCGAAGTTCCTGCGGTGGAAACGGGCCTATAGTTGAGTCACGAGCACAATGGCAGACGGACAAAGTTTGGAAATAAGTGAAAAACGGCCTCCCAAAAGAAAACGAGCTCCTCTGTCTGAGGAGGAAAAGAAGAGCAAAAAGGAGAGTGATAAAAGAAGAGGAAAATCAAGAGTAAACCTCAGTCGGGCGTTCAAGAGATGGAGGGAGCTCCGTGACCAAAGAGGCTTCAACACCAGTGTCCAGCTAGCTTTCTTTCTAAAGGATCAGTAAGTAATACGGCTAAATGTTAGCTAGCCAAGAGAGGTATGTACTGTACTGGATGCTAGTTCATTCCTAGCTGGCCAGCATCGCAAATCACCGCCGCCAGCCCTCGGAGAGTAATTACTATACTACTATAATGGTATAATTATTTGCATTACTATTTGTTTTTTTCTTCAGATAAATCTGATAATTGTTGCTCGGTCTCTTTACTCATTTATTTAGTAGAGTGTCCACACACCTGCTCATTCTACATATACATAGAGGTATACTGGTGGCTCTACAGCCTACATTTTATTGATTATCTCTGATCCCCGCGGTCAATTTGGTCTTTGCAACAGTGCGAGCAACACCACTGACGCTAGGTGGTGCCAAGCTAAAAAAAAAAAAAAAAAAAAAAAAAAAAAGAATCCTATCTGTTGCTTCTTTAAGTAAGGGATAATGTATAATGAGCTGGTGAATACTGGGAAAATAACTCCTGACAGGGGAATAGAACACGGCCAATTATCAGTTACATAAATATTTGAGACAGAATATTGATTAATTATACAATTTTTATTGATTTATACATTAAATTGGAAGGAGAGAAGAAAAAAAACTGCAGGCAACGGCTGAATCTCCTTGTCAGGGCAGCGTCCTTAGCAACGCTGGGCTACATAGCAACGGTCATTACACAGTACTATCAGACCTCTGAATGCCGTGACTGACCAATCAGAATACAGCATTTAATAGAGCCGTGTAATAATGTTAGATACTGACGGTGTTGTGAAGGAAACATCTGGCATAATGGAGAATGCAAAGACTGAATTCTAAAAATTTGAACCAACTGTCATTGCACTGGCTGCTATTAATGTGCTCATACTCACAAAACACAGGTTTTCTATCCTGACATGGATTCTGGCACTTAAACTAACAGTATTGACAGACTATTGATCTGAAACCACTGTTCTTTTTATTTTAAAATGAAGGTCTGTATACCTCTTTGTCAAATTATTTGGGATGATTAATCTGCTTGTAAAGTAACATACACCTCTTGATGTAGATCATACAACAGCATTTTTGTTGTTGTCCAAACTTTACATGATGTTGTTCAAGCAGGTTTATAAAATTGTGGTGCTCCAATTTTAGTGAATATATTTAATGTGGGTCAAATCTAATTAATGACCAATCAGTTTAATACTGTCTGTTTTAGTGGTTATAGAGATCCAATGTCCAATGTGATCCTGTCTGCTAAAGTTCTGGTTTGTGTTGACTTAATTCCTTAAAATATAGAAACAAAATGTGTTTATGTCATAAATGAGGATGGTATGAGGGAAAGTCAATTTAATGTCAAAAGTCTTACCTGTCCCATCTGAAGACTGCTTCTCTGCACCTGATCCAAGAGCTTCAAAACTTCCATCTTTCATCTCAGCATCACCGTCCATCTGCTGGAAGCAACAATCCAGAGCAGAGGTTTATTTGATTTATTGGTGTAATGTAATCAAAAGTATATATATATGTAAGAGCTAAAAGAAAAGTAATATAATACTGCATTTGGCGGTTATTGTTGTGATTTGGTCCATATGCCCAACAAACAGAAAACCAGTGTAAAAATAAAAGGGGCAAGAGACCTTTGTCACACAATCAAATTAAACAGTATCAAAGAAAATATAAAATAAAATTTAACAACAAACAGCTTGTGTAACCAGTGGACTAGAGCACTTAATAACAAGGTGAAGTGATGATGAATATTAGAGATGGGCAAAGCTCTACTGCTCATTCCTATGAGGCTTGCTGTTTCAATACACTGTGTCAGAGCTTGTGTCAAATGATGAAAATCTGCATGACGCCCGAAGATCCAAACATCACTGGTGCTTCAGACCCCTCTAAGGTGACTCTGTAATGGTCATTACTAGGCTAATCATATATTTATAATAGTATACATGAAACAAAACTTGAATTATTGAGGTTGCCTTATCATGACCTCACAATGACATTTCAAATGAGACAGTTAAGTTTTGCTACTGTTCGTGACATGTGAAGTGAAGTGATAGTCCTTTGCGTGAACAGCCCATTTCCCCAAAATCACACCAGAGTTACGTGGGAGCACTACGTATTTAAGAAGTGAACTACCTTTATCTAAAAAGAGAAGCATCTGGAGCCACATAAATGGGTAATTATGCCAACAGAAGTAGTAAACTTGTATGCTGATATTTGCCTTGTTCTGTTATTCAATTTAATTCTTATCACTGCCCAAATAAATGTCACCCATTCTGTTGGCTCCAAATATTTTGGTCATATGTCAAAGCACATAGGTGACCAGACAGAGAAGGATTATTTGGCCACAGACTCACATCCCAGGGATGCACAGGAGGCCAATGAAATCTCCCTCTAGATCTAGGAACCCAGGAGGGAGATGAGGGGCCAGGAGTGGTCCATGCCTGCTAAGGTTTACATAAACTGGTGTGTAAAACAAGATCTCAAACAGACATGTAGAGTACGTTACGGTTATTGGACCAAACACACTTTATGCCAGCCAAAGTAGACATTCTCTTTGAAAATGTTATAACCATAGTATATCACTTGATGGCTATCCAAGAGCAAAACTGCTTGATATTCCAATAGCCACTTGTCATTGATCAGCCACTTACATTGGTATCAGAAAAATGCTGAAAACAGTCAGGAACTGTGTTAGTTTCTACTTGTGTTCCTATTTTCGATGAGGTAAATAAACCAAATGTACTTTAATTGAACAGAAACTAAATATGACAAGACATTACTAATGGCTCTCACTAAAACATTCTTGAATGTTTGGAAAGCAAAATAAAATAACATATACATAAACCCACCTGAGATAATGAGGGATCAGAGTTGCTCCTTTTCAGCCAGGCATTCTCACTGATTGGTTGAAAAGGTAACTGGTTCAACTCCTGTTCCCGTTCCTGATCAGTGAAACCATGTCAGAGGTCAGACAAACTCTACAGGTACCACGAGGATTAAATGACGTATTTGAGTACAAACAGCATAGTATAAATTCATTTATTCATTCATTCTTAAAGGGGTAGTGCACCCAAAAATGAAAATTCACCCATTATCTATTCACCCATATAAAAAAAAACAAAAAACAACAACAAACGAACCTGGCGTATGCGTGAAGCCTGCTTGGAGCTGGGTGCTGTAGTACTGTGGAGTTTCTCCTGAATGGCAGACACAAAGTTGGAGCAGGTCCGTGGGGAGGGGTTGGCAGGGCTTGGTGTGGGGTTGGGGCTAGCTTGGAAGACTGGCATTTTGAAACGCTCCAATCGCTGATTAAATTCTCCCTCACCTGGAGGGAAAACATTTAGAGATTCATTTTTAAACATAAATAGCAATTAGGTCAAACTTAAATCTAAAACTAGAGACCATCTTATGATGGGATAACACAAACGGTGATTGGCAGCTTAAAACGATTGTGGGCCAGGGGTGTAAAGTGGGCCGGCAATAGCCCCGAGCCTACTCCCGGTATCCTTGCTTGGACTACAGCCATCAAACACTGCCTTCATTGTGATCTCAACCACACACTTGTAAAGTTATGTTAAGTTTTCTGACTGCATCTTGTTTTCTGACTGCATCTTGTATGGTTTTAATGGTATTGCCTTGACAAAATCTTTTCACAATTTTAATTGACTGTGAGCTGGAGTTCAACCTTAAACTCACCAACTGTCTGTCTATCCATTATCTATCCATCCATTCCCATATCTATCTATACACACACTTGTATCCATTATTCATTTAATGTCTGTGACAGAATAGAAAATTAAAGCTGCATTCAACAGTGACAAATCTGAAAGGCTTTTGATTGTGTGTGTGTGTGTGTGTGTTCATCTGCATCCTTACTAAGGAGATGCTCTCTGAGGCCCTTTTTGTGGATGAAGAGCGATGGACTGTCAGCTCCAGGATCCGATAGGCACCGCTGGGCAAGAGGAGCTGCACCTAAAACAACAAACGGTTGCTGTTACGAACTACAGCATATATGTTATAATCTGTCACACCTGCTCCACAAAGATTGTTCAGCATTTCGACAATAGTTCTTATCTTGCATTCAGATAATCCAGCTTGACTGTTGACCCTGTCTACCATGAAATGTCACCATCTTTAGCAGTAATATAAATCCTGCCACAATACCTGTCAATACTTGTCTGTACACACTTAAAATGTCCACTTAGTTTTAGCTACTAATGCAGTCTGATACAACAGTCCTGCAATAAATCCTATCTCCATTAAGGTTTTTTTGCTGAATCTGTTTTGGATATGTGTTGATGCAACTTCAAGATCTTTTTGGGGTTGTTGTTTATGAACAGTAGTCTGTTGAATTGCAACACACTATACTAAGAGGTGTTTCTAATATTCAGTCTACCTTCGCTGATAAAAAAATGCAGGACAAACTATTCAACTTAAAAGTAAAGGCAGGATTACCCTCTCGTCGCTGGGTGAGCTGCTGGACTCGGGTCCGGACTGAAGGAACCATCGGTGTGTCTGGCTTCATCTCCAGCTCAGCTAGGCGTCCAGAGGAGGATGGTTTAGGACTACGGTTCTCCTGACCAGCTCCCTCCAGACGCCGCCGCTTCTGGCCATCATTCACCTCTGAGACATCAGATTTAAAGATGCACAAGGACAAAAGTCACAAATATACATAACTTACAAGACTGCTGTAAACGTGTAGCCATAAACTTAACACTCTGTAAATGCAGGCACACACAAACCTGATTGTGAGAGGACATTGTCTTCAGAATCTGACAAAGGTGCTCGCTGTCTTTTCAAGTTGACATTGCCATTATTTTCCTCGCCAGCTTCCATACTGAGCTGCAAACAGTGACATTACAGACTGGGTAAGTATATTAAGATATCAACTATTATTGAACAGAAACCTTTAATCACTACAGGTTTAGTACAAACAAGAGTCAAGCCATGGTAGTTTATTTAGCACCTGCTGACTATTACTAGAATAACCTCATGAGAGGTACAGACTGGTTAAATAGGAGATTTCTCAACAGTGAAGGTCATGCAGGTAACTATCATGAGGTAAGGTGATAACTTAGATTAAACTCTAACTAGGTAACGTTATGGCATGAAAAATATTTGGCTATAATTACTTAAGCTAGCTTCCAGACGTTTTTACACATATAGAGGACACACTAATATTGGCTAACAACGCTTCAGCAGCTCTATGCCCTAAAAGATGGACCGTGACAACGCCCAATTTTTCAGTTTCGGCTCAGGTCACTGTTAAAATAAACACACATTCATAGCAAGCTGTGCTAGCTAACGTTACTCAGCTCTTGTTAACACGGCAAAGAACCCGTGTTTGTTAAATTAAATTCGCAAACTTTAATATCTTGACAACTTGTAAATTAACAACTAACGTTAACTGTTAAATAAGTTAATGTTTGCTTGCTAACTACAGCAACGCTGTCCTATAAGTTCAACTCTGACAAACTTATTTCAAGCTAACTTAGCTAAAGTTGGTCAGTGTAACGTTACCGATAGCCTAGCTTAGATTGATAAGCTAACGTTAGCAGGAACACGCTGTCTCGCGTCGTAAGAGTTAGCAGAGCAATGTAGCGCTATATGCTCAGCAAGTCGCTTGTTGTCTTACCTGAAAAGAGGTCTGTGTGAAACAACAGTCTGTATGAAACGGGTCAACGCTAACTGACTGAAAACAAGGAGCAACCTTCTTGTTGTTATATGCTCAGTCTCCTCCTCTAACTTTGAATTTCAGCGGGTCTTCTGACGTTAGCTGTGCATACAAGTGGAGTACCGTAAATACTCTCAAAGAGCGCGCATCTAGCGCCGGTCAAAGTATGATTGAAAAAGGTAACCTGCCGTTTCACCGTATTACACCAAGTAAACACGCAAAACAAGATTCCAGTACATCATCGCAATGGCATTTTTGTAGAGCTCTGACCCAACAAAAGAGCTCCCAGGTGTGTCAGGTGTGGGTGTGACACATGGTTTTGACATATATGTTAACGGTTAAGTCTGTTGTTGGTTGTCTATTTATTACATTATTTGTGTCAAAACTATTCTATTTCTATGTCATTTTATTTCCATGACCAAAACTGTAAATCAAGATGCTGAATTGTGAGAATTAGCTACACAATGCGATGTACTACTGGAATATCTCTCTATTGACATTTAGTGGATAGAGGCTACTTTTGGTGACAAATCATATTATGCACAAAAACGTGCCTTGATGCCCCTCTCTGGGGTGTATAATATTTTTAATGTAATTTTGATTCACACATCCATTCTCCATTGCTACTGTCTCGGGTCACAGTGGCAACAGGTGGAGTTGTACAAAAAAAACACATTTTTTTCCAGCAACTTGTGCTGATGAATAGCATTTGTATTTACCATTTTGCAACAAATAATCAAATGATATAGTGCAGCCCACTAACCTTAGTGCCACCCATCTATCTCACAACTGAAAACTGATTGATAGGCTATATTACACTGCAACAAGAGAGCGGATACAGTATGGCAGAAATTTGACTTTGGAATATTTTGTCAAAGTCCAGTTTACTTTTGCGTAAGCATGTTCTGGCATATCAGTAGATGGATTTCTCAGATGTATTTTTGAATGGGAAGTGCTTATGTTTATATAAAAACCTCAGTGCATTACATTGGCAGTCTATTGACAGAGATTTGAAAATCATTTAGAGATGATGATCAAGAGGAAATTGATTGGGTTGCAAGTGCATGCACAGAAGAGATCTAAATAGGTCACAGATGCTTTGCTAAACCTGGGTTTGTGTAAGAGTCTGAAAACAGCTGTGATAAGATCTTATGAACATCATGCAGTCTCCATCACTTTGGTCTGCTCCGCACGGATTTGCATGAAGGGGGGAAGTGACTCATGTTAAACAAGTGATGTAGTTTACCCTGGAGGAGGCAAAAACCAATTCAGTGGTTGGTATGTTGTGTTTGTATTTATGACCCAGCAGCCATCTGATTAAATACATTTTTGTGAACTCCAAACTTCAATTATTAGTGGTAAGAATTACTGAATAAAAGAGATAGTTTTGGTTAAAAGTGCACGCTTTGAGATACTGACTTTGAAACTTTAATACAGATTAGAATAACTGATGAAAACTGTTGACAGTGCCTGTGGATAATGCAGAATAATGAGGATATTGTTTCTGGGAATGTAATTGCCAATGCATATCTCTGCCATGTTGTGAATGTGGCAGAAATCTCAGAAGCCCATATGACAATACATGGGCATATTAAACCAAATCTCTTTCCATTCATACCAACCCTCCACACATATATTATGGTCAGTCCTCCAGGACTATATAACATATACGTACTTGTTGCAGTAAAAACCCACTAACCTCTAAACTGACTTTGGCAGTTTGATTTACCTGAACGTGTTTTCTTTTGCTGGTGGAACCAACTGGATTAACCTGCTGGGGGGAACCAGGGCAAAACTAACCTGCTCGGCCAGTACTGACATCACATTCCTCCTCCTCTCTGGGGGATGTGTTACAGTATGTCCATGCTGTCTTCTCTACATTGGGAAACTTGATTTTCTGTGTGCTAATTTAATTAAATGAATCTGTATGCAACACTTAAGCACCAAGCACTTAACTGAGATAATGAAGTCCCAGTTTGGCAGTACATCCAACCGGCCTCACAACCGCAGACCACGTGTAACCACACCAGCCCAGCCCCTCCACATCCAGCATCTTCACCTCCAAGATCGTCTGAGACCAGACATCCGGACAGCTGCTGCAACAATCGGTTTGCATAACCAAAGAATTCTGCACAAACTGTCAGAAACCGTCTCAGGGAAGCTCATCTGCATGCTCGTTGTCCTCATCGTGGTCCCGACCTGATTGCAGTTTGTCGTCGTAACCAACTTGAGTGGGCAAATCAAATGCTCACATTCTATGGCGTCTGGCACGTTGAAGAGGTGTTCTCTTCACGGATGAATCCCAGTTTTCACTGTTCAAGGCAGATGGCAGACAGCGTGTGTGGTGTCGTGTGGGTGAGCGGTTTGCTGATGTCAACGTTGTGGATCGAGTGGCCCATGGTGGCGGTGGGGTTATGGTATGGACAGGCGTATGTTATGGACAACGAACACAGGTGAATTTTATTGATGGCATTTTGAATGCACAGAGATACCGTGACGAGATCCTGAGTCCCATTGTTGTGCCATTCATCCACGACCATCACCTCATGTTGCAGCATGATAATGCACGGCCCCATGTTGCAAGGATCTGTACACAATTCCTGGAAGCTGAAAACATCCCAGTTTTTGCATGGCCAGCATACTCACCGGACATGTCACCCATTGAGCATGTTTGGGATGCTCTGGATCGGCATATACGACAGCGTGTTCCAGTTCCTGCCAATATCCAGTAGCTTCGCACAGCCATTAAAGAGGAGTGGACCAACATTCCACAGGCCACAATCAACAACCTGATCAACTCTATGCGAAGGAGATGTGTTGCACTGCGTGAGGCAAATGGTGGTCACACCAGATACTGACATTTCAGAGTGGCCTTTTATTGTGGCCAGCCTAAGGCACACCTGTGGAATATTCATGCTGTCTAATCAGCATCTTGATATGCCACACCTGTGAGGTGGGATGGATTATCTCGGCAAAGGAGAAGTGCTCACTAACACAGATTTAGACAGATTTGTGAACAATGTTTGTGAGAAATGGTCTTTTGTGTGCATAGAAAATGTTTTAGATCTTTGAGTTCAGCTCATGAAAAATGGGAGCAAAAACAAAGGTGTCGCGTTTATATTTTTGTTCAGTATATATTACATACACACGTACCGCATCACATCGCATCGTATCGTATTGCATCGTACTGTATTGTACTGTATCAAAGTTTCAAAAGTAATCTGACTTTCACCTGGAGGTGGAAGGGATGGTGGATAGTGAAACACTTTGGGGAGCACCTGCAGACCAACTTTCAAGACCAACGAACAACACAACTGGGTTTTAGCGACTCATCACTATATATCTAGCTGTTTATTAGGCACTAAACCTGTGTTGTTTTTTAACAGAGACATTGCTGTGTTTGCAGACAAGACAGTGCCACAAAAAACAGGTATTGTAAACCAAGACAAGATCTGTTCCTGACCATAACCATGCGGCACACGTTAACCACAATGTCTGTGAAACATAAAGAAACATAAATATTTTTCAATGTAGCCACTAGCCTATATAATAGAAAAACGGGAGCCCACAAACACATGGATGTCCAGAAGCTACATCTGTTATTTTTACAGTCTATGGCAAAAATGTACAATGGAGACATTTTTTATGGAGACTCGTTGGCCCTTGGAGTGCTGAGGTTTTGGGGCAGTTGCTTGGTTTACCTGGTGGATCCAGTCTCAGGTGGAATGCAGAGCCGGACTTGCACATTTAACGCCCAGGGCAAGCATCCCCAGGTGGTGAACTATGTTGTCTGCAGGAAGATCTACCACTGGTGGAATGTACAATTTTACAATGTCAAATATTTAAGTTTAAGTATTTAAGTATTTTTTTTAAACAACCTTATTAGTTGTGGCAAAAATGATGAATGTACAAAGTCACAGTGTACTTTATGAATCCATGAAATGTTTCAAACAGCAAATATTGTGTATGTTCGAAGGTCATTTCATGAGTAAACTAAAAACATATAGTACAAGTGTATGATGAATTGAATGTTCACGGTAACCTTTCCATTCACTAAATATACACAATGATGTAAATAAGATAAATACTGAACAGACTTTTCTGTTATCTGTGGTCGGGGAGCTAAATCAGTCTTTGCAACAAAACTGTTACTTCCATCCTCTCACCAGACAACAGCATTTGACGCCATGCTGCTATATGATTCTATAAATGTGATATATGTAAATGTAAAAAGAGGAAGATGAATTTCATCTCCTTTAATGAGAGAATTTAAACCAAAATGTTGCTGCTTTAACTTGAACATAAGAATAAAAACTCTTGAAATATAATTGACTAAAATGTTTTTATATTGTTTGTACTTTCCCACACTAACATGACAACCTTTCCACAGTCTAAAAGTGCACTGAGATGTAGTAGACGAGATAAATACTGAAGAGGCTCTTCTGTCTTCTGTGGTCGGGGAGCTGATGTTTATCTTTACAACAAAACTGTTTCTTCCGTCCCTCACCAGACACCAGCCGTCATCTGAGCATTTCTTGTCAGTGGAAGTTCTGAGGAGGTGTGGGGAAATTCTCCCCTGATGTCTCATGGCAGGGTTAATGTGGGATGGAAAGGCTGACATCATACACGTTTCGGTTCCACAATGGACCGGATTTATATCGGACACAGCGCCGAGAGTCGATCACAGCAAAGAGAGAAGAAGAACAGCATCATCATCCTCATCCTTTCACTGACAGCATCATGAAGACTCTGTGCATCACTCTGGGGCTGCTGCTGCTCATCGCCTGCTGCTGCGACGCCATGCGTGAGTTTGTGTCTGTGTTTGTGCTTCAGCATCTTCAGAGTTTGTTCACAGACATGTTTGTATTGACTTTATCCATTTACCTTCCTCACAGCTACAGCTCTTGAGATCAACATGGCACCTGGAAAATGCTGCTTCGGCTTTTACAACCGCAGTATGCATGTGAAGAGGGTATCCAGCATTACCAAGACCCACAGCTCCTGTCTGAAGCAGGCATTCATGTAAGTTTGTGCCACATTCTGCTGCTGATATTGTCTCGTAACTGAGGATGAAATGACAAATAGAATAATGGATGACCTCCAGGCATCATCACAAAGCCGCAGCATGCTTTATAATTACTCTTAAAACACAAAAGAAGGAGAAAGACCTGAGTTTTCTCTCCTGTATGTTTCACAGAGTCCAGACAATCAGAGGAAAACAGTTCTGCTACAGTGGATCTTTCCAGTGGGCTCTGGATCTCTACAACCAACTCCACAACACTGAGGGCAGCGGTCAGCAGCCATGAAGATGTATTATTGTATAATACTGTGATGAATTATTGCCTGTTTTTGCAGGTTTATAATATATTTTATTAAATACATTAACTTCATTACTGGCTGTGTTATCTGATTGCTACCTTGTGTCTGAGGTTTTCAATTTAGCCCTTTTATAAATGATCAGATGACTTATGTGGGTTTTTTTTCAGTTAAAGTTTGGTTAATTTAGGTTAATTTAAAACATTAATATTAGGGAAATGCCTATTCTATGATGTATTCCAGGTTGCAGACAGGACTTGAATGGCAGGCTCTTGTGTCACTTTGCACACCTTCTCATAATCCCCAGGATCTTCTCTTTTCGTGAGAAAATTCTTTGTCACTAAGAGAGGGCTAAAATAATCAAGAGAGGCCGCTTTAAATGTCGGCATTTAAAGAATTGTTTTTAACAAAAAACCCATGCTGCTTTCTTTAAGGACATGAATCGACTCAAAGGGACGGATACTGTGAAATCTATCTATGTTTTATATTCTATCAATCTATTAGCAGAGGTTGGGACCCTCAGGTTGGGAACCACTGGTCTACGACATACAGTGTAATTCTTCAATTACAGTGTAATTTATTTTGAACTAACGCTGTACGGCAGGCCGGGGTTGGTTGGCACACTTTTCACTTTCTGATGTATTTCTCTGACATCATTTATGTGAGAATATTCTAAACAGCAGTGAATAAAATGTTAGGTCTCAGCTATAAATACATATGTTTTGATGCTTACAAATATTTTCTAAAATAATGAGATTCGTGATTAATTTCATGTTGGTTATGAAAAATGATATAAAAATAATTCAAACAAGAACCAGAAAACATGAACATTTATTAGAGTATCTGACTTTTTTTTTTTTTTTTAAACCAAACCATTTTAGGGTTCAAAGGCAAAATTTCAAAACTTTTCAAGGACCCACAATATAAATAGTTTTTCAAACTCTTATCAAACATTATTTCAACTAGTGGGCATACATGAAAGGAAGAAATGGAATGCGAGGAGAAAATAAGAGAAACATATGTGATGGTCAAAACGTTGTCACACATGAATGCTTATTAGAGCTACGTTACGCCGTCAGCTCCAAAAATACATTTGCTGTTATGTTAAATTAATTGTAAGGTTATCCATTGAAGATTACAGTATCAATTTTGTTAAACACAATAAAATTTCCATGACTTTTCCAGGCCTGGAAAATGTGATTGTGAAATTCCATAACTTTTCCAGGTTTTTCGTGACCATGATTACTCTGCAATTTAAAGTATTTTATCAATAGAGCTGTGAAAGTACTTTTACAATTGACAAATCAACTTACTTCATATTAAGTAACAGTCAAAGTTACAAGTGTAAACCAACCCTGCATACATTTGACCCAACTTTGTGACATAATTATCATAGCTAGCTGCCATCAGTCATCACAGACCTCTGAAACTTCTATCAAAATGTAGCTGATTTCTTTGTCTATTAACTAGACGTAACACATTCCCAACATCTCAATCTAACACAGTTGTATAATACATTTAGTCCACAGACCAAAATGTTACTGATTTATTTACGATTTTAACATAGCAAATGAGTGCAAGACAAAAAAGCAAACATTTTGATGTTAGACTGAAAATAGCTGTGAGCCAACCAACTCCAATCCCCCCTACCAGTACAGTATGTCCAATACATGTGTGTGTCATATCTACAGTACATTCGTGTATGTTTTAATACAGCTCCATCCAGAGATTTTAAATGTTTGACTCCACATTATTTTTTCATTTTATGAGCGTGTTTAAAAGAATACTTGCACACATTGGGAGTTAAAGCATAACCTTGTCAACTTTAATATTAACCATGTACAGTTAGAGGCAGAACACATAAAACAAAGAAGAGAAGCAGAAAACAGTGTACATATAAAAAAAAGAAAATATTACAAAAAAAAAAAATCCATCTAAACTTATGTCTATCTTAACTTGGTGTTATTGGAAGGGCGAGTGGTTCTCAAGCATTTAAAAAAAAAAATTCACCTTTTTAAACTTGTAGGACCACAGCATTGCTTTTCTCTGGACTTTAAGAGAAAATATAGCGTAACAGAGCAGTCCTGAGAAAGTGTACTCATTGGCATAGATGTATACAGTATATGTGTGTGCATGTAGAAATGTATGGAAATGTATTTGTGGATTGTTAAGACAAGATTTAAATGGTAGGTTCTGTTCTGAGTACAACTTCTGTTATTCCTGGCATATAATATTCTGAAAAATAACAAAGAAAGAAAAAAGGCCACTGAGCAGCCTCCAGTATGTACACAATATAAGCATTTCCATCATCAACAAATCCATACAGGTAAGATTTTATGTGCTGAAGGTGTAAGGTTCGTCCCTTTAGCATGTTGCTTTAAATGCACGTTTAAGACTGCAGGCAGTCTGAAAACTATACTAAAAATAACAGATTAATCTGTGAGTCATTTAACAAAACTACAAAGGATTCCAGGAGTCGCTCTTCTGCCTTACATATAGTATTAATAATATCATCGTCATCATATGAAAATAAAACATGGAAACTCTTGGAAAGGTTTATTAAAGGTTCGTCGGAGCACACTGCTTTCTGACTCTGACTCAGACCTGAACTTTACAGAATAGCAGAGGGGTTGTGTTTTGTTGTGTGAGGAAGCAGCTATGTATGATACTGGTTAGTGAAGCTGGGGATAAAGCTATGGCTGAACTGGCAAACTTCTCCAAACAAGAGGTTATCTTTCTGAGGAGTCCAGGGAGAAATTAAGGTTTAAGGAATATTTGATCCATTTTCCCTTTGCTGGTTTGACACAAAGGGAAAACATCACAAAAAGCTGGACATCAGGGTTCAGATCTATGACAACATCCATCACTTACACCACAATATAAAACATCTTTGTTATCACTGTAACCTGTAGAGACAACAATGAGGCTTTTGCATAATGTCTTCTGTTTAAATATGAAACACACTGCAATGAAAAAAATCTGGCTGCTGTTCTGATCTCCCTTCTTCTGCCTGTCTGATTCAGATCAGACAGTATCTATGACCTCAAACACAGTTTAATAAAACACACCTGCTCATACACACACTACTGTAAATCCTGTCTAAAGGCCCGGTCACACCAACATTTACATCAGTGAATTGGCTTGTGAGGGCAGCGTTTTGTGAAGTTTGGTGAACTTCAAAGGAGGAATTTGTGCTGTTGACCATTAGCAAGCTGTCTTGATGGCGCTGACCTTGATGGGCAGAGAGTCCTAAATAGAGAAAGCCATTTTGGCTTTGGAGTTTACACTGCTTCGCAAAGGAATGCTTTGCAGACAGTTATGAGACGGGAATCAAAGGTATAAATATGTATTTTTAACAGAACAGTAAGTTTGCTAAATGGACAAAAAGTTCTGTTAGCTGAATATTTGTCCTTTATTCAGAAGACATATTTGCTACAGGGAGAAACTTGTGACGAAACTAACGATGAGTAAACCGGGATAGTAAAATGCGAGTGTTAGTGGCTGGCCAGCATGTTAGCGATCAGCTTGTATCAGTACCAAGCTTGCAGAACCCAAATTTTGCAAAGCCACTTTCTGGTGTGACCGGGCATTAACACCACTTCTTTCTCCTCAGCTGCCACCTGATTCAGTTCCTTCACTCACATACACTCTCCCTTCTCTTCACACACTCTTACTGAGGTCTTTATGACTGGTGTTTAAATGTGAATATTTGTTTCTGAAAACAATAAAAGAAAGAGAGTCGAGAAGAGGGATAGTACGTCTATCTGTAGATCTATGGAATACCTAGAGAACATACAACTACTACATGTGTACAAATGGCTATGCATGGTCCCTGCCATGTGTTAACTCCGTGCTGTAGCTCAGAGGAACTCGAGGTTCTCCTCTTTGTCAGGAAATATAGGAAAATAGAATTTCACAAAAACATGCATTCCCCATGAAAACGAAGAGGTTTTAACAGATACAGTGAAACCCTGCAGAGAGACGAGCATGTGGGCTGCTGAGGGCATCTGCATGTGTGTGTATATGGATATGTATGTGTATGTGCGTGTGTGTGTGTGTAAATGGCGTCTATGTCACATGTGGTTCACGTTAAATGTAACACAGAAGAAAGTTGTAGAATGTGCTGAATGTTTTATCTGTTTATGTTTGTGTATGTCTGGAGGGCCACCGTACGAGTGAACTTCAGAGGGGATGATGAAAAAATGAGTTTGTGTCAAATCGAAGGAACCGGTCGCATCCCTTCAAAAGATTTTTCCTTTCTTCTTGTTCTTTTCCATCGTCCTGTGTGTGAAACAAGAAAAGTGAGACTATTACTTCACTATGTTGAACATTAACATAGAAAAAACCTGTTGCTGCTATTCCTCAAATTTCCTCTGTGTAACTCACATCAGTGAAAAATTAGATAAGCGAGTGTAACATTTCACAACTCTACATACACAACAAAATACACCTTCAGTTCAGAACTGAGGAAGCTTCTTGGTGCACCAGATAAAATAAATAAATAAACTAAAACAAATAAACACATTCATCATTCCAACTAGACTTCATGCCACATGAGATAAAACTGTAAAGATGTTGTGTACTTTTAGTGCTGGTAACCTTTAGAGGTCAGTGAAGGCAACACAGGTAGGAAAATGTAGTGTATAAATCAATCAGTCGCTGTACTGCAGACCTAAGTGAACAATTCTGCCGGTTAAACAACTACTTTAGTCAGTTGTTGAAAAGTGTAAGTGTTACTGACTTGGAGGCGTCCAGTTTCTGTTGCTCGAGGATTCTCTGCTGAGCCTCCCAGTTGGCTTTCTCATCCTCAAACACTCGTCTCTTTTCCTCCAGCTCTTTGTACTGCGCCTCCAAGTTCCTTTTCATCTGTTCGTGGCGTCGCTCCAGCTGAGGGTCAAAGCATTACATAGACTCACTCTCAGGTTGTATGCTTCATTCAATAAAAACAGTTGGTCATTCACTCATATAAATAGTTTTTATATGATGCATTAACTCTGAAGCAATGTCTCCCTGTTGCTTCACACTCTTACATGAAACTCCTGCTGTACTGGTCACTTTTCCACTCCAATTATCTCTGCAGCTGTTTATCAGCTCTGTGTGCTGCAGCTTCACTGCAAGACCTCAAGACTGCATTCAACAGTAATTTTTTTTTTTTTTATCACTGTAAAACACACACTTCATTCAAAGTTGATGGAAACAAATTGACACTCATTAAAGCTATCTTGACTTTTCTTCCTCATGTTTCAACAATCACCAGCTCTGGTTTGGTTAAAATAAATCCTTAATTCACCCTGTAAAATGTGAAAATATGCTGGTTCTATACATGCTAAAATCAGTGTTGAGTTTGAAATGACAGTGCGATGCATTAACTTTATCAAGGCAAACAGGAGCGGATAAAAATTAAAAATATAAAAACACAGAGGGAATAATAAATAACGGCCCTTTTATAATGTAGTCTGTTTCAAATGAAGCTGGGAGCCTCTGCAGTTGTGGTGAGTAAAAGCCCTGCTGCTATTTGTTAATGTTATTACTTTATGTCCATTATGAAGAAATAACATTCTTTGCTAGCTTGATGCTAATGGCAGTACTCAGTGGGTTGACAAAATGCCTCTGCTGTTTCACACCATCATTTTTCCTTTTTTGTGGTAACGTCCCCAGAGGAAATATCTAAAAAGCTGGGGTTTTGTTGCCGTACAGTTGTCTACAGCAGCAGATTGCTCTGTGTTCCTATGGGTCAAAGTGACAGCTGTGATGGGAGAAGTTGTGAATGACCAAAAGAAAATCAAACATGCTAGACTTTCTATTGGAACGTCATGGGGTGCCCCAGACGTGGCATTGGTTGGCGTATACTATGACACACTACACAAGTTTAAATGATGGATTATCCCGTACGACAGTCGTTGTTGTTCACGATCCATGCCGTTACCATACGACAGTGTGTCGGGCTATAATCGGGCTGATATGATGTAGTGTGAGCCAGGTGTTAGAATAACAATCTGAGTCTGTCAGTGGCAAAAACAAGCAATTATAGGCGACATACATTGCTGGTGCATATTGCCCCGAGTGGTTACACTGCACTCTGTATGATGCAGCCGTTTGCCTTGCTCTGGATCAATTCTGAATCAATTTCAAAAAATGTTGTTCCCATTAGTTTCCTAGATAGAAAACATTAGGCTAGGTTTGAAAATATCAAAGTTACCCTTTAATACTAAAGATTCTAACGCTGACCCATTGATTTAAATGTCAAGATTCATGAAAACAAAAGCATGAAATCATGCTAATGTTTTTTTGTTGTTTTTTTTAAAAATCTGATAAAAAGAATTTAACTCAAGGTCCATTTATAGTTCTAGCCATTTCCTGAGCTTTCATCCACATCTGGCTGTCTTTATCTTCATCTCCATGACAACTTAGCAAACTGCTTCAACTAATGAAGACTGAGATGCTGTTTAAACCTCCAAAAAAAGACAGTAAGTTGATCTTGAGTTACTTTCTTTTTCCTGAGACAAATGACTATTTTATGATAAAGAATGACATATTGGTTATGTAAGTAACTGTAGTTCCAAGTTTTTAAACTAACCCCCACTATTTTATGTTGTTACCTACAGTTTACTACTGGCTCATTCATTCAGTATCGCAAACAAACACGTGCATTATAGAAGTCTGGTTATACTGCGGGGTTACTAGAAATTATTTGCCACAATCAGAATAAAAGTTAAGTGGCCAAAATAGAAATCTTAAATAGAAACGGTTTCAGAGGCAATCTGATTTAGACAGAAAGATTTAAGACATTACAATTAATATTTTCAACAACTGGATTTCCACTGGACTATTGGCAGCTTCAGTAATTAGGTGCATGACCTGTTTACCAGCATACTGCCAGAATATAAAGCATTTAAATGGAACATATAAAAGCCACTGCGAAGTTGCAGTTAAGTCGTTGGACTTTTAGAAAACAAATAATTGTATCATGTTGGATGCCTTAAATGTTGACCATGAAAAAAATACAAAGGTCCAATATGTGTACTCTACAACCTCAAACCCACCTCAGCCTCTGAATCCTTCAGTTTCTGCTTCTTCTCCTTCACCTTCATTTCAAAGACCTGTTCCATTTCAGCCTCCATCTTTTTCATTTTCATGACATGCTCCCTGCGCTCCTCCTCCATCTGTGCCAGGGGACTCCTGTTGACCAGAGTGAAGGCACAGGTTAACAGTTAGCTGTAATTTCTTCTGTTCACCTTTTTGGGGTGGCTGCGGCTCAGGAGGTAAAGCAGGTCATCCTTTAATCACAACGTTGGTGATGCAATACCCAGTTCTTCCTGTCTGCATGTCAATGTGTCCCTGAACAAGACCCCAAGTTGCTCTCCCCTTGACTCTTAAAGGCTTTTCAAGACCTTTTTCAAAATAATTTCAAACCAAATTTAAGACTGATTTTTGGAAAAAAATCATCTTTTTCTTATTCAAGAAGTGCAAATTGGTATTCGGGTCAAGTAGTTAGTACGGGGTTCTTTGCAGAGTTAGGTAGGTTTTAAGATTTTTAACATCAGAAATGGGGACTTTCATGCAGAAAAGCTTGACTCGTATTGACAAATCAAGTAAAAGATGAATAAATGAAAGTAGATCGAATATTTGTGGCAATTAAGAACTCACAAATTAAGATTTATGTCTTTTAAGGCCTGATATTTAAAAAGTCGAATTTAAGACATTTAAAGACACCCTGGAAGCAAATTGGTGCAAAAGTGCTTTGTCTGGTAACATAGAAGGCACTATATAAATGCAGTCCATTAAAAAACAAACAAAAGGAAAGCAGTTTTTCTAAATCTAAAGTGGTGTTTTTTTTCTCATTATAAATATGAAAGCAGTAGTTTAGTAACTGAGGCATACTTAGTGAGCTGTCCCTTGGTCTTGGAAGTGTCCACTCCATTACAGGTGACGGCAGCGAGTTTCTTACTACGATAATTTTCATAATGGACGTTGTTGGTAACGTCCTTTAAATCTTGCATGTGAGTGCTGTGGAACAGGAAGAAAGAGAAAAAAAGTAAGTACAAAGGTGTATGATGAGGGAAGAAGAGGAATGCAATATAAGAGAGAGAGCCATCTCACCGAATAAGCATGTTCCGTAGCACGGTGAAGTCACAGTGTTCACCGTTCTCCACTGAAACACACAGGGAGAGAGAAAGAAAAACAGAGTGGGAGGGAGAGGGACACAGAGATATCAAAGTTAGTACACATGAACACTACTCCCAGTAATAATCCCAATAATCATTATTTGGCCTCAAGGGAAACTGATAGAGTCTCACACCTGTCTTACAGGCGCTAAATAACAGCAATGAACTCTGGATGAATGTCAACTGCTGGGGTCTATCTCTGGCTATGTGTTCACATTGAGGGGCAGTCCCAGCAAAAACAAATGTTATTGTGTCTTTGGTAAGTGAGATCAACACAGAAGTAGTGTGCATTATTTACATTATAAAACATAAACAGTGTAGTGGCAATATAGACAACAGTTAAAAAAACAAGCAAAACCTCTCCAAGTTAAAATTCACGTTATTAATCTCTATGGAGAACTACTGTTACAAACACACATATATCACAGTATGTCAAGTTCATTCATTCGTCGGTTTTAAAGGGAGGGGGTATATTGAAAGAAGGGTATCTTCAGGTGTAGCCAATAAACGGAGGTATTATACAAGATGAGTTGTAGTAGCACATTAACAGGGCACAAAGGGCAGAGGGACATCAGGCCATGATCACATAGGATGGTTTTAATATGAGCATATGACTTTCATATTGTTTTTTACAGGATTGGCTTGTAACAGGTTGTGTCTACAACAAACTGTATCGTAGCTTCAGGCACAAATGTCTCAGTTGTGTTACATTTTAGACAACTGAGACGTCCGCCTCAGCAGCAAACAATGCAGTTGCAAACACTCTTTTCTTTTGTGTGATTATCTAACTATGTTCATGAAAATAAGACCGACTCAAGGTCACAGTGACCTTGCCCTTTACCAAAATCCAAAGAGTTTATTGTTGAGTCCAAGTGGACATTTGGGCTGAATTTGAAGAAATTCCCACAAGGTGCTCTTGAGATATTGTGTACATAGGAATAGCGTGGATGCAAGGTCACAGTGACAGTGAAAATTTAACCAATTCATCCTTGAGTCCGAATGGACATTAGTGCCAAATTTGAAGAAAAATTCCCTCAAGGCGTTCTTGAGACACCACACTCACATGAGTGGGACGGATGGACGAACAACCTCAAAACATAATGCCTTAAGCCACGGCTGTCGCTAGCACAGAGGCATTAAAAAAAAAACAATGCGTGGAGGAAGATCAGCCCTGAACTTGGGGTTTCTTTTAAGTAGACTATGATACAGTGCTGGTTATGGTCGTTTGGAAATGTCAGGTGCAACCTGCCTCAACACCCTTGAAAGTTTGCACAGAGTCGGACACCCAGCGTCCGACCTCGATTTTTTACAGGTGGTAAAAGATGTGGCATACATCCCGGCCAAAAGACAGCAAAGCAGCATTAAAAGATTTTTTGGCAACCTGGGATAAGACCACAGTGACATATTATCAGCTTGTAATGCTGTGACAAACAGTTGCAGCAGGCAGAGAGCAACATTAGCATGTATTTGGGTTGTGTTTCTGGCTACCAGATAAATGCCAATTCAGCATTCAGTCACTGTTAGCTCCGTTTTGGTCTCCACCAACACCAAGAAAATGATTTGGCTATTTAGCTACTAAATGCTATTACAATTTTTACCACCTAGTCTCTAAATGTGTCTGTCTGCTGCTTGGTGCGGACTAGATGGAGGACAATAGGTTTATCAGAGCTGTTTTAATGTTAACAGCTGCCTGATTTTGCTGGACACAACATTAATTAGACCATTAGGACTGCACAGTAAATCTGCCGCCAAAGAGCAGCCAGTTAGAAAACGCTGAAACCCTTCATAGAGCTGAAGGAAACTGCAAAGTTTAGTGATAATTCTGTGGACTCATTGCTACAAGTAAGCCCTATCACATTACACACAGTCGAACTTTCGGCACAAAACACAGCCTCCTATCTGATCACAGCCTTTCACTGTTGGACGCCACATTGTTAGAACGAACAAGAGTTCTTGGTCAGACAACAGGAAACAGAACTGGTCTCATTTCAACAGAGTGCAGTTAGATGATTGTGAGTTTTCATCATAACAACAAAGACATGGTTACACGGTCAGATGGGATTCTGGAAAAGGACTGCAGATAAACTGCTGCTGACGATGTATGTGGTGGATCTCCAGCCTCCTCTTCGTCAAATATGCTGCTCCTGACTGGTTAGCCTCCACCCCACTGGCAGTCAATCATCAGGGGAGCGAATAAGGAGGACACCTTACCATTGATGAAACTTAAGCAGTCCCGCCCCTTGGCCTCCCAAGCCAGCCAATGACCTTCTGTCTCTTCTAGAGGAGGGAGCTCTGACGGAGGGGAGGGGTACGGTTTTTCAGTTACTGTCTGCGCCCAGCGGGGGCTAAATCTGGGTCTGGAGCAGCTGGGTTAATTACGGCTCAGACCTGGCCCAGTTCGAGCCCAGAATCGGCCTATGTTTGGCCCAGATTCAGCCCAGATTTGGCCCGGATCAACACCATAACCTGCATGTGTCCAAGCTGACTGACTAAAGAGCGCAGGGCTTGTAGAGGGAGTGTGGTGGTTGGAGGGGGTGTTATATGAGGATCTATGCATGACCAGTTGGGGGTGCAAGTCTCAATGAGGGAATAAGTGAAGGAGCTCAGTGGGGTCAAGGGTCATAGGAAAAAAAAAGGTTGTAACTAATAATATAAAGATCTTATTTGTTGATGAATGGCAGAAAATACCTGATGCATACTCCGGGTCCTTTTAAAAAATTCAAGTCATTTTAGTGTTTTTATTTGTCAATCATGGACTTTAAATTGAAAATTGTCTTAGTCCATCAGGTGTTTTGAGCCTGAGCGCTTTATCTACTAGCAGCGTATATTTAGGCCATGATGATGAACCGCTTTAATGAATCAAGAGCACACAACTGTTTCAACAACATGTGTCTGCGTTAAAAGCCTTACATTAAAATTCCAAATATGCTAATGAGTGAGAATTCATGATACCAAACCACATGTTACCTTGATGACTTCAATGAGCTGCTACATGCCTTTTTGGAAAACACTAACTCGCCATTAATTGCTCATGAACCTATAATGAATTTATAAGCAATGCGTTAGGGAGGTGGATCCCAGTCCTTGGTCCAGTGATACAGCAAGTCCTGTGCACCGTTCTCACCCTGCACCAACACAACCAATTCAACTCCAGCATAATACAGTGAGTTGAATCATGTGGTGAAGCAGGACTGAAATGAAACGGTAAAACAGTATGGGATACCACAGGAGCAGAGAAGGGAACCACAGCGTTAGAGTGATGTTTCTATTGCAGCTGTAGCTTCAGCACCAAACAGCCTCTAGTTTTCTCCATGACTATTCACAGCATCAGACCTGGGACAACAAGTGAAGATGTGAAGGCTTTAAACCTGCTGACAACACCACACGGATTTTGAGATATGTCAAGTAAGCCTCATCAAATAAAGGATAATTCCTGTTTATTACAACCTTGGCAGTGCTTCCCACAGAATAAGAGTCAGGGTGGAGGTAGCTGGCGACGGGGTGGGGCGAACAAGCAAACTTTCTTTATTTTTTAATGCCTGTGTCCCTTTGTATCATTCTGTGTCCCGTCTCTAAATTCTGAGGTTTTTGTACATCCATGAATGCAGCATAGGCGGAGCCCTCCATGAGTTCTTTTTTTCTCAAACGCAGTTTGTCATTCATGGGGTGGATAATTCATCTTTCGATCCGTTCAGAGCTGATCAGATCAGATCAAGGATGAGAGGAACAGCTGCTGTGAGTGAATGCAGACTTTTAGATCCAGCAGAATGAACAGTTAGGTTTTACTTTCAATGCACCTGATGTTCTGCTTCTCCATCTCTCATCTCTGCCCTGAGTGTGCTATGCACTCTGACAGTGTGGAGCTATAAATAACTGAATATTTATATATTCCAATAGCGCTCCAAATGAACAGTCCAGCTCCAAAACTCTAAAAATCTATTTGTGGCAGCAGATGTTTTAATCATGCAGGCTGCCACAAATAAATTAATGTGTGGGAAACCATGTTCGGTCCTGTTTTTGTAATTCTGGCCAGTACTCTTTCCAGTAATAATATCAATAAACTCTCCAAGTTAAATGCTGAGATCAAGAAACACAGTGACATCATTAAAAAGAAACCCAAGCAGCCAGACAATCGTACAGGTTTTTAACAAGTTCCAAGGTTAGCCTAATATTTTTGGAAGAGAACAAACAACAAATGGTAAAATATTTGCCCAAACTGTTCGACCTACTGGCTATTAATACCTGCTGTAGTGTTCCTATACCAAATTAAGGCTTGTTCGTACATATGTGGACATGTTTGAAAATCTTGCTTTTCTATGCGTTTTGGCCTTTCATCCACATGCAAACTGTGTTTTAGGTCCCTGGAAATGAACCTTTTGTTAAATTCCATCCAGGGAGAAGGTTTTCAGTCTTCACATGTTTTGAGGGAAAACTGAGTTTTTGGCCTGTAAAGACAGAGCATGCACCGTTATCTTGTTTGTGAGGCGCCACAAGTAAGGCGACATTTTGTGCAATGGCTGAGGTGGCCAAAATAGTATTGGCTCTAACCTTGCTAACAGGAATTTTTACATGTTTACACATAAATGTACAGTTACTCTTAAACTACATCTGCATACATTGGAGAACAGAGGAGCCAGAGTGCACCACAGAGGTCACTGCTCCAGGTAGCCTTCCGGTAATAACTGTTTTTCAGGCTTCTGATTGGCCAACAACATCTTCTTTGCATGACTTAAGTGCCATGGTTATATTGTTACTTCTTGGTTTTCTATCCACTTGACAACACATCCATTGTGTGGACAGAGATTTTTTTGAGGGATTTTTTTCCCTGTCCACTTCATTTTCAAATATTCCCACATCTGTGTAGATAAGGCCTAAGTGGTTTAGATCGTCTGGCTAAAACGCTGGCTTGTTTACAACCTGTCTGTTTCTTGCCCAGTCAGACTTTGTGGTAGTGAGGTCACCCTGTTCCCACATCTCAGCCATTACTGTGGTGAGTAACTGATATAAAACAGTAGTAAAAGTCAATCAAAATCAGACACAAGCTGTAATAAACTGGAATTATCCTTGAAAAACAGTGAGGTTGTCTTACAGGTTGACTATCAAATTAAGTGATACAAATACAAGAAAGATAATCATTCATGTGTCCCCCGGTAAAATCACAGGCTTTTTCCTCTATGGTGACACCTAGCATACACCGTTGGTGACTGATAGTACAAAGAATGGAGATTGTTTAAATACCCCTAAGGCATGAGGAATATATTAAATAGTGCTTATGGAGTGAGACAGTGATGAAAGTAGGTTCAAGTAGTTTTGCTCTGGTGTAGCCTGGTTCATCTTTCCTTTCCTTTGGGGGCGGGGGTGGATTTATTTGTTCTCCACAATGTCTTGCTGTGAAGTTATAACTAGCAATAAAAAATGCTTAAATACTGTTAAGGCTGTAAAATTTATGCCAAATTGTAAAATATGATCAGAAATAGTATATTCTTTCCGATATGAAAGAGCAGTGCTTTGAATAACCAAGATACAGATGATGACCAACATGGAGCAGAGAAGATGTACACTGCTGTTTATTGAATGGACTTATGGCTGCTTTCTTTAAGTATTTGTTAAAATAAACCCGGAACACTGGGACACTACTGTGCCAAACACACTGATGCAGAATCACATGTAGTGCGAATAGTCCAAGTACTATCCTGTTGAAGACTAAATTCCAAAACATCAGCTTCACTGAGTTAATGAAATTTAATTTTTTTTTTTTAAATATGTAAATGATATATTAATAATCACCACTAGAATCTTCTTACAAAGGAGAAGTCTTTTTACTTTGGACAGTTCTGGTTGTTGAGGCTTGTTCTGCATGGTGTATGATAGGCTTCAGCAAGGGGGCCATTATTCTACTGAGAACATATGAATGATTTTGGTGTCGTTGTTCTTTTGTACTTCAAGATATAGTAAGTTCACATTATAAAATGTTATTTGTTTTCAGATGTTTCCAAAATACGGTGTGTTTCAGAACTTAGAAAAGTATTCAGCCCAAGTCTGATTAGAGCATTGGTTTGACCATCAGCCTAATGATGAGACAGCACAGCAACAGAAAAGTGGAGGGAAAGTGGGACGGAGAGTTTGGGGAACACTCTGAGGAGGAGTAAGAGGAGGATTGGAGAAAATGAGGCTGAAATTAAGTGAAAGATGGTTTGGTTTACCAAAAATGCCCTCTGTCAGTCATGGAAAAGAATAGACAAAGAAAAAAGAAAAAAGAGAGAAAAGAAAGAATGAAAAAGTGAAAGACTGATAAACGGTCAACCACAGAGCAACAACGGTATAATACTTTATATAACGATATATACAGTATATCATCTTTCAAAGGACTTTGAAACAAATGGAAACTAACACACCAGTAAGAGCAACAACAGTTTATCGTGGCTAGTAGTGGTTGGATCAGTCAGTGCTTGCTGCCATACTGAAACAACATATCCCAAGATACACTATGTCTGTCCTCTGTTTTTTTTTTCCAGAATCCCTATCAGGGTCAAGACCAGCACTACTGAAAGAACTGTGTGCATGTGAGTTTGTTCGTGTGGAGGGGAAGACAGGTGGGTGTATAAGGTAACAATGTATTAACTGCCAGATAACTTCATACTTGTCAAAATGTAATTGTTATTTATATTTTTAGGAACATGTCGCACCCATTTACTTCCCAATGCCAAGACAAAAAAAGTAAAAAACCCTCTCATTAAATGTGGAGGTTTTAAAGTTCTCCACGCCCAACAATCGTTGTCACTGTTAACCCTCTATTCACGCATACAGGCTCATAAACTGAAGAAGCAACAAGCTGCCAGTCATTGAGAACTGATGCTCAAAACCATTCTTGTGCTGCCCACTGAGACTCAGAAAAGTTTAACTCTAGGCAAACATCAGCTGACAGGTGGATTTTGATTCCCTCTGGAAACAGAAGCACTCAATTCTGCTACATATAACTTTAAACAAGCTCAAAGTCGCAGTCAACAGCTTCCAAACTGTTCACAGGGTTGACCTGATGGGGCTACTGAAAATCTTGTGGTGGCATTCCAAAACCAAAAGCCATAACTGAATTTCAAGATGTCTATTATGCTATAGGCTGGTTAAGTTAAAAGCGTCAGTATGGAAACTTAAGGAATCACATACTGATATATTTTGGTTTCTTATCTTACATTTAATGTTACTAATTATCTGATGTGCATAGTAAGCACAGTTAACTGTTGTTGTGTTCCACAACAGACCTATTTTAATGTTGCACAAAGTTGCACATGAACACAGCACAAAAACCGACGGTCAAGAGTGGAAAAACACTCTACACCAACAAATGGCCGTCATGTGTATTCATCATTCAAAAAGAAAACTGGAAGACTGTTATGACGCTGATTAGCCAGTTAGGACAATGACAACGCAATCCAATGCTGAAAGAACAGAGCATATTTACTGTGCAACAGTGAACAATAACACAAAGCATCATGACACGTTTCTGCTAAAGAGCTCAACGGCTAAAAAAAAATAAATATATATATCTTACCTTATGTAACAAGTTTGTTTTGGTCTCACTCCCTCTTGACTTTAGCTCTTTGTTTACTTTGCTCACTTCCATTTTGCTTCTTGTGTGCTGAGCTGAACTGCCAATCAGAGTGATTTCATTCACCCACAGGCTCCGCTTTGCTGACAGCAATTCAACATGTTGAATCGGCCAAAAAAACAAAAAGCCGATGGGGGATGACAGGGGGCGATGGGGGGTGACGAGGGGCAACGCAGTGGGACACAGGGGGTGGCAGATGCTCACCAACAGCCCAACTGACCGACAGCCAACCATCGCCTTGATTTGTCAGGGCCTTTAAAGAAAGTAATGTCGGCCCTCAATTATTTTCACCAGGGAGGGTCAGTAATTGTATTGGGGGACCATAACCATTCCTCCGACCTTTTCATGGACACAACATGATGCTTTAAATATGGCTACCATCTTTAGTTTGACTTCCAAATCCAACAATAATGAAGAGATAAAATGATGCTAAAATCAGTATCTATTTCGAGACTAATTCTATAAAGCTGCAGCAGGTGTATTACGATCATGTGGCAGTAAAACATTTGTTTTCTACTTTAATGGATTGAATCTATCGATTTATTTCCAGTCAAGAATACATTTTGACAAGTGGTTGTATTACCTGGTAGTTAATACATTCAGTGGATACAGGGGGTCACTGTGGAAAACATGCACTGTGTCCCACACTCTCAGGATTATCATGCTTCATTCATCATGATAGACATAATACTGTGACTGCCGGACATTCCCAAACACATCAACCTTCAAACGACAACATGCATCAGCCTCTCTTTCACATCTGTCATTGTCTGACCGAGATGCAACGACATACTGTCTTTCTTGAAAACCGATGTAAAAACAATAATAAAAAAAAAAAGTAAAATCATTGTTCCTTCTGAATTTTTAAGAGTGCACACTCCTTTTCTAGTTCATTTTCTAGGCCTCTACAGTTTGGCCACAAAATGGAAGCCGCGTTCTTCTTTTCTGGTAGTGGACCTGAGTGAACCTACCTTCTGCGACGCCCCATGGGTACTGGCGACCTCTGACCTTCTTTCCGTTCACCTCGATTACCACGTTGCTGCCGACCACTGCCAGTGGCATCTTCTCCTGGAGTGGAAAGAGAAACAACTTTCTTTTACTGCAACTGAACTGCTGCATCCTCTTTGTGGATGGCACACTGCTAACAACTGTTTTGAAGACTGTTTGAAGTAATTTCCTGTGGCCTATGACCATACCTGACATCATTGTTTCATTAAGGTTAAGTGTGTGAATCTTTAGGGTTGGGATACACATGTCTGCTGATGTGTTTATTAGTATTAGTATATTAAAACTCTGGTCTAGTTCAAGTGCAGTGAACTGACAAAGAGAGAATTGGCTTAGTCTTGGATTTACATATTTTTAAGGCTGGGTCCTTATGTGTGTGTCCTTGCCCTTGTTTTTTCATGCCACTTGTGCATTATTTTATCATACGAACAAATAAAGAATCAAGAACCAAACCAAAGACGTGTTGCTTTTTGTGGATCAGCTTATACTCCCATAGAGCAGCTTTTAAAAAAAAATGGATGGCACGATGTAGCGTCCTACATTTTGGACTCTCTGTTCCGTCTATGGTCAGCTGTCAAGACGGCTTGCTTGGGGTCAATGGCACCAGCCGTGTGTCAAAATTGACTAAAGTTGAATTTATGCCCATGAGCAAATCCATTTATTTCCAAAGTTCTATTAAAATGAATCGGTCGCTGATAACACTGTAATATCTCATTGTTTAAAAAGCTGCCGTGAGCGGGACTTTGAATCATGTAAATGTCAGTGATGGCCGACATCAACATCAACATCAACATGCATGCACCACATTTGATGTTGCCAGAGGCAGTGGTTACTGGGGCAGAGATACATAGACAAAATCACTAGTGAAAGTTCTTGTCTATAAAGCTGATGATCAGTTGTGCAAGGAGTCTGCCAGGCATGGGGAAATGGGAGTGAGCCAGCTGCAGGGGTTGGATACTGACCAAAGGACAGACTGACCTTTAGCTGTCTGCACGACTCGCTATTTAGTGGTTCCACTGAGAACAATCAGAAATCCTTAAATCAACTTTTAAATTATTAACAGGACGGTGCGGTCCATTACCTTAATCTTTCGGATAAGCTTGTTGTCCTCATCATCCTCCGTGTCTGGGAACTCATAAATCTTGATTTTGTGCTCCTGTATCTCTTTCATTATCTGATGAGGAGAGAAAGTGATCAGAATAAAGGTAACAAGTATACACTGACATGCCTGCATATGCAGATCAACAGGATCTTAATTCCTCTTGATAGCTCGGTTTATTGTTTTTTTTTGTTTGTTTTTTTGTGAGTTCGACTGATACCACTTTAATGTCTCTGCATGAGGTATGGAGCTAGAACATAGACTGTATATAAATAATGGATGCAGCCACCATGATGTCACCAATTGATTTGAGGACTCTCTATCTGAAACTTCAAGTCTACCATTTTGGCTGTCACTATCTTGTTTTTTTTGGGGCAAAAAGTGAACTTATTTGGACGTGAGGGTGGAGCTGTGAAGGAGCAAAGGGGGGATCTAACTGAAACCCTGGGGACCCTATCAAGGTGGTGTAACTTTAAGTCTTAATAAAATTCAAACAGGTGAGATATCAAAATTAACCACCCGTACACAAACAAGGTAATTAGCAAAAGAGACCAAAACCATTTTTGGTACCAGGTTGTAAGCATATTTACTCCCGCTGTTAAGAGCCAGATTAACTTTTTTTCCCCACCTGTTTCCAGTTGTTATACTAAGCTCGGCCATTTCCCTTCCAGCTCAAGACCAATTCTTGACACACAGGAATAATAGTGGTATCAATCTTCTCATACAACTCCAAAATTAAAAAAACATACTTCCCAAAAGTTCTACTATTTCTGTACATATATGCTTCTTGCAGTAGGTAAATAATACAAATATGTTTTAAATTGATTTATCTATCCCCCTCAGTTGGACTGTGGCAACAACACTGCCTATCCCCACAGCATGACACACTTCCACAAATACCTGTTTTTTAAAAAGCTGGCACTCCTCTGGTGTCAGAGTGTCGGCTTTGGCAATTAGAGGGATGACGTTGACCTTGTCATGGAGTCTCTTCATGAACTCGATGTCCAGCGGCTTCAGACTGAAATACAGACAGAAAGAAAATTGTAAGAACTACAAGCCACTGAAGTCAGCAGGTCCATTCAAATGTAACAGAGATGAGCCGGACCAGTTTGGTATACACTCTATACAATCCCTTCTACTGATAATCCAATCTTTGTTCATAAATGTGTGTGTTTGTGTGTGTGAGCAACAGGCAACGGGTGACCTGTCCTGTCCTGGGTGTACCTTGTCTCTCTGCCAATGAGGGCTGACTTAATCTACGCCCTCCTTCTCTGAACTGGATACACCCTTACAGAAAACTGATGAATGAAAATCTAAAAAGGGCTTATGTTTGATTACAGTGAAACAATTTCATGGATCAGCAGCCATGTAAGGAAGGCTGACACATCCTGTGATGTAAAATTAATTGATACAAACTGATCTAAAGGAAACGCCGCGGTGGGTGTCCTCAGTGTATGATTTTTCAAAGTAAATGCAGTTCAGTGGGTCACCAGCAGAGGGCCAACGTAAACCATACATGACATGCACTGTAGCTCACAGTAAAGACACAATGAAGCCAGCTGAGGCTGACTGACTTTTTGTCTCCTGTGTTCTTCTGTGGTGACAACTGATGGTTTTGTCTTGCTGGGCTGATGAGGGATTGTCTTTGTAATGCTCCCATAGGTTCTTCAACTCTGTCTGAATGACAAGGGGGACTCATATTCGGTTGAAACAGAGCGCTGTGGTAGGCGTGCGGGTGGTGGGCAGTGTGTGTGGAAAATGAGTGTGTACTGTATAATGTGAGAGAATTATGTAAAAATATAACCGCACATGGTTGAACACTTAGATTCAGTTGTGCCTGTATGAATTCAATTATTTTCATTTATGTACATTCAAATGATGTATGCTTTGTCTGACATAGCTCTGTACACGTGTGTGTGCGTAATAACTGTGTGTGTAAAGGGGAAGTCAAGGTACTCATCCCAGGAATGCAGAAATACAAAGAGGGCAACAAAACAGCTGTTCGGTGGTTCACTAGTTCACAGAGGGACAAAGAGACAGAGTGTGTGTGTATGAAGTAGTTGGTAAGAATGGGGTCAGGTTGGTGTACAGAGCAGCATCAGAGGAGTCCTGGAGTGAGTGCAGTCCCAGATAAAACAGGAGTCAGAGTGTCTGGTCTAAGCAGAGGGAGACTTAAGACTTAGTGGCTGTCAAGGCACTTCTGTGATCTCAAAATGTTATTCCTTTTAGAGTTAAAGCATAAATCGTCTCTACACACGGACAGTGATGTAGTTTGGTGGAACTGGTTGGAACTTTTCCTTCCTGCTCCCTGTGGTATCTTGGGGTATAAAACATCACAGACAGGCTAAGCTTGGAAACATGAGCATGCAGTTTACTTCTAACGCAGGATTTATGGGATTTCAAATGTTACAGCCACATGTCAGTGAGTTTTGGTAGAAGCAGCATGCAAACTGCAATTCTGCAGCTGTTGCAGAGGATTTGAAGGCGTAAACAGTCTGTGGAGAAACTAAATATGCTGGCAAATTCCTGTCGAGTGACAGGAAAAGCACACTTACCTGATATATTTACCCAAAGAAGTGAACAATGGCCTTAACATTTACTGACTTGTCAGTGCCACAATAGTTAGCTTGAATTTATATCACCAATCCTTACACAGAGAACAAGATTTGGGCATGCCACAGCCATTTATACAGCTGTCAAACACAGAGCAGCAAGGTTAACTGACTTCCAACTCTATCATGCACTTAATAGACTTACTGCACTGTACAACCTGGGCAGAAACTTTACAGTTTTATTAATGGTATATGTTTGTTTGCAGTAGTTCAGCTTTAGGTTCCTTTCAGACATGCACATCCTTATTTAAATGTGATGGCAATTAAAGGCCCTGTTGGTCAGTGTCGAGCCGTCAGTGAGCGCCTGTTGCCCTAGATTTTGTGGTGTGTCCCGCACCATGCGTAGTAGTCAGCCCTTGTCGGCTGATTCAGTGTACTGAATCAGTGACGAGACAGCGGAGCCCATCGGTGAGTGAAATCACTCAGACTGGCAGTTCAGCTCAGTGCATGAGAAGAAAAACAGAAGTGAGGAAAGCAAACAAACAGCTTAAGTCACGAGGGAGTTCGACTAAAACAAACTTGTTATATAAGGAAAAAAATTAAGCTATTGAGCTCTTTAGCAGACACAGTTAATAATTGCCGTTACTGTTGGCTAGAGCATGGGAAGTATAATTAGTTCTATGAACATCAGGTTGTGTTGTTAATGCACTAACTGGTTAACTCATCTTAAATTCATCCCGTTTCTCTTTTTGAATGATGAATACAGATTAATGCCACTTGCTGTTATGCAGAGTTATTTCCTCTCACAGAGGTGCATAACGTATGTGCTGGTTGGCTGTAATCTTTGCTGCATGTTCAAGTTCACACCTTGGTGCAACAGCTTCGACAGCAGTCAGCCTTCTTTATAAATACTTATTTGATGTCAGTTTGGTGTTTGGTGTGTCATTTCCATAACACTTCCAACATAGCACAAGTCTGAACTGAACTCTATTCTCATGTCATGTAAGTCTATAAAAATAATTTTTCCCTTTGCAATGCAGTGCAAAAGAGATTAAACCAAGTCTACAAACATGCTCGTACAGCTCTGTGAGGCAGTGCAGTGGTGCTTGGAGCTAAATGCTAACAACTGCATGCTGACATGCTCACAATCACAATGCCGACATGATATTTATCAGGCATTATGTTTACCATCTTCACCATTTTAACTTAGTGTGTTAGCATCCTGCATTACTAATTGGCACTAAACACAAAGTGCAGATGAAGCTGATGGAATTACTGAAGACCTGATGAAGGTGCTAATTGAAATACTGAGGGAGTTAAAGTTAACACAATTCATCTTGAGGGGGACCTTACTATCTACCTATTCCATGTCTATACATCCAATAGTTGTTGAGTTATTTCAGCCTGAACCAAAGTAGTGGACAGTTAGGCCAACAGACTGAGCAACTAGCATTAGCATCCCTAGAGCCAAGCTGTTAGCGAGGCTAAAATCCACTCCCTCAAACACTTTCAATATTTTAAAAATTGATTTATAGATAATACACGTTACATTTCTAGACACATTTTCTATGTCTCGTATCGTTACTATTCTTGTCTCTGGTTAAATGTGGATTAAAAGCAGCATGACGATAATTAAAGCAAGCAGAAATTGCTTCAGTTTCCACATTTTGGAGTCAGAATCAAAAAGCAGTATTACAAAGGGAAGCTGTTAATAGAACAACAATAACAGAGGCCAATTTATTCATTAACAGAAAGCAACATGTTCACACAGTTTTTGGCTGGTGCTGTCAAATGAAAGTAATTTTTGACAAGTTGCATATGACTCATCTCTGCAGATTTATTAACAAACCAGGCCTGATTGAAATCTATTTAGAGCAAACTCAGCCATCATTAAGCCTGAGTGAATGGATGAATTTTGGGTTATGTGGAAACAGAGCTTCACATTTTAACTCAAGCTGGTGCTGCAGCTATACTGACAAACAGGCAATGTTCTTGTGATGCCAATACACGCACACAAACACACACCATCTGAGACACTGGAAGATGAGAGAAGACAGAGTGTGTTTGTCTGAGATGAGAGGCCTGCTTCTGTGAGCTGCTCCGAGCCTCTGCTCTGATTGGGTGATTCAGGGATGGAGAGCAGGACTCGACTGAGCATGAGCAGAACTGGGTTATATAACCTTTGTGGGTCACAAACACTGGCTGGCTGCCTCCTCGTCTATGGCACAGACACACACACAACCTTTTTGCTTCAGCCTCAGCTTGCATAGCTGGCAGAGGATAGGAAGCTGGAAGGAAAGGTAGACTTTCCCTCTGCGTAGGGGTCTCCAAGGCAAAGGGAGGTCATACGGTCTGCAGGTTCTCATCTCACTTTAACACTGCATCAATTGATTCCACTGACTGGCACAGCACCATCATTTGGACCAGTACAGAAGAATGTTGGTTAGTGTTGGTTTATAACATCCTTGAATACAAATAGACTGGGAACGGGAGCACCTTGACCAGAACAAGACCATCCTCCCACTTGCCAACTGCTGCTTCTAAAACACTGGCTTAAAAATATCTTACTTCACCAGGTTAGAACTATGGTACCATATGAAGTTATCAGCTTGAAAGGCACTATATGCTGGGTTTTTCCTGCATAGACCCCCCCCCCAGCTCAACAAAATTCTGATGGGTGGCATAATGGACATTATTTTCTAGCAAGTGCTGCACTTGTTGTATTTCTGTATGTAACTATAATTACGGTATTGTGCTGATGTGGTGGCGCTATCATCATCAGCACAGTACACTGGGAAATGTGCTGCCAAAACTGGAAAGGAGGAAGAGAAGAGCTGTCCTTTTTTTGTTTTTGGCTAGACCGCAGCAAAGCGGAACAACGAGAGAATCCAGAACTACCTGCAATGTAGTTCATACAATTAACTAATAAAGTACACACTTATTTAGTAATATTAATGATGAAGACAGTCCAATAAAGGACTAAGACCATAATTTTTGGGGTGGGGAGACATTCCTTTTGTACTGCCGTAAGAAAAAATCCATACCATCTCAGCCCCAACAACAAGCTTAGAGGGGTAAAACCAGCACCATGCAATGTACTACATAAATTACTGACAATTAATACCAAACCATAACAAAAAGCAGTTAATAGATGACAACATAAATCACATTACATTACAGAACACAGAGGAAAAATCAGAATAGATGCAATCTGACAAAATATGCAACCGTTTGCCAACACGTTTGCTATAATGACTTAATCAGGCAAATGGTAAATGGCCTGCATTTACAGTATGGCTTTACGATTTGCCTGTCATTCACTGATTAGAACTGGAGGACAACAAGCTTAACCTCCTGGGCTAGAGCCGCCTCCCAGAAGATAATGATAATTAGCCATTTTCTTGTTGTGCTGCCTCCAAATGGCAAAAGAATCAGTTAATGCAGGATTAAAGATCCCATTAAATGGACACTTGATTCTCCAATTAAACTGAGCATCATCAGTAGTGACCTCATGCCTTAGTGTCATGTTTAGTTCATTCATTCAGTTCCGCTTTCATCTCATGCAGACCTACCCGTGTCCAGAGGGCGCGATGAAATATAAGCAGCAGTGGACTCTGTTGTCTGGCATGGATCTGCGGTTCACCCTCGACTCTGCATTCAGGAAGTCCTCGCACTTACTGTCAATGTAATTTATCACTGGCTGCCAGCTGGAAGATGAAGAAAAGATATCAGGCAGAGAAAGAGGAGGAAATTGGATAATAAAAAACACATGATCACTTTGTAAGAATTCTGCATATGTTCATCTGGGAAACACTCTGACTGTGCCAGGACTCCTCACCAGTTGCTGTTATCAACTGCATCACCAAACCCAGGAGTATCGACAATAGTGAGTGTCAGCTGGACCCCTCCTTCCTTAATCAGCACTTTGGACTGCTCCACCTGAAACACACCAACATTCACACTATTTAGTACATTACTGGTCAGAATCAAAACCTATTCCTAAAATCTAAATCTGCGTTTTTGCAGTGTTCTCATTATATTCTTGTATTTGTGCATGATTCAACACATTGTAAATACAATTCAGAATACATTTTGCTAACCCAAATGTGCCCACACACAGTGGCCTCCATGTTTCATTATGTGACACGACCCTCTCCCACTCAGGGCACCGATGATACATCATCACACTGTAAATGCACCCACATAGCCTGCTGGGAGACTCAGAGATACCAGTATCTGCTGCAATCAATTTCCTTCCTCTATGCAGCAAATATTTGGAGCAGTGATGGTGTTTGGGTTAAGGATGGATGATTACCACTTCCTCACTACGCAGGGCACTGAACTCCTGAATGAAACAAATCCTGAAACTGATATGAGGCAGCCAAGTTGAACTTCTTAAAGAGCAGCTACACTAAATCTTGTGTAGAGGGAAAGCACAGCTGCACTGACCTCTATGGACTGAAAGCTTTAAATCTGTTGTATTTCTGATCACACCCAGCTGAGAGTTAGTGTCCTAAATAGCAAGGGCGTAGGTTTCATTTAAACATTGGGGGGAACACACATTAAAGGGGAACTAACTACGCCCATTTCTTAATTTATACATGTCATTCCTATGGTCTATAATAGTCCATAAATATTAATAAACATGAATAACTCTCTCCCCAATCCAAAAACTAGAGTATAAGGTCTGTAACTGCTCCACAGACAACTAATTGGGAACAATGCTGAAGATGATACTGAAAGCACCCAGGGGAATGTTCTAAGTATATGGGTAAATTTTCTGTTTCAGAACTGACATCACTACTACAGAATAAAGCTCATCTGAGTATAAAAATGAAAACAAACATTCTGTGGGTCCAAAATATCAGGCTCCCATTCATTGTCTATGAAGCAGCTCCAAACGTTATACTTGACAACATCTCAAGTTTGAGACTCACTTCTTTAGACCATGGAAATAAATAGGGATTCACTGACTGTGATTGCAATGCAGTAGTGTTGCACGGTATACTGGTACCAAAACAGTACCGCGGTACTAGAGTATTCCAAACGGTACTATACTGCATTTGGAAAATACTGGTACTTTGAAATTGATTAAATTCATTAATTTAGTTAATTTATTTTACTCATTTATGCACAAAAACACCTTTCTTGTTCCTATTGGTGCACAGACTGCACAAGTGGTGTGTATGACAACACCTGTATCAACATTCGCAGCTGGCGCACGTGAAAAAAGAAAAGAGAAAGTCTGCCTCGCAAAGGGAGACAACACGAGACAACACCAACTTGGTGAAACATTTGAGAGAGAGTGGCGTCTCTCTATTTTGATCCAATTCTATACTATTTGTGTCTGGGAGGCTGACATACAAAAATGCCGAAAAGTGACTGTAGTTCGAACAACAAGTCTAGAGCAAGCTAAAATATGCCAGATGACCTGGCAAATGAGCAGGGAGATCTGGGCGCCAACAGTGGTGTAGTGGTAGGTGATAAGGTTGGTGTTATACTAGGAATATGGGTAATATATGGGTAATATAAGTTACCGAGGAAAAAGTGGGTATACTCTCCTATATATTCCAGTGGCTTTTTGACTGATAGGTGGGTATACTGTAGACAGTCAGAAAAACGTTGGTATTCCCCTGTATACCTACAGATCCACTACACCACTGCTCATTAACCAGTAACTAACCTGTTAATTTTTAAGGAAAAAAAGCACAATGACATGAATCACAACAGAACCTTCCTTTTGATCTAGCACTCCATTTACTCAGTAGGCTGTCTGAGAGACAGACAGACAGATGGAAACATAGGGCCCACTGCCCACCCTCTGATCTAACGTCAGCCTTGGCCACTCTGTACTGCGCCCCAGTCTGGTCGGGTGGGAGTTAGGTAGCAGCACCGCTCATTTGGGGTTACTGTTGGTTACGTTGTCTGGTCCTACTCTTCTTGGTAGCCACGGTGAGTAAGCGGCTTAATTTTGAACCATATAAGGCTTTTAGCCTTGTTAACTATGTTAGCGCCACTAGCCGTGTTGACATTGCCAACTGTGTTAACAGAGCTAACAAGTTAACAATGCTAAAGGGGTCACCAGTGACCTGTCGGGAAACCGGAGGGTGGGCACAATGTTTTCCCTCCAATGCTGTTGGTTTGGGACAGTGTTGCTAGTGGTAATTGCCAAAAGAGTGGTGCTGCGAGCTAGCTCCCACCCAGCCCAGCTGGTACGCAGTGAAGAGTGGCCAAGGCTCACAGGCAGTGGGCACTATGTTTCTGCATGTTAACGTGACTAGCTGGCCGTCTGTCTCCCTCCAGATCCAGGTGGTCCGCAGTACAGTAAACCGATTTTATCGGTTCGAATTATCGGTTAACCGCTGACACCCCTCGTCACCAATAATGCAAAGATGCAAATGTGAAGCCTTTGTTGTGGCAAAATGCCTAAAATGTGCAACCATCTCTGTATAGTCATGGAAGACTACGATCGACTACTGTCAACCAAAAAGGCAAATGTTACTGAAAACTATTTAGTGTATTTGACATAATATAAAAAGGTAAAACTGGTCCTGCTGACTACTTTGTGTCTGTAGTGCCTCAGTATGCTTAATGAGGTTCCAGGTGCTATAATAATTCCAGATCCAACATATTGTTGTTCAGGAAATAACCATCTGATTGATTTTGTGCGTGCAGCCTTAGTTCAAAACAGAAAAAGCAGACCAACACAACCATTCCATCTCACACTTCAGCTACATGTATTCACATTCAACCCCACAGATCCATCATTTCCTGCAGTTCTGCTGTTCCCTCGCTTTGCCGCATACTTTCACAAGGCCATCTAGTTATTTTAGGATCACCCCTTTAACTCAAACTACAGCCCTCTCGCTCTAACACAAACATTCTTCAGCTTCCACAAACCTTTAGATAATCTGTCTGACTTTACAGCTGAGCATATATATCACGAACCACAGTCATTTGACATATCTGAGCTTAATTGTGCATCTAGCGTGTGTGTTTCAATGCGTGTTTGCACTGTAAGTGTTTGTGCATGACATGTGAGACATCTCAAAACCAAATCTGCTATTTCCACCGTTTCCGCGAAGAAAAACAGATTGGGAGAAAACCTCAAATATGCCGTCAGTCTCAACACCATCATTTAAAAAGAAATCTGATCCGGGGGAAAGTGAGTGAGCGACAAAGCATGAGAGATTGTTCTGGAATATAAATACTCTGACCCGGTCTCTCCCCCTCTTCCTCAGACCACAGCACCCATGGCAAACACACTTACACACACTAATTGCTACTTGCAGGAGAGCATGTATGCCCACGTTGCGCTCATGGGGTTCACATGAGGTTCGGTGTGTGAGTGATGGACTAAAAGGGAGTTGGGAGCAAAATGTTCTTAATGTTTTCAGTCTAGCCAAAACAGAGTAAATTTAGCACTATGCTGAGACTGAAACATAACAGAGTTGCTGTCATGTGGAGATGCAAAAGATAAAGCGACATCACCTGATTTTTTTTCTCCAATCCATAATTTAGGACACATTGCATGAGCACAGGGACACAGAGACTAAATTAACAAAGTGGAAAAACAGAGATTTCACTGCCCACAGCAGAATATGAGCATTTATAAGTTGGTGCAGGGGGGAAAATTCACACTGAATAAGGAAATTCAATAATTTAATTACAAGTCTGGACTCTCTGTTCCTCCCATGGTCAACACTATTGAGACAGCTTCTTATTGGTCAAATTTGTGTGTCAAAGTTCTTCAAGTTGAATTCCAGCAAATCCATTTATTGTAGTGATTCCAATGAAATGAACAAATCTCATTACTGAATGGCACCATTTTAAATATTTGTGTGTCCAGGCATTTGGTATCACAAAAAACATCTACCAGTATTTAACCATGTTGATAGTTTTGGTTTATATGTCAAGGTTTAAGATCTCTGCCTCCACTACAATACATTGGGGATGAATGGAATTTAGTCAGTGGTCCTCACAGCAATGATAAATTACATTTAAAAATTTCAACACCACAGTTGCTTTTCCTGAGGCTTTTCTCTTTTTTTTGTCAGTTAGCATGCAGTGTGCTTCTAGGGACATTTTGGTCCCCAGAAGTTGCTGCAGAGTAGTGGTCCTCACTTTTATGCTGCTCTTAGGGTTAAAATCATTACACTTGGTCAAGTCATCCTGTTCACTCAGTGAAGACGTCTGCAACGGGTACTGGCAGCTGCCAACCCAGACCCACGGTGAGTCTGAGGAAAACCAAGGCAGTTGCTCAAGTAAGAGAGGCTTTGCCTGAGATAAGGTTTTCTTTTCCCTTAGAAGTTGGAAATTCACAGCTAACAGCTACTTAATACAGTATAAACTACATTTTTTTAATATCTTGTGTTGACAGTAAATGCTGTTGCACATTTCTTATCCGTTGATAGCTTCGTTAGCATGCATTAGCTCAAAGGGCTAGCTTGGCTTGTTTACTATATTACATGATTACTGCTGTGACACTGCAACTCCCACCAAACCCTGTTTGAGAATCTGGCACTTAAAGCGTTGCTTGATCCTCTACATGAAAAAAGGAATGAATAGTCAAATATTTGTATTGAACAGCCAAATCCTTCTCTACAGACACAATTCTGAGTCTTGTATGGCCTAATGATAATGGGCTATAAAAAGAGAATTGAATTAACTTTAAAAGTAATAACTCTTTTTTAAGAAATAGTGTCCTGGTATTTGCATAGTTTGAGTATGTTTGAGTGCATAGTTGACTTTCTTCTGACTTGCTCTCAAAGGTACCAAAACCAAAAAATACAAGCAGGGTCTATATTCTAGATGAAACAACCCTTTTAACTTTAAATCCATTCATTTCTAAACATTTCACAATTCAGCTATGGATTTTCAGCTCAATTTTCTCACTCCCCTACCTACACTACCTACACAAGAGCCCTTCTGGCCAGCCAAAAGACAAACCGAATAGCTGGCTCCTCAGGGAAAGCAGTTGTGTGTATTGTGGATGTGTGGGTGATGCTTGTTTGTCTTCATGTGCAAACATGACAGTGTATAGTCTAAGCTGGAGCCAAATCCTGCTGTAAAGTGATCTGACAAATGTGTTTTGATTTTGTGCACGGGGGCAGTTTTTAGGAATTATACAACTTAAAATGTATTATCAACTAAAGAGAGGATGATTTATTCAGCCTTTGAGCAGTGTATGTATGTGTGTGTGTGTGTGTGTGTGTGTGTGGGTGTGTGTGTGTGTTTATATGAGTATGTGTAAAAATATACAGCAAAGCCCCACCTGCTGGCAACAGAAGAAAGTGTGTTTTAGTGATACTGAGTAACCTAGACATTAATATAAATCTGTAGTAATGTGTGACAAAAAGAAAAATCCTCAGTTGCTGCTGTTTTTAAAAATCATGATTCTACTACAATTTAATTTCAGCTCGATAGAATAGTTTCAAAAGTATCAATTAAATGCGCTCGGCTTGCAATGTCAATTGCTCCATGTGTGACAAAACAACTATACGCAGTCCCAAAGCCTTTGGCAATAAAAGTGAATGCCACAAATTTGATGCCAGGAGCAGCTGATTACCTGTGGGGCTGCCCCTTGAAAGTCAGAGATTTGAATCATCAGTCTGAGACCCCTCAGTCGACTGAGACTGCTTCAAGTTGAGCAGTCTTTTTTTTTGCTTGCCAGTGTGCTGTGCAGTGTACATCTGGGATTGTGTTTGATCCCCACATTTTGCTGCAGAGTGAGCGCTCTTCACTTTTATGCTGCCTCTTTGATACAGGGTGCTGCGAACACGATGTAGCAGCCCGAAGGAGGAGAGACTCTACTCTACTCTCCACTCTCTTACAACTAAACACGATATAATCTCTGGCTTTTGGTTGATATCTTGTGTCGGCAAAACATGCTGTTGCACATTTTTCAATTGTCATTAAATTGTTAGCTTATTTACTATATTACGGTTATCCTTAACAGAGCACGTTTGAAAGTTTGCCTTTTTGCAGAAAAACTTGAGATTAAACACCTTGGTGCCCAGCAGCCATGGGATGATGCTGTAACCCAAACCTCTGGTAAAAACAATCAGATTTAATTTTGAGTGGTTCTCCATTGAAAAAGAAAAAGGCTAACTGCTAGCTTGTCGGAGTAGAGGCTTTTTTGCTTTCCGTGTGTGTTATTAGGAGGGAATGGTATCTGGTTAACAACAGGCTTTTAGGATCGCAAGCATCTTTCCGAGAGGATTACCAAACATGAAAGCAGCAGGACATCGCAGTAAAAATAGTCTTGCTCAGCACAGCGAACACAGCTACCTTAATTGACAGAGCATATAAATGAGGAATTGAGCATTATAACAGTCATGATGAGGAGAAGAGGCGGTGCTCAGTCAGATTATCACCTGTGTTAACTGTGCGGGAAATGTGAAACAGTGCATTATGTCAAATTGTGCAATATTCTGTTTTTGCATCTTTGTGCTATGTGTTAAATGTATGTGTGTGTGTGTGTGTGTGTGTGTGTGTGTGTGTGTGTGTGTGTGTGTGTGTGTGTCTGAGGGTGGGTGGGTGTTACGTTACATGGGAACATTCCTGCCCTACCACTGACCCTATCAGGCCTCAGGGGAAATACAAGGACTCTCACCCAATTCCCTGTTTTTCTTTGTCTCTCCACAGTCACCTCTTACCGACCCATCAGTGTCTGAGTCCACAGATACACTCCTCTCACTGTGTCTCTGCCCATCTCCTCCTGCACCCTGCATCCCTCCTTTTTCCTCCTGGCTGCATTGCTCCTGTTCACAACCCTTCTCTTCCACCTTATAGTATTTGCACTTACCATCTTCTTTTCCCTCCTCCTTCATAACACTCCTCCCTTTTTCCAAAATGCCTCTCCTCCCCTCTCTCTGTCCTCTGCTCCCCACTGCTACTCCAGATGCAGCCTCCCTCCTCCTCCTCCGTCATGACCATAAAAGGACAAAACCAGGCCCTGTGGCCTTGCTCTTTCCCTCTTAGTTCCTCCATCCTTCTCTCTTGCCCTTCTTTTCTACAACACTCCATCCCTCTCTCTTCCTCCTCTCCAGAAGACTCCATCTCTTGCTCCCGCTCTCCTTTTTTCTTTACATACTTTAACCTTTTGCTCTCAGTGGCAGCATGACAACTACGACTGGTACAACCAATGTTGCTTTAAAGCTTAATAATATTTTGTGCTGAAGATGTGAGCAGCTATACTTTCTTCCAAAATGAAATGTTTCCAAGATGTCAGTCTAATCCACGAGATTTCATAGGACTACCAATTAAACCGTTTAATATTAAAAGGCTCCTTCCCAGAGTATTAAAATGTTTTAGGTGATCCATGGATGGATTACTGAACAGGCCCACAGGGCACAGGCCCAGGGGCCCAAAGTGTCAGGGCCCGCCCAGCCTTCACCTGCAAAACTTTACACCAATATGGACCAGGAGACATAAAATAACCACTAAACAATGCTAAAGAACTAAAGAAAGAGACACAAAATAACAAGATAATAAGGGTTAAAAGAGCAACAGACTACAAAGAGATGCAAAAATAAATAAAAAGGGACACAAAATAGCAAAAAAGGGTAAAACAACCCAAAAACTGACATAAATTGACTACAGAGAGGCACAAATGACCAAATAAATAGACACAAAATGACTACAACAAAAAATGAGGGAAAAATACCACAAATGTTGTGAGTTTTCAGTCCTATGTAGGAGAGGTGGTGGGGCTTTTACATGTCTGTGCGCAGAGGCCCATTGTCTCATAATCTGCCCATGGGGTGACCAGTCCATTGGCCAACTAACTTTAGTGGGGTCAGATCTAAGTAACACATTGCCAACTCTGGTTCTAACACTTTCACATCACACACAGCTTATGAATTGTCCAGCATGATTGGAATTTTGGAGTCCAAGTTCTAAGCATCTCATCAATGCACTGACCAACAGGCAGGACACACCCCTGACAAAGTAATTTCAAACATTTAGATATGTGGAGTATCTAAAAGCAGCTGGAATGTTTGACATGTTATGTGGACAGAGTCTTTGCCTGTAGCAAGTACAGATAATAAAATGTCGCAAGTCAAGTTGGAGGGGTGTAAAAGTCAAAGTTCAGACCAAGGTGGAATCTGAAGAATCCTTTGTGTTGCTCACTCAAAGAACAGACCTTTATATCTAGGAATGCATGATACTCAAATGTTTGCAGATATCTGATAATAACAGATAATTTTCATGGTTGTGGTTTGGGTTGGGATAGACTATTGAAATTAGAGAGCAGGTTGTGGAGGGGTTAGCAATACTGCCAACAAGTCACATGTGAAAATAGAGGTATAATTTACCTACATGACTGAAAGAAAACTAAAAAAAATCACACATACTTTATAACGGAAATAAAAACTTTGTGGGCATCATTAAGAGTTGCAAACCACTGACAAGCAGTTGGATATGAGGAATGCATCTCTTAGTCAACACCACAAACTGCTCCTACCAAACAAAACCAAAAAACCTGTTTCCACCAACTGTTACTTTGTTTCAGGGAGTTTTTTCTGCTTTTGTGCAGAACTGTCAATCACTCATCTCCATTCAGATCTCATGCTGTAATGATAAACATCTGTGTAACTTGGCGGCTCAAATGTCTGACTTGGACGTGCTGATGCATTCTTAAGACTTTGGTTGCATCTGATCACTGTTTCATATGTAAAAGTCTCACCCTCAGTGTGCAGTACTTCTACATATACGCTTTACAACAATGATGAACAAGCCTTGAGTTCCAAAAAATGAAATCAAATATATATATTCTTTGGTATGTTTCATTCAAATAGTTTCCCTCAAACCAATATTGCCATTTTCCAACGTAATACAACTGCACAAAGGACAAGCGTATAAAACTGCATTTAAGTTAAGTAAATCCAATCCAAGTAAGAAACTACAAATCTAGCAGCGGAATAGTTCTGCATTAAGAAAATACTGTAGAACTTGCATCACGGCTTTCCTTTCTGGGTTATCTACAATGTTTATATAGTGTTCTGATTTATTTTATATAATATTCTTGGAGATTAAAGTGCTGGTGGTGATGTGTTGTGATAGAAAACTTTGGACAAATGTTAACAGCATCTCTCTTTGTCTTCAGCATGAACAAAACTATGAAGTTTAAATGCAATTTTAACCAACAGCAGCAGTCATGTTTTCTTAAGCAGTCAGTCACGAGCCAAGTTCATCCAGCCATCTACATTTTCAGTTGACACAAAAGAAGTAGAAGACATTTGAAAACAACCAAACCAAAAATCTGTTTTTCAACTTTAAGTTAAAACAACTTTAACAGATTACAAAAACCTGTGCAGCTGCGTCTCATTTGTGGCTCTATTTTTCATTGGATGTAGCTATTTTTCTTGCCGTGGCAAAGATACATGACATTCTCATCATTAAACCTGCCTAGAGCTACTACTGACCCAAAAATCAGGCCCAACCCTACATGAACCTGCATAGTTTCTGTCCACCACAGCAGCAGTTTTAGGCCAGAGCCTGATCACAAACCTGAATTTCCACTGTAAATTATTATTGTTAAAACATTTAAACATATATTACAAGCTAAAATAAACTAAAGTCTCTCCAGTGGGGACATAGACATTTGTGACAGGATTTCTGACACGCCCCTTCTCCTACAGAACGTTCAGCATCATATGCAATATATGTTAAATCGAAACTGTATAACATTCCTCCTCAGTAATGAGAGGCGGCAGCACCCCATACATTATTTTTATGACTTTACACAGTCTATAAGGTCTGCATTAAAAAATATTCAAAGTTATAATCAGGCTAGACCTGTTTTAATTGCTGTGATGTCATCAGCACATCATCAACTACTGAGCTGTGATCTTCTGACTTACCATGGTCGCAACCGCTTCTTAGGAGTTCATTTGGAGGAAGTCCGTCTGTGGTATAATATTTGACCTACTCACAACCTAACCTTGATACATGAACCAAACTTAAACATCATGTGTGAAGCCAAATGAGTCTGTAGTTGGTCGTGATGCTGAATGACCTCACCTGCACAGTCTTCTTTATGCGCTGGGACGGCCCGGGGTAGTCCTTGGAGTACAGGTCAGTCAGGAACAGAGAGTTGATAAGTGTCGACTTCCCAAGCCCAGATTCACCTGAGGGCAAACGCACAAATTCAACAAAGTCAAATGGATAGGATCATGAATTTAATTCTAGCTCCATTTTATGGCAAAGCAATGAAGAACTAGCATCTCATATTTTATTTGGCATGAGTACAGCGAATGAAAAGACAGCCTGCTGGCCACATGTTCTGTGCATGCATACATACGCTCAACTACAGGCAGACACACATGCATTGAAGACCTTACACAAAAGCATGTGCATACACTGCACACACACTCTCACACACATATGGGGGCCTGGAGGGAAGGAGCAGGAGCAGAGAAAATAAAGTAGATTCATCGTCTGTGAAGGAAAAGGTCAGGAGCTCGTCTGCCAGCAAGAAAAGCTTTCAGATAGGGGGAATAAAACATTTCCTCTCCACCTCCTGCTTACTCCCTCTCTCACTATGCCCATTCATCCACTCTTCCTCCGTCCCTTTCACTAAACGCTTCCCTTACATATAAATCTTCCTCTTTCTCTCCTTACTGTGCCAACTTTCCATCCTCTGCTCCCACACTAATGTTAGGAACACAGCATTCACATAAACACACAGTTAACATTTACTTAACAAAGAGCGCGGCCACTCCAAACATACACACTGCATACCCTCTCACACAGGCACAATGCTGTGATTAATGGCCGAGCATCTGGCTCGTGTCTCATGAAAGGCGTTGGAGGAGCGTTTGGTTGGAGGGAAGGACGGCTGCTTGTCCTAGCAAGACCTCTGACTGACTCCCAGTGCACCATCATGCTGTTCTTCAGCCTTTGAAAATCTGCCACTGCCACTACCCTGTGACCAAACACCAACCACGATGGGTAAACAGTAGCTCACCAAACATTTGCAAGACAAATACTAAGGAGGTTATTCTAATCAATGAGATCTACCAGATTAAAGACAGCAGAGTTGTAAGAGCACAGTGTCATTTACTAGATTGGTATTCAAACTACTGTTTTTAAGTGTTATGGTTTTCCAAAGGAGCAGAGTGGATGCTGAGTCTTTGGAAATAAAAAGCTATCACCTAAATCATCGATTACAGGGCTTGGCACTGCTATAATGTTTCAGGAAGCTGTCATTCTAACCAATGGATTGACCTCCAGGGCAACAGAGAGCAATGTACAGTAGCTGTGTACAACTTGAAAACAGAGCGAGCCTTGACCAAGGTCAGTGTTAATCAAGTAGTTGCAATATGCCAATGTTTCAGTGGTTTAAATTCAATAGAAATAACTCTGGCCAGTGAGCTCCCATTTCATGTTTTCATTTTTCAAAAATAAAGATATAAATGTCTTGCAGCATTGAAAATGTACCAAATTATGATCCCAAAACCTAGGTACCCATCAAACCCTGGATTCTGTGAACCATTACGCCTCTATTAATTCATCTTGATTGATTCTGTAGTCTAAAAAAAGGTTTAAAAAAAAAAAAAAAGCTACCAACATGTCTACAAAATCCAATCCAAATAATTAGAGCTGAACGGGGGAGGCTAATTGGGACAGATCTGTCCTCAGGGGGGGTTTAGACTACAGCAGTGACACAAGTCCCTTTCAAACATGCACTGCAGCCCCGAACTTATTCAGACATTATCCAGATGAGCTGTATATGTGAAAGCAAATGTCTGAATCAGTTCTATCAGACATTAATGAGACTTACCCTGCCAGCTCACTGGTCCAAAGTCTGTGTAATGTCTGACTGAACTCATATACACTGAACAAAAATATAAACGCGACACTTTTGTTTTTGCTCCCATTTTTCATGAGCTGAACTCAAAGATCTAAAACTTTTTCTATATACACAAAAGACCATTTCTCACAAATATTGTTCACAAATCTGTCTAAATCTGTGTTAGTGAGCACTTCTCCTTTGCCAAGATAATTCATCCCACCTCAGAGGTGTGGCATATCAACATGCTGATTGGGCAGCATGATTAGTGCACAGGTGTGCCTTAGGCTGGCCACAATAAAAGGCCACTCTAAAATGTGCAGTTTTGCTTTATTGGGGGGTCTGGGGGGGGTCAGAAAACCAGTCAGTATCTGGTATCCTCTTCAATGGCTGTGCGAAGCTACTGGATATTGGCAGGAACTGGAACACGCTGTCGTATATGCCGATCCAGAGCATCCCAAACATGCTCAATGGGTGACATGTCCGGTGAGTATGCTGGCCATGCAAAAACTGGGATGTTCTCAGCTTCCAGGAATTGTGTCCTTGTGTATTGTGTATCCTTGCAACATAAGGCCGTGCATTATCATGCTGCAACATGAGGTGATGGTCGTGGATGAATGGCACAACAATGGGACTCAGGATCTCGTCACGGTATCTCTGTGCATTCAAAATGCCATCAATAAAATTCACCTGTGTTCGTTGTCCATAACATACGCCTGTCCATACCATAACCCCACTGCCACCATGGGCCACTCGATCCACAACGCTGACATCAGCAAACCGCTCACCCACATGACGCCACACACGCTGTCTGCCATCTGCCCTGAACAGTGAAAACCGGGATTTATCTGTGAAGAGAACACCTCTTCAATGTGCCAGACGCCATCAAATGTGAGCATTTGATTTGCCCACTCAAGTTGGTTATGACGACGAACTGCAGTCAGGTCGAGACCCCGATGAGGACGACGGGCATGCAGATGAGCTTCCCTGAGACGGTTTCTGACAGTTTGTGCAGAAATTCTTTGGTTGTGCAAACCGATTGTTGCAGGTGAACATGCTGGATGTGGAGGTCCTGGGCTGATGTGGTTACACGTGGTCTGTGGTTGTGAGGCCGGTTGGATGTACTGCCAAATTGTCTGAAACGCCTTTGGAGATGGCATATGGTTGAGAAATGAACATTCAATTCACAGGCAACAGCTCTGGTAGACATTCCTGCAGTCAGCATGCCAATTGCATGCTCCCTCAAAACTTGTGGCATCTGTAGCATTGTGCTGTGTGATAAAACTGAACATTTTAGAGTGGCCTTTTATTGTGGCCAGCCTAAGGCACACCTGTGCAATAATCATGCTGTCTAATCAGCATCTTGATATGCCACACCTGTGAGTTGGGATGGATTATCTCGGCAAAGGAGAAGTGCTCACTAACACAGATTTATGAACAATATTTGTGAGAAATGGTCTTTTGTGTATATAGAAAATGTTTTAGATCTTGGAGTTCAGCTCATGAAAAATTGGAGCAAAAACAAAATGTTGCGTTTATATTTTTGTTCAGTGTATGACTACAGCTGGTAATTAATCCAGAGATTTCACAGCGAACAAGAGGGCATGTCTGTGACATTTTTTATCATGTGACTTGTAATGATAGAAACATGTGGCAGTCATACAAGGGTGACAGAGTGGGTGCATTTACACGAACACACAAACAAAAATGTCTAACTGAAGAAATGATTTAATAGTTTCTGTCTGTAAAGGTCAATGGCTAGATCATCTGACAAATTTTAGAAACAGCAAGAGGCTTTGTTCTTATGACCAAATTTCAAACCGGCTGTTTCCTCCCACATGCTCTACCCAGGCAACACCCCTCGCCTAAACTAAATGGAGTATTTCCAGTAGGTAAGAACACGTCTGACACGGAAAATCTCCTGTTGTGTGCCTCAATTTCTGGATCTGATTTTCCTGACGTTGTCCGGAGCTCATTTAATAAAAGGCTAGACTTAAATTTCCATCACTCTGTGGGCCTTTTTAGCTACAAATCCTCCACCTCAGCTGTACAAGAACTCATAACCCACAGAGCAAAATCCAAAGAGATTCACATTGAAGGACATTCTGACATTTGACAATGCCTGGCATTTCTGCTTGATAACTAAAACAATAAATTATCCAAATAGTTGCCTATTCATTTTCTGATGATCAACACATTGCTTTGGCACCAACTTTAAACACAACTAGGGCACAGAACCCACATTTCTTTCTATTCTTTACCCTGTTTAAGTTAGGCTTTTTAGTAAGAGTGTTGCTGCAATATGTATTATGTCTTTTATGCAGCAATTGTTCCTTAACAATTTTCCTTTTTCCAAAAAATTGACCAAAATAAAATAAATTTTTGGACTTTTAATATTTGCGGCAAAACCGGCAGCGACATTGCTACAATAAGTCACTTAATCAAATCAAGCTGCTCTCACCAGCAAAGAAAAATGTGTATAGTGCTGGCAAGCTGTATTGCTCTTACCATATAGCACCTGTGTGCAACCAGAGAGCAGAAAGCTGGAGGTTTTCCATTTTAAAATGATGATCAGATGTAGTAATTCTACAATGATGAGCAATTTTCCAGATATGGCACAGCTCACTGAGTGTTCTGTGCCATATCTGGAGCTTCTTAAAGTGCTCCAGATTGAGACGCTTTACACACACTGCAAGGCTACATGATTATTAGCAAATGTCAGCAACACAGGAAAAATGTCCTAACACTTTTTTTAAATGCAAGCCAGCTTCAGGTGCTGATGAAGGGTCAGTGTTGTAGATTTTGCTACAAAATACCTTTCCTTTAAGCTAAAGATATTCTGTATTTTTTGGTCAGATCATGTTTGTCATTTTTAACCGATGAAGGCAATGGTCAGTAATGGCTAAAAATGAGAAGCTGCTTCATTAATGTTTTGTGTGGTGATCTGTGCTTATGAGAAAGAGAGTGAACAGGTAACAGATTTGTCACCATGGAAACTTAGCAAATTTTGCAAAACTGGGTGTCAGAACAGAATCAATCATCAGTGCAACCTGTAGGGTTGTCAAAAGTATCGATTCTCTGAAAAGTATTGATAATCAAACGCTGTATCTGGATACAATACTAATTTACAAAAGTATCGATACTAACAGTGCACGCCACCTCAGCACTGTTCTGATCTTTATTTAAAAAATGACATGCCTCTTAATTTTTTGCTGCTATATCGAAAATGGTATCAAGTATTGAATATTTTCCTGGGTATCGACATCGAGTTTGAAATTATAGTACTGTGACAACCCTAGCAACCGGTTCATTACTTTATTTTTTTCTATGGCCACAAATACTGATTTTCTTTTTATCCCCTTAAAATCAGCAACCTGCCAGAGGAAAACATCTGCAGGGAGAACGGTTTCATTCATACTTTCCACAGGACATCTGGGTTTTCCATCAGTCCATATCTTGTCGGTGTGAAGCCCCAGAGGATTCCAGTCTTTACCCCTTCTTAACCCCTCGGTCTGCCCCCTGTGTGTGTTTGCTCAGTTATGGATGATATTCCGTCCCAGTGTGAGTTATGAACACAGATTGTCTCTGTGTCTCCTACAGCCTCTGCAGCCAGACGACGGCTGTTGCACCCGTCTGATGGACTGTTTGGAGTTAGAGGTCAAGCATGCACACAGATGTATACACAAAGGCCATTTCATGACGAGATAGCACAGATGCATGAAAACCTCCTCCTCCTCAGTGTTTGGTAAATTGCTCCCAGTCCTGCAAAAGGGGGAAGGTTATCTAAACGTGGAGGGGAGGGGAGTGTGTTTGGGTATGTGTGCCCTTCAGTATTGAACTATACATCTCCTTGTTAGCTTTGCTCTGTTGTTAGGTTAGTGTCACTACCGATGCAAACTCAACAAAACAAACAGCAGGTAATGAAGTGAAAAGTCTAACCTAACAATGACCCCACTCACATGGAGGGTGCAGCTGGATTATCTACTTAAACTAATCAAAAACAATTAATGTGATGGATTAACTTGGACAACTGGAGAACCCCCCCACGTTTCCCTTATCAACCTTATAAAACTGATACAGCAAACATGTTTCCGAACAGTTGCCCTTTTACAAATTTTGCAGACAGACAGCAACATCAGCATTCAGTTGGAGTCATGTTTCTGACCAATATTCACTCTCCATTTAGCTCTGTATAACTCTGCATCAACCCAAGGAAAACTATTTGGCTCTTAAGTTGAAAAATGCTCCACTATGTTCACTGACTAGTCTTGAGCCTCGTCTGTCTGCTGTGGTGCTGAGAGGTAGATGTTTATCTGGTTTTTACAACAGACCTCACGAGTCATGTGATAATTCCCTGTGAGTTTGTCACACCTCTCACACTGTTCACAGAATTTGATCGATAGTCAGTGTTAAAATAATAATAGGTGCAGCTTATTCAATGTCAAGCTGTTTGTGAGTGTCAGCCACCCTAGTTTTGCAGCGTGTCCTGCACCGTTGGCACTAATCGGCCACTGTCAGCTTTTTCTTTGTATGATTTAACATGTTGAATCGTTGTGGGAGAAGACAGTGAAAGACTCTCATTAGCAGTTCACCTCCGTGCATTAGAAGAAAAATGGAAGTGAGGAAAGAAAACAAATGGCTAAAGTCAAGAGGGCATGACAAAGTAAGATTGCTTTTTGTAGTCACTGAGCTCTTATGCAGACACAATCCATAGTTTTATGTTATTTTTTGCTAGTGCACAGTAAATATCCTTAATTCTTTCAGCAATGTGCTAGCGTCACTTTGGTATGTCTGGACATTTAGTCCTAGTACAGACTTAGAGGAAGGACGTCATTTTTGTCCTTAAATTAATTTTCTTTTAAAATAATTGATTTCACATGTACCCACAGTAAGAAATTTGTCTTTCCTTCAAACTAAATTATTTACTGCTTGTGTAGCCAACATTCAAACAGGCCTCCATGACAGTGCCAGTCACGGCTGCCAGGAGTCACAGATGGGACACAGATGCACCATGAGCTATTTTCTTTAGAGTGACAATGGAGTGTCTATGAAAACACTACAAAAGTCAAAACAGTGCTTAAAGGATCTTGTGTGGGAATCTCTCTGGGTGACTTAACCTGTGTGAACACAGATTCCAGGTGCGGTATCAGGACAGAAAGTCGTGAGTCAAAATGTTACAGTTTCTGTTCCTGAGAGGTTTGATCTGTGGTCTTACTGAACCAGACCTTCCCAGTCTTCACTCTGGGGCAGCTGTGATACTGAGATCTGCCATCCCAAAAGTCCAGACAGAGGCCTCAAAACAAACTTAACATCCTCAGCCACAGGTCCTGAACAAACACTAGACAAAGCTCGCCTACACCCCACTGACTAAACATCTTATTGGATCCTCAGCAAACATCATGTTGGCTGTCCTTAACTAAACAGGTCTTGCAAACACTGTAATCTAGAAACTAAGCAGCATTCTCCACTTGTAAGAATAACAAGTAAACCCATTCTAAATGACATTCTGGTAGCTAAAAAGTACAGGTTATTTTCTCTGACAGAGAGGCCCAGTGTGATGGATGCTCAACCAGTCACTGCACTAGTCTAAACCCCCCGAGGGCAGGTCCGTCCCAATTAGCCTCCCTAGTTCAGCTTTAATTAAATATTGGTTCCACGTGACAAGTGGAAGCGCAGTGCCAGCTCTCTGTAAATAGACTAATGACCTGAACGTCAGTGATGGATGGCTGAGCCTTCCAGCTCATCCCTGCTGTTTCTCTTCCTCTCTCCCTCATCAGGACATTGCTACATCTCCCCACAGCCCTGTGTCACTCAGCCTCCAACCACGTTCTATTTTGTCCCATTTCTTTGTCCCTTCTGTCAGTCTTCAATTCTTTCACTGTTAGTATGGGGATTATTTATGCCTCACATGAATAGAGGGTAGTCACTGCATGCATCTTAATACATATATTCCTATTTTTTCTTTTTTTCCACTCAAGTATTACATTTGATAAATACTTGAATGTGTTTTGAAAATAAACTGAGAAATAATCATCTGTGTTTTATCAGGTTCAATTAGGGATGGGGCAATATTGCGATACAAAACACTCACAATCAGTTGATTATGGGGAATTTCCATTATTGGGATAATCAAAAATATTGTGTAACACCCACAGAGACTGCTGGGCAACCAACAATTTAAGAAACTCAACAAAAACAGGTTGCATACAACTCAAAAACCTAACCTTGATCAAGCATTCGCATATTTTGTATTAAAAGATATGATGCCATTTGAAGCAGCTGAAAAGCCTGGATTATTTGTTTGACACAAAAATTCATAAAGCAAAGACTCATGGATAAGATGTCATCATCCAGATGACATACCCAGATACAAAGTTTAACAACTGTGCTGCTAGAGTGTAATGTTTACACGGATTTAAATATTGTTTTAATTATTTGAAGGACCACGGTTCTTTTTTGTCTTTATTCTTTGCATTTGTCAACATAGAAAAATTGAATCAATATAAGTCATACAAAAACAAACAAACAAGGACACCACAATAAAAGTGATTACTGTAATTAGTATGTCTTTGTGTTACGCAATTTGTTATTTGGTTTCTTTTGCAAAAGAGATCTTAATCTCAGTGGAACTACCCAATAAATAACTAGCCCAAAGACGTATTTTCACTGCTAGAACGATGGTCTCCTCATAAAACTGGGCTGTTTATATAGCAAAAAGATGCAATTTAGTTTTAAAATTGGTGCTACATGACCAGAGAAAACAGAAAAACAGGGCTGTGGCATTTGCTTTTTCTCAAGAGGTAGAAAACCTACAACTACCACAATGCACTGCCCCACGCCAGACCAATAAATGCGTCTGCTGGTGGGTGATGTAACGTGAGCGTGTCCGTTTTGACCATAGCTTTGACACAGAAAGCAATATGCTGGTCTTCTGGTAACAAACAATCTCGAATAACAGTAAAGTGGTGAGTTACTGAAAACATTTTAGGTAAGAAATAGGCAATGCAGTAACAGAATCTTCTGACATATTTGATCATTACTGCTTAGCTTTACCATTTGTTTTGAGTTTCGTCGTAGTTTGAGAGAGAGTGGTGCAGTTTTCTCTCTTGATCTGCCTCTATATTTTGTCTCCATAGTATGGAAGTACAATCTGTAGTTTGCAACAGCCCTAGAGACAGTGAAAATCCGCTGTATGACGCAAAATGTGTCATTTGACATATTTGAGCTGGGAGATCAGCAGGAAGATCTGGGCACTGTCAAGATGAAGGAAAGTTCACTACAATTTATTTACACACACTACCCAGATTTTTATGATACAAAAGTTGGTTAAAAATTGGCAAAGCACCCTTTTAACGATCAATGTGATAACTGGTGCAACAGGGACTGGCGTACTGATGCTTATTCATTGTTGTGCCGGAGCACATCGATGTATTTATAGTAGGGATACTCCAATTAATCTGCTGAACATCGGGATCAGAAGATATTTGCCTTAATGATTGTCTTCCGTCAAATAAGATGACATTAAGTCATGGCAGTGGCCGATATTTTTCTGTTGTGTCATATCAATTTTGCACAGGGTAAATAGCAGGGTTAAAAACTAATGGCCACAAATTTAAATTAATGAGCAGGTACAAGAAGAACACAATGACTGTTTGGCAAATGGGCTCTGTGATCTCACTGCTGTGTGACGAAATGGCTTGTAGCAGCCAGCATCCGAGACAATAAAAAAATGTGTTTGGGATAAACAGAGGTCTTCCTTGGGACAAAAGGATGCAGTGGACTCCCTATGGACGTGCCAGGGAATACACCTTATTGTCCATCTGATAATGCTATAATGTTAAAAATGAATCCGTGTTTAAATCAGAAGGAGGAGCGCTAGATAATGTTAGCTGTTTAAAATGATATAATGTATATAGTAAAAAGGAAGTTTTAAAGCAGTTTTTTTTTTTTTACATGATTTTTATGTGAAAGGGTATATTAATAGTTGTTTTATAAATTTGTAGGCTTAAATTTGTGCTCATCCAAAAGTAGTATTCTGAAGGGGTTGATAACTTAAAACAGTTCAGGTATTTTATGGTGCAGATTTCTTTGTTTCCCTGGCACAAAAGGGGGGATAAATAACAAAAAAATAAGTAAACAACATAAACATAAAAATCCTGGTATCGGCTATCGGCCATCAGCCAGATTGTTATTTTCAACACCTTTATCGGTATCAGCCCAGAATCTCACAATTACTGCATCCTAATATAATGAAAGCCATCCATATTAAATATGTTTAGAGAGCTATTACAAGATGGACTGTGAGAGACAGAAAAACAAACAAATATAAATGGTCAGAGTGGATTTCCCATGGGATTCCTGGCATTCCTCTCTCTCTTTCTCCCATTCTGTCTCTCCTCCTCTCTCTCTCGGCCCTGAGGCAGCAGCTGGCCCCCTCACATCCTGACAGGCCTACTAACTACTAGCACCCAACACAACCACACATACAAACACACACACACACCCACAAGTACACTTATATAGATTCTCACACACACACACACACACACACACACACACACACACACACACACACACACACACACACACACACACACACACACACACACACACACACACACACACACACACACACCTAACAGGCATGTGTGAGGCCTGAACCAGAAAGTGTGAAATGAGACATCTGGGGAACATACAGGCATAAAAAAACAGAACAGCAGAGTCACAGACAGACGGTGGATGTGAGAAAAGTTGTGTTTGCACCAAACTATTGGAAAAGATAATTCTCCATTGTTGAGGCTAAAAGGGACTGACTGAACCAGAGGGCAAAGGTCAGTGTTTTGGCAAAGATAAAGATCTGCAAGTCTGCACTGTCTATAGAAGAGTCAGAATCCAACATAAACTGTGTCAGCTCTCCACCTGACAGCAGTGGTCCACATTAGCTGATTACAGGAGCCTTGGAAGGACACAACCCACTTTCCTCCAGTTTTTTAAATTAGGGCGTGAGTGTTTTGCTAAGATCCACCGAACCTGAGACTAAATCTGACAGAATCGGCACGTGCTGGGTCACAGCAGACATGTGCATCTCAAAATAGAGACGGAGAGAACCAGAGCAGAGAGAAAAATTAGAAAGGAGAGGGAAAGACTTGCCTGCAGTGGTTTGACTGAGCATGCATGAACATGCACATGTGCACGACCCCATCCACACACACTCATACACTGTGACAGAGTAGCCTGTGTTGAGTGTTGTGCCCAGAGGCGAAGAGGAGTCTTTGTGAAGTAGGTTTGTAAACAGGCTGCTGTCCAGAAGCAATAATGACAAGGCCTGTGCTGCTGTAACATGGCTTAATACATACTAAACTGACCACAGATCTAGGGCGGAGATCAGACTGGAAAATACTGAACTAGAGACTTTGACGTCATTCTGTAACTTTCAGCTGGCCTGCATAGAATCTAGAAAGTGGGGTTTCTGGACAGCATAATGTATTTTTGGAGCCCTGAGACTTTTCTCAGTACATGTTTCTGTGTCCTCTATGACATCAAGAAGCTGAGGAATAACCAAGAGAAGACCCAAAATAAGTTCATGAATGTCACATCATGTCCAAGAAGTTCAAGAGAGGGGAAATGAGCAGCTGTGAGTCTGAAATAATGGCATAAAGCTGAAAGTGTTCATATTTGAGAATTCTAATGCCGTGAAGGTGACATGGGAACATCTTTCTGTAAAAGCACACAAGTACCAACTTGTCATTCTGGGATTTAGAGTGTGGCAGTTGAGAAACTGCCATGCACAGCCTGCAAGAGTAACCAGCAATGACGTACTTTAAGTCCATAAAGCACAGCTGTGTGCAGCCCATAATGCATAACACAAGGCGTTGACACAATAAAAACAACACCTGTACAATGTAACACAGTGTAACAGCCCATTCATCCATCCATCCGCTTATCCAGGTCCGAGGCACGGTCGCTAAGCAAAGCCGCCCATATGTCTCTCTGTAGCCACTTCCTCCAACTCCTCCAGGGAGATCCTAGGACATTCACAGGGCAGATGGGACATATAATCCCTCTACTGTGTTCTGGGTTTGCCCCAGGTTCACCTCCATACTGGACTTGCCAGATTACTTCCAGGTAGGCCGAATAAAAACAATGGCTCTGTTCCATTGAACGCCCCCATTAAGCAACACTAGTTTGCCAGCATACACAATACCACAGTACGGGAAATGACTTTCCTAAATGGAATACAGCCAATATTAATGTTATCAATTGCAGCTGTGTCTTTCCTGTGATGACACATCAAAATGCTTCTCTGTGCCTGACAAAGAGCCAATTTGGGTTTGAAACATTGCGCTTTTCCAAATGTCATAAAGAAGAAACTCTGCAAGGGGGCGGATGACAGTGTTGCGAGTCCTTTGGGAGACACAATAGCTGCTATGAGAAATACCTATTGCCGTGCAAGGAGAGGATTTCAAGCAGTGGTGTCACCAGTGTTGTCAAAAATATCAACTTATAAATATAAATATAAATATATATATAAATATAAATCAATACTAAATATCTGAAGTGGTTTCAATACCCATTTTCTGAAGTACTGATGCATTGCTACCAGCTGTGGTATCAGTGATACTTTCTTGGGCCTCTCTTATTGTTAATGTTTATTACAGACATTCTGCTGTTCTCTTTATCATTTGCCCTCAATGTCAAATTCTTCTGTGGTATTGCAAACTTTTCATGATGGCCATTAGACAACTTAATATACTGTTAACTGCACACTAACTATGCTTTTGTGCACTCTTTGGGGTAGAACCACTCATTGTGGTTATCTTTTACGGATGTTTTATTTTATGCATTTTGATTTTGCTACATCAAAACTCCCAATAACAGGTTTATCAGTTTATTGGCCGAACACCATTATCAGTCAAAACTCATCTTGTTGACTTCAATCAACAAGGCTGTTTTTGCTGAGAGGTTTAATTTAAGAGAACAGTAAATATTTAATACATATAAAACATAACAAATTATAATACCAGAATGAGAATATAAGAAGCAATAATAACAATATTGAATATGTCTTTGGAAACATTCAGGGCATAGATCTGTTTAAAAGCCTATAGTAGCTTAAGGGCCAGCACATACCTGTGTTTGTGTTTTTAAGCTTTTACAGCCGATAGAGACTGTGGATCTGTGATGTGACAAAATGAATAAGTTCCCAAAGAAAGGCCGACCAGTGCGTCGCTTTATATACTGCTACCGCACGTTAACTGTGGCACAGCATTATCTCCTTTCCTTTTGTAAAGGGTGGTCCAATGTAACGACTGTTGGCAATGGCTGATTTTTATCTGTTGTGTCACATCAATTTTGTGCTGGATAAATGTTGTGTCGATTACTTGCAAGAGAAGTCAGACAATAGTAGCTAGTAAAGCCAGCTGCTGAAACAAAAACAAAATAAACAACCACAAAAAAACCATCAGTATCGAGCTATTGGCCAAATTGTTATTTTAAACATCTGTATCTGTGTCGGTCCAGAATTTCACAATCGGTACATCCCTACCAATAACTTCAGCCAATATAAAATGTTTGAAAGACATGGATACAAGTGGAGGACTGTGATAACCTTTTAGCTGTCATTACACTAAAAAACACAACACCCTGCACTCTGATTTGAATTGAGAAACATGGAAAAAGCAAATGGGAGAGGCAAGCTCTCAAGAATGTTTTAAGAGAGCTAATTATCTAAAGCTACTGATTGCACCACTTTAAGATTGTGCAGAATGCAGCTGGACTGTTTCCTGAGATAAAATGTGTGAAAAAATGACATGACTTACATAATCTACTGCATCATTTTAAAGACTTACTGTTACATGAGCACTGTTACATGATCTTGAAATCCTTGCACGGAACAGTCGGTATTAAATGAAACAAAACTTGCTTTCCCCAAATCACATATTTCTGCAGGTACTTGCAATCCATAATCCCTGAATTTTAACCACAGAAGGGCACTGTTCAGCAACAGAAAATAGTGTTGAAAGAACTGAAATTTTAAATGAGGAATTAGCACATGCTAGTAAGATCTGACTGTAGCTGGTTTGAGATCTTCACCAGCCTCTCTGTCACGTTAGCAACCACAGTTTGTTCTTTTGTTCTGTTACAGGTCACTCTGAATTGTAAAACAGTGACTGTAGCTGGGTAAAGTTGGAATCCTTCATCCTGAGCTTTAGGATGAAGTGAGGGTTGGAAATAAGAGTGATTAAGAAGATGTAAGGAAAAAGGAGTTAAGTACTTTTCATAGACATTGAGGAAGTGCGTGAACGTGAGTGAATGTGTGTGCTTGGTGTGTATTAACGCATCTGGTTAAGCCAGCAGATTAAATAGTCCAAAGCCTTCCTTCACTCACTCTCTTCTGCAAGGTCAGTAGGCAAGGCGGTCAATCCTAAGCCTGTCAGACCATCTTATATGGACACACACACACACACACACACACATTGCACAATGTTATTACACACACACACACAGAGCTCAGAGGCTTAGAGAAGTACAACAACAGGATAGACAGTAGGACAGACAGGCAAACAGTCTTACAATCACACACGGATCAGTGAGGAAGATAAACAGATACTGACTTAGTAGGCAGAGTACTAACTCGACTGTAAAAGAGATTCTAGCTCACGATCCAGCACTTAGCTAGCTCCTTCATTCACAGGCCTTGCCTAGCGTATGAAGCCCCTGTTGTGCTTACTGGCCCCATAAACACCAACTAGACAAAAGGTCTAATGGAAATATTATAACACAACAGAACTACTAGTGACACCTCAAGTCAGTGATGTAACAGGAGGTGTTGCATAAGACTTTTTAGAGAAGACAATAGCCTAAAAGGATATTAACATATTAATAAATGACACTTACATAATCAGATACTCAGTGTAAGCCATTTATTGTAACAAGACTAAAGGTGTGTTGACATTACAGTAGAAAAACAAGGCTCTTCCATGCATTGGTCTGAGCTGTATTTACCACTCTCAAACTCTAATAGGAGACATTAGCCATAATGCTAATGTTGCTAGCAGTAGATCTCTACATTTCAGAGACACAAATGGTGTTTTTGTAACAAACCCAGTAGTTGCATCTACATGCTGATATTATACATTATCAGTGTGATGGAGTGGCCAAAAAAAAAAAATGCTGACTGTGAAGGATGCATGCTGTACTTACTGCACACAAAGAAGAAAAAAGGAAAACATAGCCGATAGGATGTGTGTGATAAATATGCTGAACTTGTTCGCTTAGAGCTTTATCAGACTGGCCAGTTGTGGTTATTTTAAGTGGAACTGAGCTGAAATAGAAGGGGACAGCTTTCTCTGGCTGTTTTTATCTCGGCCCAAGGAGCAACACCCTGACTGCAGCTCATGCTTACGCTGCATTACGATTTTTCAGGTGACACAATCCACAATGCAACAATGTGTGAAATTAATCGTGCGTAGTTTGAAGAGTTCACATTAGCATGTTGCACGGTGTTCATGTTGCAAGTTACTGCCCTACGACATCATTTACATGAACTATACGAACCTGTAATTCATCATTTTCAACATAAAACAATGAACTGATTAGACTGAACTGATATGTAGGTATACTGGTGTGGTAGTGGTGGGGATTTTTTAAAAAGCACTGATCCAAATCAGGAACTATCTGATAAAAAAAACAGATCAACAAGATTCTGACCAGACATTCAGTGCCAGCTTCCAGTACTTTGCAGTTCAACACTCTACTATAGAGACATTTTGGTAGGTACCAAAAAGATTGATATATGATACCCGGCACTCATTAGCTGTAGTCCCATGCTAATCCAAATGTAGTGAGAGAATTATTCACCCTGATAAGAATTTAATGCTTGGGGACACTTGGGAAAATGCTGAATAAGTCAGCATGATTATCAAAGCCAGCAAAACTTTAGAAAACCTTGTATTAGCTGAACTCTAATGCAATGTCCCGCATGCAACTCACAGCTCTGCTTGCAAGGTCAGACTCATAAAAAGCTTCTGATGTGCTCTCCTCCTGAGTTGCTTTAGGAAAGCAGGGGCAGCGGGGCTGTTAAGCCTTGGCCTTGTTACACATCAGAAGCAGCATGAAGCAGGCATCACTTCCCCTCTCCTCCCAGCACCCTTCAGTTCGAATCTGACTCTCTGCTCTGTTCGGCTCTCTACACTGGCGCTGGATCTTGCTAATCTTTCCAGGAGTTTCTATTCAATCTGCCAGCTGGACAAAGGGGCAGGAAGCTGCTTTTTCCCCCTCAGAGAGAGACGGATTGAGAGGGAAAAGACAGAGAGTTGGATCTGGGAGGAAGAAAAGAGAGGCTAAAGACGAAAAACCACCAGATGAGCAGTTTCTGGTGGCGTTCCTTCTCAGGGAGTGACCGACTGAGAGCAAAACAACTACAGCTGCATCCTGGTGAGCCCGCAGCTCCACATGGGCATGACAAACACCTACACAAACACAGTGTGGTCACAATACCATCATTCTGAATTCCATACAAAGAATTGGTTTAATATATAAAACCTAAAACAACACCACTACGTACCACATCAGAACAAGCAATATCACAAAGCAAAACAGTCCACCACAGCCGGTGGTGTAGTGTCATTTGTCTTGGCATGGCAGATCTTCTGTTAAAGCTAGCTCAACGTTTGCTGAAACATGATGCATTCAGTAACGTGTGGTGTTGGCCAATTAAGTACATGAAACCACATATTCCTGGTAGTGTACTTTCTGACAAGAACTGGGGAATTCAACTACTTATCTCAGGATACAATGATTTTTGCCGGCCTTCTTGAATTGTATTTCATCACCTCACTGTGAGCTCAACTGTTTTTTGTTGTGATACTGTCAGCAAGTTTGGTTATGCTGTTAGCTATTATGACAAATACAGGGGGCAAATTTTAGTCTACAATTTTGGTCAGACTCATAAGCATTTAAAATGATCTATGTTTAAGATATGATGTGTGAACTTTCATGAAAAAGAAAAGTAAAAGTAATTCCTCTCAATCATCACCCACTAGACGTGTGTGGGGATGAGACCCTGTCTGTATTTTCTTATTTCCTCTTATTTTGCTGTGTTCAGGATGTTCCTGGATACAGCATGCTGGTGACGTTGGGTAGTGGTGGTAGTGACCAGGTATGCATTACAGAGGAACAGCACCCAGAGAATTGAAAACAGTGATTGAGGCTGGGCCTGTTTATTTCTATGAAAGTTTCTAAGTGGTGCATAACGGCACAAATGTTTGACTTAACAAGTATAAAATAACCAGGATCTTCCACATCGTTGGGCCAATAGAGCAAGCGCAGCACTTTTGCAAGCCCGGCAGGTAACTTCCGTCATTCGAGCAGCTAACTTCCACGTTTTGCCCTCAGCTAACTTGAATGAGGATAAAATAATTTTATTGTGCAGTTCTTCTAGACTTCTCAAATGTTAACAGGCTGAATGGATCAAATCACAATAGTGGAGCAAGTCATTCTGCAGGGGTTGTGACGCTCAAAAATATTTTCCCACTGATTTATGGATGTCTCTTTCACAATGTAAGTCTATATAAAGTGTTTTTTCAGACCCAGTGGCATCATGTGATGGACCTGGAAGTTATAATTTTACAGTTTGGCCTCTACAAAAATTGGCCTTAAAGCCTGGAACACTTACTAGGGGACTCACACCAGCGAAAAAAACCCCCACAAAAATAGAGAGACGAAATGTCAAGCAGTTGGCTTTCAATGTCTTTGGCGATACTGTTAACAAACAGTAGCTAACAATTCCTGTATAGTACCTTTATGTGATTTTTCTGGGGATAGCTTTAAGATACTCCATGTTCTTTCCCTGAAACACATTTTTGCACTGGACTCTGAATCTTTCTTCTCCAAAACTGTAGTCAAATTGGCCCTTTTGCTACCGTCGTTGAAAAAAACTGTAATTTTCCTTTGAACTGATTCACTTTGGGCACTGTTCAAGTTGGCAACAAGTATTTCCCAAAGTGTCAGCATTGCTTTCATTTTATACGACCAGACATCTTTTATTATTCCACATGTATGCCTGTATTTAGCTGATAGGGCACAGAGAACAGCGAACTGTGAAACAAATATAATTTAAATCTTGTGCAACAGTATCCAGCGTTAATAGCTTGGTTATATTAACAGTTACTCACACACAGTCTGCTGCAGTCAAAAACACAAGTACAGCTGGATGCCATTACAATCTGTTAATCTGAAACGTCTCGCCAAGAGACATATTAGAGCTCATATTTTAGCCAGTCTGACCTTTGTTATCTCTGTCTCTCTCTCTCTCTCACACACACTCTCACACACTCACACACACTCACACACACACACACACACACACACACACACACACACACACACACACACACACACACACACACACACACACACACACTTAATCAGGCGAGTCCCCAGTTTCTACTTTCACCTAGTCGACTGCACTTATTAGAGAGCTTTGTTCAGCAGTGCGTAGGAAAGGGATGCAATACCCTACTGCAGTTGTCCATTAAAAGAATCTGTTACAACAGCTCCTCTACATCAGATACAAGACAGGAAAACAGCACTACTTGCTTGACGTCAATCAGCCAGTGGGGTCACTCAAATACTGCCCTTGACAAAGAGGGAGACATAATGATAGTGAAAGTGGTAGCTGAGAGGAAGACAAGACAATCAGTGTCAGAAATAATTGGAGACAAAACTGCTCCAAATTCAAGGTAGCAGCCCCATAAAACATGATTGAGAGACCACAAAAATTGTGTGGTTGTGTATGTAAACGCCTCCAAATGTCAAGAGCAAAAATCACCCAAACTTGCCCTACAATTTTTTTTATTTTATTTTTTACAGACAGCATTTGATATTTATTTAGTAAGACATCAAGAGCAACCCCACTCTTACCTTCACATTTGAATGTACCAGCTACAGAAATTCTTCATGCTCTGTTGGAATTTCAACGAGTTACCTGCAGGCATCAGCCCAGTCATCTCATACTCCACCATCTGCCTGTTCCAAAACTACAATGGAACAATACCGAGCCTCTGAGCTGAGCCAAGCTTTCACACTTCACCACAATGCCAAGTACAGCAGTACCGAGGCCAGCCTTCAGTCTTAACTTTCTCAGTCAGCCTTACGCTGTAGGTCCAGCTGGCTGCTTCTCAAATCAAAACATAATCAGCTCCTCTTTCTCTGACTGACACTGGTATTCCCATTTCTTTATCCATCACTTCTCCACTAGATTCTTCATTAACGATGCAGGACTTGGGAGCTTATTGTATTGTATTAATTTGCTAGAGCTACAAAGTACAAGAGTTTATGTTAAATGCCCAACTTGAAATATCAGATGTGATAAGGATTCTGCAAACACTGCACAAGCCAACCTCACACTTAAGTAGCTCTCCATATTTTATCAGGCTTATTAACCTTTTAATCTCTTTTTTGTGGCCTGACACACACTCGCTGCTGCTTCAGAGACACGTTGGATGAGGCTCAAAATTCAATTGGTCATTTCCTGTCTGTGCAAATAGATACCAGAACTTCATTTCATCATGGCTACAGCTTTTTCTTCAAACATAATCTTTCTGAAATCAGCTCATCATTCTCTACCTCAAACGTCTATTTGTCTAAGTCAACTTTCAGAAATCACACACTCTTTATAGTGTTTATTTATTCAGCTGTTTGTAGATTTGGTTGTAAGGCCTGCTCACACCAGCACATTACAAAAGCAAATTCAAACGCAGTGGTGGAATACATCTGCACCACTTCAACTGTGACCAACAGTAAGTCTTGACAGTGCTAATCTTTGACGAAGAGCAAGGATCCAAAACCAAGGAAGCTATCATAACTTGTTAGTTGTGTTGCACCATATTCTTTAATTCTACCCTTCTCTGTTAAGAGTTCAGTAACACTTTTAATAATTGTTGTCTTTGTTTTAACTGCTGGCTGTGAAACAAATTGCCCCTCAGGGATAATAAAGATACCTTGAACCTTTCAAAGCAACATGCCAGGGAGGAGTAAAGGGTGCAGTGTAGAGAAAACAGAAAAGTTTGAAAAGCTATTGTGACGAAATCGTGCTAGCATATCCCTGCTGGCTAGCTTGCCTGTTACAGTACTTCAGCTAACTTTGAGTGGTCCCTTTGTTTCCTAGCATCTAGAACTTAATATTTTATGAATACGCACAAATTAATTTCCTGTCATTTTCTGGTGTGACAAGGGCTTAAGTCCTTCGAATTTTTTTCTTTTTAGGCTTCAACTATGTCTTAGTCAAAGTAAGCCATTATTATCTTAGTCTAGGTTTAGATGCCAAAACACTTCAAGAAATACTTCCCTGCAAAATGACATTGTACAACAAATACTCATCGCATTGTTATGCTGAATTTGGGAAGAAAACTTGCATGTTCTCCATGGTGAATGGAGAATCCAAAAAAGGCAAACATTCATCATGAATTGAAGTAAAAAGGGTGAAGTAAAAAGCCTCACTTATCTAGTCCTGTGCTCAGTACTTCGAAAACACTGGATGTTTGATATAGTTTTGCTGTTGTTAAACAGGGGCCCCAATGACTTCAATTCATGAATACTGCTGGCCGTTTTTGGACTCTCCGTTCACCATGGACACATGCAAGGAAAACAAGATTTCTCTCCACAAATTCAAGTTTACACGTGGTAAATAACTGTTATAGAAATGGTCAATTTGCTGGTTAAGTATTCTTTTAACATTTAACACTTGTTTTTAGCCATCAATGAATTAGCACACAAAACTAAGCAACTTTGTCTCCTCTTTATTCATCAACAAACAAATTCATGGCAATTACTGTGAAAGGCTTTATGTTCAAAATCTTCAGTCAACCATTTTTTGTCAGTGGAGATTAAGCTCCTCTTTTAATTTCATCTTGTTGATGGTCCTTGACCAATATATTTTGTCACAGTTTTCTTTCATCGTAACATAGTGTCTTTCAGAGAGCATTTATTGGTGGCACAAATAGACCCCAGCTGAGAAACCTCCCTCTGATCCTCTTTAAATGTCTGCTGTGAACACACTGCTATGCTCCTCACATTAGTTCTGTGTGAAATTTGGATCAGCTGGGGTATGCAGGGCTGGAAGCCAAGAAAGCTGGGAAGAAAGACAGAGGGGCCCATATGCGAGAGGGCCTGAAACAGGATCTAGTTGATGGTGGAGATCTCTCTGGTTCCCACCCAAACCATCACTCTGCTGTCTTTGTGTCCCTCCTGCTACTCTTCCACAGTGGCTGTTTACTAAACAGGAAGCTAAAACCGCAGGCTGAAATAATAAAGGCTGGACGCCTGTTTGTGTTCATGTCTTTCTCTGTCCACGGAACTGGTTGGGGTCACCACAAGATACACTGAGTCAGATTTATGACCTTTAAAAACATTTTTAATGCTAGCTGGAACAGAGTTTAAGACCGATGTAAAAACCTAAAAATAAAACCTACCCAAAAATAGCCAAATCCAGAATATTTCTGAAGGAGCAGAAATGATGAAAGGCAGAAAGAGACTATTTTTAAGGGTCTAACTGAGTACAATAAAGTCACAATAGACAGAATGCGAATTATTTCTTTCTTTCCGAGTTTTCAAATGCTCAGGCTAGTTTTTAATTTAGTGTTAAACATTTTGAGGAATATTCTTCTTTCCTTTCTTTATGTGAGTGAAATGAAAAGACTGATATTAATCTTATGACTGTGCTTTCAGTACAGAGTTCGAATCAAAACACAGTTAGCCTAAGTTAGCATAAAAACTGGAGGCAGGGGGAAACAACTTGCCTGGCTCGATTTAAAGTTAAAAAATATACCACTAACACCTCTACAGTTCACCCATTGACAGACTGTATCTTGTGTATTTGACCCATATATAGACAGAAATGTAAAACACCCATGGGTGTGGTTTTAGGGGTGTTATGTGCTGGTATGGCAATTTCTTTGTGCAGCTTCTTCGAACCTTGTTTTCATATTGAGGTTGGTAGGTTGTGCTTGTACATAGACCAAAATCAAACCCTGTACTCACCAACTGTATCAGAAGCACTAGACTAATGGACAAACTGTGTTTGTCACAAGAAAGTCAAGCTGCCAGCAAGTAAGTCCTCCTAAAAATCACGCATTTAAAAAAACAAACAAACAAACATCAATAACAAACCAGTGAAAAGACCAAAACCAACATGAACTGATCCTTCTAAAGCATTATGTGGTGTGTGTTTTTTAAGATTAACATCTTCAGAGGTGTCACAGACAGGGTAAGGATGTTTTAGAATGAGACTGACAGACTACCACTGTTAGTTTTAGTCTTTTTATGCCTGTCATGCCTCTTTTGCTTCCAAGATGGCGATATGCTGTCTGAAATCACACACTGGAGTGGCATGCTGCCGTCCGGTTCTGTGTGAAAATGCAAAGGTGGCCTAAAGAACTGACATCATAGTGGCCCTACAGCGTTATCTTTTCACATGTCTGGTGATATTCTACATATATCTTTTTTAATCATCAACGAAAATCTAAGAAAATACAAAAACAACAATGAATTTATCCTTCTTAAAGCACTGTTTATGTTTTTAAAGATTTTGCTCTTCAAAAGGGCTTCCAGGGCTTGTAAGGATTAAGGAAGTTGGAAATAAAAAGAGGTTTAGGTCTTTTTATGGGACTTGTTGACAATTATAAGAAAACAGAACAGCAACCTTGTCCCAAACTAGAAAATTTGGCAATACTTGCAGTATTACAAGGAAAAGAATATATATATTTTTTGATTTATTATTGGTATCTGCCAGTTAAGTCCCCATTCAATATTTAACTTTTTGTTAACAATACAGCTGCACAGTGCACACTTTCCCTACAAATCCATATCTGATCGTCACTCATTACAGGCCTCATTCACACAGAGCATGGTTCAATATATCAATAGAGAGCCAAAGTGAAACTAGAACTTCCGGTTTCTGTTCCAGAAGTAAGAAAACCTCATTAAAAATCCTATTGACCTTTGTAACTCTGCTAAAAAAAAATCTAAAAACAGCCTTAGAACAGATTGTTTTTCAACAGTATGTCATGTAGCTCGCTCCATATATTTAGATAATGGTGGCAGTTTTTGAAAAATTATCTTATATGTTGCTTGTTCAACATTACTGAGAAGTTGTCTTTAATGAGCAGCATTTTCCATAAGCCCTGGACCTTCGCTGGCTAAATGTTACAGCTCGACAAAAAAGGAGAGTCCATGGGTGAGCTGAGAGGTTGCGGCGAGCTCAGACATGTCTGCAATCACAGCAGGACAGAGAGGACCAAATGCTGTACAAACTTATTGACAGCGGAAATTACAACTGGAAATTTGACAACGGCTCTAGAGGCGAGGTTTGGTGAGTTTTGTGGATATGGACAAAACCAAAAGAAAACAAGAAGGTTTTAATTCTTTTTAAAAACAATGTGTTTACTTTTTCAGAGAGACTGATTAAACAAATGCTGAATGATAAACTGCATTGATTTAAAGAAGCTCGTGGAACAGAGACAGGCCTGAATCTGATGCTTCTTCCCTATGCAACGCTAATTATACATGTGTTAGCGTGTGTGTATCCATATAGGCAGCCAAACCCATAGTTCCTCCACTCCTCTGTCCACTTCCTTCCTTCTGTAATGCTGTTAGCCACATTTTGCAACCAGGTTCATTCATACTTGAGCCAACATCCTGCAGCTCAAGATGTAAATCAAATCATTCAGAGCATACAGATGTGTTGCTGTGCGTCCTGGGGCTACAGAGACAACTCCCCTGGGAAACTGTGGCAATCCAGCTTCCACAAGAAATATTTTCACATGCTCATTCTTCATCACCCAACAACACTGTGGATGTTCTAAAAGCCAGGCCCACACACCGCTCTGCAGAAACTCCTCTTTAAATTGTCAACTAGTCATCCTTAACAGCTGAGTGTGCTGGATGCCACACATGCTTCACCTTCTTTCAACCTGCGCTGACGACCCACATCCACACAAAAATGAAAACACACTCAGATGCAGACAGGTTTGTATTACTGTGGGTTTGACTTGGCGTGCACACACACTCTCACATGAACTGAAGCAAATACACACATTCACATCCTAAGTCAGTGTGTGTCAGATATAGATGTTTCCAACTTACCTACGACCATTAATGTAAACTCGAACCCTCTTTTGACCGACTTCCGATACACCTGGTTGGGGAGATTAGCGAAGCCCACATAGCCCTCCAGGTTCCGCTGCTAAAGGAAAACACACACACACACACACACACACACACACACACACACACACACACACACACACACACACACACACACACACACACACACACACACACACGCACACACTTTCTATTACTTCAGGGATCAAACAGCATAAATAAATACTAAAAACACACAGACAGACTCTCAAACTTGTCTGAAATTTTTAACATACTCTAGAATTTAAGCCTGTAAAAGCATAAACAGGCTGTTGGCAAAAGATGAGGCCTCATCAAAACACAGATGTATGCATGCACCACACACTCTCTGTTACTATGGTGTTTTGTAGTTAAAAAATACACAATGGATTCGGAGCTGCACACAGTCATTATAGTGCACACAAAGTGACAAAAATTATGTTTTTTGTGAACCTGCAATTAGTATCTGTGTCCTGCAGTGACGGCACCCCTTTGAAGTGAAGTGCAGCTGGGATAAACACAAGTGGGGAAAAAGTCTGTTTTAAGGGGAAGAGGGGTGAGGGGAGGCTGACACACAGAGAGAAATAACAGGCTTTCTCTGAAGAGGATGGAAAGAGGAAGTGGAGTCAACCCTGCCAAAGTCTAACAAGTAAATTAAAACAGAAAATAAATAAATAAATGATAGCCAATGAGTTCCTCAAAGGATAAATGCAGACACGTGAAGCCACGTGGATAAAGACAAGGCAGCACAAACAAACAAATGCAATCTCCCTACATGCTGAATCATGTCCATCCTGTTCCTAATGTAGGAAAGATCGTGGTGAAGGCGGTAGATCTCAGACCAGATCGCAGCCAAGCCAGGCTGTCCAGCTGCTCTCTCTCTTCACCACTGAGGTTATCTCTTCATCCTTTGCTCCCTTCCCCATCACTCTCTCTACCTCGCTCCAACTCCCAGCCTGCTGTCAGATACCACCACACCAACCCCCCAATCACTGTGCACTGTCCTGCACGCTACGTGAGGCAAACACAATTGATTGCTTGCCTTCCTGCCACTGAGTGGCCTCTCAGGCTCTGTCATGCATGGCGCCAATGGAAAACTGCAGCTCTGCACTGATAGGTCTGCTGAAAGAAGGGGTTTAAAGGCACCTGCAGCTCAACATTTGACCAATTCAAACTCCCAAATGAAGACATAGAACAAACCTATCCTTGGATGTGAAGACATTAAACAGGGCATTATAAGGCCATGTCCATGCCAGTGGAGATAAGTGCACCTATACACTGACTCAATCATTACTACTACTTCTGTCAATATGAGGCATCTTTTGTGCACTATGGGTGTCATGTGATGCAATACACAACAACGCTGCCAGTTTATGTTACACTTAAGGGACAGTTAAAATATATATATTTCTCCTCTTACCTGTAGAACTATTTATCAATCTAGAGTGTTTTGGTGTGAGTTGTCGGTGGAAAACTGCAGATTTGCACTGATAGGTCTGCTCAAACAATCTTTCATTCGTATTATATTAATGATTGAAGATGATCCATTTAATACTGTAGTTTTGAAACAGGATTATTTGGATTGATTAGCACAAGAAAAATAAGATGTGCTTCAATGTATCAGATATTAACTGACAAATGCTTTCCTTTTCTTGGTTATTAGCAGAGAAGAACAGATAAGCTAAGAGAGCGCAAGAGAAAGCAGGTGGGACCAGTGTATCAATACTGTTGAAAAACTGTTTCAAATATTCAGTATCGATATCAATATTTTTGACAACACTAGATCAGGGGCAAAAAGACTTGATTAGGACATCCTAATGAATATGTAATGTAGCTACTGGCAATAACAGTCAGTAGCACAAGAATGTGAAGTCATTTAATAAGAGAAAGTTATATTCTGAAGGCTAATTATGAAGCGTTACAGCAGCAGGGGTTTTAAACTGCTTCATCAGACTCTTCAACATTTCCAGCCAAGGACCTACCTTCAAGAAAAGCAGTTTCATCCCCCAGGAGACCAGACTCATATAAACATACTTCTATTCCCAGAAACATGCCTTAGGCCCAGCTCCAGTCCAAATCCATACCAGGAAAGTTTTACATAATTTGGAACTATGCCCGTTTTCAAAATCCATACATGCTACAGTATATTCCAATAATCTAAGACAGTCCAAAAATATAAGATAACATGAAGAACTCTCTCCCAAATCCAAAAACTAGAGTGTTAAATCTCAAATTTCTAATGTCATTAAGTATAAAGTCTGGAGCTGCTCCATACAGATGGCACTCACGTTTACATGCATTGGATTACTGTCCTTGTCCCCGTATACAAGCAGGGGAGGGGAATCTATTTATTGACCGAAGTATGTCCGACTCCACCACGATAGGTGGCAATATGCCCTTTTCAGCTTGTTAGTATTGGATCTTTCTTTCAGTTGACCTATTACGTCACAGACCAAACAATCGACAAACAAATAGCAAACTGTTACCATGGTGGACAACTTTACAGCTCTGTACATTTTGTACATGCTTTATGCTTAACTTTTTCTTTTTCTTCTACAGATTTTTTTATTCCGACTTCCGCGTCAAAGCCCAGGGCTTAACTGTGGAGCATGCACAGAGTGCCTGGGCCAGTTTGGGTCTGATTGACTGTATACATGCAGGAATAATTCAACCCCCAATAGCATTATCTGAGTGTTGTTTTGACTTTGAGACATTTAATTTGGTACGATTTCAGTCAGACTAACATGTTTACATATATTTTAAAAGTCCAGTTTTAGTCAGACTAACACAACAAATGTATTTGCTCTGATGTCATGTAAACATAGTGGTTGCGATTACTCGGGGGAATGACACGGGTACCTTTTCTGTGTCACAACTGAAAACACTACAATAGAATAAAGCTCACTTAAGTATAAAAAAGGAAAACTTTCTGAGCACCCACACAATCAGTCTCCCATTCATTGTCTATGGAGCAGCTCCAGGCTTTTTACCCTATGACATCACAAGTTTGAGACTTACTTCTCTGGTTTCAGGCTTTGTGAGAGAGTAGCTCATGTTCACAAATATTGGTTAACCTTTCCTAGCTCATGGAAATAATATGCTAGAATTTTCAATTTTGCTGCTGTTCCCATTTAATGCTACAACATACAATAATATGTAAGCCAGACAATGGTGTTCTTCTAGCTCTGTGGCATGTGTTTAGGGAAGACCCTTTCCTGTTTCAACATGAAAATGTCCCTGTACAGAAAGCCAGGTCCACAAAGAAATACTTTTCCCAGTTTGAAGTGGAAGAACTTGAGAGCCCTGACCTCAACCTCATCCAACATCTTTGGGATGGACTGGAACCTGATTGCCCATCATTATTAGTACTGGACCTTACTGATGCTTTTGTTACTGAGTGGGAGCAAATCCTTGTATCCGAGTTCAGAAATCTTGTGGAAGCCTTCTCAGAAGAGAGGAAGACGTGAGATATTAAACAGTCTGGCTGTAACGTTTAGGTGTCTGCATGCTTTTTGGTCATGCTGTATGTCTTTTGTAGGTCTGTATCAGTTGACTCACCATTCATAACAAGGGTTTGACTAATGTCTTTCTCAATTACAAACACAAAACCGCCTAGAAGCCGCTTCCTAGCAATACAAAAATAAAATGGTCTATAGGGTTTTTGAGGGCTTGACTCTTGCAAGGCCATAACTAATGCATACAAATATTGTGAACTGTAAAGTTTCCAGTTTTCTGTAGCAGTATTAATATTCAGTAATGGCCCATTACTAGCTTAACTCCACATTCTCTGTGTATCCCACATTTCCCACTGCAGTACTGCAGGTTACACACCAACAACACTAGTGGATGTAGTGGACACACAGAATGTGGGAAAAGAAAAGGAAACTATCTATTCACCTCATCAATACTCTGTGATGCATGCGGCTCAACACCAGGCGTGACTACTCAGAAATTGCCTGGAGCACTTTCCACCATTTCCATGTTTGATCCACCCACATGCCAGTTCCGTGTGTATGATTATGCACGTTACATAAGATGCCACCTCTGGCGGTCTGTTTATTTCCCTCTAGCTGCACTGAGGGCACAGGTAATGCAACACACTGGGTCAGTCATTTAGCTATTGAGAAGAAACTGTTAGTGGTGCAGGCTATCAGTGGTTAGCTATGGAAAGCCTATGAGTGTGTGTTTGAGTGTGAATGCATCAACATACAGTATGTTTACATTCATATGTGCATGACTGAGAAAACCTTTTGTTTACAGAGACCTTGTGTCTGTGGCACATAATGGGGTTTGTATACATTATGTAGAAGAAACACGTGACATGCTTGCAACACCAGCAGTGCTACAATGGCAGCTGCCACTTACGAAATGTGTTACGATTAATGTGGTTCTTTTTCATAAGAAAGTGACTAACAGAGGCAGAGGACTTAAAGAGGGAAGTAATGGGGGATGAGAGAGAGAAACACTAGCCAGTCCATACCATTACTGCTATCCCCTCCCCCAGTCCACCCAGTGGTGATAGTAGCTGCCTGGTTCACTGACATCATCTGTATTGCCAAGTCCACCCCCCACATGTACTCAGCAGCTGATGCTGAGGCCCTCTCTCTGCTTCCATCAGCTGTTTAAAACTTTGATTTATCATATATTGAATATTTATCATGTAATGAATATTGCATCTCTTACCATCGCATAAGGAGGACAGAAATCATTTGAAAACAGTGCCTGTGTAGTTTCTTTCTTATGTTATTTTTAGCACTGAGCACATTGTGCCCACTGCTCCTTCAGTATCTCTGTCTCCTGATGCACATTGTGTATGCCCATCCCATCGGTGTTATGCCAAGGAAGGTCAGTGCCAATCCTCTCAGACTGTATCACACACAGGTACAGTACAACACAAAGTATGGTGTGTTGTGTGTAAGTAATCACTGATTGCTGAATGTAAGTGCCAGTGTACAAAGCCCTTAAGAAAGCAAACCAGATGTGGTCAACAAACAGGATTCTTCTTGCTTAATGCTGTTGTGTGGACAGTCATACCAAACTGCATTCAACATTTAAGCAGTTTTAATAAAGACTTTCTATCTGGTAATGGATGATATGCGTTATTTTGGGGGGGACAGGATTTAATATCTCTAGTAGTAGGTGGTTCATCTACTGTTGTTATGCACACAATACAGTCAATCTAACAATTATCTACTTCATAAGATTCATTTATTTGATTGATACTGCCTGTAGTCTAAACTGCCAGATTTCTTAAAGGGATTTGGCAAAGGACAGCAAGCCTCATCATCTGGACTCTTGACAGTGAAAGCATAAATCAGAACAACATTGCAGCTAGGCAGTTACCTGGATTCTATTTAACTGCATACTTTCACAAGTAATATTGTCAAGCTTGATGTGAAAACAAGTCTATACAAAAATTTGCTATTGCCCATACATTTCCCCACTGAAATGAACTCTAATTGGGACCAGACCACGTACCAACGATACGTGCTGATGTGAAAAACAATAACTCCCATTTAAAATACAACATTAACGTGTGTCAGTTAGGTACAAACGGTAGTTAACGTTACAATAAGCAAACACTGTCTTCACCATGTGTCATATTTAGCAACAAAGAGCTAAATTGTGTTATAATTTCACCACCCATACCCTCGCGTCACCAGAATACGCAGAAGTGGGAGGTGTGATTCGTTTTTTAAACGATGGCATGTACTGAAATACATGTTGTTTGCTCCACCACATTATGCCGAATTTGTCAGTAGACAATATCAATTTGAAAGAAGGGTTGAGTGACGTTTCTCTGTAAGTATATGTCTTTGTTTATGTGCAGAATATCATAAACATAAACATTGTTAAGGGAGCTTGGTGCTCAGTTCTCTCCATTTATGAGAGGTTGGTACCAACAGCAATGAAAACACACAGGTTATCCCAAAGGAGATTTCAATTACAGCCTATTGAAACTAACAATAGTATCAACATTTTAAAAATGGCTTATTTGCAAGATAAATAGACTTACAGCGATGCTGGGAACCGCAGTCTCTGGTCGCTCGATCATTGTATCACTGTGTTGTCACAACCCAGCCTGCAACGGACAGTCACCGAGGCATAAACTGATTAACGTCCAAAAGAATGTCGGAGCGGAGAGAAACACGAAACTTTCCACCGTAAACCCGCAGTTTGGTGTCAACAAAAATAAACAACGTGCGTCTGTATGCGAATGAATGAGGTTAAATTACATATGGCCGCTGACGGATAGTACTACCAGATGTAGCACAGTGAAGAAAAATGCTTCAACGACCGTTTTTCCTCGCGAGGGAACCTGACGGAATTTAGATGCGTACATCCGGTTGAGATTTTCAGAATAAAACGACAGCGGCAAATACGTTCCTTTATTCTTTTATTTTGTTTTTTTGCTGTGAAGTCTGACAAAATGAGTACAAACAACAATGTAAAAAGGCAAGGCAAATTTATTTATATAGCACATTTCATACCCAAAGGCAACCAAATTTTATTAAAGCCCAATCATGAAGTAAGCCTTTAGGGGCTGTACCAATAATACTTACAGTTAAATTTGAATTTTATTTTCAAAGTTCAGTATCACAAATCACAATTTGCCTCAGAGGGCTTTACATAAGATAACATTCCTCTGTCCAGAGTGGAAAAGGAAAAGCTCTCCCAAAAAAAGCTCTGAAAGGGAAATAAATAAATACATTAAAAAAACAAAAACATTTGGGACACAAGAACTCTTTTCTTTTCAAGGCAGAGGTTAAATCCTCTTTCATGCTAGCTTTTCCCACTAGCCTTAGCCAGACAATTTCTTTAAATAGAGTCCAAAGTTTGGTTTACTGTCCATATCATTCAACTGGTAAACATACTGTCATCCTTAAAATTGGAATATTATGAAATTGTAGGTTCAGTCTCAAATGTAGACAAAACTCCACTGATATATTTAAGCTTTTCAGAAACACCACAAACAGAAAATACCTCAGGCAAAGTATGAGAACGAACAATCGCGCGGGCTCTTATTTTTGAAAGAGAATACGCCTACATCCGGTGTGCTACTGGCTGTGTCCGGCCAGCTTGATGCACCTTGATCCATCCTCCGATTGGTCAAACACGAACGTGATCGGCCTCTGATCGTGTGTGAGGCCTTCAAGTGCTGGAGGCAAAACTTTGCTGCCTTCAAAGACTGCTGTGAATAGAGCCATGAAACAATCACGAACAACCAATAAGTAGTAAATGTGGCTTGGCATTAATTTGGCGATACCATGATGCATCAGGTGAGACAGGCGTGATGAAGGGGTGTACCACAAAATTCTGAACCCTGTGCATATGCATTCTCAAAGGGGCCCTCCAACAGCTATTCATTCTGGTATAGTAGGAAATAAAATGTTGACCTTCTTTGAAACATATCAAAAATTGGGGGAGCATTTAGGACCAGCACTGACTGTGAGGAGATCATTTCATTACAAACAGCTGTGTAGTCCTAGTTATCATATTTACATAATAATGGTCCAGCAGCAGGCCTGGCAGTCTTCCTTATCATGCATGATTTGTTGCAGGATAGCCATAATATTGACAGTACTGATGGTTTGGTGGTGAATGTCGTAAGATACATTCCTATGTCATTCTTGGAGTACTTCTGCTATCCAGTACATCAATGCGATTAGATGGCTGGAATGAAAAGCATAAATCATATCAAGTCATCATTGGAAGCAACATCTAAGGAATAATGTGTCTCATCAGTGAAGCTTCTGATGGGAACTCATTTTGTTGTTTAGCCCACATGAATATTTCAAAAGATTTGCATGCACTTGGGATCTTTATGGTGGCTTGGACGTGATGCTAAATGGTCTGTTGGCGCAATCTAGTGGCAAAGAAAGCAACTGCCATTACATGTCTCAGCAAATTTGTTGATTAGTTCAATGTACCTAAGAAACACACTCTTGTCCTTAACTCAGTTCAGTGATATTCACATGACTCCTGTACTGTGGTCCAAATTACACTGTAACTGACTTTGCAAAGAGCATTTTTGTTGGGAAACAAAATATTTCTGAAGAGATTCTTTGTAAATATTTACACAATTGATTTTGTCTGTGCTGTACTGTCCAGTATCACAGTATCATATCTTTTTATATTTTAACATGTACATGAAAAGTACTTCAAACATGAAACACATCAATTTTTTTCATATTTTTTTGATATATGTGATAATAAATAAATATGTATAAATAATATGTTTAAAAGGAGCCACAATGGCTACAAGTTTCATTAATTAAATGAAATGAAATGAAATCAAATCAAATTAAACAGACAAGACAAGCAAACTAACATTATATACTGTAGATGTTTCTAAAGTTAGCTAACATTAGCCTCTATGAGCTACTGGTCATACCAGGCCCACAGGAAGTGCGTCAGACTTTGAAGCCAATTATCTCAGTGGCCAAACAGTGCACCTGCACTGTCACGCTATGCCTGGTGAGCCCAAAAACACTTTTTCTCATTGACTTACATGGCGAAAGAGATGTCTGTAAATCAGTGTCCACATTTTTTGAGCGTCACAAATTCATTACTTGTTTCACATTTTGAAAGTCTAGAAGAGACACACAAATGATTCATTTCATTCCCATTCAAGTTAACGGAGCGTTAAACCAGAAGCACCTATTTCGGCCAGTGGAAGTCTCCAGTGCACCTGTTCTATGGGCCACACAGTGTAAAAGCAATGCCAATTATTAGGGTCATTTAATACCTTGCAGTTGAACCATTTGGTGTCATGCGCCACTGAGCAACTTTGATAGGAATGAATGGAGATCCACCTCCATCGCTGTATATAATGCTCTATATATCTCTTTATACATCCATGGGTCATACTCTACCTTGATGTCACCCATTGGTTTGTGGACTTAACCTTTGAAACCTCGAGTCTGGCATTTCGGCAGCGCCATCTTGGTTTTTGGAGCAAAATGTGATCATATTTGGGCGAGAGAAGCTGCTGCTTTGGGAAAGCGAGGGGTGGATCTGACTGAGAAGCTGCGGACACTATTGGTTCTTCCAGAAGTTACATAGTCTGGCTTTAAGAAAATGACTTTTTGGCCCAGAGGCTAAAGCTCATTACTTCAGTCTTGCTGAGGTATTTGGTGTTATCAGACAGATAAAGCCCCCTGCACATCTAAAGCTTTCAGCTCTGTGAGAAAGCTGCTCAGCAGTCAATAAAAAGACCTTGACCTTTAAAAGGAAGATGAAAAGGTCAAAAGCATTACGAGAATTTGACTTAAAAGTTGAGATAAAAGTTGGGATTCAAGCTATTTTGCAGCCCTTTGTGTTTCTTAGTGTGTCTCTATCTCTTCAGCATTCATGGTTTCACACATGAGTTGGGAAATTAACAATTGGAAAGTTTTGTATAAATGTCAGTGTATGAGGAAACTAAACCCTTGATAAGGTGAGAGAAAGACAAAGACAAACCATGACATTTTATCTTGCTTTAATTCAGCATATAGATATAAATTATTTGTTGTCAAATTACATTACTTAGCTGCACATGTTACTGAGTTCAAAACATGACTGTAAATTTAAAAAAAATAGCCATAAAAAATATTTTTTACTTTATATGAAAATCAAGACCCGGAGCTAACAACTTTCACTGTAGAAAAGGTGGGGTAACCCGTAGCTTATACTCTAATGATGACAACAGGTGGAGTTGGGAGGCATTGCTCATTGATCTTCTTTTACAGTGAATGTAGTTTCATTCAGTTAGTTCAAATTACAATGTAACAGCATATCACAGTGTTGACGGTCCAACTTTAAGTGTTGTACTAAGCAAAAATACACATATGGTTGCACATACTAAACTTCTTCAGTCTGAAATGAAGAAAATGTTTAAGTATAGTAAAAGGATGTCAATTCAAACTGTTACGCATACATTTTCACTAGCTATATATGTATGACAGAAAAACACATATTTGACAATTGTAGTTTTAAAGGTTGCAGCACTACGACACATTAAATGGCCAGATTTTGTTCATCAGAGGCCCTGTTAGTGGATGTGGTGTTGCCATGGTTACAGGTTGGACGTCTCTCCTGGGATGGCTTTGCCGTCCAGGTAGGTGATGAGCGCCTTCACCCAAGGGGCTGAAGGTCTGACACACAGCTGATGACCTGCCTTTGTCTTCAACCTGAGCACACACATGAACAAGACGGTCAGATTCAGTGTATTCATGCGTAGGTACAATGATGTCAGAGATGTATTTCTGTAAGGCCGTGTACTTACAAGATGGCAGGGTTGGTGCACCGCTGGCTGGTCTTGACGTAGCCAGCCACTCTCTCTCTTGGCACCTCGTTCTCATTGAAACGGAAGCAGCATTTCTTTGGGCCAGTACCACGCATACCTACCAATAAACACACAGGAATGAACAACTCGTGGCAAACACACAGACGTCATGTGGTTGTTACTTTTCTGTTCCCTTTTTAATTTCCTCTGACCCTGCATGAGCCTAACTTACGTACTTCAGTTGTCCCATTACAGTCATGTGGCGAAACTCTTGATGTGTGTTTAAGGACTGGTTCAACTTAAGAGGGTAAGCTGTTCAATACTTATCATATGTATCATATTCCAGGGGGGATTTTCTCTTTAAGAGGAAGACTGGAACAATTTAGTGTTGGTTCCATCGAATCAGGGTTTCTTAATGTTTAAAGCTGCACTGATAGATTTTATTTTTGGCCACTCAGGGGCAACAACACAGGACATATTTTTTAATATGTTATTCAAACTTTGCCTGCCCATCAACATAACATGAAATGGGAATACATTTGCTTTTGTGAAAAGTGGGACTTTATAGAACTTACGCACTACCTGTCATATATATTTCAGTTTTTAAATGTACTGTCAAGCTAATTATTTGAATTACTAAAATGAATACAAAATAAAAATAAATAATAATAATAAATAAAAAATAGAAAGTCCAATATTTACTCTTGCTTGACTTGTTTCATATGAATTTGAGAATGGCACAGAGTTTGGAGGGAGCCTTAAAATGCTAATACTGAAATTATTGTGCATTTAGGATATACAACTTTAAGAAATCCATGTAAGAATACATTGTCCTTTTGCATGTTTCCCATATTTCTTTTTCTCCGTTGGAAGTAAGGAGACAAAAAGCTACACACTAAATCATATCCATTCTATCAAATGTATGAGTGTAATCATAAAGATATTAAAATAAGATGACATTTCTTCCCCTCTTTGACACACTGAACAATAATGGTCAAACTCCTTCTTACCTTCACTGAGAGTGATGACAGCCAGCATCAGCACAAACACAGACAGAGCGAGACGAGGAGCAGCCATCCTGACGTGAGTGGTCACAGTGTAGCAGTCGGTGAAAGTCTCAGTTGAGCTGGATTAATCTGTTCTCTCTGCTGTGTGAAGCTGTACTTCATCTGATTCTTTTATACAGTACAGAAGTAGTTGTGGGGGCGATCCCAAACTCAGATTTGGAATTGTGTATGACGTGTCAGTATCTCTCACCTTTATCTGCAAGGGGGTTACCAGAGTGGGAGTTTCGTTTAGGCCTTTCTATTTGTGTCTTTATTTAAGTTGATTTCACTTCCCTATCGAGTTGACATTCACTGATGAACCCTGCCTTTAACCTGTAAAGAAGAAATAAAGAAGTCATTCTCTTTGCCCTGAACGTGGTTTCCCTGTGAATTACACATTGCGTATATGATTGTGACCAAAACTTCTGTACTTTCTGTGTGCCGCCCACATGTCACAGCCATAAAAGTTCTTTGAGAGCAGATATATGAAAGCAATCAAAATGAAATAGGCAGCTACCAGCCTTTGTTCCCTATAAAAATTAAATAGCTGTTTGTACAAAATCCCAAATTTTATTTCTCATGTGTAAAACATAATATTTTGCCTGACAAAATTCCTGTTTGGCATTATATAAACAAAATCTCATGAGAGAAAGATTCTGAGTCACAGCGGTAATGTGGAAATGACTTAGGCCTAGTTACCTGGTATGCATGGCAGCTGTGATTACAATGGAGGTTCAAATGAACAGCAGGAAAACCCGTTTGGGGATTCTCAAGGGTTTTTACAAAGGCCATTGCACAACAATAACAATTATATAATAATAGTTCCTTCAATTCCAACAGGGCCCCGCGACCACCTGCGGTCGGTGCTTAAAATGAACTATTTTTAAGAGTTTGGACAGTAGTTCCAAACCTTGGGGTCAGGACATCATCAGGGTCATTTTCTCAGACTTAACAAACCCCTCCAGAGCCACAGAAGACATTATACAGCAGTTTTTACAGGATGATGAGTATGACTAGCAAACTGACCTTGAAGGGCTCAGAGAGAAAATAAGCATAGGATAGCATAAGAGCAATACACTACAGTAATACACACAACCTCACAGACACTTGTCACTAATAGTACTATGTTGTCTATCTGTGTGTGTGTGTGTGTGTGTGTGTGTGTGTGTGTGTGTGTGTGTGTATGCGTGTGCGTGTTTCTATAAAGTTTGGTCACATTACGTGAGTCTGTTTACAAATTATGTGCCTTTTTGTTATATATAAACATTTCCACTGGACAAAATTATAAATCGTTTTTTGTGTTTTTGTTCAAATTTTCATTTTTCTTCTTGTAAATCACAGGTCACCTCTTGTTAGAAGGAGCTAAAATCACCATTTTGTGGTTGTAAACCTCCACAAACCACTTCCGTTATATTTAGGGTTTACATCCATGAAGGTGGGCACCCAAGATTAGTGTCACTTATTTAGTATCTGACCAAATTAATCAACTTCTGTTTATGAAATATGTTTTAATGGCAGGAAAAGTGTTTTTGCAGAACATTATGATGTCACTGTGAAGTTGACCTTTGACCTTGTGGATATAAAATGTCATTATGTCAACATTATATCCTATTAGACATTTGACATTTGTTGAAATTTTGTAAAATAAGCATCTAAATTCTTGAGTCATGGCCAAAAACATGTTTTGTAAGGTCACAGTGATTTTTGTCTACCAAATTCTAATCAGTTCATCCTTCAGTCCACGTGGATGTTTGTAAAATTTGAATAAATTCCCTCAAGGCCTTCTTGAGATATCACTTTCATGAGAATAAGACAGATGTGAGGTCACAGTGACCTTGACCTTTGACTACCAAATTGTAAGCGGTTTATTCTTCGGTCCAAGTGGCCTTTTGTGTCAAATTTGAAAAAATACCCTAGGTGTTGGAATGACGTGTTTACAAAGATGACGTGGATGCAAGGTCACAGTCATCTCAACCTTTGACCGCCATAAGCTAATCATCGTCTAGTCCAAGCAAACATTTGCGCCAAATTTGATTAAATTTTTTTTGAGATATCACGTTCACAAAAATGAAATGAAAGAGCTAATCATCGTTGAGTCCAAGCGAACATTTGCGCCAAATTTGATTAGATTTTGTTGAGATATCGCCTTCACAAAACTGAAAGCAATGAGGTCACGGTGACCTTGACCTTTGACCACCATAACCTGATCAGTTCATCATTGATTCCAAATGGATGTTTGTGCCAAATTTGAAGAAATTCCCTCAAGGTCCTCTTAAGGTATCAAATTCACAAGAATGAGACAGATGGACATCAGTCCCGACGGACAGACAACCATAAAACATAATGTCTCTGGCCTTGGCTATCATCAGCACAGAGGTGTTATTATAAGGGGTTTGGAGTTAATAAATTGTAAATACGTACACTAAAACAATATTTTTAAAGTAGCACAAAAATAAGTGTATAAAATGTGAGCTTCCAAAAAGTAGACGTATACTACAGCAGTATTATTTCTCATCATATATGTACATATTGTACTGTAACAGTTGTCACAGTACAACAGTTGTGAGAGCTCTAGTGCATCTGCATGTCTGAGTCATAGCTCTGCACTTTTAACATGATTTAGTCATAAGAATCCTCCAACTGCATGAACCAGTCATGTGTGAAGACACCTTGCAGCACGAGGAGGAACTGAGTGTAGTGAAATGATACACACTGAACCTTTAAGTTAGTTTAATGTAAGAGAAATAGGTCTCCTTCTACCTCTGTGTTGTTGTATCTTGAAATAAAATAAACTCAACTTGTTCATTTTTTTTGGACAAGAAAGCAATCATTTTTCAGAAACAACTCTCCAATAAAGTTGTATGACAAAATAATAATAATTTTAGCTCTACAGTACGGGTCACAAAGAGTGTCAATGGCTAATTATGCTCAAGTACTATATATGTATAAAACATGCACAATAATTTAGAAGTTAGGCTATACATTAGTAGCCTGGTATAGTAAAACCATTACAATGACATGAGCTCAACTTTCTATTTCGCTCTCTGTATCAGTGTGGACGCGGTGCCACCCCAAACACTTTCAGGGAGTGGAAGTATTCACCTCAACAAACAAACTCCTTCAGCCAATCAGCGTAACAAAACACAGAGAAACATCTACATTACCAGTGGAGCCATTTGATAAGTCAAGCCTTTGCCAAATCAAGTTGCAAGAATAGTGAAAAATGTCTTTTCCTTTAAAAACTCTGCGAGTGCATACTCTTGTTCATCTTTAATTATTGTTATTGACTCTATTTATGCAATTACATCACTTATTGCTGTGTTTACTCAACTAGGGAGCGGGAGCTGCCATTATTGATCACTGTTCTGCAGCAAAATCATCAAGTTGTCGACTACGGTGTGGATCCCTGATTGGCCCCGGTTGGATTGTAATTTCAGGGAAGAGTTCGGGGCAGCAGTGAGTCCAGACTGACACAGAGAGCAAAACAGAATGTTGGGTTCATGTCATCACGATGGTCTTACAGGCTAATAAGTTAAGGAATGTTTACATTAAGATAAAGGAACAAGCAAACCTCTACATGAAGACCACGGAGCATGTTCACTTATTTTAACCTTTACCAAAACTAAGTCAAAAGCTGGACTATAGAAAAATAAGTGAACGATAAAAACTTAATGACATACATGTTAATGAATATATTAACAACCATTTACTAATATTAGCTAATAAATGTCAACAAGAGACATTTGTTAACAGTTACTTAATGCTTTTTATTGTATTAACTGTTAGTAAACGCTTATTACTGAATTAACTAATGATAATAGCAATAGCAAACTATTTAACAAAGTATAAATGAATACCTTAATTAACATGAACACCATTAATAAATTATTACTAGAGATTTTAGTTAAGTGTTCATTAACCATTAGTTAATGCTTACGACTGAATCGACTAGTGTTACTGTACTATTAATAACACACCCTTGCTTAATGCAGTACACTCCCAGGGGATTTTCTGTGGGAGTTTCACTTAGTGGATAATGTTGTTTTGTTGTGTGTGTTATGTGTGTAACTGTCATGACCAAGTCAGTTGTCTCTATGATTTATGACTCTTCTCTATTTGTTATAATGTTACACTAAATGTTGCTGTCACCGTATGATTTTTCAGACTCCTAGCAGGAGTCCTCATGAGTTTTATCTGAGGAAAGTTATAGTCTCCTCATCGCTCCACACAGACTCTGTCTCTGTTAAGAAACCACAATCATACTCTGGGTTATTTATATGACTGAATCATATAAACACATTATGTACCTGCGCGGGTGCTGTTCATGCACAGCTCTTGTTAAACAGAAAGTAACACTAATACGCTGGCAGTGGTAACTCTTAAACTTAATCAGTGTTACACGAAGCACAGTGCTCATGTATTCAGACTCAAACAGCTGTCAAAGCTGACTGACAGCTGATCCAGCTGTAACAGCTGCTGCTGTCATCAGAACCAGGTGTCGCTTCATGAGACGATTCAAACATATATATACCCTATTTCCTCTCTACCTGCATGGTACATGGTGGAAAAGATGCAAGTGAGGGAAACGTGGATGCAATATGAGAGACTTGGGATGCACCCATAGAGACAGACATGCTTACCAACAGGCAATCTAAGAATTTACCTAATCTGCATGTTTTTAGACTGTGGGAGGAAGCTAGAGAACCTGGAGAAAACCCACGCTGACACGAGCAGAACATGCAAACTCCCCTGAGACTCCAGAGATTCCCCTCCACTTCCTGATGACAAAGTCAGCTAAGATGTGAAACGTAACTTTAGATAAGTTGATATGACACACATGAAATTTAAATGTATCTGTGGTTTGCAGAAACCTACATGGCCAACATTTCCCTCTGGTGACTGAGCTTCAAATATTGGAGTGTATATAAAACAAATAAAAAATTGCTATTGCTGGAAGCCAGAGAGGTCTTTGATGTGTTTTCTGTGGATTTGCTGCCCTCAAGTGGTTAAAACAATAATCAATGCAGCTGTAAAATTACAGACTAGCAATACTGCTATCCAACCGGGTGATGTGGGGACTGCTTTGTAAACATTTGAGACAAGAATTTTACAAACTAACAGATCTGTTATTTTCCCCATCAGGCAAGGAACCAACAACACTCAAATGTAACAAAATAAGACACAGTTCAGTTTCAGATGCTTAAAACATTGATTGAAAATCTCCTGCACACTGCTTTGTAGAGTCCATTCTTTTTGTCATAGCATTAAGGACTTGATCTCCTGGGTGTCTGTGAACTTTGGGTGATGAAACTCATTGGCCTCTATTCCAAAGCACCACACCTGTGTGTAGTTCTTGATTTCTTCCAGCTCGTACTCTGTCAGGCATTTCCTCAGAACAGCCGTACATGGGGTAAAGAGATATCTCAGGTACTTTTTTCTTGATCTCATATGGACATCACAAGTCTCTAAAATAAGGATTAAAAAACAGCAACCCAAAAACCAAACACTGGTGGGACAGCCCTGAATAGCATGTTGATGGGAGGTTTGGCCGATCAGTGGGAGCACATTGATTGTAAGGATCAAAATATTTACTGGGAACAAGTCTTTGCAAGTTTATACAGAAGCTTAGAACTGATAGGCCAGAAAAAAACAAACAAATAAAAAAATAAAAAGATCATTATGAGGTGATAACATGTAAAGTTTCTTGCTATAACAATATTTCTGTTCCGTTTTTACAAGATATTGTTATGTTATGACAAAAAGCTTTTCTTATTTACCTGATACTGATAAGTTTTTTTCCCATGTTGTAGTATCAATACGCTCAGCAATACACTTCAAAAACACCACAAGAAGCCTCCAATTTTTGGGGGGGATTAAGCCAGTAATTGTACCACGGTTGGTATTGGTGCCATTGATGGGTAACACATACCAAGTTTTAGCCCTGCAGTTTTACCACTGTGACTACTTCAACCGTAAAGGCTGGCATCACATCATCCTTCAAGGAGCTGTAGATGGAAAGGGACTATTCTGGGATGTATATTCAGGAACGGCTGGGAGTTGCATGATGCTCGAGTTCTAAGACTGTCCACATTGTGGGAGTTGGTTGAGCATGGTGGCATTTTTCCCTGATGACACAAGGAACATTCGTGGGGTGAATGAATGTTGGCTATTACATCCTGGGAGACTGCCTGTCCCTTGCAGAACTGGCTTCTGAAACCATTCCCTGACACTGGTCGGCTGACACCAGAACAACAGTGGTGGGGAAAAAAATGCCTTTGGCAGACTGAAGGGAAGGTGAGGTTGCCTTATGAAACTGTCCGTGTTGTATCTACAAAGCTGATTCATTTATTTTAACGTAATTACAACTATATAAGAAATGATATGAGTCAAAAGCAAGGTGAACAGAAGCGTATGTGGTTTAACAAAACTTACTTTATATCAACAAAAAAAAAAGTGCAAGTACAAAGTGAAGTATTGAGAGCAAACAATGTGCAAATACAAATCAGTGCAAAGCTGGAAACTATACACAAAAGGTGCATTAAACAACACCCAATATGCTGTTGTCAGCTGTAGCAGCAATGTCCAATACTGTCCACATACGTTATCAGCTAGTAGAGGGTCCTGAGTCGCGCCGGCCACTCATCACTTGTATGAGCTGGTCCAGTGTACTAAGGAACGCTTGCTTAAAAGCTAAAGTCTCCTGATGGTGTTCCCTTGCCAGCTCTGCTTCCTGGCGCCTTGCATCCCTGGCGTCCTCCAGCATCCTGCGGAGGTGCTGGTCCTGATGCTGTTGCAGCTCCAGCAGTCTCTCCATCTGCCTCTTGTGAGACGCATGCATTTCCCTCAGGACAGTCACCAAATCCTCCTGGTCCTGTCTCCTCTTGCCTAGATGACAAAGCAAACAGGAATGGGATAAGTTGAGCAAAGCATTTCTTTCCACATGTTTGTCTGGCAGAGGGATGTGAGTATGAGTCATTTTGAAGATGAAATTGTTTATATCCCTCATGTCCAATGAAAGGTATGTTTGTTAAATGTGCTGTATATGTAGTGCGGTTGGCTGGGCCACCTTAAAGGTTAAGAGGGCCTGATCTCACGTTCCCCATAATAACGGACGGTATAGATGGTTTGTACCATCTTTGCCGCTACCGACGCTGTACTCCAGCTCTGCACCCCGCCTCTTTCTCCTTAAGTCCTTGGGGATCTCCGGTCTGCTGGAAGGAGCTGGAGTCGACCACCACCTGGCTGCATGGACGATCGACTACCTCACCAGCAGACCACAGTATGTGAGGCTTCGTGACTGTGTGTCTGATGTGGTAGTCTGCAGCACAGGAGCTCCACAGGGGACAGTCCTCGCCCCCCCTCCTCTTCACCCTGTATACATCAGACTTCAGATACAACATGGACAGCTGCCACCTCCAGAAGTTTCTCTGATGATACAGCCATTGTTGGATGTGTGTCAGAGGGGAATGATCTGGAGTACAGGGGGGTCATCACGGACTTTGTCAACTAGTGTGTGGTCAACCATCTTCACATCAACGCCGGCAAGACAAAGGAGTTAGTGATTGACTTATGCAGAAAAGCGCCGCAGACTACTCCAGTGAACATCCAGGGTTTGGACATTGAGGTCGTGGAGGAGTACAAATACTTGGGTGTTCAGCTCAACAATAAACTGGACAACACCTCTCACCCCCTACATGAGACTGTCCGTGCACTGAGCAGCTCATTCAGCAGCAGACTGCTTCACCCACAGTGCAAGAAGAAGCGCTATCGCAGGTCATTCATCCCATCAGCTGTCTCCCCAAGCATCCACTCCTTTTGCACGGTTGAGTGTTTACTGTGTTTTCACCTGACACTTTGTTTTTAGTTTTGCATGATGTGAGTGTGTAACCTCGCTCCCCCTTTTCTTCCCCCCCGGCTAGCAGTTCTCAACTTATACAGCTACAATTTATTTTTGTATGTTCAGGTTTTAGTTTCGCTTAGGAGTGTCAAATGGGTTTTCATGGTTGCTGTTTTGTTACGTCTTGTTTGTACACATCTTGTAAACAGAATGGTTATTACTTGGAAACCTCGTCTCTGCTGTCCCCTTTGTGTCAAATTGGTGAAGAGGACCATCTGAAATGGTCCCAGTCCTCACCCTGCAGTCACATATAAGATGCATTGCTGCAGTTTAATCCCCAATAGTAGGCCTATGTAGGAGTTACAATTAGCACAACCTTAAACATTTAAAGCGGTCAAATTCAACTTTTCAAATCGCGAATACAATTTTCAGACATTCTATAATTTTACATGAGTAAGATTTCAAATGGGGTGAAGCATTTTTATTGTGTGGTTATTATGTATAGCATCTGATTACGCCTTTCTCCGCAGTTCTGGGGTACTGATTAAACCAAGTGTTTTGCCAAGGCTGCTTTCTTACCTGGACGTCGCAGCATTGCAGGGAAGCCGGTGTCTGTGGAGGTGGACGAGTACGCTGCTGGTTCCGGGCTGTGTGGCGAATCCGAGCTTTCTTCACTGGCAGAGGGGGCGGCGGAGTCCTCACTACCGGAGCTCTCGGTTGAGAACGTCGCATCTTAAGCAGAAACGTAAAACATATCACGAGTTAACTACATTCACTTTACACCGATACGAAACAGCAGTACGTCAACAGCCACACGCAATGTGTCGCTAGTTATAGCTGAATGCTAACAATGTGTCACTAGCGGGCAGAACTGGTTAGCACGTGAGCCAAAACAGTAAAGATTTCACGCAGGTTTGAACAGTGATGTTAGCGTAACAGTGAAGTGAGACTGAACGCAGAGTACAGGGCTAACACATTAGCTAAGGCAACAATAAGTTACTCACTGTCGCCCTCCAGCAGGGACTCTAGCGGAGTCTCTCTTCCGCTGCTCGTCGGCCTGTGTCTACAAATGGCGTCCATTGTATCGAACCACTGCCAGGTCTTTTTTTGCTTGCGCCACTCCGGTCGATATTTCAAAATAACATCAGACAGGCTCCAGTGTTGAAAACAAACCGCAGCAATGGGTGTGCTTTTTAAAAATGGCGGGTTTCCGCTTTATTGTCGAGCAAAAGTGACGATTCTTTGATAGCCAATCAACAGACGGCAGTGTTTTTAGCTCCACCTTTTAGTACCGCGCCTGCGTACTCAGTACCCAACAGATGATACAGAGGGCCCTCTGTATCATCTGTTGGGTACCCAGACAGAATGGGGTTCCTTTGGTACCATCCACAGACAGGAAAAAGTACCGAACTGAGCTGAACTGAACCGTACTACTCCGTGATGAGATGATTACATATTGTTCACCATATTTATTTAAATGGAAAAAGTCAGCTGTTGCAACTGACCCCAACCCTGGAGACAAGTACAACACCACAGAGACGGTTGTAACATATTAAAAATACAATAAATTTCACTAATTCACTCTATTTTTTTCAGTAAGCACAATTCTGAGAACACAGATTGTTACAGAGTTATGTTAAAATCGTATTTATTTATATGATAATATTATAGTATTATTATTTATTGAGTTTTGTTTGTGGGGAACTCCTCTGTTAAACTGGATTTATAGATGCGCATCTTTATGTTGTGAGCATTTATACTTGTGCAGTGGTGTGTCTGTGTCACTCTGCAGTAACACCTCCGAAACACTAGTCAGCTGTGGTGTCGCTGTGAAATGCTGTAACTTTTAGTTTATTCCAAATACACATTAAATATGGCTTAATAGCGACAGTTTCAAACACAAGTACACAAATCAGCTTCACCATAACTCACAGCATTCACAGACAGAGTATTTGTCTTTTGCAGGACACATTTTTAACACATACAACATGCTAATGTTTTTAGCACAAGCCTACAGCATTTTACATTGCATAAATTAGCCTAGCAGCTAGCGGACTTTTCCTCTACTCTTATGAAGCCAGGGACGACAGCAACATTTAACAAAGATTATGTTATGAAATTTGGTTCCATTACAACTCACATGGTTCACTGGCAAAACAACTGTCTTATTATAGACACGTTTTCAAAATAAATATAACATGCTAACGTGGCACATGTCTCCTCCAGGATGGCACATGTCTGGATGTGCCATCCTGGAGGAGCTGGACTACCTGTGCAACCTGACTGGGCTGCAGGTACCACCTCATGCTACCAGCAGTGACAAGGACACTAGCAAAACACAAAACTAGAGAAGAGTCAGTCAGGAAGGATAAGGAGAGAGCAACTGTCTGTGGCCACCACATGTGACACCATTCCCTTTTTGGGGGTTGTCTTGGTTTTGCCTCTCCATTGCACCTGTTGTTACTTTCATTTGCACCAAAGCAGGTGAAACTGATTCACAATCACTTGTGCTTCCTAAATGGACACACTGATATCCCTAAAGTCTAACTGACTTGGTGTTATACTGTGACAAATAAGTGTTTCCTTAATTTTTTGATCAGTGTACATGTAACATTAATAACACATTATTTTGTCACAATTCCTGCTGTAATTTGAGATAATCCAGTCCTCACTGTCACTTGACCAATACAGTCTGCCCTCTCTGAATAGCAGACTCTGAGCTCCCTCATGATGTCATAGCCGTCCTCCACCACCTGAGGGCAGAGCAGGACAAAACATCTCAGCGAGACAATCAGTCCTGGAAATTTGAAAATGAGAATGAAATAAGCAAAAGCACTGTTAAAAATAAAAAAAGATAATAAAATAAAATAAAAAAAATATATATAAGTGATTTGCGTGTGTGGTCCCTGGATGTTTCTTGTTATCCAAGTGGACTCCATTCTGCACACGCAAACACAGAGCTGCTTTTTTTCATTACACATAAAATATACTGTGATTAGTAATGTTGGTAAGTCATAAAGGCCCATAGAAGCTGATGCAGTTGTAAATGTTATAGGGTTCGTTCACCCAAATTAGGAAACCCATATTTCCTAATTTAGGAAACCCATATTTCCTAATTTATATAGGGTAGTGATTACCAGCTATACAGTTAGTTTGTGCTTAATTTGACCAGATTTTGTTATCACTGCTAATGCAGAGATTCGCTGTGTCTTTCCAAAAGCACAATGGCCACATGTCTGCCATGTTTCATAAAATACTTATCAATTGAGGAGCCTCCCCTGCTGCAGGGAAACGATGATGTGGCGTGTGTGTCTCTCTCTCTCCTTTCTGTATAGGTGAGCCACAGAGAGCATGTTCAACACAAGTGCAGTTTTCTCCTGATTTCAGAGGACAGCTGTCAGGGAGCAAGAAAAGGTTCAGGCACCCTGCAGCTGGTGTGGCAAGGAGGGTGTGTGTGGGGGCGTGGCAGGGAGGGGGGCATTTCAAAGTGCAAGGATGCATGAGAAAGGTTTTGTCAGTTTTGTATTACATTTACACCCATGCTTTTCTGCCTTTTGCTCTGCAGTGTTATGTGCTGTGTCTATCTGGTCATTATACGTGTTTGTGTGAAAATGCAGAGACATCTTAATTTTCCACATCACCACAGCCTTAGAATACCGAACATTTTGTTCGATATATTTCTTTGAAAATATCATTCAAATTGTAGAATTCTAAGATATAGTTCAAAAATATGACTGTGTTCCTTTTAAAAGCTCTGTTGAGCACCACTCACATGTACTGCAAGTCCTATTGGAGCTGTTTCCAGTACTAATGTACTATCATTTCAAAACAAGAGAGTCAACAAACTGAAAACTACATTGATTTACATCTGTTTACTGCTGCCACCAATCTGGAGGGATTCAAGAGAATACAACCTGCAACCTATAGCTGAATTTAAGAGGATGCTTTTGGGAATGTTGTATGAATTATTGAAGGACTGAAAAATACAAAAGTCTACCACTGTTATCACCACATGGTTGATAGTTCCTGATGACAAAACTGATCAAGCATGTAGGTTATTTATTTATTTCAACATTCTGATTGCATATACAGGCACACCAGCGTTTCATTTGTCATGGGTTTAATATGTGTATGTGCAGTGTACTTTCTGACAGAGATGGGAATGGGATACCTGCTGGGGACTCTTCATTATTTATGAGAGAGGAGAGGGTGATGCAAAATGGGGATAGCGCCATAAATAATTTTTAAGCACTTCGGAGGGAGTTCTGTGTTTGATTTGGCTTAGGGGAGCGACATTCAATTTTATATGGCTATATTTTGTATGTTTTTTAAATACTCTCAGAGCTCCAAGACACGCAAGTGGATTTGAAATGCATATCTTCTTTAAAAATCTCCACAATCTACCATTTATCAGAGCAAGAAAATGTGATATATTTATTTATAGTGGAGGGAGAGTCATGCATTTTCCCCAGTCACTCAATGAGGCTCAAGAAAAAACATTTGTAGCCACAGTCCCCTGTTATTCGCCATTCAGCGTCACTGGTGGAAATAGGATATTGTCATATTGCGTGTCTGCTTCCATGTATCTGTGACTCTGTGACTTACCTGCTGACAGAGAAAAATCCACTTGACAGATGAAATTCACACCAAGACAAATTGCTCAGGTTTCTTTTGGATCTCCTTTTAGGTTGTCTGGGAAGCGCAGCTTTTTTAAATTCTGCAGCATCAAGCTGACCACAGACAGACAAATCAGTACCGGACATAGGGCAAATTTACTTTCAAAATAAAAGCGACTATTTAAAAATAGACCTAATTGGGCCTCATGTACACGTGACTGCTGCCATCAAACAGAATATTTTATTAGATAATAGTTTTAGTGGGCCATCTGGAGGATCTTTATTTACACAACATCTTCTAAATCACTAAAGAAATAATGACATTAATTAGTAGAAGCCCAATAATTGTTTGGTATCAGTTTATAAATCTTCTTTCAATGCTTTTTCTAAAAAGCTGATAACCATTTATTTTGTTAACATTGATTATTAGCGATACTTAGTGTAAGGCTTTGGCCATTATACTCACTGATTGGCTGGCTAACCCTAACACAACCTACGCCCTAAGACAAGGGCGTGGTTTTTTTGTCATTTGGTGATGCTAATTCTGAGCATCATACAGTTAACTTGAATGAATCAATGAATTTTTATGCACCAATTTGTGTATTTTTCTGCATCAATTTATGATGGAAATGGCTTTAATTTTGTCTCAAGTTCACTGCCACTATCATGTGTTTATTTGTGGGCACATGATCTAAATATTAAAGGGGAACACCACTTAATTAGGAATTTTAGTATGTTATTTCAATGTTCTAGCATGAGCTACTCTCTCTCGTGCAATGAAATCTTGAACTTGTGATGCCATAGTGTATAAAGTCTGGAGCTTCTGTACAGACAATGAAAAGGAGACTGATTTTGTGAACTGACAGAATGTTTCTTTTCATTTTTGATACCAAAATGAGCTTTAATCTATTGCAGTGTTGTCAGCTGAGAAACAGAAAATGTACCCATATAGCCAGAACATTCCCCTGGCTGCTCTCATCTATAACATCTTTACCAATTCATTGTCTATGGGGCAGCTCCAGACTCTATACCCCATGACATCACAAATTTGAGTTTCAGCACTTTAATTTTCTGAATTTGGGAGAGTTTTTCATGTTAACTAATATTTTTGGACTATCTTACACAAGAGGAATAACATGTATGAATTTTAAAAATGGTTGTAGTTCCCCTTTTAGTAGGACCTGTACCCTGGTCACCTGTACACTAATGGCTCTACATTACGTCTTCGTTAATGAGAGTTTTATTCTCGAAAGACACAAACCGGAAGTCCACTCTCTGTGCTGCCGTCGGGTTCAACGCTAGTGTACAACACGGGGGGCAGCAGACACACGGCGACTATCATGTGAGGAGCAGGTCGCTGGAGGGAACCGCAGCGCCGACTTTAGTGTATTACCCGTCCTGTGAGGATAGTTTGGGACTTCCACTGCGGACATATTGTGGATAACAGCCGGGGGACACCAGCGGGACTGCGGCTTCTTTTTCATGGACTGGGTGTAAGTAGCTGACAGCCGCACTTCTCTGTGAGCGTGAGTGTACGACTGAGCGCTTATCAGGAATGTTATGTTGAAATGGTTCATATGAGACACATTCAGCTCACACCGCCAGGAAAATGATTGTGTTTTTTATTGTCTGTGTGTCATGCTTGTTTGAAGATAACTGTTACAGGAATCCAGCTGCTGGTGAATTATTTATCACTGGCTGAAACTTAATAGATGGTGCAACAGGTGACGTGTGGAGGCCCTAGACAAAAGGTTTGGTGGTCAGTTGGTTTACAAAATCATTTGTAGACTATGATGAAAATAAGACTTACTGCTATTAATGTAATGAATAGTCAGTATGTGTAGGCAAACTATGGACTGAAGCTATAAATTCTTGACTATCAGATAACATTCATATTCCAATCCACAGATACAAGGAAGGTTTGCTTGATTTTACATGCACTATATACTAATTTCCTAAATTCCTGCACTCTGGGGAGTGTTTATGCACTAACTTGCACTTTTTTGCATCATTTTTTGCTGTAAATGTGTTGAATTTTGTCAGATTATAAGTTCTCTGCTGCTACTGTCATGTTTTTATTGGGGGGAACAAATGCACATGTACTAAATAATGAGGGGAACCCCCTCAAAATCTACATAGACACAGACACACAAACATACACCATAGACCTTGACTAGAACTAAAAAAAATGCTATAATTTCTTTCACTTTGCACCCCCCACACAATACCCAGGTACAGATTAGAGTAGTTGCCAATGAGTTGCCACTGCTCCCTTAAACAAGCTGTAACTTTAGGCAGAAAAAAGGACGTCAAAGAGGAGATGAAGTTGCAGAAAGGCCAGTTTCATAGTGGGCAGACACATTTACCCACCTTATCAGTGCGATCTGTAGCCCATCTCAGTGAACATTCTCTTGGGGGTTTCAAAGTGGTGCATGTGAACTTGTAGTTTTATATAGTGGCACAAGTGTATCCCTCCTCATCTTCCAGATGATTTCTGTGTGCAGCAGGTGGCTTCACGTCCTCAAAGACCTGAAATCCAGTCAGGCGTGAAGGCTCGTGTCATTTTAGAGACCCGCAGTTGTTGTGGAGTGATGTTTCAGTAGTAGGATAAACTTTCACTCAATTTTCACTTGACTAATATGATGGATTAGTCTTCATTAGAACAGGATATGTGTTCAAACTTAATGAGTGCTTCCCCCCTTTTTTTAACATAAGCCTGCCAAGCAGCGCTGAAGTACAACATCAGTGCTGCTTTCTGTCTTCAGAAAAGGGAACTGTGCATCAACTGGTCCCGCACTGATTGAGTGAGTTGTTATGGCTCTATTCATATACACAGATTATGGATTTGAGGTAAATGAGCATTAGGAAGAGCAATTGTTGGAAGTAGCTTATAGTTGCTGAATGTGAGAGTTGGTTAGAAGCAGCTTGTCCAGCATAAAGGGCTAACGGGTCAGAGGTCCAGGACTTGGACAAATCCTTGTTAAATGCTGGTTTTACATGGGGGTAACCACAGAGAAAAAGGCTTTGTTACCTTGTTGCTGCTGATTCTGCATCATCACTGCTGACTAAACCACGTGCACTTTAAAACTTTGCCCAACGGCAACTTTAGGAAGGAAAAAGAAGTTTTTTTGTTTTTTTTTACTTGTGTCCAGCAGCGTGTTGTACCTGTGATTGCATATAGTATTTCCTTTTTCCCCTTTTGTGCTTTGATCTCCTCTTCCTACTAAACCTCAAGATGTAAATCTCTGACCATTTTATGTTGGCGTTTCCTACTTATCTGTACCATGATGCCTTTGGGAGGGAAAAAAACAAGCCGTTGCACAAGCTGTCACTTCCTGGAATGAGTGGTTGACTTATAAGGGGGTGTCACTGCATATATCAGCCCAGGGGGGAAAGCAGCAAGACAAAAATACACCAGGGAGCCCAGTGTCACTGTCACTGGATGACCAGTGGGTTGCTGTCAGATGAGAAAGGCCAAGTTGAGCAGCAGCATGTCAGGGAATTTTCCAAAGGTTGGGTTGAGAACCACAATTTGAATTATATGATGAGTGTGATGGCTCCTTTATTATGTTATCTATGATGCATACTATATATAAGATCAGGTAAAAAATATGGATTGCAGATTATATGCTTAAACCTGCAGTATCAGTATTGCATCAAATGACTTCATGTAACATCAGTCATAATGATAAAGTCATAGAGAATTATCACCAAACTCTGCAGCTCGAGCCTTCAAGCCTCTCTTGGGTCCATTTTAGAACAGCTAACACCAAACAGTAGTCATAGATAGCAACTTGCCGACATCTAGCAGCTAAAGAGCCATATATTTGTCTCAGGAGTTGGTGGAGACCAAGCAGTTACCTGTGGGGCTGAAAAATAAAGCCAACACAGAGTTGCCAAAAAATTCAATTTCATACACTTCCACTTGAGGCTGGCTCCAAAAATGAGTCAACCTCCACCTTTACAACGGAAATTAACAAGTTTACAGGCTGGTACAAAAATGATTTTGGTCTCTATAGCTAATTTCCATGTTCATGACAACTGTGTGGGGTGATTTTTTTTATAGAACTCACCTGTTTATATTTTATTAAACCTTAAAGTTACGTATAATTATGCCCGTGCCACTTTAAGTGGCATGCTGTCTACTGACAGTGTTCTCAGCTTCTCAGTTAGTTTTACCCATTGCGCCAGCCTTTTGCCCAAATATGGTCATTTCTGGCTCCAAAAAACAAGAAGGCGATGGCCAAAATGCCAAACTTCAAAACAGGAGTCCACAAACTAAAGGGTGATGTCATGGTAGCTACATCCATTACTTTTACACGCTATGGCTGACACCAAAACAAATAAGGGGGTAATAGGCCCTAAAAGAGAGAACGCCTGGCAAAACTGTGAAATAAAAGCACCAAAACAGCAAACTAGCTCCAACAAATGCTGCTCTCCTTCCAGCAAACAGTCATTTCACTATCTGCCTGCTTAGCTCAAGCTAACACAGCAGCAGCAGTGACTAACACCGGAAGCTGAGCTGTTACAAGAAGAACAAGAACAAGAAGTCCGAGGGTTTAGGGTCTGCACGTTTAAGTCACAGTCTGAAAACACTGACCACTGGCCGGACCACTGGCTGGGCTGACATGTTGTACACCAGTAGTCCAAGGGTTAAATGCTTATTAGACCAGAAAATCCTGTGCGTCTTGAGGACACAGGGGTCCAAATCCCACCCTATAAAATGGGGTCTTAGATTTATCCAGACAAACATAAAATCTGGACAGTCTACTGCATTATAAGGCACAGCTGTCCTTGAGGGCTGGAGTATTAAAACAAATGTATATCCAGTACAGATTTTGCAAAATTGTTTATTACAGTATCAACAAAATCTGAACAATATAACTTGGATTTACTTCAGTGCTGTTGTATTTGTAGATGCTGATATAGCGAAGTGGTTTACTGGTTAATTCAGGACACCCTTACACTTACTGTAATTGTGTCATGCAGTTGCTGTGCATTGTGGACATACTGTATGGGATATAGCCTAATGTCACAACTGGTATTAAATTAAAAGAAATAATCCAACCCCAAACCTCTACAATGTGCAGTGCTAATACTGTGAGGATTAAGGGTTTGATTTCAGGGCTCCCATGCACCAATTAAAGATTTTCGCACAAGCAAGCATATGGTCCTGTGTTATTCAAGCTACAGTAGTCTGTGTTGTAACAGGTGCTGAGTGAGGCCTGACTCGTATTCTCACTCATAAGTAGGCAAAGTCTGCATCATTAATCCTCAAAATATGGCAATCTTGATTCAGGCATGTGCGCAATTTCTGTTCTGAAGAACAATGATTCTGCCCTATTCAGAGATTTGCATATTTAGAGTGATTGCTCATAATTTGTCCCTGCTGTGGCACCCACAAATGTACTTCAAGGCTGACAGACTCTTCCTGAACCCACCATTTTGCGAACACTCAATCAGTCAAATTAGCCATGAAGCTATCAGTGATGTCAGGCTGGGTCGCCACAGAGAGTGTCCAGTCCTTGGTCGCTGTTGTTTTGGAGGCTGACGCATGCGTAGCTTATAGCTTTTCTAACATACTGTAAATGTAGGTTAGCTTTACCAAAGATATTCAGGGATTTCCTTGCCTCATTGTATGAACTTAAACACAATGTGTAGAGCATCCTGACAATGCCACGCTCCACTGCGAAGCAGCCAACTCCATAAGTGAACTTTTGTCACCTATCCAGCCAAAAGTTGTCTTAAAACCATCACTGTAAGCTGAGTAAAATGGTGTAAATATCACTAAATTGGAAGTAAAATAGTTGACTATACAATATACCAACCCTGCAAGTAGAAAGCACTTACGTTAAATAATAATCCATATGAGACCAAATTATCTACCAGTCATTCCATTAAAATGTTGGTTCGGACCTGGTTGGTTACTAATGCACGATGATAAGCACTAAGAAAATGATGATATTATTATACAGAGAATGGCTTAAGGCTCTACTCATCTCACACAGTCTGGCTTTCTTAGTGGGGACAGCCTCGGTAAACTAAATAGTATTGGCTGCGCTCCGAATTGTTACGTTACCAAACTGAGATCGAGCCAGAGTTGATGGCTAAACTTGACTGTCAGCCTTTCAGGAAACATATTACTCTGGCTGGGTATGCAGTAACAGACAGCATGCAAGGCAAATTTACGTCTGTGTGTATATAGAAAATACACACACACACACAAACACACACGCATATATATTTATGCGTGTGTGTGTATTTTTTCTCTTCTTGCCTATCAGTCTGTATCCCCTCTCTAAATTCTGAGTTTTTTGTGGGTCTGTGAATGCAGCACAGGCGATATTCTTCTTTCTTAGCTCAGCAGCAGTTTGTGGTGTTTTGAGTGGCAGGGTGGATAATTGATCAGTCAGTCAATCTCAATCCATCAGAGCTGATCAGACAGATGATAAGAGGAACAGCTGTTTATGAATGACAGCAAACTTTTACACACAGCACAATTAACAAGTAAGTTTCACTTTCACTGTGCCTGGCATTCCACTGCACAGTCTGTGCCAGAGTACGCTGTGCCCTCAGAGTATGGAGCAAAGAATTACCGGATGGTATATATATTTCAACAGAGCACCTAATAAAGGGAGAGAAAAAAAAAGAGAAAATGTGGCAGCAGGTATTTTTATTGTGGCGGGCTGCTTGTGTTTCACATGTATCAAGATTTTTGTCAGATGGAATGTGAAACAGTTCATTGCTTTTGAACTGATATGTTCCCATCAGCGGCAGTCATCTGCGTGTAGGGGTATGTGGGTGCAGAAGAACAGTTATTGTGTCAGAATATGACACAATTGGCCTATCGAATGTTGAACTAATGTATAAAAGTTGTTCAGATCTTCAATAGATGCTTATTTGGTCTGAGGCCAGTAAGCAAATGCAGCTCAATGTTCAGTTGTCAGTGATGTTGAACAGCATTTCTGTAGTTTCCTATCTATACAAATAACTGATACCATTACAAAACATGCAGTTACACTACTGATGTCAGCAATGCCAATTTAGGTCTTGTCACTAAACCTTTCCTTTTACAGTCATATTGGTTTTATTGGTGTTTACCACATGTTTGGACACTCCCACATGCTCCAGTACAACCTTTGTACTAAAGCTAAGAATCAACACTATGACCTTATTTGTGAAAACGTATTCAAAGAAACAGACCAGGTGCGATAAGGTAAATCCTTATAAGGAATCTTTGATCCTGATGAGCTGTTGAACACAGACATTGTTATCTTGCTCCCTATATCTGTTGAATTACAAACCACTGTTAAAACCACAACTTGAGTTCCTGGAGACAGTATCATTCTTCACCTCATGGTATGTACAAACAGTACTATCTACACTGAGTGTTTTAATTCAGCTGGGCTTGTTTCCTGTGGGCAGCAGTCACACTATTTTTCTGTTTTGTGTTTTAATCTCAACTATAAAGACCAAAGGAGAGATAGATATTTGGTCAAGAATCTGTAGAAGAAGTTAATGTTTCCTTTGGCATATTGTTTGTAAATGTTAATGTGTTGGTATTGGCTTAATAAATGTTGTAATAATATAAAATAGTCGATTATTACATGCCTCATAATCTTGAATGCTTTCAGAAACAGCAGAAAGACGATATGGGATTTTGACCCAGCAGTGAACATAGTCAGTTTGGGTGTTGATCTGAGACAGTTTGATCTTTGATTGAACTGTAGAATTTCTAAATTGGTAATGTCCACTAAGTCAACACTTGTCTACTAGTTTATTGTGTTGTGGTTCTACAGGTCTGTCTTTGTAAGATTTTACCAGTGCTTCAGGCAATGGTAAAAAAGACGGGATGTTCACATTTTCTGTTTATATAGGGATTAAAGGTGCACCCAGAAAGTTTTCAGAAGTGGACGGATGGGGCTGCTGAAAGTCTTTGCAGCACACCAAAACCAAAACCCTGACTGAATTTGAGGAATACGATTATGCTGCTGAGGTATATAGGCTAGTTGAAAAACTATGGTAATCTAGAGAATTGAGAATCGATATATTGTGGTTTCTGAATTTACAGTAATGTCACTAATTATCTGATGTGCATAGACTCATACTGGTACAGTTAACATTTTCAGTTCCATGACAATCCTGTTTTTATGTGTTATGTATCTGTACGTGTTACACGTTCTTTTCCCAAATAAGATAAATATACAGCTTTGATTTGGAGTAAATTGATTGTATGAAACAACACACTTATGGATACCCATAGAACTGATTTTCTTGATGAGAAGGTTCAAGGCACCCCTTTGAAAATGGCCATGCCACTTGGTCCTTGCCAAAATTTAGCCTAACTTTGGAGAGTTGGAGAGGGCACCTGAGCATCTTAAAGACAGTAATATCAGCCACCAATATTTTCCAGGGGGTCGTGAGGGGGCCAGCAGTTGTACCAGGGGGACATGGCCCCGCCGGTCCCTACTTGGGTTTGCCACTGGTTGAAGAAAGCTAGCTAGCTGTCTTGTGGCTGGTGTTTTTTTCATTAATGCACTGACAGGCTTGTGCTATCAATCTTCTCATTTAACTGTGGACAGAAAATGTCAATAAGTGTGTTTCCCAACATTTCAAACTATGTCTTAACCCTTTGTCTTTGTAATTTTGTGTAATGGTAGTTTAACTAGCATGATGTCAGCATTGTTGTTTCAGTACTGAACTGAATTTGAGAGCAGATGTTGTCATTACTAGTCATTTTTAGGCTGCCTTGACATTGCTGTTCATTTGTGTGTGAATCCAGAATGATTTCCATGCATTTGAATTTTGGTTGTGTGGACTTTGCAATTAGACTGCTCCCTCATATTTACATCTGATGAACCAGACAAGAGATGCAAATCTTTCAACCCTTGTCCTCCTTCCTCCTCGCACACAGCCTGCTCAAGATGGCGTGCCCTACCTGATTTGTGCCTTAAGGGAAGTACAAAGCACAGATATTGTTATAACTACAGTGCACTCCCTGTCCCAGTATTGCTCATGGCAATTGCAAATATATAATATTATAGTTCAGAATATGCTGAAACTTTTGTAAGCTCATGTCTTGGAAGCCCCCAGAGGCCTGAGGGTAGAGACTAAAGCCCCAGTAAGCCTGTGCATTAAGGGCCCATTTCCCATTGGCCACTATCAGAGCCAAGTTCCGCTGATAACAATAGTTAGTAAGATGTCCTGTCTGCATTGATTAATTGGCCAAACCGATAATCAGTTGACCTTTAGTACAAATGAAATGCGAGCATTTTCAGGTGGCTTACCAGGTTTTTTTGTTTTTATAGTGGCTCTGCGGTCCACCACAGCCAGGCCAAGTGAGAACAGACTCAAAACGCAGTTTAAGTAAGAGCTAACGCTATGTTGAAGTCACAGTTGATTTTACAGTGTTTTGTCAATCCCACCAGTGCAAGAAGAGAACAAGTCATAACCCTGCTGCTAAATGGAGTTGACCAGGAACAGGATATGGCTGTACTTTGCCCTCAGGAAACTTTAATTATAAAACTCAGCTGTCCCCTCATGGCTTAGTTTTATTCTGCTTTCGTGTTCAGTATTGTTGTCATTGTGGATATCTGCAGGCCAGCCTGGATTTTGCATTTCTGAGCTAAAAGAGTGCACAAAATGTATAGGCCACTGATGAAACATTTTTTACTTGAAAGGTCATTGAAATTGCTGAAACCCTTGTCACCCAAGGTTGCTGGCATGATCAGACATTTTACTTGTTAGTCTAGTGTAGCTTCAGAATACATTGTGTACATACACCCATCAGCCAAAACATTAAAACCACTGGTGGGTGAAGTGAATAACATTGATCATCTTGTTACAGTGCAATGTTCTGCTGGGAAACCTTGGGACCTGGCGTTCATGTGGATGCTACTTGACATGCTCCTCCCACCCGAACACCGTTGCAGACAAAATGAACCCTCACATGGCAACGGCACTTATCAATGGCAGTGGCCCCCACAGCAAGACAATGCACCATGCCACATCACAAAAACTGCTCAGGAATGACCTGAGGAACAGGACAAAGAGCTCAAGGCATTGACCTGCCCTCCAAATACCCCAGATCCCAACCTGATCAAACATTTGAGGGATGTGCTGGTTTGGAGGCCAGGTTGAGCTCTTTGTCATGTTCTTTGGACCATTCCTGAGGAGTTTTTGTGGTGTGGCATGGCGCATTGTCCTGCTGGGGGGCCACAGCTACTGGGGAGTGATGTTGCCATGATGGGGGCTGCCTGGTCTGCACTGGTGTTTAAGTGGGTAGAGCATGTCAGGTGGCATCCACACAAATGTCAGAACCCAAGATTTCCCAACAGAACATTGCATCTTAACAAGATGATCAGTGCTGTTCACCTCACCTGTCAGTGGTTTTAATGTTTTGGCTGATCGGTGTAGTATAGTGTTGTGTATACAGTGTAGATAGTGTATCATTATGTGGTACTTCTTGTAAATGAAGTCTTAAAGCCGTAGTTGGTTACTTTTGTATAAAATAACTTTTGTTGTATTTGTCTTTTATATTCATACAGCACTGAAGGAGGCAGATAATCTGTGGGAAAAAATACTGCTCTGCCTATTTTATTGCTAGGCAGAGATTCAAATGGCCTCACTGCATGTGGAGTCTTGAACGCAGCTGTCCATCACATCAGTCACTGCTCATGAACTGTGGTCAAACTGTCAAACTAGGCAGCGCTGATCAAATATGGATCTGTAACTGCACTGCCTATTTCTCCCTGAAATGTTTTCAGAAAAATATTTTAGTGTACTGTTTAGCTGTAAAATGAGAAAGTTTGCCCCAGCTAGTGGGTGAAGCTTGGCATTTCAGTTGACTGTCTCCAATATGGCAGCAGTTTTAACAGTACGCTAAAATAAGTTTATAAAATATTTGAAGTAAGAAATAGCCAATGCAGGAACAGAATCATGATTCTTATTTGATTAGCGCAGCCTAGTTTAACCATTTGACCGCAGTTCACGGGGTGATTTACATGACTGATGTGAAGCCTGCTGCAGGGTTGAGCTTATTACTGTTTTTTTCTTTTTTTTTTGAGCCGATAAGATAAATTAATTGAAAAATGCGCGACTTTGGCTCTGGTGCCACTGTCTGTCTCTGTCTACAGTCTCTCCTCTGTAGCCTCACGCATGTCTATCAAACCTATCGACACTGAAGGCAGACTGGAGCTGCTCCGCTGAATAAGCTTAGTTCTGTGTAAAATGTAAGACAGCAGATATTATCAAAAGTGTAACATCACAATCCTCTATGCTGAAGTTGCATGAAGTGTTTCTGCTGGTAGCATTCTTTCGTTAGTTATAGTAGTTGCTGGATGTAGACTAACTTTAGTTTTGGGAGTACGAAAACTGCAAGAGGAGGGGAAAAGGTAGACTGTGCCTGCATGTGGTGAAATATGTGACCATTACATACATACAGACATTTCATACACCAGATGTTTATAACGCAGACCTGCAGATGTGCACTCAGTCTATGTTTGGACCTGTTCATAAGAGTCAGTCGTCATTTTATTTGTGTCTATTAGTAGAGGATCCAGACCTACCTGCAGTGTAGTTCATACACTTCACTGATAAACTTAAATTATACAGTAAGATCTGGCTTCATGATGTTCGTGACACACATCACGTCCCGTGCGTAGGGTGTGCCTGAGGGGGCACCGATGATAACAATCATCATGCACTTGCATGACTGTGACCACATGAAATTTAACTCACACACTCAGAAAAAAATGTTTTGCATATGCGACTACATTGGTTGCAGTTATTGTCATTCAAAACTTACCTTTCATTTAAAAGCTTCTCTGTGAGCACACGCATTCAGATGTGCATCTTTGTCTTCCTTCTGTACTTGGACAATAATGACTCTGCTTCGCTGTGGTCACCCACCCAGGGAATAACAAATATGTGGATGATGAGTGGTTTGCTCCCTCTTAGAGCGCCTTATCTGTGGGTGTGTTGCTCTCAGCTGTGGACCAGTCTGATGTAGCTTATAGATATTCACGCAGAAGTTTCCCCTCCGGAAAGGCTGGTAGCAGTTTGAGCAGTTAGTCACTTTGTTTATATGTTTTAAATTTTTTTCAGTTATTTTGAAAGCTTTTATTCAGAAAAAATGTGAAAAAGGAAATGCCTGGTAAATTGTTTGCAGTATGGCAGAAGATGCAGTTTCAACATCATCTAGCACAACTTCTTTATTGTAACAAGAAACGTTTTAATATTTTTTTTTTTTTTTTTTACATTTGCTGTATGTAGTAAGATTTAAAGTTAAATTACTATGAAACAGTACCAGCATTCAGTTATCTCTTGGTCAGTAACCAATATCGGTCATAGGTCTGTGTTTAGTGGACTCCGATACAAAAATGATTCTTGTTGTTAAGATGAACCAGACTTCTTGTTGTTACAGTCCAAACTAAGGATGGTGTTCAAATACAGGATGCTGAGTGAGTCATGGGAAGTCAGCCTGGCATCACCGGACCAGTTTGTTTATTCTGGAACCTCTCAGTTTATTTTCAATTTCCAACGGGCGTTATTAACGCCCGTCCAATATAATGCATCTGGACACACTTGGACAGACCTGCAACCAATTAGAGCAACGGAAAGTGACATAGTGCTGAGCAGCAGACAAATGTAAATAGACATCAGTGTGTAGAAATGAGCTGTGATCATGTAGCTTTTCATGTAAGTTTTTAGCCTGGCATCGCCAGACTAATTTTCATTCTTCGCAGTTCATTTCCGATTTCCAGGGGATGTTCTTAACGGGCTCTGCCACTGACCAAAATGCCTGTGGACACAATTGGAAAGACTTACAACCAATCAGAGCAATGAAATGTGTATATTGTATCAGTGGTTCCTGACTGGTGGGTCCTGGGTCCATTCTGAATGGACCACAAGTGACATGAGAAAAACAAACTTAATTTTGAAGTGCAGTGAATTTCTGGCACAGAGCTTTTATTTTGAAGTGCCGCTCCCCCCTGTAGAGTGAGTGACTAATGGACCACTACATGAAAGAGACGGCAAACTAGCCCGATGACATGGCTAAAAGCAAGTATGATGCTGAATACATTAAACTGTGTGGACCTTGATCTTTCCTGTCACTCTTGAGCTGTCCTAAAAACAAGGCAAAAAAACTCACGAATTTATCTTAAAAAAACTGAAAACAAAACACAGATTAGATAAATGGTTGTGATTTGGCTGCCCAGGATCTGGTTGGGTGGAAATCTGCTTGAACAGATCAGGGACCAGACGCATCCACCAGAGCAAATGAAACATGGCCACTCAGATTCATCTGGTTCCCAGGTTAGCCATTTTTGCCATCAGAGTTTGAAAGTTTTACTTCAACAGAAAGTTCCACGTCAGGTGCAGCCATCTTGGTTTTCAAAACAGCGCTCCTCTTTACTAAATTAGGCCAGTACTGTAGTGGCCCCTGTGCAAGGGTGTGTAAGCCAAAAATAATATCATCACGTATAAGTGTGAAGGCCCCCCAAGTTGTCAGCCATCGTATCAAACCTGTCTCGTATCAGATAAACGGTTGTGATTGGCCAGACCAGTGTCTGGTCAGCTGGGAAAGTTTGAACAGGAGGGAGACCAAATGCATCAGCCAGAGCAAATAAAACATGAGCTCACAGATTCTTCTGGTTCCCATGCAGGAGAAAGATGGAAAATTGCTTTTCTGGTGAAATTATCCTGGGTTGATTTCAGGGTCATGTGATGAGCAGAGGTCTGTCTTTCCAAGTTTCAAAGTTTCTAAACCTCTGACTTCTGAAATCCACACATGCATTATTTTTGGTATTTATTTGGTATCTATCAGGATTTTTTTTCTCAAGCAACTGTCGCCCCAATAACATACTCATTGTCTGATCATTTGGATACATTTTGTGGTACTTCGTGAAAGCTATTGTCATTGTAGTTTATTCATTAGCAGATAATGTTGCTTAGTAATTTCAAAACCAAATCTCTCAGGATTTTATGGGAATTTTGTCCACATCCTGCCACTGCAGTGTGATGATCAGACAACTCAGATGCATTAGACTTTGCTGTGGTGTGTCTCTGAGTAGAAGGCAGCAAGTCCACACTTTGTCTCTCTGACATTCCAGCTGTTCACATTTCCTGTTTTTAGAGGAAATCACTGCTGCTGGAGCTAATCAGCATCACATTCAGGAATACCACGTCTCCCGGCCAAGTGTGTACTCTCTGCGGTCGGATTTAAATTCCATACATTTCAAAACGAAAGAATCTGCAACGATGTTCTCTGGACCTAACACTCCCTTTCCGTCCGTCTGAAGAGTCCTCACATTTCTGTGTCTCCCTTACGTCTCTCCCACTCTGTGTTTTCCCTCTCTCTCTCTCGCTTGGCATCTCGTCTGTCTGGGTAGGAACTTGTTGACTCAGCTTTGATCCCTCTCTCAGACATTCTCACATGCATGCAGGCACGCGCACACACCTACACACACACGCACACACATTCATCCACAGGCCATTGACTTTAAACAACTAAATCGCCCATCTTTCTTTCCTGTGCTTTGTTTATGTCAGAATATAAAAAGCAAGATAAATGTTGTTGCTTTTTATGTCTGATTAAACTAACTGTGAACACCTTATCATTCTCTGAGGTTGTAATGGAGAACCCAACAGCTTTTTTGCCAATGATCTCTCCTTGCTGTTTCAGAGTGAAGTACATGTCCAGTTTCATATTACTAACCCAACCCAACAGGGCTCCTCCATTACATGCCTGCTTTCATTTTGAGGTCAGTTTTTAAAAATGCATTTGGGGAAAGAACAAATCATAATGGAATTTTAGTTTGGGTCCTGCTCCACAGGAACCTGTCGTGTCACCTCTAATATTGCTAGGCTCAGTTTGGGAAATGCCAGGAACCGTTATGCACGGCAATCACTGAAATACAGTACATATTTTAAGCACCCTGTTTGCACTGCAAAGATGCACTGCTCACAATGTGTGGCTGCACTTACTGGATATGACATGGGAAGTAACCCATGAACCAGTTTTGTCCATTGATAATTGCTATATGTTTTATTTAAACAGGATGTCTGTCACCCGTCTGTGTTACTTAGTGATATAATTAATACAAATGGGCAGTGTCAGGGAGTCGTGAACTGCATGTAATTTAACCAGTAGTTTAACTACATTTTACAGTAGCTCACTGGTAGTTCAATAGCATTTATATTTGCATGGTAGTTAAATTAATTGTTTGCCATATATTCTAACATTTGTTGAGATTCTCAATTATTAGGTGTTAATCTTGGTTTAATCAGTCTCCCCAGTTTTATCAACATGATTTCTGGATAATGTTAAAGGGTTGTACTGTGTGATCAGTTCTTCTTACAGCAAGGGGACACTTCCATGCCCAGCCACATGTACATCATTGTGAAGTTTTTTCAGCTTATCCCTAAACAGGGAAGTGCTAAGCAGACTGTGTCAGTTCATACTTACTTTGGAATTTGAAACTTCTCAGTATTGAAACAGACACATAAGTCAAAGTTGAGGAATGTGATGAAGAATCTTGTTTGTAGAGATGAACTGCCTGTGTTGGTTATGTTTGGCGAGGATTCCTATCAAGACAAACGAAAGCCCAAAGAAAATTTTATAGTCCTAAGTATTTCTTGATTTGAGTGTGGAAACAGTCCCGATTCCAGCAGTGTTGAATTCCTGTTTCATATTGTGTTGATGGAACATATTATGGTTCAGTCACAGGTTATGGCATAACTCCTTTCCACAAATTCAGAAACTGAGTTTATGAGTTATTTGAGATCATTATGACTGTAGATCACAGTATCTAGCTCAAAAGTGAATGTAGCATGTGACCTTTATTATCTGGCTGAGACTGGCCTCTAGGGCTGGGCCGATATGCTTACCTCCCAATTTGATACTTTTAAAATACTAAGGTGCCTATTTGATATGTATTGTGATTTTCAAGTATTGAGATTTAACATAACTTTACTTTTTAACACTAGACCACAGAAATAAGTTGAATCTTACACTTGTATGTTCCCATTTCACCTAATCGCTGGGAGAATGGAGAGCCCTGGAGATGGACCCAGTAGCAGTGGTAGAAACTTGAAGTCAGCTGGTGCAAACCCCAGCTCCGGGGCTACGGCGGACTGAGTCTTATCTATAGCCCTTTTTAGATAGAAATTGTGCAAATTTGCAGGAAAGCTCAATCAGTCTTCTTTCAGCATTGGCAGTATAAAAACAAAATCGGTTAGTGCAGCAAAATGCCGCCTACCTGCTTTTGTTTATACAGAATGCGCCTCATCTTTACTGTATCTGTCAGGTTTGCGTTTCCCTCTTGCTACTCGCTGCTCGCTAATTCCTGCTATCAGCTGTTTCCTGTTTATCCACCGCCAGTGGGTCGCAAGTGCGGCGTCTTCAACAGCCCCTCCCGTTGTGGAAGGCCACATCAGTCTTTTTAAACTAAAAGGGTTCCGCCAATATGTCTACCTTACGAGGCGGAAAATTGGGCACCTCGGATCAACTCGCCAATCCGGCTCTGTGTGTATAAACGCTCGCAGCTTGCCAGCAAAAAAGCCCAACATTCGCAGTAAATCTGGCAGTGTAAAAGGGGCTAATGTAACAGCAGCAGCAACAGTTTGCTGATCTGTTGGGCAGTTAGCGCTGGGTTGGCTGAATTCGAGCTGATATTTGAGCAGTTGAAGGAACTTGTCCATGGACCGTGGACTATTTTCTGCTTTCTCACTTTGGCTTTGTTTTTCTTGAAATTGTTAAGACATCATGTTTCTCATAGACTACAAGAATAAAAGAGGCAACTTCTTTCTACCTCTACATTTGAATTATATTGATTTAGGCATTAAAGAGCAACTAAGAAATCGTGGGGAAATAAAAATCATGATACTTAAGTGAACTGATTTTTGTTCCCACCCCTACTGGCCTCTGGAAATGATCGGTGTTACAGATAACACTGTTTTCAGTGTTATGCAAAGAACATATTGCCAGGCTGCATGTGTAGTAAAATTAGGTAATTTTGTGGCTTCATTGTGGATGAAGCATCTCTTTGTCTCTAGCCCAGTGACACATTTCTCCTGCTCTACTTGTCACCTGTACGCTCCAGTTCCTTGTTCCTCAGGCAGTCTGGTAACCTGATGCCGCACTGTGTAATGTTACGAACATTACCCTCAACTTCCCGATATGACTTGAGCCACTTCTGACATCATGGGTGACTTTTAGCTTATGATAAAATCTACTTTCAGTTCCTGGACACTTGGCTTCAGATATTGTACTATGTTTCCTCTGTAAAATGCGGGATCCAGATCCCTCTAATGCTAGGCTGTAGGCGTCTTTTGGCTTTGGAATGTCAACTGGGCTTTCTCACTTTGACCACAGCCTGTCTGGCTGTTGAGATTGATTTTGCCGTACCAGCTTTTTCTTGAAAAGATGAGTGAGTTTCCTGTTGGAGGTCCAAGCCTCTATCTCTTGTGAATAGTAATTATAGCAAAACTTTGTTCAAAGTCTTGCTCTTTCTTTGCGCAGAGTTCCACAAGGCCCAATTTTCATGTAAAGACAGCTCTATTATCAGCCAAAGTCCGGAATGTCCTTTGATGGATAGATCAGTGCGAACACTGTAAATGTAAGATACAATGTTGAGATTGATTTAGAGGTCTATGTAAATGTAGTATTATTTACTGTGCTGAAACCGTTGTGCATTCAGGTAATGCCATGGGTTAATTCTGTATCTGAATTAATTATGTGAGATTTTTCTCACAGTCTCACAGTTACATGAAAGTTTGCCCAAGAAATTGCTTCGCTATTTGAGGATTAATTCATGTAACTGTTCATGTTGAGCAAAGAGCTGAGATGATAAGTCAGTACATCAATTAGTCAGTCAACAGGAAACTAATTAGCAACAATCCTGATCATGGCTTGTTTCAGTAATTTATAAAGCAGAAATGCCTTACCTTATCCTAAGATACCACAGCTCTGTACCTACAGATCTAATCACCTGTTTTTATGTCCACTTGTGCCTAACCTGCTGGTGCACTGATCTTAACATTGACGCCTGACCTTAACATCTAACTGGATGGTATCCTTTGCATACATACCGGTTTATATATATATATATATATACCCTTAAATACTGTTAGTATCCTGTTACTTTTCAAAGGTTCTTGTTTTGCAGGTTGCACCTCCACTATGGAAACTTGAACCTATTGAAATAGCTGACTTGATTAACACATCATCAAATTAGTATTCAGAAATAGATATACATTATAAGAATGTTCCGTGTTAATTTGTGTGCATTAGTGACATAAATTGGCATCTATGTATAGAGCGCCCGTAGAGTTATGACAAAGAGGCTGTAAAATGAGATGTTGTGTAGTCACGTTGGGTCATTACAGTAACGGAAGCTCTAATGATCTGACTGTACACACCAGCTGAGAGTTTACAGTTACCAAACAAAACTATGGAAATGCTGTTACACATTTTTTCAGATTGGATACAAATGTCTACTTGGACTCAAGGATGAACTGATTAGATTTTGGTGGGCAAAGGTCAAGGTCACTGTGACCTTGCATCTGTCTCCTTCTCTTGAACTCTTGGAGGGATTTTCCTCACATTTGACACAAACGTCCACTTGGACTCAACAAAGAACTTAATAGAATTTGGTGGTCGATAGTCAAAGGTCAAGGTCACTGTGACCTTACAAAACATGGTTTTGGCTATACAGAAGAATTCATGTCAAAATTTCACACAAACAGGATATAATGATGAAATTATGGTATAATAATGATGAAATGATGACATTTTATCAAAAAGGTAACAGGTCAACTTCACTGTGGCGTCATAATGTCCTGCAAAAACGCTTTAATGGCCGTTACCCAATGTCATAGGAACTGAAGGGAAGACTTTTGGTCAGATATTGAATGGGTGACACTAATCTCGGGTGTCCACCTTGAAACTGTGCTAACTGTAGAGATCTTTAGTAATGCCAGGTGTAAGATGTGTATAAAGCATCTTTGTTTATGATTTAAACTATAATTGTACTATGGCGGGTTCATGGAGGCACACAACCACAAAGTGATAGTTGTTGTTAACTATAGTACATTTAACTCAACAGTTAAAAAGAAATTAACTGAAAAGCAGATGCTATAATAAAAGATTTCTTCCAGCTGATGAGTAAAAAATGAAAACAGCTGAAACATTAATTTATGTATGAGCCGGGGAAGCAGTAGAAATGTCAGTTGAATGACCAGCGAGCGCTAAAGGAAGTTGCACTGTCACGTGAATTGTAAACAATGAAAGCAATTAAGATTTAAGTTGATGTTAAAATGTGTTAAAATAGCTTAAGGCAATACAATGTAAATTTAAATATTAAAACATTTATTTGAAGAGCACAGTAGTTACTGTTGCAGCAGTTATATTGTCATTTAGTGAGTAAGCACCAAAAGCATTTGAATTGTCACTTTAAGAGTAAGAAATATTAAGTTAAGATATACTGTACATACAATTTTAAGAGCAATTGAAAGGGAAGACATAAATAAAGGGTTAGAAAAAATATGATATTCTCTGTTTAGTGTTTGATGGTAAAACCAGGGTAACCTAGCCAATGAATCCACCGGTCAGCACGTCAGTCAGTCCACCTGTGACAAAAAAAACCAAATAACTCTTTGTGTTGTTCTTTAAAGTCTCCATTTAGATTTGTGAGCATTTCATATATTATGTTTGAACAGAAAATACATTCACTATAATTAGATTGGAATAGAAACATCTCCATGTGTTGTGCTGATCTCCCTATGAAAATATGGCTACAAATGCAAACCCTATGACCTAACAACACACACACACACACACACACACACACACACACACACACACACACACACACACACACACACACACACACACACACACACACACTTGGAAAGAGATATCAACTTAACCACTTCCTGTACCAAGACTCCCAGAATGCACCCTACCAGATGTGGTTATATACAGTCTAGCTCCTAAGGATTGTGATCTTTCCCATAGCTTTCTAGCTCTGTGTATATCAGCGCACACTTGGCTGTGTTTTTCTCTTGACCTGACGGGTCAGAGGGAGTTGCAGTATATCATTTCTGGTCCTTAGAGTCATACACAAGTAGGGCAGTCGGTCTCTGAGCTGATATCAGGATGTTTTTTCCAACTATAGAGTGGATAGTTTTGGTCTTTTGTTATGATTGGCTTAGCTGCGTTTATTTACGCTTTAAACAGGTCACAAAGCAATTATACTTCTTCCGTACATTTTCCAAGTGACTGCTAATTCTGCACACTTCAAACTACAGACACCACATTAATGCCAAAACGATATGCTCTTTAAGGACAGTCATGCTTGCATTCAACTTTTTTCTACCTTTTATGCTTTTTGAAGTACAAAGCATTTCTTGTTTCGGTCTTTTAAGTTAATTAATTCCAACCTCTGCCTTTAACAGTATTACAGATTAGCTTCCTTTTTTTTAGCAGTGTATTTCAGCCAATTTTCAGCTTCCAACTTGCCAGTTTTATCCATTCGGTTTCCAGGTTTTTCAGCAGTGCAGGGAAATGCTTCTGCACTTTAAGATTTGTGTATTTTTAGTAATTCTTTGTAATTTCAGCTTTCAGCATTCTCACTCGTTTTCAGCTGGGAATTCATTTTTCAGTTTCAAAAATTATATTGCTGGCAAGTGAAAACAGCCAGGGTTAAGTGGGGGTAATAGTTGCCAGTGGTGGATACATATGTGGTTATAATGTAACTGCAACATGATGAGAACTTTTTTCTTTCTCCTAACATTGGTACTGGAGAGCCCAAGGGGGTGAACTTGCTTGGCTCCATCGTCACAGTTTTGTAAAGCAGCTGGTACTTTCCACTAAATCTGTGGGTTGCTTGGCAACCATTCTGTTAAATGTCGCTGAAGAACTACCTTTCTTGGCAGAAGAATGAATATTTGTTATCCGTAAATTATTGGATGATTTGTTGCTGTATGTTTATTTTTTATTGAACATTGCCAGGTATATAGTAACTATTGGTTTACAGTAACTTTACTTTACTGTAAACCACAGCCTATTGTGGCTTATTTCTTAAACGAATTCCTAGATTTTCCTTGTTTCAAGCTCATTGTGTCCCATTGTTCCCTGCACTTTAGGGATATGGATGAGACAGGTATTCAAAGGCTATTTTTCAGAGGCAGTCTAAAGTAAATGGTTATAGTCCACCAGCCAAACACAGTGATTCACTGATATTCCCACTGAAGCAGATATGATCAGCTTAATGGCTGAGGTGAAGTCCAGTTTTTAATTAGAAACAAGGAACAAAGCTTTGGAAACTTTTTTATCTGGGCAGGGCATGAAATAGCATGAAAGGTCTAAGGGTTACAATTGTGTGTGTGTGTGTGTGTGTGTGTGTGTGTGTGTGTGTGTGTGTGTGTGTGTGTGTGTGTGTGTGTGTGTGTGTGTGTGTGTGTGTCCAGAGGGGGTAATTGTAACTGAGAGGCTACTGTCTGCTGCCAAAATGTTAGGTAGCAGATATCTGAGACCCCCTATGGGCCACTCAAAGACTTAAAGGGAAAGTGTGTGTTTCTTGGGTAGTAGGATGTGTGTGTGTGGGATAGGCGACTGGCACAAGCTAAAGGGCCAGCCAGGCGTTGCCCTTGCCATGACGCACACTCAGTTGCATACGGAGCACATCCACAGGTTTTCAGGTGATTTTGTTTCAGCCCTGTTGGACAGTGTGTGTCTGTGTGTGTGTGTGTGTGTGTGTAAGAAACATTACCCGTTTCCAAACTCCTCCAGGACAGCAGATTCCATGGCTATAACACTGTGAAGCTTCCAGCGATCGGGATCTGATACTCAACTTTGACAAAGATGTTATCCAGGAAACACTTGGCATCAGCTTGAGATAACTTGAGAGAGTGTTGCTGGGTAGAGTTAGAGTTTAATCCATTGGTAAATGTGACAACATTATATTCAGACTGAAAAGGGCTACATTTTCCAAATGAGCTGTGTGCTCACTTACACTGAAATTTGTCTTAAAGTCTTAGCTGTTTGAATTTGAGAGAAACTTTTTCACCAACTAGAAGACATAAAAATGATTTACTTCTGATGTACTTTGTGTGTTGGTGGCAGCGTAGTGAAGTCTGGTTATGAAAGTTGAAAAAAGGTTTGAGCTAGATGCTGGACACATTGAAATGTAAGTGTGAAGCTGGAGTAATTAATGAAATTGTCAAAACTGAGATTATGCAGGTGATTGGTGATTTCTTGTCCAGAACTTGGATAGCTTGGTTGTAAAGGGATGTCAGTGGTTTCATGGTGGAGGGTGAAGCCTGAGACCAAGATATTAGTATGTAGTTTAAGAGATGAGAAAAAATCATTGCATGCACAGATGTTAGAGCTGAATTCAATGATAAGCAATGCCTGATTCATCAAGGCTTCTATATACTGTATATAAACAAAAGGTAAAAATGATCCAAAGATTTGCTAATGGTCGGTCTGTACTGGGGGTATTAAAACATCTTTAGTCCTGGCAATGCAGTTCACCTGAATGTGTTCATCAGTGAATGGTCATCATAGTCAGAACAGTGTTGCCGCTACAGATATGTGCATCACATGTTAGTGGTGTCCCCACCACTGCTGGAGGGGACGCCAAAATTGCCCAATATGACCATCATCATTCAGAACCAAAGGTATTGCATAATTAAGACCCTCTCAGACACAACAGGGTTTGAGCTAACATTCGCCGCTGTTTAGTACACACAGCACAGCTGCAGCGTGAGCTCGCAGAGCAGTGTGCTCATGCTTTTAGGCCATTATTAGTTATTAATACAGTCAGTTGCTTCTGATGAGGGATTTTATTTAAACCTAAGCTAATGAAAGCATCCCTTCATTCAACAATCGGATAGGAATGTCTAAGTGGTCTTGGTGTCATCAGTGTCAATGCAGAACTCACTCATAAGCTGTCATATGATAATCTCATTAATTACCTCAGAGCCAGGAAATGCAGATGTGTACGGACAACATGCAATATTTTGTTCCCAAATGGTCAGCAGCAGCCTTGAGTTAGAACGTGCTTGATCGGTATGATGGAGGGGAGTGTATGTGGAGAGCATTAGAACAATAGGAAATGAAAAGGGGGATGTAGGGGAAGTTTGCCCAGGGCACTGAATGTGTTAGGCCTCACACTGTCCAGTAAAATCCCAAAATACAAGTATGAACCTGAAAAGCAGATAAACATGGCATGTACTGGTCCTGGGTCTTTAAAAGAAGATACTGAAAGTGGAGATATTTCTGCTATTAACTTCACTTAAAACCATCATTAGATGCCCTTGGCCTCTCAAATAAGATTAGATCACCAAATATAACCAGGAATCAGGACATTCCTTTTACCCCAGGACTCTGGATGAATACTAAAGTAATGATCTCCTGATAACGGGTAAACTCCCTCATGTGCTATGGGCTGCAAGCCTAGAACAGTTTGTACAGCAGGGGGGACAAAGTTTGTAGTCTGCTGTATATATCTGCTGTATTTTAGGGTTGTTTCTTCTGCATCTTGTGCCTCACCAAGTGGCTGCTTGCGTGTGATGTGACTGTGTGACTGTTTTGTCTGTATTCCTGCAGCCACAGTGTTTGAGCTTCTCCCATGACTGCTCAGCTGAACCCCTCCAAGCGCACTCTCAGTCATAATCCTATCAGGCATTCAGTGGAGCTGGAGGGGGAAAATATCTTTGTTGTAGAGAAAAATATGTGCAGCTTAATTAATGACTGTTTGAACTCTGCAGGGTTGTTGTTGTTGGCTAGAAATATTAGTCCTGTTCAGGGACGTATGGTCAAAGCTCTGTGTGTCCCTGGACACCTCATACAGAATGCAGGACATGACACTGTGGCTATATGAGGCAACACATTGACCCCTGCAGTTTATTTTCAGAGGGAGCTGCAGACATTCCTTACATTTGGAATGTGATCTCTCCTTTATATGATTTCAAAGTTTTCCACAAAGTGTATGTCTCCATGTATTGCAGAGGATAACGAACATCATGATTACCAGGCTGTTCTCATACACTGTTTTTATGTGTACCTATGAAAAGCAATGCACCAGAAGTCATATATAACCCATGTAATCAGGATGGCTGTGATCATGTAAGTTGCTCCAAATGAATTATGGTTCATTATGAAATTGTTGTCATATTTCAAACATATTTAATCATTTTTTGTTTCTATTAGAAATGTAAATCCTGTCTGCTCATCCATCAATTCCAAGTTTTGTCCTGATGACAAGTTTTAGTGACCTTTGTTAGAAACCGCAGCTTCATAAATGCAGTATTTATTGCACAGATTTGCATTGGACTACATTATTGTTTACTTGTGTTCATGCACATCTCCTGTAAAATGGTTGGGTTACATAATAATATAAGAAACAGCTGTGTCATGAAGAGGACAATGTGCAGGAAGCACGTCTTAGTTATCAGTGATCAGCAAAATCTAAACAACTTGAATTATAGTATATGTTCAGGGTTTAGGACTGATCACCTGATTATTTAATTTTCAGCATCTTGTGTCTTTGTCTACAAATCTTTTTGCTCTTCGTGTCTTTCAGAACTAGCTCAGCATGACTGCACACACCGTGTTGTAGGAGTCCAGTGCTGACAGTGTGGAAGGAGTGAACAGTAAAGGAAGCACTAAAAGAAGCAGAGAGTGTTTGAGGAGACTGGACACTTTATACCATCAGAGCAGATGGGTGAGACCGAGGATGAGCGCACAGCGCAGGCCAGCGTGCTCTTTGAGAACTTTGTCCAAGCATCCACATGTAAAGGGACTCTGCAGGCTTTCAGCATCCTCTGCAGGCAGCTGGAGCTGGATCCTTTGGACTACAGCAACTTCTTCAGCTCACTAAAGGCTGCAGTCAGCTCCTGGAAGGTCAAGGCCCTGTGGACCAAACTGGACAAAAGGGCACAGCAGAAGGTCTACAACCAGAATAAAGCCTGCCAGGGCACCAGGGTAAGAGAGACCAACTGGAGACGACCTGTACTCGAGTTTGAGGCTACTAATAGGCATAGGAAATTAACTGAGCCATGAGCCACTACAAATATGTAAACTGTGCTTGTTCACGTAAAAGGCATTGTCATGACCTTTTTATAGTGTTTGAAATCCAAGCAAACAGTACTATAGGTGCCATCACACAGGAAAGCATCACAGTTAAATTCATCTATGTATCTTTAGGAAATATGTTGCTCAAGAAGCATGGTGACATAATGTAGTTACCCTTCGCTGTAGCTGGGAAGCTATAACTGCTAACATGCCAGTCAGTCTTAAAGGGTAACATTGGTACTTTTCAACCTGGACCCAGTTTTCCCATGTTTTTGTGTCGGAGTGACAAATGGGAACAATTATTGAAGTTGCACAACTTGTGGCAATTGTGCACCATCAATTTACATCCATTAAAAGTTATTTTTTTTCTACTGACAGGCTCAAATTATTATTCTAAGTGTCTGACAACCGTATAGAAAGGACTACTACAGAAGTGGACCTTTTTGTTTAACCAGAATTACTAAACCCACCAGACTTCATTTAAATGAACAGTAATTTTGGCATGTATAGTGCTAGCATATTTCCACTTTTAACTGGGTGAATTAAGGGTTTATTTCAGTTGGCGACATTGATTTTTAGGCAATTTCTGGTTAAACAAAAAAGTCTGTCTCTATAGGAATACTTTCTATAATGTTGTCAGACACTTAGAATAACAATCTCAGCGTACATTGATGGTGCATAGTTGCCCCAAGTGATTACATTGCAGCTGGTTTCACTGCTGCCAGCTGCAGTGGTCTCACTCAATAATGGACCAGTTTCAAAAATTGTTGTTCCTATTAGTCACTTGGACTCAAAATCATGTTAAAATAGAATCCAGGTTGAAAAATAACAGTTTCTCTTCAATGCCTTGTCGAGATTCTCTGTTTTCTCTGCCTTGTGCTGTAAAAGTGATCCACTTACCATTTCGTGCCAAATATACCATATCTTCTTGTGTTGACCAAATTTTATTGTAAAGCAGCATTAGTAGAAGTTCTACTAGTTCTGCAGTGAATACAGTTTTTCCTTTAGCTTCAAAATAAAAGCTTTCCAATGGAGGTATTAATGTGAACCAGCAGGATTAGCAGTACTTTAACGCAGCTGTAATTGGTTGTAGGACAGTTTACAGTAAACAGTGAAATAATGCTGAAATCTGGAAGTACAAACAGGAATGTGAGAGTGAAATTGAGCTCCAAACTGCAGGGATTCATTTATAAACTACACAGGTGCTAAGGGCTGAACAGAGGAACTACTAAAAAGAGAAGTTGCTCTGTTGTCATCAGCATAGTTTGATTTATATGTTGAATTATCAGTCGGGTGCAAGACACAGCTTTGGCCTGAGGGAGAAGATGGTGCAGATTAGCATCCTGCTGTGAGGGCTCAGAGAAAACTGACTTGCTCATGACTAAACTGTGCCTGTGGAGAAACAGCCTTGGTCCTTGAAATGCAATGACAGATCAGACCGTCTGTGTAGCACCATTTATGTAGTCTGACTTTTGATATGTTCCTGTCTTTTTTTCTGACTCTCTTTTCTGTGTCTAAACCTAAAAATAACACTTGAGGAATTATGGTTTGTTTGTTCAAATACCCAATTAGGACCTTTGCCAGTGTGGATTGTTGGGGAATATTTAAGTAGATTATTTCTGTAATTATATGCAAATAATTAATTGGACCAATGTAATCTTGTCTGTTGAAAAGCTGAATTAACTGGATTCAGTGCATTTAACTTGAGCAAATTCAGTTTGATCTCATAACTGTCTATATGGGAAACTTTATGAAAGTGGGCCCTGTTAGTCAGATGGCAGTACGAGACCTAAAGCCATGATGGGAGTTCAGATACATTTTTAAAGTGATAGTTATCCCATATTTGTTATTTTACGTCATGTGCTAATCTGTCTTATTGTTGGACCATGTATGTCTGAGTATTATAGGCAGCATGTTTAACATAGTGTTGGATGACTTCATATCTAAAGGAAAAGATAAGACATCCGTAGAGGAAAGAGGCCAGAGACTCGAAGAGGGGGGAGATAAGCAGACTGAAAGTCGACCAAAAATAACAACTAATTTTTGTGGGAGAAACTGCTATTTAGAGACAGACGATGAGCTGTAGCTGGGGAGGTTCTCTGTTTTCACGAACTCTTTTTTCTTGAAAAAAATGTCTGTATCTTTGTTTCCTGTACATTGTGTTCTGTTATATGGAAGATGCCATGAATCATACTCTAAACTAACCTTTCTCAGATGGCTGTGCTAATTGTTTTATTCGTTAATTTTCCCTGTAACTGTAAACTAGCAAACCGCATGATAACCTGGAAATGAGATGTTGGCGGTAATCACAGAGGACCTTAGAGACTCTCCAGATAAAGTTTTTTCCTCTCCTGTTCCCATTTCCACATTTCTTCTCAGTCCAAAAGGAAACATCAGTGCAAGTTAGTGTAAATATAGCCAGGATTCCCAGACACACCTACTGTAAGCTTTGAACACCATATTTTAAGTGGCGATTCTCAAACAGTGGGCCTCGAAATGCCATCTTGTGGGCTGTGGAGGTACAGCCAATTTGTTAGACTAGATGAAAATGTATTTTTTTCTGTAATTTACAAAGCAAATTTTTTTTTTATATCTTAATTTGCTCAAGAATTTACATGAATAAAAAAGTAAATTAAAATGCATAATTTCAGTGACCAGTTATGTTTAGGTATCACCATGCCAATCACGATATGTCAGCAGTTGAAGACAAACATGTCTTGCTACTGTAGTTAGCTAACGTCAGTGGTAGATGAAGTATCTGAAAGCAGAGGTGGGAATCACCAGAGGATCTATAATATATTATCATGATACTTAAGTCACGATACAATATTAATGCGATTTTAAATGTTGTGATATCCTGAGTATTGCGATAAAATATATTGCAATTTATTTCTTTTTTACATTAAGTTCCCAAAGGAAAAACTTTGTCACCATCTGTTTTATCTAGTAGGCTACCTAAAGTTAAATTTGTATCTGTAATATTAATAGTTTATATAATAAAAAAGTTCATACTTGGCACTATGACGATATGATATTTTGCCACAAAAATGTCTCGATACTCTACTATATAGATTTTTTTCTTCCAGTCGTACCATAATTCAGTAAAAGTACAGATATCATTCCATAAAATGACTTTTGTAGATATTAAAGTCACCAATTAGAATAACAATTAAGTAAAAGTCTTAAAATATCTGATATTTATTGTACTTGTGGATCAAAAGTAATGTTATTATGTTAAATGTAATTAACTATTGAAAGTAAAAGAACATGTAAAAGCAATAATAAGCAGTAATAAACAAGGATTATTAAATTTATTTTTTCCTCTTTCTTTTTATTTCTTTTTTTGTTTGTTTGTTTGTTTTTCTTTATCATTTATTTGTGAAGGTGGTCCTCAGACATTTTTAACGATAAGAAGTACGCCTGAAGTCAGGAACTGTTGAGAACCCCTGCTATGAAGTATACACTTGCGACTCGCCTTTGAAATTTTACCTTTATAAACTGGAAAACGTGTTAGCAAACAGTTACTTACTTACACACTCAGGGGAGACAGAGCGCGATTAGCATTCATCTGGAATCATGTGTCTGGACACCTGATGAATGTAAGTCTAGTATTCACTCCCTTTTAGCCCCCCAACTCTTGAGGGAAATATTTGGCTCTGTAATCCAAGTTCAAGTTTGTTTATATGACATTTCCACATACAGAGTATACAGAGATGAAAGGTTGTTTCCCATGGCCCAAGGTGCTAATAGAAAACTAACTCACCCCCTCTTTCACATTTTACCCTCTTCCTTTTTTTATTCAGTGCCTGATCATTGGTGGTGGTCCCTGTGGTCTGCGGACAGCCATCGAGCTGGCACTGTTGGGCTGTAAGGTGGTGGTGATCGAGAAGAGGGACACCTTTTCCAGGAACAATGTGCTCCACCTGTGGCCCTTCACTATCCACGACCTCAGGGGCCTCGGAGCCAAGAAGTTCTACGGAAAGTTCTGCGCTGGCTCCATTGACCACATCAGTAAGTGTAAATCTGTGTCAGTTATTTCTCAATTGCTCGAGTGGACTGAAGCTTGACTTTTAAACTTCTGTCTTTTACCCCATAGTTCTCTGAGAGGGAAGAGAAATTGTTCTTTGGTTATGTCAAATAACCTCAGAAGAATCACTTCCTTAACCTTGGGGTCAGGACCCTTTTTAAAGTCACTTGAAATGCTGCTGTCTATATTTAACGCCGTGGCATGATGGGCGGTATTTGCTGGCTGTGTGACTCTGCAACCTGTGAGAAGAGATTTTCCAGTAGCCTAGTTTGCTGCAGTTTGTTTCCTCAGTCTCTCCCTAGTGGGAAGTTTCCACTGGCATTTCTTGCTCTCCAGCTTTAGTAACGGTGTCATGTATTAATATCTCCTTTCAAAGATGTACGTCTCATAACACTTACTTGTTCTCATCTATAAGTGAAGCCACTTCCTCCCATAACAGCTGCTGAGAAAGCAGCTGTAAATACCAGCTGCTGAGCAACAGAATACACTATATTAAAGGATAAGTTCTGTATTTTTCTACATGGACCCATTTGTCCCATATTGTTTGTCTAAATGACTAATGGGAACAACTTTTTTTGAAATTGGTCAAATATTGAGCCAGAACACTGCAGTCCATAGTGGCGAAACAGACTGCAAGGTAACCTGTTGGGATATGTACCATTTGTTGAAGAGTAAGATACCTTTTTTTCTTAGAATACTCCAGAAATCCCTGTTGCCAATTCTACCAAACTCCATTTACATAACAGTAATTTTAGTGTGTGTAGAACCAGCACATTTTCAAATGTAATCGGGTGATTTAAAGGTTTATTTCAGTCAAACCAGAGTAAGTGATTGCTGGAACTTTAGAAAGATGAACCAAGCTAATTTTTATGAGTTTTATTTTGTCTCAGTCGACTTTGGATGAAGTGTGTTTTATGATGATAAAATTGCTATTTATTTAAATGGAGTCTGGTGGGTTTGATAATGGCAATATCGAGGCTGTTTCTGGTTAACCAAAAAGGATCTTTCTCTTTAAGAAAGAGGTCTCTCTCAGTAGGGATCCTTTCCATAAGTGGTCACAGACTAGAATAATAATCTGAGCCTGTCAGCGGCAAAAACACTTTCAGTGAATGTAAATTGACGATGTACAATTGCCCCATATGGTTTCATTGCAGCCTGTTTCGGCGCTGCTAGCTGGAGCCTCTCTCTCAATCCTGGACCAGTTTCAAAACTAGTTGTCCCTATTATTTACTTAGACAGAAAACATGTGGAAAAATAGGGTCCAGGTTGAAAAATATTAAACCCACCCTTAAACTCCATAAAATCCAATATGTGCTTCACACGTTTTACTTTTTACTAATGGAACATTATGTTACTGTCAAGATATTGTTGATCTAGCCTGTATTTCTAATGTTTTTATATGAGTTTGTTACAGCAATTTCACAGTCCACATTCCTAGTCATATACCTGAACTAACACGCCAATGAACACAAATGTTTTTGTAGCAACATCAGCTTTATAGGTTTGTGATGACATTATAGGAGGTGGATAACAGCAATCTGTGGCTTATGGTGCAGCTTGTTAGTAGACTGGATGCAGCTGCCCATCCAGTATAAAATACATATATCCATTGAGGTAGCTCTAGGCTTGCTTTGTGTGCTTTTTGGCTCTACAATATCTGCATCTGTGTCGATCCACTCCAGGTATCCGCCAGCTTCAGCTGATGCTGCTGAAAGTGTCTCTGATTCTGGGAGTGGAAATTCATGTCAATGTGGAGTTTGTCAAACTTCTGGAGCCACCAGCAGAGCAGACTGACAACAGTAAGTACCCATGTGTTTGTCCTGTTATCCGTATGTTAAAGGGTCATGAGTGGCAGTGACACACAGGGACTCACCAGCATATCTTAGCTATATATGGAAAACTGGCTGCTAACAAAATGCATGTGTTAAAGTAATCAGGAAGTCTACCAGAGAGGAGAGGTTTGCACTGGCACCATTTATACCAAACTGTCTGGAAAATAACGCGTCTATTGATAGTCTGCTGATAGTTACATTTTAGTTCTACTTTGAGTTTGCCTTTCAGAGTGTCTCAAAATATGCCAAGTGTCCTAAATATGGCACATGGGGACTCTTGTAACACTTAACACTCCAGAGAACCTGACATAACCATTTGTCTACTTTAAAATCTCACAGCGAGAAAACTGATGTCCAATTAAATCCACCAGCTTGATTCACAGCTAGTCCGGTTCCCTCACTAATAATCTGAAGCAGACTGCTAAAGATCTTGGCATATTATTTGATGCAAATCTTTGTTCATGCCCAAGTAATAGATATTGTCCAGTCATGTTTCCTTTAACTCAAAAAGATGTCTAAAACCAGATTTTTCTTCCCACCTTCGGATTAACACAAGGTCATACATGCTTATTTCTTTTCTCGCCTGGATTACTGTAGTGCACTTCAAGTTGGTATGAGCCAGAGCTCCCTTCACCAACTACAAATGATTAACAGCCACTAAGAAATTGATTTTAAAATGATAATGATCACCTTTAAAGCATTAAATGGACTTTCTCCAAATTACGTCAAGGATTTATTGACCCCTCTATGTACCCGGGAGTTCCCTTAGATCAGTGCTGATTGTGACTGATGTGATGTGTGTGGTAATGCGCATATATACAAGACCGAGTAAAAATGAGGCGACAAGACTGATACCTTCAAAAAGTTGTCTTCAGGCAAAGACCAGTCTCAAGTACTACAACACTGCCTCTTAAACCTTGTGAGGTCAGAAAAACAACATGATAGGAGTGGGCTGAGCTGGTTTGTTGTGTTCTTCCTCAGGTCCTGGGTGGCGAGCAGAAGTCCGACCCTCCAGTCATCCTGTCTCAGACTTTGATTTTGATGTGGTGATTGGAGCCGATGGACGCAAAAACACATTAGAGGGTGAGAAAGAAGGAAAACTTGAACTGACAAACCAGAGCGATGCTGTGGGTGCAAATTATAGTGGTTGTTCTGGTTTAAAATGAGTCCCGAAAAAAGTTTGTCCTTGACCTACATTTATTGGACAATTTTACACTGCAGTCAAAGCAGTATTTGTTATTTTTACTGAAAAAGAGGTGGGTGTGGCAAAGCTGCTTTTAGTCACTGGGTCAAGCATTTCCTGTTGACATAGTTTCAAGTGGAAGCTTAATAGCCTGGATGGGGGTCAGCGGTGTGTGTGTGAGTGTGTGTGCTGGTTTATGAAGTATTTGAGAGCTTTGTCGCATGCTCATCCATGTTTGTGTGTGTGTTTGTGTGTTTGTGTGTGTGTGTGTGGTATATGCATTGTGCATATGTTTGCTGACACATAAGGTTACTGATAACAGAAAAAGTAAACATTCTCTCAGAATAAATGGTCGACTCCATTAGCAGTCTGTCTCCATTACTGCTGGGAAACTCCCTTTTGTGTAGGCCTACTGGAGCCTGGAGGGTCAGCTACTCTTTAAATATTGTTCTTGAATTCAACTTTGACTTTGTACCCATCCTCATATTACTTCAAAAAAAATAGCCATTAATGAAATATTGTTTCCAAACGTTTGATTCATTGCTAATATTTGTCTTTCTATTGCGGCAGGATTCGGTCGTAAAGAATTTCGAGGGAAGCTGGCCATCGCCATCACAGCCAACTTTGTCAACAGGAACACCACAGCAGAGGCTAAAGTGGAGGAAATCAGTGGCGTGGCTTTCATCTTTAACCAGAAGTTCTTTCTGGAACTCAAGGAGGACACAGGTGAAGTAGAAAAAAAATGTGACGCTAGCAACCCATGCTATAAAGACTCACTATGCAGGGCTGTCTGTTTGCTTCTCCCTCTCTAATTGCTCCTTCTTACAGCATTTGAAGTACCATTTGTTAAGTAAATGTGCTGTTGTTTTCAGGAATTGACTTGGAGAACATAGTTTACTACAAAGACCACACCCACTACTTTGTCATGACGGCAAAGAAGCACAGTCTGCTGGACAAAGGAGTCATCATAAATGTGAGTGTACACCCGCATATGTAAATACAGCAGTACAGCCAGTATATTATTACTCTCTATGTTGGCCTGGTATATCCAATACCTTGTGCCGGACCTCAACTAAGAGAAAATGCTGTTAACCAGGTGGTTTGATTCTTAATGATTCTCATGGTGTTATACTTTATACTGTTATTCTCAAGGCAGGGTAGAGCACTGCCTATCAGATATCTTGTGTGGTGCCTTTTCCGTAGCAAGCTATGTTTCCTATCAGGATGCTCTCGATGGTGCAGGAGTTAAAACTCCTCACTATTTGAGGGGATACCTGAAATTTCCTCAGGTGTCTGAGGTGAAACTGTCCCTGCATTGCCTTTCTCACCAGTGAGTCAGTATGTAGCACCCAGGTCAGGCCCTCAGTGAGGTGGGCACCAAGGTATTCGAAGCGATCCATCCTTTTCACAGAGGACCTATTGATATTAAGAGGAGCGTAGTTCGTGTGCTGCTTCTTCCCAAAGTCCACTATCATCTTCTTGGTTTTGCTGGAATTCATAAGTAGGTTGTTGTCCTGACACCAGCAGGTCAGATCCTCTACATCTTTCAGGTAGGCCTTTTCATTCAGGCCCATCAGAGCTGTGTCGTCAGCAAACTTGATGATGGTGTTGGAAATGGAAGTGGTTACAAAGTCTTGTGTGTGCAGGGAGTACAGTAGGGGACCTACAATGCAGCCCTGGGGTGCTCCGGTGTTAAGGATAAAGCTGGAAGAGGTTAGACAGTATAAATTAGGGTATTATTATGATGTGGGTGAAGTATTGCTAAACCTTCCACCCAGAACTTGCCAGGACAATCATCTGAAAATACACACCACAAACATGCAGGAAAGCTTTAAAAAACTGCTTGAGATTTAGTAGCATACACATGTGGACTGTCTTTTTTTTTTCAGCAACCCACACATACACAGACACACACACACACACGCAGGTGTTGAAACCCTGCCTCGCTGTGCCCTCAGTGGTCTCCATCTCATCTTACATTGCCCATTAGTGCAGAGTGATATCTCAATGCGTCAGCTGTGAGGCAGCATGCATACATGTGGCCAAAGCCTCAGAGGCCTCATCACTGATAATAGCTCACTGATTTAACAAACTGACTAACTTGTTTTTGTCATTATTTCCCCCTTGCAGTGAAACACACCAGTCTAAATTTGTTTTTGATTTCATTTCTGGAGAAATGTGAAACAGTGGTGGTTCACAGGAAATTTTATGTTGATAAAAACATGGGATGATGATTCAGGGGAAAGTCACAAGCCAGCTGCTAACTCTGCCTGTCCGCCATTTGTCTGAACTGCAAACAATTGGCTGCTGCTGCTGGAATCAAAGGATGATAAGAGCGGAGTTTTTAGGCTAGAAAACCAAAAGAAATTATCTAAAAGAGGCTAAAAAGTTCAGTAGCACTGACAGGAACAGCACAGTCAGGTGATAATTTTCTGGGTTTCCTCTACAAGTGGCCCCTTAAATGTTACACTTGGTCATTTGAGCCATAGTTTACATAAAAGTATTGATCAGTGCAACTTTAAATCATTTAATTTGATTCAATGATGTCTGCCTTAAACCTTCCTCCCCTCCTCTAAATACAGGACTACATAGAAACGGAGCGCCTGCTGAGTGCTGACAATGTCAACCAGGAATCATTGCTCTCCTACGCCCGTGAGGCAGCCGACTTTGGCACAAATTACCAGCTGCCGTCCCTCGACTACGCCATCAACCACTACGGGCAGCCGGATGTAGCCATGTTTGACTTCACCAGCATGTACGCCTCAGAAAACGCCGCCTTGATCAGGGACAAACACGGACATCAGCTCCTGGTCGCGCTGGTGGGAGACAGTCTGCTTGAGGTATGAGGTAGCAGTGACAGTGGGTGTTGTTTGTGTGTTGTCAGAGTTGTTTGATACTCTGGCCTCTGCCCTGACTGAGGCTTAGCTTGTGTGCGCTCAAGCTGACATCATGTTCTCTGTTTGCAGCCCTTCTGGCCGATGGGTACAGGTTGTGCTCGGGGTTTTCTGGCAGCCTTTGACAGTGCTTGGATGGTGAGGGGCTGGGCGCAGGGCAAGAGTCCTCTGGAAATACTGGCTGAGAGGTGTGTGGTCTGTTGTCTCTAACTTTATATAAGCAAGATAGATTTTCTTTGCATATCATACAGTTGAAAACAAGTCGATAGCTGTTCCATTGGGAGCAATTTGGGGTTCAGTATCTTGGATACTGAAATCTCTACTTAGGAGATTCATGCTCCACAGAGGATGAACCATACACATATGCTGTCTTCTAGCTACTCTATGCCCTTTAATTGGACGTTACCCCTCAAAGGATGAAAACTATTGTGTATAGTGACCTTATGACCTTTCCTCCTGCTCCGCTGTCAGTCCAAAGTTTGTACTTGTACACAAGAATCATGAAAACGTGAAAGGCAAATTGGCTTACCATCAACTGACCACGAACCTAAAAAAATCTATGAAGCTGCACTATCTTGAATCTACCAGTTACATCTGTGCTGTTGTCCCTACAGGGAGAGCATCTACCGCCTGCTGCCTCAGACCACCACGGAGAACATCAGTAAAAACTTTGAACAGTACAGCATTGACCCTGCCTCCCGCTACCCAAACCTCAACTCCAGCTGTGTACGCCCACACCAGGTCAGTACAACACTTATAATAAGGAAGGATACTAAGGAAAGCACTTATAGATGTAAGTTGTCAGCATGTTTGTTCAAGACTCCAAAAAGGAGCGAGCTCATAGGGCACCCCTGATGGGTGTCCCAATTAACATTTGTAGAGTTGTTAACGATGACTATATTCCTTTATTAGCTCTGCCAGCTAACAACCACATACAACTAATGGGGCTCCAAAGAGATTTGTGTCAACTGCAAATCCTCTAAATCCTACTGTTTGCTTTTGCAATGACTTAGTGTCCCTGTGATTTTGTTAAACAATGTTTGATCAAGTTTAAAATGATTTCATATTAATTAATATTTCCCTACATATCTTTGACTTTCTTTCTCTGCTTCTTTGTTCTCTCAGGTGCGTCACCTGTTCATTGATGGCCAACAGGACTCATGTCACCTGGAAAAAGGACCCACACGTAGATCAGTGAACTTGTCCAGAAGAGGTGAGAATGACTATTACCCTCAACCCAACCCCCACACACACAGTGGTGATTTAGTCCTGATGGCTGACTAACACATTCAGTGTCATTGTACACAAAAATATCGAGATTTGAAAATAATCATCAATGAGCAAAAAAAGATATGATTTGTGCTGGATGTTGCACTAGGCTTTCCCCACAGTTGCAAGATTTAACTTTGCTCACTTAGTATGTTTGATGTTTGTGAACAGTGCCAACATATCTTTGGGAAAAAGCAATGATGCAGTTGTCAATCTCGTCTGCTGTCTGAACCTCAGTCGAACATGTTAGTTGTGTATTTTACCGGTGTTTCTGACTGTCATACTAACTTAAAAAAACTAATAATGTTACCACCAGCAAAATACCTTGCACTACTTTATAAACAAGTTGGTTATGTTGAAGCGAGCAATTAATTTGCCTGTTAAGTAGTATAGTTATATCAGGGTAAAATATGTTAGAACAGAGACACAATTTAATATTTTTCATATCTCAACATCATAATAAATCTATAGCTGGTTTTGGCCCAGGTTTATTGCTCAGTACCCTAAAAAAGTGAAATGACGAGTGTGAAGTTGTTTGTATGAGTGTCCAAAATACTCAGCCGTTATGAACAGGCATGTGTTTGAACAGGCACTGCACTAGTTGGAAAATGAGCCATCAGGCAGTTAGTCAGTGACAAGGTTTACGTGCCGACTGCAACTGGAAACTTGCCAAAATGCAACTTTAAAGTTTGTAAAACTGTTAGTAAAGTTTGATTTTCTTCTTCTGGTTTTTCAGTGTAGATCTTCATTTTAAGACACTACAATACATCAGAATCAAGATTCAGAAAGCATTTTGGGTTCAGTATGATTGTGAGACAGTGCTGAGCATGTATCAACTGGTTACAGGGATAGTATGATTTGTGTTCATGCTGCTATAATAACAGACTATAGACACACTGAATATCTTTAGACAAAGTATTAACAGTCAGGAATGCTGCCAACTACTCAGATGGGACTGTATTCTACTTTCAAAGCTCTCTGTCATGTTGTAATGGTAATCTGATCATCCTATGAGCCACCGCTGAGATTAGATACATCCACAGCCCTATTAACACTGCATTGACGCATTCCCTGATACCTTTCTAAGTGAAATTAAGACACTCAGCAACTGTTTATAAAACTGTCTCAACTCTAACTCAGCCAGACAGTGTAGCATGACAGCTTAGCAGCTGTAACAAAGGCTGTGCCATGTCAACATGCTGTCTACATCAAACTGGAGTGTACCCCTGAATAAAGTTAACTGGAGATGAAACGTTGACATCATAGAGAATGATGGGAAACTTTAGCCTTATCTCAGTCACAGGCTGACACACCTCATCACACACAATACAGCTGGATAACGTTACACCCACATGAGGGTCAAACATGATGCCTCTCACAAACATGTGCTGACCTGCTCTACTCTGCTCCAGCAGGGTTAAACAACAACAGTATGCAGCTGAATGTTGTCTTCTCTGTAATGGATGTTTTCTCTCCGAGAGGAACAAATAATTGTTTAGTCACAAGTTACAGCAGCAGTAATAGATTGTTTCATGTCCCTTAGGGGCAGCAGAATTAGCTGTAAACACAACCTTGACATATTATTCCCTCAGCAAAGGAGGTTATGTTTTCGCCAGTGTTGGTCTGTTTGTTTGTCTGCAAAATAACTCAAAAAGTACTGAACAGATTTGGATGAATTTTTCTCTGAGTGCTTTTCCAGTTTTCTTATGTTATGATGTCATGGCGAAGCTGTAAACAAACAATGCCTTACTGATATTTCCAAAACAATATTAGTGTTAATTTGGAGTAGGCATACCAGTGAAATTCCACAATTCTTGATACCCAATATGATGTCACTGCAAAAAATGAAACCAAAATGATGAAGTCCATGTACTTAGAGGTGCAGGTATACTCCTTTATTAAAAACATTTAAATTAAATTTATTATTATTCCCTGCTGACTGGCCATGAACCCAAAGTACCAGTGTATGTGGCTTCATGTGATTTTGTTGGCGAGGAAACATATATAGTCTACAGTATATTAACATATTTCTTCTCCATTGTTGGTGCTGCTGTTTAGCACTTGTACATGTCAGATGTGACAGTAGGTCTTTGTAGTAGCCCATTTGTTCCACCCCTTCTCCACTGTTAAACATTTTTCAACTGTTGGCTACCAGATAAAACGCCAAACGTGCAGCGCTCAGCACAGAATAGAAGCTCAGGACCTTGTCATGCTGCTGCTACAGTGTTACTATCTGGGCTCCCATTGCAAGGAATTAAAGAGGTATGCTTGCCTCAGAAAAACACACTTTTCTTTTCGACAAGTCGAGGTGGAGCTGTTGCAGCAGCTGCACTTGTCACTGTCTTCCACATGTTGTTCTTCTTCCATGCCGGTAGGCGTTCTTCTTCTTCCTTTTGCAATTAATGGCAGACTACAACACCTGAAAGTGTTTATGCTGCTCCTCAGAACAGCAAGACTTGGGAGAACTGGTACTGGAGAAAAACAAGTACCATCACCTTTTCAGAATTTTGGCATCCACTTGGTACCGAAGTGTTGGGTCTTGTGACAACCATAATTTGGAGTTATGCATCTGGCTACCTGTTGAATGAAAGCCCAATATTCACTCTCCTTTTGGCTTTGTTTTGATAATGGCAACACCTGCTGTCTGCTGTCTCCTGCTGCTTGAAATGAGGTTGATGAGTACAATGTAGCTAAAACTAATGCAGCATTACACCAGCCCTGCACTTACTTCTACAGTCATGGAGGTTATAATGCTCAGTTTTTGTTAAAAATGGTTTTAGAGAGGTGTTATTTCACCTCTGTGTTATTTTGGAGGCTGCAGTCTGTCATGCTGTTGACGTGTATTGTAATATACTAACAGGTGTTTTTAATATTTTCTCCATCCCATCAATATCAGTGATTGTAGGCTAAATATGAGAAACACCATAACACAAAACAGCACTGCAGCAGCTACAGCCTCCAAAATTACCATGAAGTTAGATTAACCATGAAGCAAATTTCCATTCCTTCACTCCACAGATTAACCCTGAAATCCTGCCATGAAGTTACAGTTATGCATTTTAAAACACACCACAGCGAATACTGCAGATCTTTTAAGCAGGCTCGTTTGTGCCCTGACCTGAATATCTGCTCTGTCTCCGAATTGGCTGCCAAAGTTTCTCTGCTTTAGGCTTGGGAGGTGATTCAAGTCTGTCACGTCACAAGGCTCAAGTTAAACCAAGTCACTGGTGTTCAGATGTAGAGTTTTATTGAGTCAATGCTGTATTTCGAAGGGCAAATTCCAACCCGACATGACCTTGCTAACACTATTGTTGATTTCATTGTCTCATGCAGAGTCCGAGGTGCGTCCTGGCAGGCTGCTGACCTGGTGTCAGAAGCAGACTCACGGCTACAGAGGGGTTGACGTAACTAACCTCACATCTTCCTGGAGGAATGGCCTGGCCCTCTGCGCTCTCATACACTGCCAGAGGCCTGAGCTCATGTAAGAACACACACAAAAGCTCACACAGTCCAATCAGAAATCATGTGGCAATGTTGGTTCTTCAGGTCTTGGCAGTTTTCTGCTGGCTTGTCACCAGTCCAGACTGGCTCTGTTTGAACTGAGCAGCTTAATAATATGAATGAATGGGACAAGATTAATGTCTGGGGAATCAAAGGCACCAGTTCATTTGATTTCCTTGTTTGATGGCGCTGACACTCCATCAAAGTGATTGTATTGAACTTATCCACTGATTAATCTCATTCAATAACTGGTTATCATACAGTCAACACTGACCCACTTTATCCAGTCCGCTCACACACAACTGAGAAATCAAATAAAAGTGTCAGAGTGATCAGGGGGAATGACATCATTTTTTTTAAGGAGGGCTCATTGTGTTGACTCACACACAAGTCATCTACTGTAAATCATGTCATAGCAGGTTGCTGTGATTCAAGGACTGATGTTTGCATGGTTGGTGTTTTTTTTTCCATGGTTCCAGTGTTTACCTGTCAAACAAAGCAGTCTTGAGCTCTGCTAGCAGAGCAGCTCTAAAAATGGGCGGTCAATCCACCAGTCTGACACATAACAGGTTCTTGGTCCTCAGCGGATGAACAGTAATCAATTTGTGATCCCCCAGATACCACAGAAACTACATACATACTGACATGCTAACATGCTAAATATTAGCATTTTACCATGCTAAATGTATGCAAACTAACATGCTAAACAGTCCTCCAACTGTTGCTATGTTAATATGTTAAACTTGCTAACATTACCAGCTGACACGCTAAATGTCAGCCTGTTAACATTAAGCTGCATTAGCATTTAGCTCAAAGGATAGCTATGGCTGACACAGATATTATAAACAATAAAATGCTCACAAAGTGATCAAAATGATGGGGTGGGATAGAAAGTAGGCGAGTGGCCATTGGCCCCCACACTTTACGCCCCTGGCAAACAGCAGTTGTTTAAGAGGCAGATTGCTGTATTTTGGCTGATGTCATCATAAGATGGTCTCTGGGCTTTTTTGATCGTTATTGTGTCTAGTGCTTTTATTGCTGAGCTGACCCGTTCTCTCGTCCAATACGTTTCAATGTACTGTTGACCCTGTGTGAACCTACGTATGACTGAGAAACTGAAACTCAAATACTTGAACTTTTCTACATCACTTTTATTATAAAATCAGATAAAGCAAAATCCCCTTATTATGTTCTCTTTTGCTCTTGTTATCTCACCTCATCATCTCTCTCTTCTGCCAGTGCTGGAAATATGGAGAATGTTTTAAGAAACAATAGAAACTCATACACTAACCTCCCCTCACTTCACTTTTGTTCTTCCTCAGTGACTATGACTCTCTTAACGAGGAGGACGTGGCAGGGAACAACCAGTTGGCGTTTGACTTGGCTGAACGACAGTTTGGCATCCAGCCAGTGACGACCGGTAAGGAGATGGCGGCGGAGGCTGAACCAGACAAGCTGCTGATGGTTCTCTACCTCTCCAAGTTCTACGAGGCCTTCAGGAACTCCCCGGGAAACAACAACAACTGTGAGGCTCCTTCCTGCTTCTGTTACAGATTAAAAACAGTCTTGATCAACTTATTTCGTCAGTTGCTGTGAAACTCATAAGCATTTACCTTGTACTGAGTGTAAAAATAATCCTTTATTCTTTCATAAATTCTAGTGTAATGACTACAGCTAAATGGAAAGTTATGTTTTCTGGTTGAAGCGACAGTGAATGATAATGGGATAAGAAATAAGCATTGTGGAGAGAATGACCATGTGGTGTCTCACATGAAATTGTCTACGGTGTCTACATATGAAGAATGAAGAAGTTCAGTTTAATGCCCTTCATGACATTTTTACAACATTTGTTTATTGTTTTAGGATGAATCATCTGTTTCTTTTTTTTTTTTTTAAAAATAGGTCAAGTATAGTGCAGAGGTCAATGTCAGGTAGGAATATGGTTGGTTTTTAAACATGTGATTACAGAAACAATTAATTTTAATTTTCTTAATTAAACAGTAAGCAGCCACTGTAATGAATCTAACCAAGACTTATTCTACAAGTAAGGAGATGAGAAAGGAGATGTGTGAAGCATCCATGTTTTCACAGAACTGTAGCTGCAACATGACTGGTTTGCAGAGATACAACTGGGAAGCGCTAATTCTAGTTTGAAGTCTGTCTTTGGTTGAGGGCAATTCAGTGTTGGTGGAAATGGAGTATAAGTGTGCATTTAAAGTGCTGATAGGCTCACAAGTAGAACCTTGTAGAGCCACGTTTGAGTCTGGAGATAGAACCTTTTTGTTTCCTAAATAAAGTCCAAAAATGCATACAAGTTAAAAAATACCTCACATATTTGATAGGTTTTCACGGAATCAAATAATATGACAAAAATGTCAGATAGAACCTTTTACTTCCAAGTTGACGTTATATTAAGATAATTATTGTTCAGTAGTAGAGGTATGAACTGTAGGTTGTGTAATATACGGAACTGGAAACTACAAACAACACAGTCTCCAAAGCCTCCTAAATGGCCGTTCTCACTTCTCAACCCAAGCTTGACAAAAAGGAAATGCTTAGTTTCCAAACCCACACCAGTGTATGAAAAAGGGATCCAGCCATACATAACATGTGAATGGGGCAGGGTGTGGGCCGGCTATGCAGTGCACAGTTGGACAGTTTCACCCTAACCACCAAGAATATGTGTAATACTATACCCAACCAAAAAAAGCTGTGAAAACAGGACTAACAGAGAGGGAAGACAACTGTAAGACAGTTATGAGAAGCTAATAGAGGTCACAGTCAGTTCGGTCTTTCAAAGTCAGTACAGTACATTCTCTTAAAGTATAGATCCAGTAGTATTTGAAATAACTAAGGCTCCGGGACTATTTTACCCGTGAGCTAGTGTTGCACCTCACACAACCGTGGTCAGGTTGGTCCCTGCCAGAGACATGACTGGTATGTGTGCTATGTCTGTGGAAGCCATATCCAGTCACTCCGTGTAACTCTGGAGGCCTTCAGCTCCGGTCACACACCCGCTATAAGCTCCAGCTTCGGCAACGTTTTGCTTCTCCAGCTTTAATGTTAATGTCCCGTGGACCTGTGTCACCCACACTGCTGTCACCACGCAGCAACCCACACCTCTTGAGAGGCTGGGAAAATAATTTACCTTCAGTGGACCATTTTACAGTCCATTTGGTGGGAACTTCCTAGCAGACATTCTTGGAGCTTAAGTGTATGATTTGGTTATATTTAGACTGTGACGATGTGTACACTGTGTGCCATTGTGCTATGATGGCCTTGGGTAATGTGAGTTGTTATGCAAAGTTACATCAGTGGGTTTTGGTTAATTTCTAATGTTCTATTCATGTCTCTAGTCTAAAAATTGTACCTTCCTCACACTGTACTGATTGTATAACTCTTTGTCCACTGTTCTCATGCAGTGAACAGTTCAGCTAAATTTAAGTGTTAGTCTGGTGTTAACGTGGCTGTTGGTGTGCAAACAAATGAGTAATTTGACATTTAAAGGCCGTACAAGACAATTGTTTTTCTCATAATTGCGTCTTTTGGATTATTCTGAAGCTGAAAGCTTTTATAAAATGGCACAATCTTGGCGAAATTAGTGTGGGTGTTCCTGTTAATACCACCACTAGGAGTTGCCAAAGTCAAATATTTTCAACAGTTTGATTCCTCTACATATAGACAAGCTTCCAAGTGACATCATTATGAGAGGTGCACTCACACAGGGAGCATTAGACAAAGTAGAATGAATAAAAGCTAATGAGAAGATCAATATTAGATGGAGTTTTTGTGCCTTGTGTTTTTGAGTGGAGTTCACGTATCTCTGGTGCTTGTTCACGAGTGAGGGTAAAATGGAGCTTAACATGGATAGGCGGTTTGATGTGGCGTCAGCAGAGATGCAGGCATTGCGCCAGACCGCTGTAGTGAAGAGGGAAGCTTGAAGGCAACGCACTCGATTTACTGATCCATCTACACTCCAACCCTCACCCATGGTCAGGAGCTCTGGGTAGTGACCGAAAGAATAAGATCATGGATAAAAGTGGCTGAAATGAGTCTCCTCTGTAGGGTGGCTGGGCTCAGCCTTAGAGATGGGGGGAGGACTTCAGGCATCCAGAGGGAGCTCGGAGTAGAGCCACTGCTCCTTTGCATAGAAGGGACTTGGTTGAGGTGGTTCAGGCATATGATCAGGATTCCTCTTAGGCACCTCCTGGGCACATCCAACTGGAGCTCTGGGGCAGACCCAGAACATGCTGGAGGGATTATATATCTCATCTGGCCTGGGAATGCTGGGGGATCCCCCAGGAGGAGCTGTAAAGCGTGCTGGTGAGAGGGACGTCTGGTGTACCTTGCTGAGCCTGCTGAGCCCTTGACCCAGCCCCAGATAAGCGGGAAAAAAAATGGATGGATGGATTTTTGTGCCTTAAACTACTAAAAATAACAAGAGTAATATGTGGCAAACATTCAATATCCCCAAAAGAAAACCTCCCTTCTAGCTCAGACAGCATGATAGCATTAGCATCGAGCAAACTAGGCAGACCTCTAGATTTTTATAAAATGTTTAATAGTTTTTAGCAAATTGCTTCACTTTAAAATCTTAGTCATGTCCATAATTTAGGTATCATGTTACTGTAGCATTTGTGTGTGTTGTTAACCCTGCAGCTGTGAGTGTGTCCTCGATTGTTTGTAAATGGGAAACCTATCTGTGTGGTCTCTTCAGAAGTATCCTACTGAATAACTTTTCACTGTTGAGTATCTTTATGTGAGATTAAATTGTGTGGAGTAAATAGTTCTGAACACAAATGACTTGTGTTTATATTCCAGGTTCAAGAGAACCAGATGAGAATAGTGAAGGATATCCGGCTGAAACCAACCACAAAGTGCTGAACCCGTCTCAGCCCAAGAAGAGGATGCCCAGGGTAAAGCAAAATACTGTTACAGTCCCACTTCATTCATCAGCAGTACAGCATTCAGTCACTGAGGTCTTGATTAGATAAGCTAAAGCCAACACAGAGATCAAAGCATGCTTTTGTAATGAACGTGCTATCTAATCATGAACGCAAGCCGTCGATCTGCACGGTGATTAGAGGGGTTCTTGATGTTTTAGTGTGCAGTTTCAGCTTTTATACTAATAACAATCTTAGTTGCTCTTTGTTGATGTGAACATGGAGGATGGAAACCTCCCGATTCAACTTATCTTAATTGTGATGTCTACTGTCGCAGGATGACAACAAACCGGACGAGGATTCTGTTAGCAAGAGACAGCGAAAGGGCAACAACTACCTCACAGAGGTAGGTCCAACAGGAGAGCTAAAATATTCCAGTTAAAATTTCTAAATATTAGTTATAATCATTGTCTAAAGTGACACTGATATATGATGAAGTGTGTGCCTCAAATTGATCCCACTCCCTGCTTCTCCTTTTTTTCTCTCACCTCTGCAATCCACGGCATCAGTTGTCTTGTCACAGTGCGCCCCCCGCTGGTGAGGATGGGGAGCTGCGTGAGAACAAAGTCCGCTCCATGGCAACTCAGCTGCTGGCAAAGTTTGAGGAGAACTCCTCGACTGCTAAGATTCGTCCGAAGGTGAGAGGCGGCAAGCCTGATTACTGTCCCATATATGGGTGGTGTATTCTATTATGTATGCGATTTTTTTTTTTTTTTTTTTAATACGTAAAGAACACATGGTTTTGCTCTCCGTTCCTCGTCCCATTTATAAGTTTCATCAAGAGTTGAGGAATCCACTGTCACTGCAGTTGACTAACTTTAGCATGGATGCAAAGAAAGTAATTTGAATAAGCTACTGAATACCTTATTTATCTGCCTAAATGTTTGAAGTTTATTATTTTTAATTTTTTCTATTTAATTAGTTTGAATATGTGGGCCACTGAGATTTTTTTAATCAATGAATCAAATATTTTGAAATAGGGAATTTTCAGAGCACCATAAATGTAGAAAGTAAAATATTTCAATGCTGTGAATTCAGTGGCATCTGCATTTCAACACTGAGTACACAGCAGTGGTTAAATGTGATAATTAAATATTAAATTGCTTATAAGATTAAAATGATTATGGCTGCTGTTTGCTTCCATACTCAAGTTTCAGTAGATGTAATCACAGAGCCCTACTCAAAGCACACTGCTTGCAGGTGTGTGTCAGTACAGCTTACTGATTAATAAATATTTAAGAAATCAACAAAAGTAATAATAATGCAGGATTTCCACATGTTTTTAAATGAAATTTCAAAACTTTTCCATCATTTTTTTCCAACATCCATTTACATCCAAATCACTGCCACTGTGTTGACTGTTATTCTGTTGCAAACTTTGTTCAATACCTGTATTTTCTGTGTCATGTATTTTTTACTGTCCCTTTTCCTTTCCTTTTCTCTGCTGCTTGCATCAGTCTGATGAGGACCCATCCAGTCCCTCCTTTTCTCCTTCTCTGTCTCCTTTCACGACTCCACCTCCTCTCTCAGAGGGTGAGGATGAGGAAGGGGAGGATGAGGACCTGGAGGAGACAGACAACCCCCGTTTTGCAAAGCCCAAGAATGTCCCCCCTCCTCCTCCTCTGCCTCCCTCTCGCCCTAAGTGGCAGGTACACGTCCCTCTGAAAGCTTCTCACCTTTTCCTGTTGTAAATGAGAGTGGATGGGTTATATTATTTATTAACAGCTATTTGTGGCTCTGTATGTATAACTGTAAACCCACACTCTCTTGTTTCCTCTTGCTCCTTGTCTCTTCTTCCTGTTTCCAGCCCTCCATCTACCTCCGCTTACTGGAGAATCCCAGTGCTGTGGCTCAGCAAAACGCTTTCCTCTATTCCCCCAAAACTCCTCACCCTCAGAGTGGCTTCAGTCGCTCTCCTTCACCCACACACTTTAAGAGCCCTCCCCATTCACCAAGCCCTAATGTTACTGAGCATTACTACCCAGAACGCACCTCTCCTGACCTGACAGCCAGATATTTCTCTGCTTCTTCTCTGTCTGCTTCGGATATCGATTATTCCTCTGAGAGGTCAGAGGAGTCAACACAGCAGGTGAATTTCAGGCCGCTTCTGTACAGTGTTCTTCATCACAACTTTTAAAAACAATGTGGTTACAGCTAATTTTTGCTCTCTTCTGATTTTCACCACCACCTGCTGTATGTACAGAGCAAAGCCCAGAAACTGTCCACAAAAGAGTTTAGTGGGAGGAGCATAAAGGAGAGAGCCGCCCTCCTCTCCTCCATGTTTCCTGCGTCCATACGAATCAAATCTCTTCCTGCTCCTCTCTCTCCTCTGCCTGAATCACAGGTTGTGTATTGCACCAACCACTTTTTCATGCTTGACCAATGTCATAGTTGAGACAACTGCGTGTTCACAATAACAGCATGCATGTTAGACTTGTTAATCAATGCATCATAGTTCCATGTGTTACAGTTGACACTTGCTGAGCTGTCTTTGAGTTGTCCACCTGAGTCTTTGATGGCACTGAGACTTTGAGATTTGCATTGCCTGAAAGTTTTGAGAACCAGTTAGCATTATTACACTTGGCAGCTCTTTGCTTTGCATCCTGGATGTTCTGATTTGAATTTCACATCTTGCATTTTTGTGGCTGAACCAGGTCAGTTTGAGCAACTGGATATTTAATCTTGACTTAAACGTTGACTAGCTTGTTGAATTTGTGCTATTTGAATAATTGAATATTGGTTCTTAAACTTTTCTGATGAATCTTAAACAATACTTGAAATAAAGTTTTTGAAATTGCACAACTTGAAACTGACTGTTCAAATCCCAAACTTCTACAGCCAGTGTACATTTTACTTTGTAGAAAAGCATCCAAACTGATTTTACTATCACTGACTTGGCCATGTGAAATTCACTGAACTTTTATTCTGATATGATCAAGTTATTTTCTCTCCAGTTGCACCCTTCTTTTCTACTCAGTCTTCTGTCTGTTCCCCTGTAGGCGGGACTATCGACCTCTTCTCCTCCACCCTCGTCCCCACCTCCTCCTCCTTCTACTTCTGTATCTAAGAGCTCCTCAGTCTATTCTGTAGTCCACCCTGTCCCTGACCCCACTGCCCAGGCTGGTTTCTCCCCTGTTTCTCTGTACACTGCTGGGCACAAGGACAAGATACAGAAAGACTCCACTGCTCCTTCGTCTTACACTGCCTCTTTAAAACCAGAGCAAAACTCTTCTCTTCTTGTTGATTCCTCCTCAAGCAACAATAAAACCTCTGCTGCACCTTCTTCATCTTGCTTTGATGAGAGCCAGGAGATCTCTTCTCCCCGTTCTGATTCTATCTGTGAAAATGGACACAGCAGCTCACCTCTCCATCCAGTTTCTTTACTGCACAAGGAACACTATGAGAGGACGTACGAGAACTCCTCAAATAATCTGGAAAGTGAACAGGAGAAGGTCCATGAAACCGCTCAGGAGGCATTTGATGATAAGAAGTTAGCCAAAAATTATCAGATGAAGGTAACAGTTTCTTTATTCATAATAGCCCTCAAGTCAAGCACTGATAGTCTGTAGATCTGCAGTGAATGTATCCTACTTCCAGACGTTCCCAGATTTTATTCTGTTGTCTTTCTACTTGTGTCTTGCATACAGATATGCTCAGCCCACATGGGCTGCAATGATATTTCATAAGCTCCAAAATTAGATATTATTATAATGTAACCCCCCTTGTCTACAGCAAAATTAAGAATTTTCTTACATATATAGGTGTAATTTGAAAGAGAAAACAAAACGAATTGATAAAAATCCATATTCTCTTTTTTCTTTAGCCTTTTAGACAAAGTTAGCTAAAACTGAAATAACAATTCCAGCGAGACCTGCTGACCAGTGGCACTAAATGACATGAAAAAGGACCTCTTTAGGACCTCATAACTTGTAATATGCTGTTTGCTAACAATGTTGTTGAGCTAGTACTTAGGGGGGATTTAGTTCTTAAAGAGGGCATTAACCTGTTGGAAATATACAGCAGTGATGGCATTGTTGGTCCCCCAGGAAATGATCCTTGGCCTGACTGCTCAGTAAGCAGAAATACTGAACCACAGCTCCACAGCTTTACAACAGCTCTGCACTGCACTGAGATTTTGTTGCAGGAAGTGTTTTGTATTGTCGGTGACACTTTTCACTGACTTTGGCCAGTTAAAATGTTCAGCCCAAGTGCCAGTATAAATGTTAGCATTGTGCAAACCACAGATATGTAACATTTGTACATTATTATGTAGCAGATATATTGAAACATAATGTTTCTTTTGCATTTCAGCAATGCTTTGGTCAACATGTGGTTATGTTGAGGCACAAAAATTACTTAGTTATGTTAAGGAAAAGATCATGTTTTGGCTTAAAATACCTGATGTTTGTGGCACAATAGCTGCTAGAAACACAGTGATGGCTCACTAAAAACACCTTCTTTTGGTGGCACAATTCAAGCTGGAAATATGGCAATGGCTCGCTGAAAAAAAAACTGCACTGTGTTTGGTGCAATTGCCGCTGGAAATGCAACAGTAGCTCACTAAAGACCCACTTTTGGTGGCACAATTCCCAGCTTCAGGAGAGGTTGATGTTACGTTAAAAAAAAAAAACTTCACAGGGCTGTAGGAAAAACATAAGGATTCTTTATTATTGTTGGCACTCTGTGTTAATATGACACGTATGAACTGTGTATCATTGCACAACTGATGTTCATTCTGGTGTTCATTTAGTGCAATGGGAGCTGCACTCTTGAGAAGCCTAGAAGAATCACTCAAAAGTCAATTGTTCGCTCTGAGAGTTGTCCGACTGGAGCTCCTAGTTATATTAAAGAGGTACTAGTCGTCACCTGCACTTCCATAAACTCAAAGTAAATCATACATTTCCTGCTTTTCCATCTGTCTTCTTTCTAACTCCTGTCTGTGGTTTCTTATTCCTTCTTTCATTTACCTCCATCTCTTTGCACCTGTGTTTCCCTGGTGTTAATATTAGCGAACAGTTGGAAAAGTGTCATCAGCCATAGACGCTAAAGCTCAGATGCTGGCCGTCCTGTATGAGACAGACCACAGGCCCAATGCCATGCCGGTAAGATGCATGTGGGTGTTGCAGAGACAGATCTAACCCACAGCTCAGTGTCTTTTGTTGTTTTAAAAAAAGAATTACAATACAGCTGACATGTTAAACTAGTAACAGCATCATTAAGGAGAGATGTCATTACTGAGTGTGATTAAAATGCATTTTGGGCTCTGAAGGCTGAAGGGGTAAATGGGTTCTGCTCTGCCTTCATAAGGGAAAACAACAAAGCAGCTAATGTGTTTGCAGCAGCGTGAGATGGTTTCACACCACAGAGAAATGAGAAAAGCTTCAGAGGACTGGCTGTGTCTGCATATTGACAGCTTATACATCTGCATGCAGTTATTGCTAACTTTTGTGTTTACCACTGCTCGCCCTAAAACTTCCCTTCTAGTTAAAAGAGTTTTGCTAGAAGAGACTAGATGATGACGATCAGCTTGATGCACACACAACATTGCTGATGGTAGTAACTCAAAGTGGATTTAAGCCACATGATTTGACCTCAAGTCAAACTCATCTATGAGGAGAATTAACTTGTGTTGGGTTCTTGTGACATGAGTATATTGGATGTTGACGACCTTAAAGGGGACTTTGGATGTGTTAAAATTCCATGTTTGAGATGTTGAGATTTATTTCACATACTAAATTGTTTTATATTTTCTGAACTGGCACAAATTTATTTTCTACACTTGACTTGAGAGCTGACTTGAGCGCTTTAACACTACATGTCACATTCACCCATTCACACACGCATTTACACACTGGTGGCTAAGGCTACTATATAAGGTGCCACCTGCTACTCAGTTTATACGCACACACACACACACCAGTGTGCAGTAGTGGAGACGCTGGGGATTGAACTGCCAATGTTCCGCTCTGTTCCGCTCTACCTTCTGAGCCACAGCCACCCCAGACCAGCACTAGCTGTGGCTTGAGACATTATGTCTTTGGGTTGTCTGTCTGTCCTTCCATACGGACATCTCTCTGTCCCATTCTTGAAAATGTCTTAAGGAGATCTCTTCAAATTTTGCACAAACATTCACTTGGACTCAATGATAAAGTGAATAGAATTTGGTGGTCAAAGGTCATTGTGACCTCACAAAACATTTTTTCGGCCATAACTCAAGAATTCATACGCTAATTATGAGAAAATGTCACTGTCTGAGATGGTTGAATGATGAAGTGATAACATTATATATCCAAAAAGATGAAAGATCAACTTCACTGTGACATCATGATGTTCTGCAGATACACTTCTCTGTTAATCATTCAACACCATATCTCAGGAACAGAAGGGGAGACATTTGGTCAGATACTGAATTGGTGACACTAATCTTGGGTGCCCATCTTGAGACTGGGTTGAGATCTTCTGTGCTGCTGAGTTAAAGATGTGTGTAAACCATTCGTGTTTTAGAATATGTAGCTTCTTTGCAGCAACATCCATATTTGAAGCATCCTCTGCTGCATAGAAAAAGCCGTGAATCATTTTTATGGCACTAATTTCCAACAATTTCTATGATGGGTGTCACTGCTGTTAGCAGTTCACCATCTCACGCTGTGATTAACTTTTGTGTACTTGCAGGAATCTCGGGAATAATCAACAACCCGAAAAAACTTGTCTTGAAGGCAGCATGTAACATCTCTGTAACCTTGTCCTGGTCTTCTTCCTCTCAGTGTGTGGTACGTAAGGACTTCCCTCCTGGACTCGGTGGCAGCGACATCTGCCACTTCTGCACCAAGCGTGTGTACGTGATGGAGAGGCTGAGCGCTGAGGGCTATTTCTTCCACCGCGAGTGTTTCCGCTGTGACGTCTGTAACAGCACACTACGCCTGGGAGGGCACATCTTTGACTCACAGGAGGGTACGTTTGATTCAATTGTTACTATGGATGTCTTCAGCCCACCTGGGAACGTCTTTAAATCATTACAAATTTGGAAATGCATTGTCTTATTGTGTCTTTTTAAGGATTTTTTTTATCGTACACAAGCTTTGTGGATTTGTGATTTTTGTGTGCTTCCTTTACAGGAAAGTTCTATTGCAAGATGCATTATACCCAGCGTCAATCCAGCACTCACATGGGGAGGTTCAGAAGGAGAATGGTAAGGAACACTGCAGTGGTTACATACAAGAAACAAAGCTTGATTTTAAAAAAAAAAAAAAAAAAAAAAAAAAAAAAATGCAGTACAACCCCAGCAAATAGTGGTTGGACGTTGACACTGTGTCCCTGATCAAGTGATAGCCTTGATTTTAACTTGTTTCAATCTGTTGAACAGATGCTCAGCGGGATCTCTGTGTCAAGTATGTCTTTATGATCATAGACTCAGGGTAATCACAGTTATTTTTTTTTTACTGTTGTCCCACTTGTAGGATTGCTTATTTGTGCGTATGTGAACGTGTCTACCAAAGTGGTTTGCATTGCAGAGTTGACTTTGGTAAGACCTTGGCAACCAATTCTAGAAAAATTATAGATACCCAAAAGTGAATACACAAGTTATTTTTTGACTTCAAATTATGGTACCTACCAAGGCTGGTGAAGTTTGGATGACACTGAGAAGATCAGAGGTTAAAAAAGTGTTCTGCAAAAATAAAAAATGGTGGAAATAAATATAAAAAGTGTCATCTTAATAATTTGTGTGAAAACCAAATGTCAGATCACTGCCAGGTATCAAAGCACAAGTGTCTTAATCGTAGACATCAGTCTGATGTAGTTTGTGTATCTTGATTTGTGTAGGAAGACCAAAACCGCGTCACATCCTCAGCGTTGGATGGCGGGAGCTACTCAGCGACGGGCAGCGTCCAGATCCAACCACCAGGTACCCTGGTTTCCTTGCTTAGGCGAGGCCTGAGCTGGCCGAGGCGTGCTAGCCGGGCTGTGTGTGTGTTGCCTCGACAGCTGTTGGGAAGTGTGTGTGAGTCTTTTACAGCTGTGCGGTCCCACGTCAGGAGCTACTCCCATGACTATGTGTTCCTGTATGAGCTGCTGAGCGTGGGCTGTCCCCTGATCTGCATGATGCACGAGGTGCTGGGACAGATCTACCAGGAGCCCCAGCTGGCCCATCAGCAGCTCATCGGCCTACAGCTCACATAGACAGGGAGGTAACAGGGAGCCTGTCTGGGCCAGTTTACCTGATAGGAACCCAGATGGATTTAAAGTTGTGCTCTTGTACTGCCCACAGTAGAGGAATCAGATGTTCATTAATGTAATAATTTTTAAACCGAATATCTGTACTTCCCACATTCCAAGTGTCTACGGTCATTTTAGTTTTGTGTTTTTGAAGTCAAAAGTGTTTATTAAGCCGCTTAAACAGTTGTTACAAAAGTGCTTCACTTGATCAATGCAGTGCTTGGTGTGAATTTTGCCTGCACTTGCATGGGACAGCGCAACAAAGTGTCATCTTAAAGGGATAGTTAAGTCGGGTACTTAGGTACTTATCCATGGTCTGTGTATTACAGGAGAGCCCATCAGCATGCCCCTGGTTTGGAGTCTGACACAAGCTACACAATGTATTGTTGTGCCGCATCTCTAAGCTGAGTCGTGCCAACAGACTCTACTGTATGTAATACACTGGCTTTAAATAAGTGTCCCACATAAAACCGATTCAGAAATTCAAAACTATCCCTTTAAGCAAACTCTCATAAATGTTCTCTGATTATATTGTGCATTTGAGTATTGAATCATACATGCTGAGCAGACCTCAGGGGTGATGCATGCGTGAAAAGCTGCAGCCCTCGTGCACACCTGACTCTGTTGGTAATAAGCTCACATTCCTTGGTACGTGTTTGTTGACTGTCAGGGTGTCTTGGTGTTGTACCCTGCTGAATGCATCTCTGACACACAAGGGCTTGTTCCAGGCTGCTCAGAGTGTAGGCATCACCTAAAGGTGCTATTAATGGCATTTACATCTCTGTTCAGAGCTGAGATCTCAGTGCTCAGTCTGTGAAGTTCCCTTTTCACCATATGAAATCTGTTCCCGTCATGATTTAGTGATCTTGTCATGCTCAGAGTAACCAATTGGATTGTCACCAAATGTTAAAACATTCCCATTCTGTGCTTCAGACAAGCTTTGAGGGGTCTGAAATAATGTGTTTAAAAGGTCCACATAGGACATTTAATTGGAGTGTGTAGTAACCTGGAGCCTGCCCTCTGACTAACCCTGAAAGCCATCTGGAAAGTGTGGTTTGGTTTCAGTGTTATGTTAGAATAAACCACATAGTTACTGATGTTCCTTTGACTGCATATTGCCTGTTGCACCTTAATTTTGCACCACAGAGATGTGCAATGGAAATGCCAAAACAGTATTATTATTTTATTTCAGTATCATTTCAGGAAATACTTATGTCATTGAAATACATTTTTTTGTGGTTGGTACTCTTTCCCTTTGTTATGTATTTTGTTAAAGATAATTGACTAATTTCCCTTTTATAAATTTAAGGCTCTTTGTTTATGGTTTTCATTTTACAAGAAACAAAAAAATGTCAGATTATCAAGAATACTTTAGAATGGTGGAAATTTGAAGATCAGGGTGACTATAAAATGATAGAAAATTGGATTACACAAGTAAATGCTTCACTATTCATAGTCTTATTTTTTTCCACTTTGGAGCTCCGTGACAAAATCAGAAACTCATTTGAATTTCAGCATTTTTCTCTTCATGTTGTGTTACAGGATGACTTTGTTCTGCTTGTCACAAGCCCTGACAAGGATTCATATTTTCTGCATATTTTTCAACAGACAGTCAACCATTTTTGGTTACATTTGGTTATAAAATCAATTTAAAAATCAAACCAAACCAAAAACAGTGAGCCTTATCTTGTTTCCAGGCTGTTTTTTCCCGCAGTAGTGAACATATTTGTTTAGAAACAGTCCACAAAACATCACAAAAGACTGTATATTCCTGACTGAGAGAAATTATTTAATTTTGTTATTTTAAGTTTTGCAATTTATTTTTCGTTATTCATTTTTTGATTATTTTTGTTGCATATTCTATGTTGTAAATGATGCCTATGGTGAATTTAGCTCTGATCATTGGTATAATTGTGCAGAATTAGGGGTTAAATCTTAAAATGCACTGTTGACGCACTGTTTATGGGCAGTTCTCACATTCCGATGTATTGACTTATTGCATTAACTATATTATTGCCAACGGTATGTTTTCTTGTAATTCTACGCACTCGGTGTTTCTTTCCATCTTCCATTTTCCGTTTTTCTTTTTTCCCAGATTCATTATTCTCTTTTTGTTCACTTCATTTTGTTCAGTCTGTTTCAAGTTTCCAATGCTGCACCCTCTGATTGGCTGATTCCTGCCAGCGGGGAAGGTGATGATTGGCCGGCTTTGGTCATGAAATCTTGTTATGTCGCTTTTGCATTGGCTGCCTCTATAGCCCCGCCCTCTTCACCTAACCAAGATTAACCACTCACAGACCAGCACGAATCCAGAACATGATATGCAGTAGTCTGAAAAGGTGTTATGTGTATCATCGTGATATATTAAATATTTTACATTGCTTAAATTACAGTTGTAATTTAGTAAAGTATCGCCACTCAAAAATAAGACCATATGCCCTTTAAAGGCTGTAGCTGACGTCTTCTCAGCATCAAGACTGTTTGGTCCTACTATAGATATAAATTAAGTTTTATTTTTAGCCATGTGGCTCCAGGGTTGCCAGTGTCAGGCATTTTGTCCACCACTTTGGTCCACCAGAAAATATCTCAACAAGAAATTGGATTGATTGCCATGAAATGTTTAACAGACATTCATGGTTCCCAGAGGATTAATTCTTATCACCGATGTGATGCACTTACTTTCCTCTAGTGCCACCACGAGGTTAACATTTGAGGTTTTGAGTGAAATATTGGATGGACTGACATAAAATTTTGTACACATATTAATTCCAATTGACTTGAGTGATTGCATAACTTTATTCTTGCTTGCAAAGGTCAAATTTTACATCTACTATTAGCAATATAGCCTCACAAAGCCCCTAGCATGACCATATAGTCTTTGTCTTTGTTTTGTTTTTTTCAGCCCATTCCTTGGCCCTGGCTGAAATGTAAAGTTTCTATAAAATATAGTGTTGAGCTCTATGGCACGCAGGAGGAAGGTTTTGGCTACCAGCAATACCTATTAGTTTAAACGATCATTGTTGTTTGTTTTGTCTTTTCATGGGATTTGTTGACAGTTAGGAACAAATATATAGCTACGCTTATGCTTTAAAACCTTTAGTGTGACAAAACGTGAAAGTTTTTTAACTTTCCATGAAAGATTAGAGCTGAATAGAGGATGTCATTTTCTGTCCAGATAGGTTTTTGTATTTAACCAAATTTCTTAAAATTTGTTAGATTATAATAAACATTGAGTATGACTGATACATAATTAAAACAAAGGTTCAGTGTCATATTTGATGAAGCTGTCACTGACAGTAGTACTTGAGATGGATAATCTGTGAAAGAATCAGGTTCCTCTGGCTCCTCCTAGTGCTCCTAATGGCATTTGCAAAAATCCTGAACCAAAACAACCAATCAGAGCCAGGGGGAGTCTCTCACACAGTGTCAGTCACTCCTTGCTGCGCTATCACAGCGAACAAGTAAACAGAACAGGACCACTGATGAAAAGCTTGCTTTACTTTTACAGGGCTGAATTCTTGTAAATGCCATTAGGAGCACTAGAGGAAGCCAGAGAAACCAGATTTGTTTCACAGATGATATGCCTCATGCACTACTGTCAGGATACAGTGACATTTTCAGCAAATATAACAAAATACTACATTTTTAAAGAAAAATAAAAGTTACCTACTGTAGCTTTAATTGCCAAACAAATTCATTAGTTAAATATACATATAATAAAATAATGGTCAGCTGGAATCAGGTAGATTTACCTTGCTATTACTGTCATACTGTACGCTATATGTGGAATATGTTCACCACAAGTCAGACTTGGTTGCACACAGCAAAAAAAAATAGTGTGGAGGTAGCTGGAAGCTCATGGTAATGGTTAGATGATGCACATAGCACTTTTTAGTGCACTTTTAGTTGGTTTGTCACTTACTCGTTCTGTTTGGTATCATATCATCCGAACTAACCCCACTAACACTCATGAAGTGCTGTGTTCCTCCATTACCTCTCTAACACCAAACATCCATCTGAATGCCCCTGCATTTATTGTCTTGCCCTGCTGTATCATCAGCAGCAGCCTCCCATCTTCCCAGGCCATGTGACAGTAACACATGTGTCCACATGTCTGTGGTCTGTCTGTGGTTCCCTCTGTTTCAGAAGGAGGCCTCTCCCCCTCAGAGCCCCTCTCCAGATCCCTCTCCTGTACCTCCTAGACTTTGCTCAGGAGATCAGCAGAGCAGCTTTTTGCACACTGCCAGAAACACTTTGTTGGCTTTATTCTGTATGTTTCATAGTTATTTTTTATAATAACTGTTGAAGCAGCCTGCAAGCCTTGTTATTTGTTTTCCACGTTGATAATTACTGTAAAATTGCTTAATTTATGATATTTATAAGCTGTACATATATTCCAAAATAAATCAGTTTGATTACATAAATAATTTGCTTCGTGGTTTGTTGCCAACTAGCTGAATTGCATTATGTGAATCATTCCAAGAAACCAAAGTTTAGACCTACCAAGGTAATCTCATAATGCGACAGTCAAACTTGAGATTATTTCCACATCTTTTAACCACTAAATTAACAACTTCATCAAAAAGCAAATCCTTTTTTCAACTCTGTGCTACGTCAGCCTAACATCACCCACACAAATCATGGTCACAATCACAGCTTCTGTTAACTCAGCAAATAACTTGCTTTGTAACATCTGATGAAAAGCTCAACAACCTTTAGGTTTGCAGCGGATTCGGAGGGAGCACAGCTCACACAGCTTGAAACATAATCAGAAGGCTTTAAAAGCTTCTGCTGCAAAAAGTGTCATTTTAATGTAGCGTAAAAAATAGACAAAAACTACATGCAAAAGCTTAGCTATAATCAAATACTGTTAAGCCAAGGTAAATTTACAATAACTGAACTCCACTCCAGTCAACCTGAACAGAATTGAAGTGAATCACATGTCGTTTCCTCCTGTCAGCTTCCTCGTGGGTTCTGCTACTGGGTCTGCTCTATCCTTTCCTCTGGGTTTGGTATCTATGTATCATTTGGTAAAGTGTTATTCTCCTGTGGCTATATAAACCAAAGTGAGAACACCAATGGGTGCAAGTTAAAAAAAGAGTCACATTAATAAAAGGTCTGGTTGTTTAATGGCTGATAGAAACACTGCATACAACGTTTGTATCAAGATATTTTCATTTCTTTGCTGTGACCGAGTGGAATCATCTTTGGAAAGATTCTGTACAATGTTGACTTCATTACTCTGTGAGTACTGTTACCAGCATGTCATGTATTTTATCAGTGGTTTGTTGCAAGTAGGGATTACTCTGTGTGCTTTTAAAGGCATGTGTCACTTTCAGAATCAGAAAATATATTCATTATTTTCACTAAGTGCTTTTACAGTATGGAAAGTATATAAGGAAATGTTTGCTGCCTTACATGCATATTTGTTTGGTACCTGGTAACCATTCTTTGATATGCTATGCTGATTGTTTTAGATCATATATTACACAAGATGTATAGTAACTGCTAACTTGTTTTTCTGAAGTAGACTCCCAGTTAGACAGTTCATGTGCATGAAATGATCTACATGCTTGAAAATGTTTATTGCATCTTAGGTTAACACTAATTCAAAGCTAGTTAAAACTTAATGCCCACACACTGTTTTAATTTGCAGGTGGGCTGTCCAGCTTGTATTCAGAACAGCTTGATGGAGGTCAGAAAAGAGTTCCCGAAGACACAGAGATGGCTGTTGAAGCTCTGGATGCTTCCTGTATAGTCAAAGCCACAGCACAAGATACCACAGGTGCCAAGGGCCAAATCCAGGACAGTACCAAAGGTCAGTGTGGCTCCTAGAGTATCATTTTCAGGCTCCCCAAATATGCAGCACTGAGGAAGTTATTATCGGTCTCTCAAAGCTATTAACAAAGACACTGCGCTGATCAAATGGGTTTCAGCCCCCGGAGTCCTGTAGGTTTTCTCTCACAGTGTCTGTTATTTTATCACCAGAAGAGTTTTCCTGGGCTCAGCAGCCTACCCACACGTTTCTGCACATGCGTGAGCAATGCAGCAAAAGTGCCCCCATGGTAGACAAAATATGATTAGTCCCCTCTAGGGTGACCTTCAATTGGAGAAACGTGATGCCCTCCTAGTGGAGAAAATGTTATGTAGTGCCCACAGTTGTGCCCTTCTAGTGGAGAAATTGTGATGAAGTGCCCTATAGGTGCCCTTCTATTGGAGAAACATGATTTGAAGGAAAAAAAAACCCCTCCAGGGTGGCCCTCCAGTGGAAGAAATGCGATGAGGTGCCCTCCTAGTGGAGAAAACATAATAAGGTGCCCACAAGGGTGCCTTTCTAGTGGAGAAAATTTGATGTACTGCCTACAATTGTGCCCCTCTCTGGGAGAAAACACAATAAAATGCCCTCTAGGGTGCCCTTCAATTGGAGAGGGGTGATTAAAAAAAAACCTCTAGAGTGGCCCTACAGTGGAAAAAAACGTGATGAAGTGCCCTCTAGGGTGCCCCTAGTGGAGAAAATGTAATGTATTTCCCCTTTACAACAGCTTTAAAATCTTCTTTTTTTTGTTATCACTTTTGTTTTTGCGTGATGATGATTGTTATTTTGAGATTATGCAAATCATCTATAATCACTGGGTATGTGACATGCTGTATGCTTAAGTGTGAAGAACCAGACCCAACACTCTTTCCTGAAAACACGCCGTTGAGGGTTTGTAAAGAAAATGGCCTGTGACATGATAACACAGGCCATTTTCTTTTCATCTCACTTCCTTTTGGTCTCATTTTCTTTTGGACTCTGTCTCCCATCTCTGTAGATCACGGTAACACAAAACAGAATAATCGATGGAAACGGAAAATCAGAGCAAGTGAGTACCTCCAGTTGTTTTGTCTGTTAATGCATTGCTTCTTCTGTCTTCTTTCCTATTATTTTGCTGTATCATCATTTAGGTTTGATTGAGAACTGACGTCTGTGCCTGGTCTGTTTCTACTGACAACAGATAGATGGGCTGATTGGTATTAAGTTATGTAAGGTATAATCCTAGGAATCTCTTTTGGTTTTTCTGAAGTCATGTTTGATTACATAACATGTATAACATACAGTCACAGTTGGTAGAGATATCACAGTGCTAAGCAGAGGGGCTGTAATATTACTGTAAATAGATTTGAATGTTTCTGTGACGTATACACATATATATACAAGCATTGCAGTCGTGGGCTTGGAGCCAAAGTGGTGAGTTACAGCAAATTTTACAGGAGAGCCAATACAGATTTTGATCAGACCTGATTCAGCTGCTGTTGCCATGCACTGATTACAGTATTTGATATAGCATCACTATGAAAACAATATTACTAGAGTTTAAGTTGAAAAGTATTTATTTAATGTTACATAAATGTCAAAAGAGTGAGACACGACATTTTGGCACAAACATTTTTCCAATAGACTAATGCAGAAGATGGGCGTTTGTCAGTAAACCACATTCATTTCAATTAAAATGTATCAATTACACTTTAATCAGTCCTCATTTCTCTGCTAATTTGTTTCAGTTTTCACTACACGTTAATGATGAAGGCTGTTGCCTGGTTAAATCCCTCACTGGTGACTCAACTATTTGTAACCTCTCTGACATGGGGAAATTCTCATTGCATTTGTACCGACAACAGACATAGATCTTCTCATTAAACCTTTTTGTGGGCAAACAGACATGTAATATGTTATTATAACTTTGGCCTAAACTGTTCAGTCTTTATGTCAGGGCATGTCAGTCTTCAAGTTCTCAGTATCTCTTTTTCTCTTCAGTTTTCCTCTTCATTTTTCCTTCTGGCTCTGAGTCGATATGAAGACCATTTTTGTCACCGGGTTCATATTCCATCGAGCTTATTAAAACCTCCTCTGCTGTTGAGCTTACTCCCTTTTGGCACCGAACAAATCATTGTGGCATGCTCTGCCCAAGCTTTGTTCAGTGCCAAAAGGACGTAAGCCCACTTGTGCCCTCCTGGCACAGACATGAATTTACATTTACTGTTTTAGTGTTCTTTTAATTACATGGGTCATCATTTCAGTTTATGTCATTTTGGCACTGAAGAGATCTCACTGGGAGCTTTCATTTGATATGCTACTCATATTCGCTCAAAATAGCACCTAACGCCCCCTGGCTCCAAGCCCTATAAATCAAATAACTGTCAGTGGGGAGGTTTCCTAACAGACAAGAAGAGGCACTGCGCTGTGACTCTGGGTGCGTTCCATATCACATACTTTTTCGATTTACTTTTAGGAGGTACTACAGCTGCCCTTACAAAGTACGTACTGCTGCATGCATTATGCACAAAATGGGGACATTCTACTTCCTCATAACGTTACACCTTGAACTTTGACTGTCTCACTCATATATCCGTTACCATGGAGATAAAACAAAATTCCATTCAACGAGCTCGCTAGAGATGAAGGTCAACCTGGAGAGCTCTGATGTTATTATTTTGCAATAAGTTACAACTGCATCCACTGCAGATTCTAACATATTATATTCACGATCATAAAATTACAAAGGCCGTACATTTCTCTGTCATTGTTATTTAACACTTATGCCCTTTTGTTGTTAGTTATATGTATGATTATGATACTTAATTAAACAAATAATATTCCTATTATTACCAATTGGCTTATTATCTGCATGCTATCCATCATTAGACCTTCAAACAGTGGATTCGACATATCTTTCTCTGTGCAGAGGATTGTAGGTCAGAATAGCCAGAAAAGCATGCCGGCTTGCAAAATCTGAAGGGATGTAGTAGAACATCCTGGTATTTTTGCACACTGATTTGACATACTATGTATTGGGACATACTAAATCTTTTTCTGGTATACTATATCGTATGGTAGTATGGATATTGTAACACATAGTGTGTCTGAGGTCTGTGCAGCAATGAACACTCTGTTCATGTAATGCAGCATGTACAACACTAGAGGTCAGTATTGTTGTTAATCTGACAGCAGTCATTGCCAGAGGTTCGTTTTTGTTTTCATCAATGTTGCTCTATAGTCTCAGTGACATATATTTTCAGATGTTTTAGGTGTATGAGATCAGTTGTTTTGTCCGGGAACAAGGCAGCACAACACATTATGTCTGTACGCAAATTTTGAATTTGAATGACTTTCTTTGTTTCACATTTGCAAACCACATCCTGAGCTCAGTTAACTGCATCACTTGCTTTATAAATCCCTTATAATACAAAGCCTTTTTCACAGCAGACATTTCAATTAGTCATCACAGGAAAAACACAGGTGTCCCACTGTCCCAGTAAGCCATGACAGTGTGACAGTGAGCCAGCATGGACAATACCAGGACCATGAAACTGACGCAGCTAAATGGAACCCAGCCATTTTGTTATTATCCCCTGTGCATTCCTGCTGTGACAAGTCAAAATGTCTTCTGTGAAAAAGGCCTGTTTTGTTTAGTGAGTAGTGATGAATCATGCTCTGTACTGGTTATAATAGAAACAACTTTGACAAACAACTTATATTTTGCAAAGTTTCCATAATTATATTTCAGTTTCCATTTGAGAGGCTGAATGTGTGATAAGATGCTCTCAAACAAATGACTAACTAACTTTTTGCCATCATACAGCCTTCCCTCTGATCTTCATCAAGCACTTCCAGAGAAGCTGGTCGATGGACAAAGACGGACCAGAGACTGTCCCTGAAGTGGACTCTGACTTTGAGGAGATCACTTCAGTGGAAAAACAAACTGTATGTAACGTGATCTATTCTAGCTTCACTTGGTACGCACCACATATAGTGTATAAATACACCTACTCAAATCTTACCATTGAAAATGATGTAACTAGAGTAAAAAAAAGTCTTCTGTCTAATTAATTGACATTGCATAATGTTTAATAACCCTGTGTAAGCAAGATTCCTGTTCTCCCAGATGTCAGACAGCAGTTCCAAGACATCAGCAGATACCCAGGAACCTTCAGAGGGACGTGAGAAGAGTGAAGAGCACCCATCTGCAGGAACGACAGTCGGCAGCTCGTCCAACCCAAAGAAACGTTTGATGTTATCTCTTGCTGAGAAAGAGAAGCTTCTGAATTGGGACATGCTGGTCGCACCGGAGGAAGAAACTCTGATTAACACTAAAACCAAAAACGTGCATCAACATAAAGACCAGGTAGACAAGGCAGCAATATCAGTGGTTCTAGAGAAGAATAAGCCTGCACATTAATTTTTTCCTGCTCTTTTATTCTCACTACTCCTTCCAGTGTAAGGCAGTGGTCCAAAGAGAGTGATGAGAGTGAGATAAGAGGAGTTAATTCCACATTATGTTAACCGCATTTTTCCTGTCCTCTGATGTTTTATCAGGTACAAGCAGAGACAGAAGGCGATAAGCCTCAGACAGACTCGGGCCAGGATGGGGAGCCATCTCAGAGCCAAACCTCCGCCTCGTCCCCCTCAACCTTCCAGCTTATAGCAGACGCCTTCAGGAGAACATTTAGTGTGACCAATCCCTCCAGCAGGTCCAACACTGCAGTCACAATGTTTGTATAAAATACTTCATTTAACTTTTTTTCTCTCAACATCTAATCAGTCTAAACCGCCTCTTTTGGTTATTCATTCCTTTGTTTGATTCAAACTGAATGTGCATTATGATTTGTACTCCACTTTACCAGGAGGACCAAACATGATGGCCCCCGCAAACAGAGGCCCATATCAGAAGGAGCGTTGAGCTTTAGCTCCCTGTTCAACACTGCAGGTCCAGACCCATCAAAAGATGGGAAGACAGCTGGCAAGCATAGGGATCGGTTGGCGTCTGTAGAGGCCAATCCATGGGGGGACGGGCAGGACCTGCCCTCTCTGTTGCAGCAGGTGTCGCTGAAGGGCCGTAGAGACTCTGGAGGCGTGTTCTCTGATGATATGGCGCCGTTTACTGGAAGGAGGGTCAACTTGTTCTCATCCCTAAGGCTAAGGAAGAGGGAGGACTCAGAGAGTGAGGGGCGGGACCAGGAGGCGCAAAGAGAAATCAGGACGATACTCAGCAACCTCAGAAACAAAGGTTAGTGAGTCTTAACCAGAACAACAACTCTTAAACATGCATGAATAGATATTTTGGTCACTTGGGGGCAGTGCAACAAACTGTAAACACAACATGGAAATATTAATACTTTATGAAGTTGTCATGGTGAACGTGTTAGCAGTCAGCACTTGCTTATGAACACATGCAGCACATATTGAGCCAGTATTTGTCATGTTTCAGGTGACTTGATGAACATACATTTATCTCCTGAGCTCCTCTTTTGCTGCTAAATGCTCCAATCTGTTCATCAACGATTTGCTAACTCTGTCTGTTTGCTGATGATGCTGGACATTATTATACAGTGGGTGTATCAGTGCTTGTTGCCTGCCTTTGATGCATCTGAAAACGCCACCGATGAGAGCGGAACAGTTAAGTTGTGACCCAGAAACCAAAACAGAGCTCAAAATTAGCAGAGCATGAGTGACCCCTTTCAGAGTACACATATGTATTTGATCCTTTGTGAAAGGCATAGTTTGGATTATTTAAAGTAGAGTTGTCTGGAATATATATTCATAGTCTTTGTATTACAAACAGGAAATGTCTGTCGGCACAGCCCTGATTTAGAGGAGAAGCAAAATTCCCAACACTGAAGCTAAGCAATGTACTGCTGTGGGCGGATGCAGCAACAAAACATTGTTTGGCCACCTACAAATGTCTATAACAGTATAAGTGTGTGTTATATTGACAACATTTTTGTAGATTCACACCATAAAATATTATGTTTTACAAAGTTATAAATGAAACCGCTGTTTTGTACTTTTTTTGTACAAACTTAAATTTTTTCAAAGTTACTTGGCTATTCTAACTTGTTTCTTTTGTTTTTATCCAGCCTCCAGACAACAGAATCTTGAAGAGCCTTCCTCTAGTGACGATGACAATGAAAACCTGACATCCAGTCAGAAGGTTTGTACAGACCACTTCTATGTGCTAAAAGACAGCACAGTGCAGGGTATTGTTACAGATACTATATTTGCATGTACATTTTTTTCTGAAATGTTCTGTTCTCCCTGTCCCAGCTGTATCCAGAGAGACAGAGGAGGAGGCAGGAGAAGATGGTTGCCCAGCAGGCTAAAAGAGAACTGCTGAAGAGGCTTCACAGAGCTCAGGTACTGTTCTTTCTCATAGATTCACTTATTTTTAACAGGATGGTTCATAACGGAGAGCTATCCAAGGTCTCAGCACACTGCGTCTCTTCACCTGCCCTGAAATTCCCACTATCTATCTGACTGGGTGAAGGGCTTTCTGCTACCAGTGATCATGAGACATTTTATATTTTCAAGATTTACCAGATGCTCTGCAGAAGGGCAAAGAGCAAAGGTTCACTCCTGCACTGTGTTTGGATAAGTGCAGCTCAGTGTGTGCTCAGCCTGATTGTACTGAAAATGTACTTATTATGCCTGCTTCAGTTTCTTTAGATTTAACAGAGTGGTGTCATTGTTCTTCACCTTCCTGTTGGACTCTGATGCTTTTTGATGTCTGTGAGTGCACATTAAAGTTGCACTAGACACCAGTCTAAAGTTGACCTTTGGGCTGCAAATGGGAAAATCATTTTTATATTTTATCCTAATTCTCCACATTAAAAGAATGGTTCAGTATTTTGGGAAATACGTTTATTCACTTTATGAGAGTAGAGTAAGATTTGCTCAGTATTCATCTTGGTCAATTTAAAAAAAAAAAAAAAAATCAAATCATCCTTATTGGATTGTTTAAGCGCCCAAACATGGATATCAATGCAGGCCTAAATAATCCAGTAAAACTCATAGACTGTATAAAATAATGGACATAGCCACCGTGATGTCACCCTTTAGTTTGTGGACTGCTGTTTTGAAGCCCCGAGTTTGGCATTTTGCCTGTTGCCATCTTGGATTTTTGTAGCCAGAAGTGAACATATTTTGATGACTGAGTGGAGCTAACCCTAACGCTAGCTGCTAGCTTGGTGAACACATTGCATTACAGTCTATTGCTGTGTCTCAAATCACATACTTCCGTTGGTACACTTTCATGTAGTATACTATGTGCACTATGTACTTATTGGCGTAGTGTGCAAATTTCAAGCTAAATTAACCCAATAAACATACTGCTGGTTTATACCTGACAGTAGTGGTGCTTAATGTAAAATACACATGTATTGTACAATGCAGCGACGTTCACAGTCGCACAGTCCTCGGACGCCATTTCCAGTTTGAAAAGTGGTCCCTCCCCTTCCGCTACGTAGCCAAGATGGTGACCGTTGAGGGCGAGAAGTCTCAACTTCTTGACCGTTTTGAGTGGACCATCCGGGTACTCATAGTGCACTGCATTTTTCCATACTTCTCAGTGTGAACACACTTATGCACTCAAAATATTAAGTGTAAGTACAGAAGTACGCGATTTGAGACACAGCATATGTTTACCTCTGATAATGCCAATGCTAATTTTTGCTAGCAAAACAGAGGCTTAAACCATTAAAACAAAATGTACTTCACAGAATAATGGAATTTCTGTCTCCTTAGAGGGTGTTTTTGTACGACTAAACACTGAACAAGACCTTTTTAGACAACCAAATTGTTACAATCAACTTTCATAAACTGAAAACACACTGACATAGTGACAGCTACAGTTACGCCTATACTCTGTGAATCTCGGTCACGCTGTGGTTATGTTACCAGTTGTCATGAAGGGGGAAATTAGCTATAGAGACCAAATCGGTTTTTGTACTGGGCTGTAACATGTTTATTTCTGCTGTAAAGTTGGGCATTTTAACATGGGGGTCTATGAGGATTTGTTTACTCCTGGAGCCAGCCTCAAGAGGACATTCGAGGAACTGCAGTTTTTAGCACTTGCGCATTTCCATGTGTTGCTGCTTGGTAGAACTAAAAAAATTCATTTTTAAACTTCTTGTTTTGTATTGAACAAGCAAACAAGATAAAGCGTGTTACTTAGTGAGCTTTTAATATGCTGACAAGATATTCTTTTAGCTTCAGATAGAGCCAGGTTAGCCTTTCCCCCTGTTTCTGGTATTGACGGTAAGGCACCTGGTGGCTCTGGCCTAATATTGAATGTACAGACACAAGATTGGTATTAATCTTTTCATAATGTTCTCTGCAAAAACTTTAACACAATATGTCCATGCAGATAGTTTTGTATTTTGTCCAGGTTTGCAGATATCTGTCTCTGAAATGTCTGCCATAATTCAAATGTAATGAAGGTTAATGAAATATTGTTTGTGGTATTCACAACACTCTTAGATAGAAAAACCCAACAGCAACATCTCTTTCCAGAACTGTTGACCTGGTCACTCTAAATAGTCCATTAATGCAACTAGTTTTTACCGAAGGAACTGTTTCTTCAAAAACTGTCAATGGTGTGTTCTCTGGATTATTCAGAGACATCCACACCTCCTGGACAGAGTAACAGTCATTTCCTTTGATCATGTGTGTCATATAATATCTCATGTTGCATTGCCCAGGCCATCCAGAGACAACTGGAGGAGGTTGCAGAGAAACAGAGGGACCTAGAGGAGAGAGGAGTGGCTATAGAAAAGATCATAAGAGGAGAAACAGGTACCAAACAACATTCACACACACAGACCAGTGTCTTACACAGGTCCATTACAAAGCTCCTTTTAATGACAGAGCTGTGAACCATAACGCCATGGTTCAATGTACTGTACGTCTACAGTAAGCTCAATGGAATTCCACTGTGAAAGCCTCATTCTTCTTCTACTCTTTTAATTGATTTGTACATACTTTTCAGACTATTCAGAAAAAAACATTGCCTTGTAATCCCGCTAACAGTTAATGGCTTTACTCTCAATAGACAGTGAGACTTCATTGTTGCTTCATCTTTTTACAGTACAGGGCTTTGTTTGTGTTCTGGTGAATAGTGAGGTCTTGTCAGGCTGACGCAAAGCAGATGCCCTGTGTGTGTTTGTGTGTGTGTGTGTTTGATTCCAGTATGATTGTTTTTTCTCCTAATGGCTTTATGTAATTGATGTAAAACTACAAAATATGTTTTTTTTTTTCTTTCCTTCCCTCCCAACCCTCCCACATTCATTCCCATTGATCTCCCTCTCTTCTTCCTCCCTCTTTGCTTTCTCACTCCTCCTCTCCCAGAATCATCTCAGACAGATGACAGTGACGAGGCCCAGCTCTATCAGTCCTGGTTTAAACTCGTTCTGGAGAAGAACAGATTGGCGCGCTACGAGTCTGAGCTCATGATCTTGTAAGTGACTGCATCAGATCACACATGGATTAATGACTTGTAATGGAAAACATAAATGAATATTGAATGCAATCCCTATTTCTCACCAGTAGAGGTCACACGATTTTTCTCTTCTCCTAGTGCTCAGGAGCTTGAACTGGAGGACACGCAAAGCCGACTGCAGCAAGACCTTCGACACAGGATGGCAACAGAAGGTAAGGGTTGAACAGACATAAACACACAATCTGATAGTCACACATAATTGTGCATGACAGTCTTCCTACCTTCCTCCACTCTTTTCCACTTTAGATACAAATAAGAGCGCCTCTGAGCTGCGGCAGGAGCAGGAGATCTTGGCAGAGATCATGAGGACGGTGGAGAAACGAGACATGTTGGTGTCGATACTGGAGGAGCAGAGGCTAAAGGAGAGGGCTGAGGACAGGGACCTGGAGAGCCTCGTGCTGTCCAAGGGCTACGAGCTTCACTGGGCCCAGGCGGATGACAGCTGGGGGCAGGAGAAGCTGGAGTGAAGGCTGAATGTTGAGCACCTCAGCGGTAAAACGCAGAATGATGTGACACTGTTTTAAACAAACAGGGTGAAACTTTACCCTACTAGTATGTGTCTGGCTTATTCTCACAAAAGCTACACATCAAGATAATGTGGGGAGGAAAGAGCTGTCACGAAGGTCGAGGTGTTAATTCCCACTAAAGAGGTCAGCTTCAAGACGAGGCTTCATCTGTGTGCTGGAATGCTGAGCTAACACATTGAGGACGAATGTAAATGGAGCCCGAGCTAATGACTTCTTTAACAGCCATGAGGGCTAATAACATCTCTGCCATTAAGGTTATTTGACCTCTGTGCTCAGAAGTGTAATCCGTCATGGCGCAGGCTGACACTGACCTGAAACTGGATGTACACTATGATTAACCACTTCTAATAATGTGACTGACCGCTAACATTTTGGCACACCTCATAAACCAAACTGACTGCCTAATCAGCAAACGCTTTATGTGGTTGCTCACCTTATGAGTGGAACTGTTGTGACAGATTTGTTGTTATTTTAACACTGTATAGCCTCACTGGATAGCACATGGAACGACTCAACACTTTTCCCTGAAGTTTTAGTGTTTTGCACTGTGTGTGTGTGTGTGTGTGTGTGTGTTTTATCTGTGTCATAATGTGATGTGCTTTATCTACTTCACTGTTTGTCACTTTGTAGCTGTTTGTGAGTGTAAGCTCTCTTGTGTGTAGTTTAATATTGTTATTTTTTTCACTTTGTGCTGGAACACTGTCAAATAAAATTATTTTTACACCCAGACACTGGTGAACACAGGAGAAATGGAAATCTAACTGCCACATATTTGTAGCCAGCTGGTAAGATGTGCCTCTGCCAGGTGGCTCAATGTCACCTTTTACCCCATTGTGACTGGAGCTGCATAATTAATCGAAATATCATGAAAATTGCAAAATGACCAAGTGCAATATCCAAATAGAAGGAGCTGCATTTTTTTTAATGATAAAGCTGAAATGTGTCACAACACACTGTTATAAATGAAGCATTGTGGTTCTGTAGAGATGCCTCAGCCTACAAATCATATTCTACATGTAAGAGAACATGCTTGTTTTGGCAAAAATCACATCATCATCTTCATTTTTTGTCAGTGAAAATGAAATGCAAAAATGACAACTGCGCTTCATATTGCAATTGCAGTATCTGTTAAAATAATCGCAATATATTTTTTTGCATTTCATGCAGCCCTTACTGTGACACAAGTTGCCGCAAAATTAAAAACTGATTCACAGGACAGAAAACAGCATCTGCACAGCGCTTTGTGATTCTTGGAGGATTTATTCCATGACTAACTACTACTGTCAGTTAAACTGTGATTGTTTCATTTTACTGGTTTTAACCTAGTGTATGGGCTGTGAGTCAAATGCAGGCTTACCTCCCTCATGAGAAGATGAATTATGTGTTTACATGAGTTTTAATCCCAGGACAAGGATCCACATTTCTTCAAAGTTTGTTTATATTGTGAATTAACACTAAATTCAGAGTAATTTATGTTTTCATGATAAAAACTGTATGTTTTTGTTGTTTGTTTTAAGCTGCTTTGAGACTTTAAAATGGAAAAATCTTAAATAAAAATGACTTTAAAGTTTTGAGTAATTTTAAATTTGCTACATATTTTTTATTCAGTTGTTGTTAGGGTTGTAACTCGTCTTTTATACTGTAACATAAGCACCCCATCAGCATGTTTCTTGTCAGTTGTATGTTTAACTATCGGTAAGTCAGGATGGACGATTGTTTTAATTTTAAAGTTTGGACTAGTGGAAAATATATAGATAAAATTTAATTGAGGTATTTATGATATACATGCTCACAACATTTAGCTAAAACTAAAGAATCTAGCAAAAGCTAAAGAGCACTTAAATAACAGAAAAAAAAATAAAGTGCGTTTCCTGCAGAAAATGCATGTGAATGCTGAAAGCTGAACTGAATCTCAAAGCATTGCTGAAAATGCAGAAACACAAAAACTAACTGAAAAAAAAAAGCTGCAGAGTTGAAATACATTGCTACACAAGCTCTGAAGTCATTAATAAAATAACCTATTGAATCGAAATCAAATCAAAGTCTGTATTTTAATTTAATGTATTTATTTTTTTGTTTGAGTTGAAATGGGGCCAACCCACAGGTGAACACACCATTAGCTTAATGGGGTACTTTCTTGTCCATTTAAATAAAACAACTTTTCACCAAATTCACTTTAAAAACACTGTCCCAAAACACACACATTTTTTTTTATCAGCAAAAGTTGACTGAGATGGTTTTCATTCATCAAATCTCTCATTTTTGCTGCCCCAAAGCCCCTACATTTCTTCTTTTAGTGGGCCCAAGTTCCCCATAGTACTGTATGTTCTTAGGCAAAATTTAACCTTTAAGCTTTGTACAAGGAAGTAGCTGTGTTTCAAGTTTTCCCTAACTCTCAATTACTTCCAGGTCACCTCCATTATCATCATTATTATTATTATTATTATTATCATTATTATTATTATTATTATTTATTTTATTTTATTTTATGTTTTTTGGTCACCTCCATTATGATCGTGTCGTATACACGTCAAGTCAGTTAAATTTAGTTCAACACACTACAGTGGCTGGCTGCCCTCTGAGCTGTAAAATCTGTGTGTGTGTGTGTGTGTGTGTGTGTGTGTGTGTGTGTGTGTGTGTGTGTGTGTGACACAGAGGTAACTTGAATCGTGAACTAAATGTTAAACAGCTAAAGATTTGATGGCATTTGTCCCCTTAGCACCGTGCAATAAAGAATGTATCAACTTCAGAGTTGCCCCTTTTTACCAAATTGAGTTGGATAAGCCCAGTTAATATATTTTCAGTCACTGAAGACAGAAAAAAGTGTGTGTGTGTGTGTGTGTGTCACTTTGTTTCTGTGTATGTACAGATACACATATGTATGTATGTACAGTATGTAAGGAGATTGATTTATCTCAGTATTGTTTGTAAGAGGAGACAGACAAGCTGTGTGTAAATGTGTCATCTGTAAATAAAAAAAACAGCTTCCACAAATACAAAAACGATTTTGTGTAAACACACCAAAATATTGTGCAACTTTAAAACACTTTTGCTAATATACAAAATAAATTAATGATCAAATTAAATTAGGTTCATAAAAACATTTTGTTTTTGCAAAATAGTTTTTTGAGTTTACTTTTTTTTCTTTTTGCATTTATGGAAGATGTTTATATTTGCAGATTACACTGGATTTTCAGTCTGTTCACACAAATAATATTGGATACAATGTAAGAAGATAATATTCACACCGCCATGTGTCCCATGTAACATGTAGCTATTCAAACACTTTGCAAAGCACGGCCTCTTGTGGTGTAACTATATATTTCCTTTCACTTTTTGGGACCCCCCGCTCCTCCTGGTACCCCTCGGCCACAGTGGAGCCTCCACTTCCCGCGGCCAGCAGCCCTCTTCCTCCTCCTCCTCCTCCTCCTCCACCTCCACAGAGGAGGGGCCACCCTTCAGCCAACTTCGGGAGAAAATGTCTGAAATTCCGTTTCCGCTTTAGGGAGTGGACGGTGATTTTTTTTTTTTCACTTGACTTTCCAACCAACTTTCATTTCCACGACCACTCGGACGGTTTAGTGTGAAGTGTCCCGGATTAAATCACCGTCACCACCATGGCTTCTTCGCCTCAGAAGTCTCCGTCCTCTCCGAAATCTCCGACGCCCAAATCTCCGTCCTCCAGAAAGAAAGATGACTCTTTCCTGGGAAAACTTGGTGGAACTTTGGCAAGAAGGAAAAAGGCAAAAGAAGGTAAACAGCTCGCGAAACAACGAGTCAGAAACGGGCGGAAACGATGTCGGCTCGATGTACCATATTGTTTTCTGAAGTAAAAATGAAAATGTTGAGTTGTAACACTTTGTTGCATCACAGCAGTCTTTCAGTGTAGCAACAGCTCCCACAAGTTTAACACTAACGTACTACGCACCTACATTTCTAAGAGCAAACACGTCTAACATTAATTTACACTTATAATTCAGCTTTGAACATATATTTATAACAAAGGAACTCCATAAACTACAACGTGTGGCTGCTTGTGTGTGTTTTCATGGCCGCGGGCTGCGTCTGTCGCCATGTAAGGTATTGAATCCGCTACTACTGTAATAAGTGAGGAATGAGGCACGAGTAAACACAGGCCCGTCACAGACTGAGACACACACTGCTCCTCCAACACCCTCCCTGCTTTCACAGACACTGTCGGAACACAAGTAGTAACATTGCGTGGTTGATTCCCAGAGCACGGTCAAAGGTCATGGTCAGATACAGAACAGCAGCTCTGGTGCTCAAAGGGATTCATTCCTGCTCGTGCACACTCAGCACACACTTCAACACACCACACTTTGCCTAACAGTAGTTATAAACCCTGCTGTGTTGGACTTTCACAACCAAGGTGGTGCTGTAAATAAGAATCCTCCAAAAGTCTCAGTTGAGTTTACAGCCCTCGCAGGGCTGATTGGGGAATACAGCAGACTTCAGAGAGCATGGCATTCATTGTTAAAGGCCAGGTTTTATCATCAAATGAGAAAGGTCTCTTTCAATTGGATGATTACTTTGTGTCATTCAGGATACTGTTGCACAGCTGAGCCCCATTTTTTGTTGCCTTTGTCTATAGGACATGCATGCAATCACATTACATTCACGCTGGCTCGTATTCGCCGCACATACACGTATACACCGGGTGCCCCATGATTTGATGGAAGACGTGGGCTGGCTGCTGTTGTGGAGATCATTGATTAGATTTAAGTCCTTGTGACGTTTATGGCAGTCGCTGCGTGTGCTGGCGAGAGAGAGGGCAGGAGTAAAGGCAGGATGGAGAAGCAAAAGGGGGTAAGGGAAGAGAAAATGAGCTGTAGGATAGGGACGAGATGGGATGAAAAGAGAGGAGAAGGTCAGAAGGTTTGAGAGCATTAGCGAGGGCTGTGCGATGCATACAGACGGACACAGACCGTGTGCAGTGTGGTTGTAGTGCACACAGAATGTAAGGCACATAAATGAAGGGCGGTAATAGGTCATTTTATTCCTCTGTGGAAAATAGAGCAAAGACAGTATTAATATTGGCATCAGGTGTTTTATCTGAGACTTGTGAGCTCAGCCTGTGGAGGATGAGTTGCAGGGGAGGAAGCTGGTCCTGCTAGCCAGGCGAGAATGCTTGAAACAGGGGGACGGAGGCAGACAGACATGGGCTGTGGAGCGCTCTGCCCTCCAGGTAGGACATCAGCATGCATTCTTTCTTCACATTTAGGCATCACGCAGAAGACGTGTTCCTGATTGATGTGGCTTTTTATTGTTAACCTTATTCAAACAAGCGCATAAATACATACTCAGATTTTATGACACTGGCCCAGGGGGGGAGGAGTGATGTACAGGGAGGACACTGAGGATGCCTGTGATACGTTTTCTGTCTGCTTATAAGACTTACAACAAATCAAATCTGCTCTGAGCATATACAATGTGTTAATAGAGGTGAGCAGATTTTTTAACACTCAAACTGATAGGAAAATAATCATAGCAGACTTGATTGACATATCAGTGTGAAAATGCAGCTGGTGAGTAAGTTGACTGGCCATTACACCTTCATATTGGATGTAAATCTACCCACCAGGCATCATCCTAACACCCGACCTTGGTTCCTATATACTTGCTCATCCTTAAATAGCACAAGTGATAATTACAGTAATATGAGATCATGCTAATTGGTATGGTGTTATTGTATCACAGCTATACCTCATGAGTCTGTAAATTGCCAGCCACTGACAGTAACTATAAAAGGTTTTGAACCACCCTTAATGCACTTATCTGCCCAACATTGTTCAATTGTTTTTTCTTTCTTCTGTTATCAATCACACAAAACAATATCTAACTGCCCACGTGTCTTATAACATAAAAATATTTCACATGGTGAGTAAAGGGTAGTTATGTGCCCACATGATGTGCAACACTGGTGTTTGAGTATGACATTTATCTTTAGTGTGAGGTATTGGGGGGAAAAAACTAATTAAATTCTTTAAACCAAATTCCATCCATTTCATGGAATTTGTAGACGTGCGTTGGACATACATAGAATGCCAATCCCTGGTTCTTTTATTTTTCTGTTTGCTCCACCCAGCACATCAATGACTGTGGAGCCCTCAATGGGTAGATCTTTTTGTCCCCTTTACATAATAACCCAGACATAAATAGTTGTTTTCAAGACCAAATTCCTTCTTCATTAAATTGAAACTTTGCTGGAGGTAAAATTCTTTAGCTTTGATTATAGTGCATGAGGCTGTTATACCTTTTGTTTCTCAGCTGTATGAATTTCAGGGTGATTGAATGTGAAATGATTCCATATTTACTACTATGTCTCTCCATGTTGTGTGCTTACTCGGGCGGCTCCAGCATGCAACAAATCTCAGCTGGGCTGCATAGAAATAGTCTCTCAAATTAGGTTATGTCAGTCCTCCTTTAGCTTACTTGGCTGAAGTGTTTTAGAGTGGGACAGTGTAACTTTTGGGAATAATCTTTCTCTTACAAATACAGGTGTCCCGAGCCAATCCCAAGTACTCATATCTGGGCCAATACTGTAATGGATCATATCGCCCAAAATAAAGTTGATCAAAATCTGTCCTTTCCTTTACTGAACTTTAAGCTGGTACTGAAAGTTGCTTTCACCGGATAAAATTGAACGTCGTTGGTTGCTGACCATATCAGCTGTCAATAATTCATAGAAATTTGTGAATAATATTTAGCTATTGTTGACAGTGGTGGGTGGCAATGAGTTCTGTTTACTCTGTTACATGTACTCCAGTAAAATCTTCAATAAAATGTACTTTTTAGAGTAGTTGTTTTGTAGAATAGGCTAATCATTACTCTTACTGGAGTACATCAACAGCCTGTATGTAGGCCCTACATCTACTTTGTTAAATTCTCTCTACTTTTACTGATACATTTAGCTATAAATAATTTTTATATTCCGCTAAGCTCACCTGCATGACACCGATTATTAGACAGCGAGCGATAAGATAGCCTACTAGCCAATCATAGCACCACAGATGGAATGAAAGTTTATGTTTGGACACTGATACACGCTGCTCTCCAGCTGGCTGGGCTGGTTGTGGTCACAGTGCAGTGGACTACATACAGTACATCCTCAGTGCAGAAAGAGGAGCATCTGTATTTTTGACTTTATTAAAAAATACCGTCAGGATTTCTGAAAATCCTGATCTACTGAAACACTGTGAGACTGCTCAAGCCTATTTAGGATGCCCGAGGTGAGGGCTGTGTGCATAATGTTCTGGTGCAGATGTGTTTTGCAAATTTCAGGTTCATGTTTGTTTTTTAAGTTTCTACAAGTAGCCTACATGTTTACATGCTTTAATGATCAAAAACATTTTATTTTCCTCATACTCATTTTTTTAACTATTTTATATTTCTAGGATGGCAAAGGCATGATCCACCTTTGCTCCTTCTGATTGGCTAATATTCAGTGCCTTTGTTGGGTGGATTGGTCAGATTTAGGCATGAGATTTGTTAGGGTTAGGGTAAGAATATCAGGGAACGCCAATCACAGGCAGGATAAGGGGCTGTACACATGTCGCGTCTTTAGCTGCCTGGAAAACGCAAGGTTAGGTGCATGGTACTACTTTTGTGCCTATTTTGAGCCAGCTTTCAAGAGCACATTGGTAGGTTGCGTCTGAGGTTGCTAAGTAGGGCTGTAGTCAACCTTGGTCGACTAAAGTCGCACATAATCTTCAACTAATTGATTAGTCGTGGGAAAAAAAAACATCTGCACGTTATTTTTACTTATGCGGTGGTGTGTCTGTGTCACACCTCCAAAACTCTAGTCAGAGGTGGAAGACTGTGTTAAGTGCTGTAAAGTTTAGTTCAAATCAAACTTTATTTATATAGTTGATTCAAAACACATTAAACATGACTTAATAGTGACAGTTTCAAACACAAGTACACAAATCAGCTTCACTATAACTCGCAGCATTCACAGACAAACACTTGTCTTTCTCTGGACACATTTTCCCCACAAATACAACATGCTAACGTTATTAGCACAAGTCTGTGGCATTTTACATTGTATAAATTAGCTTAGTGTCTAGTGATCTTTTCCTCTTCTCATATAAAGCCAGGGACAACAGCAACATGTAACAAAGGTAATGGTACATAATTTGACTCCATTACAGCTCACAACATTCACTGACAAAACAACTGTCTTATACTAAACACGTTTTCCAAACAAATACAGCATGCTAACGTTATTAGCGCCAGCCTATGGCATTTTACATGGTATACATTAGCCTAGCGACAAGCAGAGATTTCCTCTGCTCATATGAAGCCAGGATAAATCCCGAAGTTTAAATCCCTGTGTTTTGAAAACACCCCCATTGTTGACAGGTAACTTAGCCTGTCCCCCCGCCACTGGAAATAATGGATTAATCCTGGAAAGCTGTTGATGTAGCACTTTTCTCCTTATGACAGTAACACGCGATTATTCGACCAATGAGAATTTGGTCGGACGAGAGCATAGCGACCAAATAATCGACTAGTCGACCAGGAGACTACAGCCCTATTGCTGAGCAGCCGGAACAAGCATCGTATAGCCTATTCATCTAAAATCCTGAGTGCAGAGCCGATCTTCTTCCACTCACTGTTTGTTTGTAGGCCTATCATTTGTGAGACAGATAAAAAGCTCTGGCAGCCCTGCGCCAAAATTATCAGCTTTTCGTGCCCTGGAAAATAGCTGCTTGAGAATGCGTGCGCGCCACTCTGGCGTCACTCTGATGTTTGAGCGCGCATGCCGTGCATCTACATTGAAAACTATGAATTTGAGGTCGCAAAAATCACAGTATGTGTACAGTCCCTGAGGCTGAGTAGTGAGTAGAGTAATGCCTTTGCCATCTTAGGGGGGAAAAAAGCCCACTCTGCTATGAATGGTCAGTGTCTCTGGGTCTTCTACATCTCAGCATCTCTGCACTGTCAGTGCAGCTGGGAAATGACTGTAACGGAGAATAGCGGCACTTTCTTCACTGTAAAAATCATCAATAAAATCTTTTAAATCGACTGGGCATGTTCCAGCAGGAATATGATCTGAAATTATCAACATTGGCAACAAAGATTACATGCAACACAATATAAACACTTGTAGTGTGCCAGGACCATATGACCACAGAAGAAACCATTGGAAACAGAGTATTCAGAGTGGTCTGAAGCCTTAGGTTTCTGTTCACAGGAATTACCTCATTATTTGAAACTTTGGCCATGTTTAATATAAACATCGGACATTTTAACATCACATTACAGAAAATAGGAAAAGCATAATAGGTCTCCTTTTAAAGGATGGTGCACCCAAAAATGAAATTCAGCCATATCTACTCACCCATATGCCGAGGGAGGCTCTAGTGAAGTTTTTGAGTCCTCACAACACTTACGGAGATCCAAACAACTTTTTATGTCGGGGCTTCAGGACACTTGGATCACTATGGACAGGCAGTATGGAGATATTTTGTGGTTTCAATTATGTGTTCTTGTACGTTTTAATCTGGGTCGCTGTCAGCCTCCCTCGGCATATGGGTGAGTAGATAATGGCTGCATTTTCATTTTTGGTTGCACTATCCCTTCAACTAACGTCGGGATAGACTTATTTCAGTCTGGGATAGACTGAAATAAGTCAAACATTCATGCACACTTAAACCCAGCTGTCTTGAATTCATAACCTCTAAGTAGTATTGCTCATATTTTTACTTTTCATGCAAGATCCTCTCAGCACAGAACGAAAAGAGTGAGGCATGTGTCACTCACAGATGTAGGAATATTCTGGTACACTTCTGTGTGAGGTGATATGAGTGTTCGTGCAGACATACGGCACATGCAAGCACTTGTGGATGGTGTTGATTAAGAGGATGTTGTTCCAGTGAACACCGAGAAATGCACAGGATGTTCACTCCATGCTTTCAACACACACACACACACACACACACACACACACACACACACACACACACACACACACACACACACACATACATACACACACACACACACACACACACACACACACACACACACACACACACACACACACACACACACACAGTCTGACACAGAGATCAGCAGTGATCAAGCCTCTTCAGGTATCTGACACACTGAGAAGAATGGCATGCTGGGCTTCTGTAAAGCCCGCTGAGAAGCAGGAAGCAGCACCGCTCCGTGTTTGTCTGACGTCAAGAGGCTCTCGATGGAGGGTCTGCAAATGTTTGTTTGTGGAATCAAGGGAACATTTAGTGAGCCGTCCAAACTATTGCTGAAATGATCACTACAAGTGATTATTATACAAGGAGGTGTACTGTCTTTGTCTCAGCTGATCTGCTTATCACATAGCAATTATTCAATTGATTGGCATTTTATGGGGCTTCAATGGAAGACATGTCACATGGCCTTGTTCTGGCTACACATTTAGCTTGTGGTTAGCTTTGTTAACTTTGATTTCTTCACTAGTGTTTTTGTGTGTATTTCAGGCTATTTATATAATTGATCGATAATTTAGGTCATTTATCAAGAAAAACAGCTGATCAATCACTCAGCTTCTCAAATAGGATAGGATCGAGATTAGGTGCTTTTCTGTTTTTATATGATTGTTCGTACATGAATATCCTTGGAATTTTGACTGATTGCTGAGTGTAGCAAATGATTCGAACAGGCATAATTTAGGTCTCTTGGAAATCATGATGGGCTTTTATAGACTATGATTACTTCTTTAATTAAAAAAATATAATTGACACAGAAATAATAGAAAAAAATTAAAGTTCCAACCCTCATTAACAGGCACTTTTTTGTTTAATTTTGAGTTGATCCCACATCCTGCTTCAATAAATATTCATGAGAGCACCAAGTGTGTATTAATCCGCAGTTTTGATCTTTTTATGGCATTTTTGGCTATAATAATATTGATATAAAATAGAGGAGGAGTTGAAAATCACAGAAAGGTCAACAAAAATAAGTGTCCTTATAACATGCCATACGTCTTCATTGTTTAACTGATCTAAATGAATCTGATGATAATGTTTGTGTTTCTTTCTTGTAGTGTCTGAGCTTCAGGAAGAGGGGATAAACGCCATCAACCTGCCTCTCAGCCCTTCCCACTATGAGCTGGACCCTGAGGACACCATGCTAGGTAAACAGCTGCACTCACAGTCCTTCATATACACATTCAGATACATTTGCTTAAAGGTGTTTGCTTTAAGGCCATTGGCTGTATTTTTGAATGTATTTATTTATTTGAAACATTTTCAATTTTAGTTTTTTTCGCTTGACATTTTTAAAGTATTATGTACTCTTTTTTTCTTCTATAGACTATTTAGCAACAACATTCAGCAGATCAGAAGATAATTGAATAAGTATCTTAATGAGCTAAGCCAAGAGAGCTTAGTAGCTCAATAGTCAATGTCCAAAAACATGTCTTGGTAGCCTTCTTTAAGTCTGAAGAAGAGCATTAGCTCGAAACGTCACTTGTGGATGCGCCAATAAATTGCAGAGGGAGGAGCTACAGTGTGTGGACCTTTCTGTTATGTTACCTGAAACAGTATTTGATGTGTGCAACTACCATGCATTGCCTGACTTTGTCAGACCAAATCCCAATGCAAATTAGTTTGGAACCTCTTGGTTCATTTTTGATTTCCCATGTGTGTTGTCATCAACCTTTGACCAAAATACCTCTGAATGCAACTTGACAGGCCCAGAACCAACTAGAGCAACAAAACATGATGTAGCGCTGAGTGACGGAAAAATATAAAACGACTACAATGTGCAGAGATGAGTTGTGACGATGTAGCATCATTTTTATCGACTTGTTGTTTTTAAAAATGCCTCAGTGTATATTAAAAATATACAAAAATATATATTTAAAAGTCAGTGCTTATTCAGCAAAAGATGCTGGTCATCGATTGCTGGCTAAAGGATCTTTTTACATGCAAACATACACGTCCATATTCAGTATGTGCTTTCTTCAGATTTGGCCACAGCACCAGCTATAGTGTTGGAGTGCAATGACAGGAGCATTTTGTACTCAGCAGTGGACACATCACTTGAATGATCTGAGGACATGGTGTGTGGACAGGAGCAGCAGACATGCTAAGACCGTACAGTGCTCAACAATAAGGGTTGCCTGAATGCCCAGGGCAAGTAAAATTCCACATTGGGCTAGTAAATCCAGCAGCTCACTTGCAAAATCGGTGAAGTGGTCAGTAAAGAATTGAACACATCGTTATTTCTGGAGCTGACAATAGAAGTAGCTAAGGAATGAGCCATCTTGCTTCCACCTCATCCCTATTGGAGTTGCACCTGTGCAGTGCTGAAAATGGCAGCTGGTAAAGCCAAAGTTTATGTGCAGAAGCGTGAGTGACCAATGACTATAATGCCCAGATTATGTTTGGAGTTTTTTAACCCTTTTTGGTATGGAGTAGTCTCATAATGCTGCTCCGTAACTTGGTAACTTTAAAATAAAAGCTTTTCTGCAACGCATATTTTATTAAATTAAGCTAATAAATGCTATTTTTGTGTAGGTTCTGTTGCTATTCTATCTCACTTCAGAATTAAATGTTCCGTCTTAGCTCTAACATTTATCCTGTTTGTGCTCATCCATTAGAGGAGAATGAAGTACGCACCATGGTGGATCCGAACTCCAAGAATGACCGCAAACTGCAGGAGCTCATGAAGGTAAAACTCAAATGACTTAACCAGCAGTTATCTTTGACACACTTTAATGTAAATTTCTGTAGTCCTGCATCACTTTATAATTTGCAACAAAGGACACAAATGATTTAAAAAAAGAGCTGATATATAGTGTGAAAAGTGTACTGGTTGGGTCAGTGTTTCTGCTGAGGTTTTTGAGTTATCAAGCAAATCTCATAGCACATCTCATCACACATGCAACACCTACCCTACTTTAAAACTTGAGGTGGCAGCATGGTGCCCTGGAGCAGGCATCAGCTCCAGGAACAAGCGCATAGTGAGGACTGGAGCAATCACTGGAGTCAAACAGGCAAATTCTTAAGGAGAACTTTTGTTAGGCTCCCAAAGGCCTCAGATTGGGGAAAAGATTTATGTCTCAGCAGGACATTCATCCTCAGAATATCGCCTAATCAACACTGGTCAGGCTTGAAAAAGGTCACCGTGTTCTTGAGTGATCCAGCAACAGCTCAGACACAAATTCCATTGAAAATCTTTGAAATGACTTGAAAGTAGCAGTTCATAGACATGCAGCTGGATTTACACGAAACAGAAAAAGAACAGCAAAAGCCCTAAATTCACCAGGTGGACAGAGCAGACCATTTAAGTAAGTCTAGAGCTACAGTTGTTTCAGTATTTACTCTGGAAATTGAATGAATTACTTCTTTTTTGAGGTTTTATATTGTTCTGTAGCTTTCCAGTGGTGTTCCTCATGTATTCAAAACCAAAAATTCCAATTCTGGTCACAGTATGCATGTTTTAGCTTCAAGATGCTAGTTTCACAAACCCTCCTAAAATCTTTTTTGTGACGTGACTTGACGTGACTTGACGTGACTTGACGTGACGTGACGTGACTTGACGTGACTTGACGTGACGTGAGGTGACGTGACGTGACTTAGGTTTCTGTCTCACAATAACAAACAAATGATTGAGTCAGCAGTAGACCAGCAACTCCTGGGTGCTGTGAGGTAAATTTGAGTTTCTGTCAACAGAGTCTGGCGCCTTCAAAGAGAGCATAGTTTATGTTTGAAAGGGCTTTGTGATGGCAAGGTAAAGCAGCAAGATTAGCTTAACATAGCATACACAGTTGATTGGTCGTTTCCATTTGAAACACGGGGAAGAACACAAATGTACTGGCCCTTTAAAAATACATGCTTGTTACTCCATTACATTCAAAGGTAACTTTCAGTAAAATACTAATTACTACTACTGTGAGTGATTTCTTTTATTCTCTCCATGTAGGTGTTGATCGACTGGATAAATGACGTTCTGGTGGGGGAGAGGATCATTGTGAAGGATCTAGCTGAAGATTTGTATGATGGACAGGTGCTGCAGAAACTGTTTGGTAAGGTGTTGAACCATGTTTATGGCGTAAATGCCACTAAGACACCAAACTAAACTTAGCTTAACTCAAATTAAGTTGAATATTCATTTGTCTGTGTCTCTGCCTGTGTCTTGTGCTTCAGAAAAGCTGGAGGGCGAGAAACTGAACGTGGCAGAGGTGACCCAATCGGAGATCGCCCAGAAACAGAAGCTGCAGACTGTTCTAGAGCGCATCAATGACTCGCTCAAACTTTCCACCAGGAACATTCGCTGGAATGTTGACTGTAAGGACAGTTTCTGATATTTCATTTTTTACTTTGTATGGACAGTTTCAAACTTGACAACTTCAATCATTTAAATGGGTCCCCTTGTATCTCCTGTTGAAGTGGTTTGCAGTGTATGGCTGTGTCTGAAATTTCGAACTAACATGTTATTTAGTTGGTTAAAAACCTTAGTATGAAACAAACAGTATGTGAATTGCATACTATTTCAGATTAAATATTACAGAATGCAAACACTGGACATTACACTAGGATAAATACAGTATCTCTCAATTCAGTGCGGTAGAGGTCAACAGTTGTAACGGATAGTGACCAAGACAGCTCTGTTGCATTAATAATGCTTCAATTTTAGCATAAATATTTAAAAAGCTTAAGATTTCACGCTGCTAGGTGTAACAGTTTTAAAATGAATTTTAACTCACCAGTAGAGCTTCAGTTTGCACGGGTTACCATGGTTACTCATCCCCACTTCCCTTAACTAATCACTAGAGACCAACATAGCCACCTGAATCTAACATCAGTTTTAAGTCCACACTGGCATGTAGCCATGACAAAATACCTGTTTTGCTGGCCTTTTAAGAGAGGAGCGGAGGGAAGTAAAAATAAACTAAAATGTTGGGCAATATTGACAAGACATGATGATTTAGAACAGCCTTGATAGCAGTGTCTGTCTTGTGTATAGCGCTCACTATTGTTGCTAGTACTCCTTTTCGGTTGTGGCACATCGCTTCACAACAGCTTGATGACGAAGTCGTCCCGCCTTTATTTAAACCGAGAAGCCGCTGTTTAAAGCCACAATGACGGATGAATCAGTCAACTCAGAGGAGTGGGCGGAGCCTGGCAAGCACATTAAGCCTCACAGCCCCATTTTCATGGTGCTACCACTTTGTGCAGCGCTTTAATAGTTGGGTGTTTTTGTTGAAATTGTGTTGTAGACTGCACTTAGAGTAGATGTTTGTTTCTGGTGCACAGTCACTTTGCTGCTAGTCTGGTGATATTATCAAGTAGAACAAACTAAATCCTTGGAGCAAATGTGCAGCAGTGACAGAGTAATAACAGTGTTAACTTTATATACAAATGAACCATTTTAATAAAACACTCTCCAACTAGTAGATGCATCAAATTGTGGGTAAAGCAGGAGCCTTGCTAAATCAGACTGCATTTAACTATAACCTAATGAGTGATGTCTTGCAGAATCAGTTATCTATTGCTGTGTCATGCTGTATCTTAAGCTTCTGCTTCAGTTCATTAAATTCCTGCAGCCATCTGAAGGCAGTGGGACACAAACAGTATGTTGATAAATCTGCAGCCTCTGATTCGAGAGGCTGAGCACAGTGCCATTACATACGGCTGTCCACTCTGTTTACCTTCATTAAATCATGTGCAAATGACACCAGGCTGCTACTGAATAGCCACACACACCTCTACACACAATCCCCGGCTCCTCTGGTCCGCATGTTGAATTATCCTTTGGGCATTACACTACATTTGGTGTCTGAGTGTGTATAAGATGAGTATGCCGTGTATGTTAGCCTTGGCCACCACCAGTGGGTGAATGTGACATGTAGTGTTAAAGAGCTTTGAGTGGTCATGAAGACTAGAGGTGTTGTACAAATGTGGGTCCATTTGATTGACTCAGCTGTTTTAGAGCGATGACATCAGTGATGTGACTGGCTGAGAGTATATTTATCGATCACCATACCCTCTCACCTATATTCCACATCATCTAGTCCTTTCGCACTATGCATGAACCAAAATGGCAGCTGCGCCAGGAGACACCCACACAGTCCGTGTACCCACAGCCTACAGCTTTGGGCTTGTCGCACTGCTTGCGCAATAAAGATAAGACCCAGATCTGCTGATATTTGTTCTAATATTCAGTTCAAATAAACACAAGAAGTTTGTGCTCTAGAAAAGGATCAGCACTCAGTGAATAACCTCCTAAGCCCTATGATAAGCTATTATGGCAAGGCTTAACTATACAGACCAATGAGCAGTGATAACTGACATGTCTTTGGGGTCATCGGGTGGGAACCTCCTTTCACCGGTGTTTCGTCTAGTTGGTCCCACGACACCTCCAGGAGGCTAGACAGTGATCTCTGGCGTCCCAGAGACACTCCCCTAATGCCAGGTCTCACTGCTCTCCACACCAACCCAATAACCTCCTTAACCTTACTTACACATGGCTTTCTCAGCCCAAACAGCACTGCCACCTTCAACAAACCCAGGCTCCGTACATGCAAGCTCCAGGTAGAAGCTGTGCTGATACTACCTTTCCTAGCACATTTACCATACTCTATTCCACACGCTACATAGCATAACTACAATATAAGCTAAAGTTAAAGGAGATAAATAGACTCACAAGATCAGCAAACACACTCACCTTGCTGCATGGCCTCAAACAAAATGGATTCAAATAGGCCACTCCCACACTTAATAACCTTCCTCTTCCTCCTTACTTACACATGGCTTTCACAGCCCAAACAGCACTGCCACTTTCAACCAAACCCAGGCTCCGTACATGCGAGCCCCAAGCAGAAGTAGAGCTGATACTACCTTTCCTAGCACAATCACCATACTCTAATTCACACGGTACATAGCATAACTACAATATAAGCTAAAGTTAAAGGAGATAAATGAAGTCACAGGATCAGCAAACACACTCACCTTGCAGCATGGTCTCAAACAAAAGGGATTCAAATAGGCCACTCCCACCCTTAAATACCCTTCCTCTTCCTGGATTTCCTCCTAAGAGGAAGTGGATCTCTCCACCAGATCTTAAGGAGTTATGTGTCCTGCTTCGTAGTTCCCCCTGCTGGCCCCCAACTGACATTATTTCTTCTGTAGTAGATGAGCTGGCTGATTCTTATCGCTTCATCTGACATTTCCTTCACTGTCTTCTTCAAACTCTGTCCCCGCACTCCGGGTTCCCCCAGGAGCGAGACAGCTGGTCTTGCTATGAATCCCCTACACCCCACTTCCACTGGACAAATCCTAGTCTTCCATCCTCGCTGCTCAGCTTCTGCTCCTAAATCTGCATATCTAAGCTTTTTTCTTTCATAGGCTTCTTCCACTGAGTCTTCCCAAGGAACTGTCAGCTCAATGAAATAAACTATCCCTTGACTCAGTGACCACAACACTATGTCCGGCCTTTGCTTGGTACAAACTATTTCCTGGGGAACAACAAGCTTTCCCCCTAAATCTACTTGCATTTCCCAATCACAAGCACCTTCTAGGCGGCCACACCCCTGCCTCCTTACTAACTTATCCCTTCTGTATTTCTCTCCCTCACGGACAAACTGAATTGCTAAACTCCTATCTTTATAACCTTCTGAATTGACCTCTCTTCGTTTCCCTTCGATGCCTGCAGCTTAACATTTCAACACCTGGTTATGTCGCCATGTATATCGGCCTTTTGACAAGCTAACCTTACAGCCTGACAAAATATGCTTTAAGGTTGCCGTACCTGAACAAAATGGGCATGATGGGTCCTCATTTACCCACAGTTTCAGGTTCTGGGGGGTTGGTAGCACATCGTATGTAGCCCCTACCAGGAATCTTATACAATTCTCCTCCATACTCCACAGGTCCCTCCAACTAAGCTTCCTCTTCTCTACACTTTCCCAATTCAACCACTGTCCCTGTTTAGCCTGGGCCACAACCTTTGCACCCCTTACTATCTCCTCCTGTCTACGTATCTGTTCCAAACCCAGCTTTCGTTTATCTTTGAGACCTGCTGTATTCCATATGGGTTTGCCTGAGCCAAGCCCCAGGCCTCCCCGGCCAAACTGAACATTATCTACAATCTCTGCATGCCTAAGAGCTGCCTCTGCCTCCTGAACTGCCGTTCTTGGGTTCCACTTCCTCCCCTTGGTTGGATTTGGAACCACACTCCTAACTACCACGTCCTTACTCCCAGATAACAAGAGCTCTGTCCTGACCTTGGTACATTTCAATTCCTCTGTTAAACTAGATACTGGCAGCTGAATTATCCCTTTTCCATACAATGCAACACTACTTAAGCACCTAGGAACACCCAACCACTTCCTAATATAGGAGCTAACCGACCTTTCAATTCTCTCCACAACAGATATTGGAATTTCATAAACTGATAATGGCCACATTAACCTAGGATATAGTCCAAATTGTAAACACCACAACTTCAATTTTCCTGGAAGTTCTGATTTATCTATTCTATCCAATCCTTCAGCCACATCTTTTCTAAATTTCACCACCTGTTCCTTATCATTCAACTCTACATTGTACCACCTAAGCTCTTTACTGACTTTTCCCTAATTGTTGGGATGTCCTCATTATCTAAGACAAAGTTCTTATCACTTAACTTCCCTCTATGTATGGAGATGCTTCTAGACTTACTAGGCTTGATCTTCATGCTGGCCCACTTCAGGTTCTTATTTACCTTCTCTAGTAGCCTCTTTGTACATGGCATTGTTGTGGTCACCAGCGTCATATCATCCATGTAAGCCCTAACTGGTGGAAGATGCAACCCGTTCTGCCGTCTCTCCCCACCTACCACCCACTTAGAAGCCCTGATGATTACTTCCATTGCCATAGTAAATGCTAATGGAGAAATTGTACACCCTGCCATGATACCTATTTCTAGTCTCTGCCAACCTGTTGTGAAGCCTGCCGTACTTAGACACAACCTAATATCCCGAAAGTATGCTTTCACTAAGTTGACAACTCCCTGTGGCACTCTAAAATAGTCAAACGCACTCCAAATGAGGCTATGCGGTACTGAACCAAACGCATTTGCAAGATCTAAAAAATATAATTGTAATGAAGAAATTATTAAGTGGGTGGTCAAATATGGTGAGCATACAGTTGGTGACCTGTTAATGTTTGACAGGATTAGGGATGCCCAGCTACCCCCTGTTCAGTGTCTTACTTGACTTATGATTCAGTGACTCAGAACCATTTCCCTGGTGTTGTAACTGATGTATGATTTCATGTGACAAATACATTTATAAATTGATATGAAATATTTTCTGTGCCCTCAGTTTGGGTGTGAATGGCTATGTTAGCTCAAAAGCTGCTAACACATAATAGGAATTACTAATTGCCTGCTAATGGAAATTAGCATCGCAATTGTTTTATTTTAACAAACAATCCATTTACTTTGCATACTTAACATAAAACAACATATATGCTGATACCTACAGGCATGTATTTCCTCTTCTCTGTGGAAACAAACAAATAGCTGCTGTCCTCACATTATTAGTTTGATATAGGTATTATGATTCCAGTCCAGCCCATTCACATTGACTTTTTTTGCTGTCTTGTCCCAGTCATGTGATGAATACTTATATTAGCCCCTTTTATACTGCCAGATTTTCCGTGGATGTTGGGCCGTTTTGCTGGCCAGCTGCAAGCATTTATACACACAGAGGCGGAATGGCGAGTTCATCCGAGGTGCCCAATTTTCCGCCTCGTAGGGTAGTCATATTGGCGGAACCCAGACTGAGGCCGCATTCCGCAACGGGAGGGGCTGTTGATGACGCTGCACGTGCGAGCCACTGGCGGTGGATAAACAGGAAACAGCTGATAGCAGGAATTAGCGAGCAGCTAGTAGCAAGAGGGAAACACAAAACTGATAGATACAGTAAAGATGAGCAACTGGGGAGACAAGGAATTTCACACCCTCCTTGCCGTCATAAACGAAGAGGCTATTAAGCGTCAGATGACGGGGACGGTGAAGAACGGGCAGATTTACAAGAGAATCGCCGCCTGACTAGCCACGGCTTCCCTCTCACGTCACTGTTTACGTCACACGCTGAGCTACACGTTTTGTGACTTGCTCACGCCCCCCATTGCCCCGAAAAAGGCACATTCTGTATAAACAAAAGCAGGTAGGCGGCATTTTGCCGCACTCCCTGAATTTGTTTTTATACTGCCAATGCTGAAAAAAGACTGATTGGACTTTTCTGCAAATTTGCACAACTCCTATCTAAAAAGGGATATTGACTTCCATCTCACAGGAATCCCACAAAAATCCTGACAAAAATCACAACATCTACTGTCTACATTTTTCTTTTAGAATACACCATGTGAAATTACTTTGCTCTGATTCACTTATTTCACTGACTGTTGTCTCACGTCTCTTTCCCAATCTCACTCAAGTTGGAATGCACAGGTTAGATTAGCTGAGCAGCATCATTTGAGATGATCTTAATGCATGCATTTGGTCTGTAAATTTCCTGCTCTCTAAACCAGTGCTACAGGTGCTGTGCTGGTTAGAGTATAAACACTCTATCAAAATGTAATAACTCTTATTAATTTATGGGTATAGGTCTTCGCTTGCATCGGATGCCGTCTGGGTCTGGGCCTGGGGGATAGAGAGAGATGGCAGGTTAACAAGGGGAACACATTTTGGTCATTTTACTTTTCAGGGGGATGGCATAGTCTCTCTTTCAAGGGAGTCCTGGTCGTTCAAAGCTCCCTGCATATTCCCGAAAATGGAATACAAAAGAGTGCCATGCTCACAGTTTTACGTACTGTCATCAGCTTTTTCACTTGTATTTTGACTTGTCCAACAAAGGTGGGAATTATAATATTAACAATTGCTGCATTGCTTACTGTTTTACCTGCTATGGTTCATTTATAAGTTGAAATGTCAGCTGGGAGATTCCTCAATAGCTGTGGTCATGAGAATTTTGGGATATTAAATGGGATCATGAGCCAGATGATCTAGTGAAACCCTGCCTTATTATTTTGAATCTCCACCTGGACTTCCCCGCAGCAGAGTTGGCTTTGTTATTAGCTGAGGTAATAATAATTTTCTAACAGAATAACATCCATAATGAAAGGTTTTAATGACATCTCTCCGTAACATCTCATTGAAGAATAAAGAATCAAGCTCTTAGTATGACAGTCATTGTTCCCCTCATGCATGGAGAGTAGTCCCTACATGCCAGGTTGTTCTAAGACCTCCACTTAAAGGATTTATGTCTGAATGGACTTGTCTTGCAGTTGGATTAATATCCCTCTTATTGAGCTGTAAGCTTTGGATTTAGAACAACAGCGGATGTAGTCATGCATGTCAATAGAGCTCTCCACCTCTCCTTTGATGGCAGTCTTTTATCTGACACAGGGGGTAATAATTACTATCAGGCTCCCAGCACACTGCCTTTTACTTATGTCATTAGCTGTAATATGTATATGAGATATAAGAGAGAGGGAAGTGAGAATGGATGTGTGGCAAGTGGCTAAGGAGCAGAATACTGTATAAGCGGGGTAGAAAAGTGGATGACATGAAACACGGAGAAAAGCTTTAGGATAAGGAACAGAATTGATTTTATGAGAGTAGTGCACTAGAGAAAGGCCATATCAAATTAATTTACTTCAGACCAAATAATCTGACATCCTTAAATGCACCTCTGGTAGAAGTTTGTCCTTGAAAGCTATTTGTGTGAGATGTCTTCAAAATTGTTAAAGAGCACAGTGAATAACATGCAGTGTAATTGATTTTGCGGTCCTTTTATTTGAGGAGCTCTCTTTTAATCAATTCACTTTTGTTTGTCCCTTCTTTCATTCCCTATTCAGAGGCTTTAGAAAAACACTTTTTTCTGAATCAGAGTCAGCCATCGTTTGGGTTTTAATGGTTCGGATTCGACTCATCAGTTCTGATTCTCGACGATTCTCAATTCTGATTCTTTGACGGACGGGGTCAAAACAGGTCACAGGCTTATTTTATAGAGAAAAAACTCTTCAACACAATTCATTTTTATTCATATTCATTATCAAGAGTTCCCGCCACACAGTTTATAAAACCTGTAAATTAATTTCAAACAGCCTAATTCGGTTGCTGTTGTTGAATAACATGATTCAATAATGATATACTCATTCTATTTTTATTCACTGTACTGTAACTATAACCCTGAAAGTAAATACAGTCAGCCTGATTGGGCCAGTGCCTGGAAAAAGATGATTTTAAAAAATAAATCATTAAACTGATTCACGAGCAATGTTACCCTGGAAATCCAGAGTTTTCGAATTTGCTCAGCAAGTCACTCTGGCAATCAGGAATGATGCTCATTACCCATGCCGTTGTAGCCTAGCTGCACCAATCACATCGGTGTATCTGATAAAGGCAGGCCAGAGGCGAGCTAAACAGATGACGACAGCGCTGCAACGACGAAGTCCGGAATCAGTCAGTAAACATGCAAGATGGCTACAGATGAACACCATTCTTAAGAGGGTGGACACTGGACTCTTAACAAAAAAAAGTATATAGGGAAATATCTGGGAAATGACAGATACCTATTGAAAATATTTACAGTAGCAGCAAAAAAAGCAATCGCTTGGAAATCGCTACAAGTTGATCTGCCTACAGTAGATATATGACTTGAAATTATCCTAGAGATTCAGGAGATGGGAAAACTGACTTTTTTACCAAGACTGGGAAATAATTTATACATTGCAAGCTGGACAAAATTGATAATACATTTCTTGGAATCAGACATATGTTTGCTGATTTGCCCCGTCCATCTTCATTGCTTAAAATATAGTTCACCTTCCTTTTGCTGACGGTTTTGATCATCAAGGTGGATTGTATGAGGATTGTTGAGTGCTGTTGTGGGGCCCCTGCCTATAACCCATAACATAGTGTGCCTATTATCTGGATATGATCATGATTATGAATGTCATAATGCCTGGCAATGGTCTTTGTGTTCTGCTTTCTTGAAAAAAAGGATCAAATAAAATGGAGGTGTCCAAAAAAAAGTAGACTGCAGTGCTAAAACATGACGGTACATATGATACCATAATGTTGCAGTACCTCAGGTACCACTACTGTGGGATAAGTTCAAAGTCCAGTCGCAAGAGGGTGAGTGGTCATGTGCCATCCAATAACGGAGCACGCTGGCACTCAATATGCGGCTGCAGTGGTTTGTTTTCCACTGACATTTCTGAGCTATTGAGTATCTTTAAGCAGTGAAAGTTATTATTTATTTATTTTTACTTGTAGGTTAGATTTGTTTATATATGCTACAGTGATTTGTTTTCCACAGAGCTCTACGGTGTAAGCATTTTAATCACATTTGCGACTAAAAATAGTTTTGTGCGAGCAAAAGAAAACATTCAGGAGCACGCTGTGCGAGTACAGATTTCAACCTGCAGCAGAAACTAAAGGCCAATCCTGCCGGTTTTGGGTTGAACGGGGGTCACAGACAGGAATACGGGTCAAATACGGCGGCCATAGTGCTCCGCGGTGCAAGATAACGGCTTACTGGCGATGGAGAAGTCCGGCTCCAGGTCCAATAAGTCTACGTTGGTGTCATGACTACCCAAAAGTACCTGAACAGCCGAGCCGTGGTGGCACACAGGTATGTGACGTGTCAGAGGAGAAACGAGCCGTTCACATTTCCACAAACCTTACCTTAATATTAAAGTAAACAGAGCACTGGTATCGGAATAGTATCGGTATCGGCAGATACCCAAATTCAGGTATCGGGATCGGATCGGATCGGATCGGTGCATCCCTACCACAAAGACTCATGTGCTCACAACTCTTGTTCTTCCCATAGTGTCTAGGAAAAATTAACATCAAAAGAGAAAAAAAACATTGCTTTGCACGGCGTCATTGAGTCCAGAAAGAGTGCCAAGTTGTGCCAAGGGTGTAATTGTTATAGAACCAATAAGCAGAATCAAAATGATATTTTTTAGTGAATCGTTTGGAATCTGAACTTTAGAACTTTGTTTGGATCCTCTTACGTAGTGAGGATGTAAAAGGTTTTATGAAGGCTTTTAGTTTGCTGTCTGTGATTTGACATTGCCATGGGGTACAATCAAAGGCTTGCTTTAGACACTTAATTGATCCTGGTTGTGTATCCAAAGGTAAATCCTATTTGTTCGGTTGACTAAAGACATGTCACTCAGTATGTCTGACTGAACAGGCTCTTTATGACTGACCTTAGGCTGCAGTCATTAACCACAAGTGGAGTTGTTCAAATTTGTATTTGTTTGGTGTTTTTTTCCGTATCACTTCAAGATACATGACCTTGTCACATAAAACTTTTAATTCTAAATTCCTGGAGGGGGGGGGGGATAGAATACTAGAAAATATGTGGCTTGTTATTTGTTGGCCACTTGCCTACAGTGAAACATTCACACAGACTCTTAATTAAAAATATATCAAAGAAAAAGATTTAAAAAATGTTTTAAAACATTATGAAGTGGATAACATGTACCTATGAACTGCAGGCATGATGGGATTTATTCACTCAGTTATTATTTTTTAAGAATAAATTCTTGGGTAAATCAGTAATAGTGAATGCAAATGTCCATACAACGCTTCATATGCAAACAGGCAAGAACCAGCAATGAGCAAATGTAGAAAGGTAGTAAATAAATTAGTAACCTGGTGTATAGATGGTTACTGGCTTTAAATCTCAGACAACAGCATATTTAAGTGAAATGGTTTATATTAATTGTATTATTGCTGATTTACATTTACAGTATGTGAGCAACATGTATCATTTATATTATTTGTTCCATAGCTAATATCTTTTTGTGATTCTCTTCTTCTTTTCCTCACGTTAGCGGTTCATGCTAAGAGTATAGTTGCCATCCTGCACTTGCTGGTGGCACTGTCGCAACACTTCAGAGCACCGATCAGATTGCCAGACCATGTCTCCATTCAAGTAGTGGTTGTCCAGGTAGGTGTGACCTTGTTTTTGAAGGCTGTCTAGTATGAATGTACAGTATATGTCTGCTCTCTTGCATAACAAGACATCGCCTCTATGGGGAATGTTGGATTTATAACACCACTCTCCACTGCTGTGAATTCATGTTTGGCTTTTACCACTTTTTTTCACCAGCTAGTATATTTTTCATATTCAGTAGAATGAAAAAGATGTCACATTTACAAACTGTCCTCCATTTGTGTCTTTCAGAAGAGAGAGGGCATCCTCCAGTCCAGACAAGTTCAAGAGGAAATCACTGGCAACACAGAGTAAGTACACTCTGCTGCCTGACTCAGTTTTACACCTCACAAACGCATGTGTAGCATTTAGGGGCTGTGTTGACAGACATTAGTGCTGGTGCAAACGAGAGCACTGCTGCTAATAGCTCTCTATCACACTGATAAATAGTTTCTACATTAACAAAAGGTCTCATTGGATTGCTACTTTAAAGATCTTTTGAGTATTTTTCCAAGAACATACTGTGCTTCTCCCCCAGTTGTGATAGTGTTGCTGCTTCATTTGCCGAGCTATGAATAGCCCCTTTTACACAGAGCTTGCGCAGTAGGACTGCTACAAAGTCCCTTCTTTATGCCGCCTTATCATTTTTACACAGAACCAAACAATGGAGACATCATGCCGCTCTAGTGTGTGATTTAAGACAGCATGCTGGCATCCCAAAAACAAAAGAGGCGTGACATGGAAGGGCCATTTATAGTTTTCTTCATAAATACCATCATCCTCCGATGTCAGCAAGGTTCCATATGGACGACTGTGTGGATGTCCGCGTGCAGCACATTTTTTGTGATCTTTTGGACCGTAGGCATAGCAAGCATGCCGACTGCGCATGCTCCAATCTCTTGCTCCACACTCCAGTCCAGTCCAAAACACTGCTGTAAAGCCAGCTGTGGCTGCCTCAAGTTAGTTTTAATTTGGATATCCAGCAGACGTTCACTCCGGACCCAGCAGCATCTTCTTTGTTTGACTTTCACCCAGGTGAAGCAACTGTACTTCTCTGTGGATGTTGAATGCCGAAAGTATGTCTTAGCCTCAACTCCACAGCGTCAGCCTTCTAGTGTGACATTTAACAGACGTGTCAGCAGAGCCATATAAATAATAACAGCATAACATGGCAATAACAATCATTTACAGTCCCTGTTTTATGGTGGCTTACCGCTTCTGCTTGGAGGGTAAAGAGCTCCCAGACTGCATTGTTTTCCCAATATGGGAACATTTTCGGCTTCTGTTCCTCGTCTTTGAGTTAGCTGCTAACTGCTAACAGCTGCTTTTTAAATCTCACGGTTGTGGGTCACACATACTACTCCTTGTCAAAACATCACACCCATCCTATCTATGGTCCTGTCCTGCTGGCTGTCCCTTTTACACTTGCGACGATTTGGCACTCTTACTACCTCCGCTACTGGCTTAAAGGCAAGACAACTCTGTCTCCCCAGTCAGGGACTGTAGCTTTTGTAAAGAGGAATAACAGCTTGACATTCCTGCCTTGAACAGACAAAATGGCTCATGAAGTATGGACACACAATGACAATCGTGACTGAAGCACTCTTATCACTCATCATAAATATGCCAACATCTGGGTATCAGAGTTCACATTTATAATAATAGTTTCTTCAAGAGTTTATTTTATTTTTCTTTCAGTTGGAACCAACAAGGTGAAAAAATGCCACTTAATGCCTACCATACGCTACGAGACTTTAAAAAAACTTTTAAAACACTAAAGTCTGACATTCTCTCACAGCTAAAGAACAATGTGTGTTTTTAGTCACACACTGTGAGGTTTTGTGAAGACTGGGGATCTTGCAGGGTCACTATTTGCAAGACAACAACTAGATTCCTTTTGAGATTATTTCCTATCCTGCTCCTGGTTGAAATTCTCTTTGAAATAAAATAAAACAGATTAACAATTCCGTATGTGTCCACAGAAACGCAAAACTCTAGAAACACAAGATAGTTAGCGTCATATGTCAACGGTATTCTTGTCAATTTATCATCAGTATAATCGATCAACATAAACTTTATGTGTACAGACTTTGACTTGCTATCAGTGTCTGTTGATTGGCTGGGCTGTTTTCCTGGGAGGAGACTGTAGAAATGAGATGCAAACCTTTCTTTTGGTCCGCATGCAGACTTGAACTGGCGGCCTTCCAGTTTCCCAACCAAGTCCCCATTGATGAAGCTGCACTACTTTTGTAAAATAAAACTGTATTTCTTGGCTGCGTTCAAAGAAGCCTTTGGATCGGGACAAACTGTTATGACTAGTGACACATCAAAGGCTGTGTATCATTTTTGTTATACTAGTCATAATACTGTCATAATATCAAAACTGTACTTTTTTTGGATACATTACTCTGAAAAATGTAATTTTTTAATACAGTCTAAAAAACAACTAAATTAAAAAAACTATCTGATCAAAGAATATTTTAACAAGACTACTAAGGACAACAAGAATCTTGACAGTTTTTGATGTTCGATGCAATGGAAAGGTTACAGTCAGCCTAAAAAAAGTGCTCATATACACATGCATGTATTTGATACAGAGCCTGTCAACAGAATTCACAGCTATGGCGAACCTTGAATATTTTTCTGCAGTCAGGACTGTACAGCACACTGTGCTTTAGATGGACTTTTGGGAGAAATTTTGTGCAATGGTGACAAGACAACCATTGTATTGCAACAAGATATGTGATGGCACCTTTAGCTGAAGAATTAGACAATTTAAAACACACACACACATACACACACACACACACACACACACACACTCTCTCTCTCTCTCTCTCGCACACACTTATTGTCTCCCTGTGAGGCTGTCCTGCAGCCTGACGGCAGCAACGAGGGAGATAACAGCAGGCCAACACACATTTTGTCATGGTAGATGGATACACTGTTAATAACACACACACACACACACACTCATATGGTCACAGTGGAAATACGGTTATTACCACACCACCAGGACCATTGCCCAGACCTGCCTGCCTTTGCCATCACAGATTACACCATGAACATGTGTGAGAGAGTGTGTGTGTGAGAGAGTGTGTGTGTGTGTGTGTGTGTGTGTGTGTGTGTGTGTGTGTGTGTGTGCCTGCCATTTCTTGCTGGCCTGCCCATTGCGATATCTCTTCCTCGGGGACACTCACACTGCAGCGTTCCCTTCCCTCCAAAACCACCTGACCCTTTCCAACAACAACATCCTCCAAAGTGCTAACATTGTAATAATAGACAGGAGAGGCCCTCCATTCCCATAGAAAAGCTGCATGTACACAAAGGCACGTCTTCATCCATTGTATCAATACCAAGCACTATTGTTCTGCTGCTGAGATTATTACATTGTGTTGTAGTATTTGCCATTGTGAACGTCCCAGTGATGATGCCCAGGTTATTTAAATACCCAAGGTGTACCTGTGTTTATTGTTAATCAAATTATGATACCCCAGCTACATTATTGTATTGTCATTTCTGTGACATAATCCCTCCATTCTCTACATTCCTCTGTGATTGTACTGGAAGCACTTGTCTTTCATTTCCCCTTATTTTCTGTGAATATTCAAGTGTGAAATTGTTAATAAGCAGATACTGCCTCCTATTCATGTGTTTAACATGTTTGCCTTCTCTTTTTTCTCCTGTTTTCTTTTCTCTCATCTGTCTCTCAGGGCTTTCTCTGGCAGACATGGTACGTCCTCATAAAGAAGAGTGTATTGAACAATTTTTTATTTTTTTTCAGGAATATTCTCATATCATCTTTTGATGAATAATTTATTTTGTTTATTCTTCACAGAGCGCGATGCTTTCGACACCCTGTTTGACCACGCTCCAGATAAACTGAATGTCGTCAAAAAGGTATTGAGGCTTTGTTGTTGCACTCTCAAATGTGTCAGCCACGTACAGCAGCATCTTGGAGGTCTGAGGAAGAAATGGCAAATAAGAGATGTATAAAAATAAATGGTCTGTGCGTATTTAAATCATCAAACAGTGCTTTGTACTCCAGTCTGTGGTCCAGGATTTATTTTGCGCGATTATCTAGCTAACCTTATTGATCCCGATTAATGAGGCACGTCCTTGACAAGAATCTACAGACCTTATGATATACAGAATATACAGATTGTTGTGGTGCGAGTAAGGATTGGTTCACCATTGTTTAAATGCAAATGATCTGGTTACTGTGATTTTGTGAACACTGCTGCGTTCAGATATATTTGCTCTTTAATCTCTACTCCAAAACCAGCCTAGGGCTTGACATAATCATCAGGAAAAACAACTTTCTGCGTTTAAGCAAAAGAAGAGTGGTTATTGGTCTTGTTAACAGCCAAATAGACTGCCTTCTAATCTAGGAAAGCAATATGCAGTTATAAGATGCTAACATTAAATTCTTGAGTGTTAAAGTTATTGTTCACCTCAAAGTAGTTTTGACTGAACTCACTTTTGGTACCTGGTCCTTTTCTTTGTTTCACACCTGCTCAGTGAAGGCGGGCTTCTCAGCTTATCACAGCAACACCATGTGAAACTGCTGAGACATGATCTTCAACGCATGTCTCACTGAATCATTTCATCGACAACCAAACAGAGGAACGATTGCTCTTTCTCACTTGTATGGTGTTGTGTTCATAATGTACAGCGTAGTTTTGTTGGCTGCCATTTTTTAAAAATTTGGTTAGCTACTGAGCGTAGCTTGACTGTTCAAAAATGGCAGATATTTACAGGATGTCATGTGACATACGAAAAATGATTCTAGTGATGGTTCTCTCTGACAGTCAGTGGTCTACGTAAGCAACGGAGCAGCAGAGCAGCGGTGATACCTCAAGAAATAAACACTGCAGAATTTTGTTGATAGACCAATCAGAATCAAGCATTTAAGAGTGCCATGTTCTAAATTGTTTTAACACCACCTTTGAGTATCAGCTCGGCTCTCTTGGAACCTGCATCAAGGTTACCAATAAAACTAGCGGGTACCATCCACAGCTTTTGCTAAAGGAAAACTAAAAAAGAGTGCGTTTAGTCTAGTCTATTGAGTCTAGTTGGGTAGAGATTTTGGGGACCTTCAATCCCATCAAATGGCCTTAGTCAGTGGATGGAGTATACTTAGTTGTCATGGAGTTAGCTGGGACAAATGAGCAAACTTTGTGAGACCATTTGTTGAAAAAGAAGCTGATATGTGATTGAAAGCCCCAGGAATACAGCTAGTAAGTGGACCTTGAGTTAAGTTTTTTATTTTTTGTTGGTCAAGCTACAACATTATTATATTTGCACAGGGTATTGCACAAATCATGTAAAATAGCGATAGCCAACCAAATGCTGTGGTTCAGTTGCTAACAAGCCAAATTCAATAGAATTAACATCTCAGTGGTTACATTTTTTTGTCCTCAGTTGTGACAGTCATTAAAATCAGATTAAACCATGTCTGCATTTTTGTTTGGACACTGTGAGTGTGGAGTTTCAATGCGCATATTTTCTTAAACCATTTTTGCCCTAGTGGTGAGAATCTCTACTATGGGCACCACAACCTGAGATGCTTGGTGCCACACAGCTACTTTGTGTTTTGGGTCACAGCTTTGTTTTTAATGTCTACAATGTGTGTGTAGATTTGTGTAAGCAGATCTTTGAGTGTACATTCCCTGTCTCATTTGAGAAGTTTCCAGCTTTTGTGACAGATGTTATCCTTTGTGTTTTCTCAGACATTGATCACGTTTGTGAACAAACACCTCAACAAGCTGAACCTCGAGGTGTCTGAATTGGACACGCAGGTACATCACACACCTACATGCACACATTGGTCAACTCTTTCAAATGTTCACAAGTCATTCACAGAATATACTCTAGTGATTCTGAAGTGGAAATATATTTTAAAACTTGCTCATCTTAATGTATTTTTGATCTGTCATTGAGATTTTAGTTTTCTGTAAACATACCTGAGATGATGTCACTTATTTCTAAATCTTCTTGTTTTATCAGTATGTCTGTCTGTTTCCCTGACTGTTTGTGTCTCAGTTTGCAGATGGTGTTTATCTGGTGTTGCTGATGGGGCTGTTGGAGGGATATTTTGTGCCACTCTACAACTTTTTCCTCACCCCAGAGAATTTTGACCAAAAGGTAAAGTGTGATTATTTCTCCACATCCATCAGTGAGCTGGACAATTTCAGGAATACTCCACCAAAAACTTATATTTTAGGTATCAAACAAAAACATTGGCTCCATGGCTTAAAAATTCTGACAAGTTTGTAGTTTGCTCCATGGCTTAAAAATTCTGACAAGTTTGTAGTTTGCTCCATGATGGAGAACAGCAGTTCTAGTCTTCAATATACATCCATTATAATGGATTTTAAATGGGACTTTGTTTGACCCTGTTTAAAAAAAGGGGCTTAAAAAATCTCCACAGAAATTTCTCACTTCACTACTTGGACATAATCTGCCTCTGCACTGTCCAGTCACATGGTCATTATTTTCTAAATACTCTTACACCACAGTATTTCACAATATGACTGAAAGCACAGTTTTAGTTTGTTGGCTAGCTGTTAACTGTTTTTGTGTGCAACAACCTTTGATTACTTTGGTCAGGAATGACACACGTAAACAGTTCCTCATGCTAGCGACAAACTGAAGCTGTGTTTTTATACCTTGTCACCAGTAATAGTTGTGTTATATATATATATACATACATATACACACACACATATACACGTCAGTCCGTACATCTGTCAGTACGTCTATCTGTCCCATTCTCGTGAATGCAATATCTCAAGGGAATTTCTTCAAATTTGGCACAAATGTCCACTTGGAGTCAAAGATGAATTGTTGAGATTTTGGTGCTCAAACATCAAGGTCACTGTGACCTTCCATCCGTCTCATTTTTGTGAACACAATATCTCAAAAAGGCCTCATGGGAATTTCCTAAAATTTGGCACAAACGTACACCTGGACTCAAGTATGAATCGATTAGAATTTGGTTGTTGTTCAAAAAACATGTTTTTGGCCAACTTTCATACAAATGTCTAACAGGATAAAATGATGAAGTGATGACATTTTATATCCAAAAGTTCAAAGGTCAGCTTTAATGTGAAATCAAATCATATAGCTGGTATTTTGGTGAAAATATGCGTCTAATTCAACTCACTAGATTTACAATAGTCTTTGAAGGTGTTCATGTCCATTGGGTGAACAGTGTCTTTTTTATCCTTGGAAAGTATGTACTGTATATAAAGGCTACAATTGGTTGGCATTTGTGCCTTCAAATTAAAGCTAAAAGTTGGCACTTAAAACTGATTGTCTGCACTGCATATCGGTCTCTTCTGTGCTGATGATGTGTTACATCTGTTGTTGCAACTATGACTTCAGTGGAGAGTCCTGGTTCACTCACAACTGGACAGCAAGGGTTACACAGAATGTACAAATAATGCAACATTTTTTCTGCTGTATTTTGGACAAGCAGGCATGCAGACTAGTTGTTGTGAGCTGCACCATATTTGATGTATCCAATCTTTTCTCCTTGAGATCTGTGAAAAGAAGACCTAGACCCATCTTTGGTCTTGACCTATAGTTTAAGAAACACTCCTAAATCAATACTTCATTTCTGAGGAGCCTGTGCACTCGGAGCCAGGACTCTCCTCTCAATAGCCTGATAAATGCCATCCGTTTTCCCCAGAGCCCATTCAGTGCCGAGCCATCTCTCCTCTCCATTGGCCTCTGTAGTACTACGGTATTCTGAACAGGCAATCTGCGGAGACACCACAGTAGCCTTTTGTTTGGGTCTTGGCCAGCGGCCCCTGCCAAGCTGCGAAGCAGAATGGGCATCAGTGCTACAATGTACACAACTGCGCACGCACACACACACACACACACACACACACACACACACACACACACACACACACACACACACACACACACACACACACACACACACAGATACTCCTGGCCCGGAAGAACAGGCACCAGCCCCACAGCATCTGTAATCTCCTTTTGCACAGGGAAACACTGGAGTGGCTTAGGGGCTCAGCTCTATTACTCTGTGTGTGTGTGTCCGTATGTGTGTATGTGTAAGGGCCTAGAGGGCCTATCGATGATACACCAGGGGTGGGCTGTAAAAAGTAGCACGAGGCATCAAGAAAGCACTCCTGCGTCTGCTCAGTAGATCTCTACTTAAGGCTCATTCTCTTCCTTTCTCTTTGACCGTATTAGATGGCGAAGGTCACGCTTTTCACACAATAAGCCCTTGTTGGGCAAAGCTTTTAGTACATCACAGCAGGGCGAGCACACACAGATACAATGGGCAGAGAATAGAAAACATCTTTCAACTCTTTCTGCCTCTTCCCTCTGATTGGGTTTCCTCCTCTCTTGCACTTTGTTTATTGCTCACAAGTCAGATTGGCTTAGACGACTTTGCTGGTTTCCTCCAGAGAACTGTATTTCTGCGCGTCTAAATGCAGTAGTATTGTACATCTACATGATTCCATCTATAAATGATCCACCTGATAACCATCAGCGCTGCTCTTTGTTTTCATTCATGTCCACCATAATGAGCAGTTTCCAGGAAAAACTGTATAAGCAATGTCTCCTCCTGTTTCCTCCTATCCCAGCTGCAGAATATCTAATAAAGTAAAAAAAATGCTCTACACTGCATTCTGTTCCTTTTATTTCTACATGCAGTCAAATTGTAAAAGTGTTACTCATACACTTGTAATGGCATGAAAAGCCTGAGTTTCAATGACAGCATCAATTTCTGGAGCTTTCTGAGTGACACTGCTGATATGTGTCCATTGATAAATGAGGGAGCAGAGTGTTTGTGCAGCTGCTGAAGGCTTATGGTCTTACAGAACAGAGCAGTGTTGTGTTTGCCAACACAGGAAGCTGCGGTAGCACGATTGAATCGACCCAGAGTGTGTTGTGGGATTTAGCAACTAGTGTCTATGTTCCCTTATCAGCGAGAAGCTGTGTGGAGTTGAATGATTTGTACTTGCCCACTTATGTGTGTTTGTGAAAAGTTAAGGTTGTGTGTGTCCGTGTGTGGTGTCTGCATGTACACACGGAAGTGAACATGCTTCCTGTAGCGCTTTCTTGTGTCCTTACAGTCTCATCACATTCTCTGCAGGTCCACAATGTGTCCTTTTCCTTTGAACTGATGCAGGACGGAGGTCTGGAGAGACCAAAGCCCCGACCAGAGGGTAAGACTCACATTTACTTAGGGATGTCCCTGTGAAGTTTTTTATGCCCAGTCCCGATCCAAGTCTTGCATATCCCTGATACTGATGTGGTACTTGATGATACGTGATGTGATTTACCTGTTGATCAAAGCTATAATTCAAATGTTGAAAGACGACAAAACCAATGTTTTATATTTTGTTGAGTTGGTTACTTACATCATCCCAAATGTTTCCAATAGTGTTTAAACCCAGACAAATCAGATATTTGAGGGCTCAGTCTGTATCATTTGATCGCTGTAGCCTGTGAGTGGCGTCATATGCCCTTTGCGCATGTTGACCCCTGTTGGGGGTCACGGGGGGGCTGGAGCCTATCCCAGCTGACACTGGGCGAGAGGTGGGGCACACCCTGTACAGGTCACCAGACTATTGCAGGGCTGACTCTTAGAGACAGACTACCATTCACACTCACATTCACACCTACGGCCAATTTAGAGTCACCAGTTAACCTGCATGTCTTCGACTGTGGGAGGAAGCGGAGAAAATCCACGCTGACACGGAAAGAACATGCAAACTCGACACAGAAGGGCTCCCCCACCCCAGGGTTCCAACCCCCTGTTCTGGGTTTGCACCAGAACCCCTCCTGCTGTGAGGCGACAATGCTTATCAATGCACCACCGAGTCGCCTTTTATTATGTATCTGACATAGAAATAACAGCTGTAGCCTTCTACAGTCATGGAAAAAATTATTAGACCACCCTTGTTGTCTTCAATTTCTTGTTCATTCTAATATCTGGTACCACTAAACGTATAATACAATGAACACAACAAAAAATGCAGCTGGTCACATAATACTTTATGGCCCATTTGACATTCTTAAGCTTAATTGATTCCCAGGGTATATAAGAGGCCATTTCATGTCACAAGCAGCACTGCACATGCAAAGGCCTAGAGTGGTTTCCTGCTTACATTCAAGCCGTAGCACAACTCAGAAGTTGTCAGCTCTCACATAATGCCTAAAACAAAAGAATTATGTGAAGCCACAAAGGCAGCCATCTTGGCACTGCTGGAAATTGGCATGAGTGAGAGACAGGTAGCGAAAAAACTGAAGATCGCCAAGACAGCCGTTCATTACAACAACAAAAAAAAGCTGAACATGGCACTACCAAATTGCTACCTGGCCGTGGCAGGAAACGTCTTTCTACCCCACGAGATGACCGTGCACTCATCCGTTCCTGTGTCAGGAATCGTCGTCAGACCTCCAGGGACCTTAAAAATGAGTGGGCACTGTCGAGAAATGTGACTTGTTCGGCAAGGACAGTTCGAAACCGACTTGTTGAAGCTGGTTTGAAGTCACACAGAGCACGCAAGAAGCCCTTCATCAATGAAAGGCAGAGGAAGGCCTGGTTACTCTTTGCTCGAGACCACAAGGATTGGACTGTTGATGATTGGGCTAAGGTTCTCTTCAGTGATGAATCCAATTTTGAATTGATGCCCACTCCAGCCAACTTACTGGTTAGGAGGAAGCCTGGAGAAGCTTACAACCCAGACTGTCTTGCCCCTACAGTACAACATGGGGGTGGATCAGTCATGATCTGGGGTTGTTTCAGTCTGAGTGGAACAGGGCAAATGCAATTGTGTGAAGGCCGAATGAACCAGGTCATGTACAGGACTACCCTTGAAAACAGTCTTCTTTCATCAGCTGGAAAACTCTTTCCTGCCTCGAATGACTGGATTTTCCAACAAGACAATGCCCCTTGCCACACGGCAAGGTCAGTTAAAGCCTGGATGGAGAACCACAACATTCGCACCATGCCTTGGCCTGCTCAATCACCAAATCTTAATCCAATTGAAAACCTGTGGAAAATCATCAAACTCAAAATGGAGAACCACAAGCCCAAAAACAAAGAAAATTTGTTTGAATTTGTCCAACAGGAATGGGCTGCTGTGACAGCAGAACAATGTCAGAAGCTGCTGGAGAGCATGCCAAGACGCATGGCTGCAGTCATCAAAAACAATGGTTATGCAATCAAGTATTAACTCTTGTGTGTATCATGTGTTTAAAGCAAACAGAAAAGAAAACATGGAATGCTTAAAAGTAGTGTTTTTGGCAGTACAATGCCATAGCTATTGATGTAAGAATTTAAGTAATTTTGGTTATTATCAAGAAAACCATGGAAAATGAATAGTTCTTAGTTCTTAAATTAAACTCTCATGAGCTATTTTTGTTGTTATCATTATAATTGTCCAAACAAATGTACCTTTAGTTGAGCCAGGCATTAAAATTAGGGTGGTCTAATAATTTTTTCCATGACTGTATATTTGACACACCTTATTATAAAAACACTGCAGCAAAAATGTTCTTGGCAGAGTCTAACACAAGTCTAAATATACGTCTAATATTGTTCATGTTAAATAAACCAAAATGATCGACAATTTTGTTATTGTGTTGTGTCCGAAAGGAATTTCCTTTAATCGTACCATAGTACAACCAAAGCATCGTGCAGCTGTCTGCTGAACTTTGTTTGCTAGAGGAGAGATATGTCTGCCGCAAACAGGCCACTAAGCTGTAGACGGGCAGGAATGGGCACCTGTAGTACAGCCTGCAGCAGCTGGTGTAAGATATATACTCTCGCTTGATGTATGTCTGTATACAACTCTTTGATTCTTTCTCTCTTTTTTTTCTTTCCTTTTTTATCCAGATATAGTGAACTGTGACCTTAAATCAACACTCCGCGTGCTCTACAACCTCTTCACCAGGTACAGGAATGTAGACTGAGCACCATGTGTGGCGGAGGAGAGAACACTTTATACCGTGGACCACATGTTAAAGCTTAAAAAATATCTTTCCCTTCTATTGGTCTTACAAGTCTGTTTTTATCTGCATGCATGCATCACATTTTGTCCCTGTTGGATAATGTACCACACACAAATCTGTATTATTTTCTTTATTTTTCTTTTGACATTTGGCTTGTGTGCCACAAAATGTTTGACTTTTTATGGTAAATTGGGCATTGCTAGACAATACTACAGACATGTATAAAAACAATAAGATAGCCATGATTAATTCTGTAGTGATTTCCATCACCCTGTATTGATATAAAGGGAAGATTTTAGATAAACACATTTATCTTTTAATTCAGAAAAGAAACTGTTTAAACTGTATTTATTATAAATTTTGATACACTTGTCCTTTCTCAGCTTTCCAGCTGTTTCATTTCCTCCTCTCTGCTTTTGTTTATGTCATTCATAAGTGCCTTTATTTAAACATGTGAACACTGTCAGCACTCAGTACTTAATATTGGGATGCATGGGCTCCACAGTTATAGTCTTAACGTTCCAGATTTCCTTTGCATGTGTGGAGCGACATATGAAATATTTGACCAAAGCTCTGCTGCATTCACACTGTAAAGGCTTTACTCAGCAGCCACTCGCTCTCTAGTATTTTATTTAGGTACATCACCATTATATAATCACTCTGCTTTTTGTGGTTAAATACATTATATATGTATCATATTTTAATACACATTAGATTCCTCTCCTTTCTGCAAGGCAAATGAAAACTGACTTAATATATTTTATTGTGTTCTACTCAAGGCATTTTCACTTTTTCAAACAACAAATGCCGCAACCGTCTGTGGTTCAAGCTACCTACACATTCTCTATCATGTATTTATGTTTTATTGCATTATATTCAATAAATTGTTCAATCCCTGAATGCAGCTGCATTTTTTTTCCCCTCAAAGGAAGCGAAGAGAAATGCTTTTCCAACAAAACAAATATTGGGGTCAGATTGGTTCCATTTTAGCCCGCACAGAAAGCCAAGTGGACCTGCACAACAATTTTCTTTTTTGTTAAATTGAGATAGACTGTCAGAAAAGCTGTGTAAAAGCTCTCTGAATTGGAGCTGACCCCAACGTAGACCGAAATAGATAGCACAGTTACTGAATGGATGAAAAGGTTTTTTCCTCGCACATTCCACAATAGCTTTTGAAAAGAAAAAAGGGGGGAAATGGGTGTGTATACTGTAGGTGTTCACTTGTGTGTTGATGTATTATTAATTATACTGTGGTATTGCGGTGATCTCTGCTGATACTCACACACGTTACCAAGACTCAGATTCAGATGTTTTTGATTCCAAGTTGCTTTTTAATTACTTTGCAGTTTTGTCCATCTGTTTTTGTATTTTATGAACTCAGAAAACCCTGCGTGTGTATATATGTGTGTGTGCGTGTGTGTGTGTTTAGTCCCTAACATACGAAGTGTGAGTCCCTAAATTGTAAAGTCAGTAATCCTTTTGGACTGTAACATTTTTCAAGGTGAGAGCATTGTTGCATTGCCATAATTTAATTTTTAGTTGAGAGTTTGAGAAAGAGTGCTCGTGTGTGCGATGTAAAGCCTGAGCTCCTGAAGTTTCACCTTCAGGAGCTCTTAAAACCTCCACATTTTGGTTCGTGAGGACATTAAAGAGCTATAAGCACTTACACAGTATGTGTGTGTCGACAAATCGCCTGGAGCGCAGTGTAACATTTGGTACGAGTAACAGCATCCGGCAATGATTGCCCTCTCAGATGCTCTCATGTCAGTTGCAACAGATCCTCAGGGATCTGAAACCATGTTATGATCATTTCCTCTGCGCTCCCTCGCCCAGGGAACAATTCAGCTGCTCTAGTTATTACCTTGTTACATTATTGTTATTGCATTATTGTTACATTGTCACTCCGTGCATGGGTCACATGGGGGCACAGAGCTGCATTCCTCTGATTGAAGGCACCACAGTAATGTGGAGATGGAGTGCTGCTTCGCGGATGGGAAAGTTGGTTTAAAAAGTTTCATTAAAGTTTTTAATAAATTCATTATTTGCTAACAAGCAAATTATGACGTCTTGTTTGCTAATAAGTTCAACCACAGGCTGTAATCAATCCTTATGATTTTTTTTTGTGCAACTTGTAGTGAAAAGCTTTGCTTTGTGACATTTTTACATGTTATTTATTTTTTGTTTAATCACTCTGCCCTCTTAAACGTGTAATCCTTAAGACTTTGTAGCAAATAGTTTTGGTAAATGCATTCATGCACTTTATTGCTAGAGTTAGATAAGAAGATTGTTACAACATTGTCTACAGTAAAAATAGCTGGAGACAACAGCCGTTTAGCTTGACTTAATGTATGAACTGGAAACAGCTCACCTAGCTCTGTCCTAAGGTAACATAAAATCACTCAGACACTCATTAATTAAACAATATTGTATCACTCTTGTTGAATCAGTGTAAAAATCAAAGTGTAAAAACCAACCATTTGCCATTTTACAGGGGGTTTTATGCATAACTATTAAATTCCTTTTATTTATTTATTTGCATATGATAAAAAAAATATATAAAAAATAACTTAACATTGAAATTGGTGATAGCCAAATATTTTTTTAAAAAAAAAAAGAAAAGAAAAAAGGCCCACTAAAGATAAAAGTAAGACCACAGGAGGGAAAAAATATAAATATAATTCTATTTCAATGCTATTTTTTAGTCATTTCATTCAATCTAAATCTCACCAAAAGATATTCCTAAAAGTTATTTTAAGCTGCACTATTTTATATGAACAGTTATACAAATGTCTGTGTGTAATGTGAAAGAGGTCACTCTTGAGAAATGAGAAATTCACAGTCATCACCCACAATTTCTCTCAGCTCTACAAAACATTTTAGTCTCTTAGCTGATTATTTTTTATTTTACAGGCTACCACTTACTTTTTTCATTACTCTCACTGCTTATTAACCATATTTCTAACAGTAGCAGTCAGTTTGTTTAAGAAAAACAAAATATATATTCTACAGCACCAAACAGCAGTCAAAGTTAGCAATTAGCTGAATAACACAGTGAAGCATTTTGTAGCTAAAGATTCAGATATATCTCTCAGGAACTGGTGGAGACCAAAAACAGAGCTAAAAGGAGAGTGAATATTGGAATAACATTCAACAGGAGGACAGAAACACATAATGAATGCTAATTTTGCTCTGTGTTTGCTGGGTGGGTGACTGACTGCAAATGTTGAAATTTATGATCATCAAATGTCAGTGTTTACAGCTTGTTCCGCTGCCCCTAAGTGGACAAAGGAAATCCATTAATACTATTTCAGAGCCAGGTTTTGCAATAATGACTGTTTCACTTTACATTTTTCCTTAGTTGTTTGATTATAATTTTCAACAGCAGTGTGTTTACAGATCGCCACTTTAATCCCATTTAGTAGTTTTACCCATATTTAGCCAAGATAAAACACTCAGTAGTCTTTCCAATAATTTACATCACAGGTTTAACTAAATGTGTCATAGCTACCATTATCTATTGGATTAGCTCACCTTCGTCAGAAAGGTAATTACATCACTTTTAAATAGTTAGGGCTTAATTTGACCACATAAAAAACTACCTTTAGACTTTAGCTTCCAGAATACATAGCTTTCAGCAGTAACAACTACAGCTAGCCAAAGTCTGATTGATCCTCCCATGAGGCACCAACGCTACATGATCACAACACAGACGCTCCAGCAGGTCCTCAGATGCTCCTCTGCTGCTGGCATCGACCTCTGACCTCTTTATGAACCAGGGCAAGACAAAAGACTGTTTCCCTTGTGAAGATCAATAAAGTATCACATTATTATATTATGTGGCATTAGATAAAAGGTTCGGCCATGCAGCCCAATAATGGCTGGCACTCCACTTAGGTAATGTTACAAAGTAGAGCGGGATTGCTTCACTGGTCATAAGCGTATCGATGTTATATGTTTATGCTCTGACATGTCTCCTTTTCCCGTTTGTTTCTCAGAAGCTCGCCTCCAGTCTTTATGATGAATGTGACAATATCAATTTGCCCTTCTGAGAAGAGAGGGCGGGAGCAACAGAAACATAGGGAGGAGGTATTATCATATAAGACTCGTGCACTATTTCCCATTATGTGATGTGATCATCTACTACCAGTGTGAGGAAGTGGCAGTAAGAGCTCACTGTAATTAGGCCAGGAGATACAAAAGCTTTTTACTGTAGTTACATGACAATGTATAGACGATGACCTGATCTAAGTGTAAATGATCTATATTAGTACCCAGATTATGAGTGTTGGATTTGATAGTATTCAGGATATGACATTTACGCAGTTAAAGGAACCTGGCTATTCATCTCTGTGTGCACATGACTCTGACATTACCTTATTATTATTAATTTTACTTATTTATCTGATCACCAATAGAGAAAAATGAGAGTAGCCTGAAATGTATATTCCAAATTGTGTTAGACTGTCACTTCATCTTAGTCTGTCATTGTCCAATCATATTTTTTGTCTGATCGACTGCTACATGACTTAAGTTGATGATGCACCTGTGAGCATGGTGATCAACAAAACTAAGAGTCCATAGCCATGCTAGTGGCTGTGTGAGGGTGTGCTTAGGCACAGCAATGCCTTGACCTAATTGCTAATGTCAGCATGATAACCAAGCGGCAACCTCTGGGGATGAAAAATGAAGCCAACATGGAAGTGCCAAAAACTGCAGTTTTTTGAATGGCCACTTGAGGCTGACACCAAGAGCAAGTCAGTCCCCATAGACCCCCATGTTAAAATGTCCAACTTTACAGCAGGAATAAACATGTTTACAGCCTGTACAAAAAGTGGTTATGGTCTCTAGAGCTAATTTCCCCCTTCATGACAACGGTACAGGGGGTGAAACTGTATGTAACTTACCTGTTTATATTTCATTAAGGTTTAAAGTTATGTATAATTAGGGTGTGCTGCTTTGAGTGACAGGCTGTCTTCAGCTTCTCAGTCAGATCCACCCCTGCTACTCCACAGTGCCAGCCTCTTGCCCAAATATGGTTACTTCTGGCTCCAAATCACCAAGGTGGCAATGACTGAAATGCCAAACTTGAGGCTTCTTTACAGGAGTCCATAAAAACTAATGGGTGACATCACAGTAGCTATGTCCATTATTTTTTACAGTCTATGATGCTAACATGTTTAATGACAATGCTGGCATGCTGATGTTCAGCATGTATTTAATATTATTGTTTACTTTGCCCAGCATTTTAATTTAGCGTGCTAGCATGCTGACATTTGCAAATCAGCACCAAACACAAAGTACAGCTGAGAGTGATGGGAATGTCATTAGTTTTGCAGAAATTTGGTCATAAAACAATGTATTGAACAAAATAAAACTGAGATCTAATGAGTGCACTATATGAAAAGTTAAGGGATCACCAAAGTATGTACAATCTATCCTGAGGGGGACATTAAGGTTTGTAAGAAAATGAATTCCTCCAATAAATTGTTGAGACTTTTTAATCAAAACAACAAATGTTAACTAATGTTAACATGGTGAATCAATCAATCAATCAATCAATTTTATGTATAAAGCCCAGTATCACAAATCACACTTTGCCTCAGAGGGCTTGGTATCACTAGGAAAAAAGTCAAGTGATAACCAAGTCATTATGATTCATCCTCTAGGAACCATGAATATCTGTAAGAATTTACATGACACTCCACCAAGTAGTATTTCAGTCTGGGCCAAACTATTGGACTGACAGTGAGACCAGCACTGGTATCCCTGTAATAATGTCGCTCGCATGGATGAAAACCTAGATTGGCTGTTTACATACCACAGTGCCCAGGTTTCTATCCACTCCAGCTAGTGTAATTATGTATTTCTACGATGGCACATGGGCTATGGTTTCAGAAACTATGACATGATACAATCTTACATATGCAAACATACTGTATAAACGGGATACCAAACAACCGATAATCACTTGGATACGAGTGCGCTTGTAAACATCCAGAGAGTTCACTCATCTGCTGTTTGATCCCCGGCTGCTGTGTATACTGAAATCCACTTCAATCTTTTATATAACCTAACGGAAAAAAGTGAGTAAGTATATTTCCCAAAATGTTGAACTATTCATTTCAATTCTTGTCCGTTGGAACAACTCAAACATTGGCTGACATGGGTCTGTTCATTGAATTACATCTTGTCAATGAGATCATATTGATGGGATCCTAGAACTGGTTCATTGTCAGTAAAGATCACACAAGGTTCAATACTGCTTTGAATATGTTTAATCTACTGCTACACTACACTACACTTAAGACAGTAAGTTAAAAATAAACTCCTAACAGTCCATCTAGAAAAACTAAACAATATGTGCCATGAATAACATCTAGTCTATGATCTGTAGTTCATTTCTGGAACATATGTCCTGTAGTTGTAGTCCTTTCAGGCAGGGCAGTGGAGTCTGTAGTCTGTAGATCACTTATCATGCACATAATGACCACAAAAGGTAAAACTGATTAGATCAGCACTCCCTATTCTGAGAGGCAGCAGAAGAGTGAAGGCGCTCGTGACCTCTTTTGACTAGTTCATTCATTCTCTCCCCGTCTCAGAGCAGCATGATCAATGCTGATCATGGAAATTGAGACCCTAAACCTCAGACCTGAAACTGCTATCTTTCATGTCTGCATGGCTTTCTCTATCCATGCGTCAAACAAATGTCAAAAATTCAAAAGGAGGCTGGTCTGCTCCCCCGTTCTATAAAAGGGAGCGTTTTAAAACACAAAAGGAGAGGAGGCTTGGTGTACCTGAAGCCTTGTGTTACACTGGCACACTCCATCTGCTGCTTTTTTTACTGCAGCATACGCTGTTGAAGTTGCATTGTGAACGTATTGTGTTTGAGTAAAAGTGGAGCAGTGTGCCAGGCAGGCTCCCTGAATACAATGTTCTTGCTGTATAATGTTGTCCACAGCCTGTATGTTCTGAAAATATACTGTTTATAATGTGTGCAGTTCTAAATTTGCATATACAAAATAAGTCCCCTCATAACTGGTCAGGTAGGCAGGATCAGGTAGATAAAAATCCTGAAAAGCTTCAGATAATATCTGAAGACAATCTGTTTTTTTGTAGTTTCCTGGACTCCACTCGCAGTGGGAGATCCTATGTATTGAGCCAAACCTTCTTCACATAGAGGGATGTTGGAGTGCGACAGCAAATGGCAGTTTTCCTGTAGATATCAGGAGCAGGGTGAAGTGGGCCAGCAACCAGGTGCAACAGTGACGAATAAAGGCCTCGAACAAACGAATGCTGGTTCCTCAACTACTCCAATGGCATCTTGACCGCCAGCAGCGATTGGAGCGAGCTTGCAAGAGAAGAGGGCGCTGGGGTGGAGTCTCTGGTCCATGGCGCAAATGGACAGCCCTAACTTCAGAGTCTTGCGCATCCACTTCTACCACAAAGTGGTGGGAAAATTCAGGAAAGGTTAGGATAGGTGCAAAGGTGAACAGTCTTTTGAGCTCACCAAATTCCATATCCATACCCAGGGACCAGAGGCAGGATGAGTTCAGAGAGTTGAGGGCTGTGAGCAGGCTTGACTACTGAGCCAGAATTCTGGTTGACCCTCTGGTAAAAGCTGGCAAAACCCTGGAACCACTGCAACTCCTTCAGGGATGATAGAACTGGACGGGCGAGGTCTACTTTCACCTTCTGAAAGCTACCAGCAGCCACCACTCAGCCCAGGACACAAAAGCACACAGAACCTGTTCTCTAGCAGTTGCTGAAGCTTCACCTGCTTCACATGTTCTTCAAGTCCCTTGAAGAAACACACATAATTCTACAACTCAGAGGTAACCAGTGTGGCTGTTTCCTACTAACACATCCTGTACACACACAGCAACATTATTGTAGTGTTTTTGTCCACCCCGTATGTAGGTCCAATACCCACTTTCCATTTAGTTACGATCTTTAGCGAGTCCTGAGGGAAATATTTTAGTCTGTAGCAGCTAAATTCTCCACTATGTTCACCAGGTGGATGCTAACTTTGCTTGTACGTATGCCATTTGCTGCCAGGCAGGTAGTGTGTGGTGGTTTGTCTCGCTATTTCATTGAAATAAATAGTGGTAGGGTTTGGTGAATTTACATATTGAGTACATTTACATGCTCAAAAAAGGTCTGGTTTGCGCTCTTATTCTGAAAAACACAATATTCCTACAAAGCTGTTTAAATGTTTACATAATGAAAATAAATATTCCACTAATATTCCCGTTTACATGCAGCCGTGCATACTCCGATTAACGTGCCCTAACATGTCATTTATCACATCAAAATATAGAGAAGTGGACCAGCTGGAGATGCTTGGCCGTACTGCATGTCACTCTGTACGACATCTATTGCACGTCTGTCCGTCCTGGAAGAGGGATCCCTCCTCAGTTGCTCTTCCTGAGGTTTCTACCGTTTTTTTTCCCGTTAAAGGGTTTGTTGGGGAGTTTTTCCTTATCCGCTGTGAGGGTCCTAAGGACAGAGGGCTTTATAAATAAAATTGATTGATTGATTGATTGTGCCATTTTGCTTCTTTGCTTGAAAATGGATTTTTTTCTTCAAAGTTTCCTACCGGTGGAGGACTTGTTGGATTGTGTCAGCACTGCCTCCCTTGTTCATTCCTTCAACCACCTTCTTGAAAATGTTGGCGCTGTAATATTTGCGTACAGAAAAATTAAATAAATAAATAAAATAAAATAAAAAATAAGTAAGGCGGCACGGTGGTGCAGTAGTTAGCATTTGTGGCCTCAAAGCAAGAGGGCTCCTGGTTTGAGCCCAGGGTTGGGGGTTTGAACCCTGGGTTAGGGGCGCCCTTCTGTGCAGAGTTTGCATGTTCTCTCCGCGTCAGCATGGCTTTTCTCAGGGTATTCCAGTTTCCTCCCACAGTCCAAAGACATGCATGTTAACTGGTGACTCTAAATTGGCTGTAGCTGTGAATGTGAGCATGAATGGTTGTCTGTCTCTATGTGTCAGCCCCTGCGATAGTCTGGTGACCTGTCCAGGGTGTACCCCACCTCTCGCCCAGTGTCAGCTGGGATAGGCTCCAGCCCCCCCGCGACCCCTAACAGGATAAGCAGTTATAGAAAATGAATGAAAAAAATAAGTTGCTATCCAAGTCTTTTATAATGTTAAAAAGGTTTTTTTTTCTTCTGAGCAAATGTGGGCTTTTCTTTTGGACCTGCATCAACTCACCAGCCTTGCAAACTGCTGGTGAGTTGGTTTGTGAACAGTGTCTCTATGACAACACAATGAGTTGACCATAAACAGACAAGAGGCTGTGTGTCGCAACCTGTGGTTAAAACCCCAGTTGAGATGTATATTCCAAATGGACTGTATATGTGCCCAAATAATGTAATTAAAACCTGAATAATATCAGCATATACCACATATCTTAATTGCAAAGGCTAAATTCGGAAAAAAGGCCAAATTCGAAATATCTAAACAGGATATGCTGTTTACACAACCCACATTATATTCAAAATACTAGTGGAATATTAGCGTGCATGTTAACATAGCCAATGATTCCTGTCAGTTGCAGTGAGAATAAGCTCTGGGCAGCAGGCTTATAGGACTGTGTCATCTACTGATGTGTACCTTGTATGGAAACTGAAGAGGGCTCAAGAAGGCAATCAGCAGGACCAGCTTATCACTTCAAAAGTCTTCATTATAGCAATACTGCTTGCCTGATTAGTCTGATTTTCCTTGTTGAATTAAGCTGTTGTGTAACTGTGGTTAAACATGTTTACATCTCAACACTTGTGAGTTAGGGAGGCAGTTTTTTTCCTTACTCCCTGATATTGTCACCAATATTTCATCTACATTTACCACCCAGACATAAATAAATAAATAAATTTAATTTTACTGTAGGGCAATTAGTTCAAATATAGAATATAAGATACCTACATTTTATGAAATAAAGACTAGTTAGGGACCAATGCAAAAAGAGACAGGAAACAATGGCTTACAAGATAAAACTGCTTTTAACTTATGAAAGCAGTTTTCATTCGCTGAAGTTCCAGAGTGCTTTACCATCTTGAATAATCAATCAATCAATCAATCAATTTTATTTATAAAGCCCAATATCACAAATACAATTTGCCTCACAGGGCTTTACAGCATACGACATCCCTCTGTCCTTTAGACCCTCACAGCGGATAAGGAAAAACTCCCCAAAAAAACCCCTTTACCGGGGGAAAAAAATGGTAGAAACCTCAGGAAGAGCAACTGAGGAGGGATCCCTCTTCCAGGACGGACAGACGTGCAGTAGATGTCGTACAGAACAGATCAGCATAACAAATTAACAGTAATCTGTATGACACAATACAGTAATCTGTATGACATCCTCGGTAATGACAGTAGCTTACAACAACATTCATGAAAGTAATAATACTGTCGTTATAGTTCTGGCTACTGTGGTACAATATGTTGAAAGTATATATTAGTATCAGGCAGTCTACATGTATGATAATATCATATGTCTATAATAGCAGTAGAAGTATGACTAATGATTAATGATGGCAGCAGCAGCAGCAGCAGCAGCAGGAGTTCAGGAAGTTCCAAGGCTGCTACTGATAATATTAATTAAAAAAAAACAACAACTAACAAATAAATGAATAAATAATTAAAAAAAACAAACACTCATGGAGTTGCTTGGCTACTGAAAGTAAAAACAATCTACACAGAAATTAACATACATGTAAAGACACTTTACTGAAGGTTCAACTGAAACCTACACAAACAAACTCTGCAGAATATAGTTACTAATATTCGGAATAATAGAGGTAAGCAACAGTCACAAAGCCCAAGGTTTCGGTGAAGTGCCAGAATACATTGCGATCGCACTGAATGCTGAGCTTGAGCTTTTTTTTTTCCATCAGGCTCATCTTGCAATAGAATAAATTCTATCAGGTGAAAGTTTGATTAATTTATGTGCTCAAGTATTACTTTAATTACTCCTTCCCTTTCAAATTCAGATCCATTCAGTGTGGTTTTTCTCTAGTATTACCAAAGCATCAGGGCCATAGTTCACTTTATTTTACTGTAATTTTTAATTACTTTGTCTACTTGTATTAATGACACACTTATGTTTCCAAAGGGTTCGCTCTCTTCTTCTCCTTGATATATTCTCCATAAAAGCCACAAACAGCAGAGGACACAAGGAGCATTCTTGTTGAAGTCCACTCTTAACCAGCCAGATTTAATGGAAAGAATTCAAACAGCTAGTTTGAGATCTGTAACACCATGCATTCATGTTTGTTTGCTAGCAGTCTTCTTCCTGACTGCTTTAATGGGCACATTTCTACATTTGTTGGCCAACTGGCGATCAGTGGATATCACTGGAATGTGAAGGGAGTCTGTGGCTCAGGAGGTAGCAGGTCGTCCGCTAATTGAAAGATCGGTGGTTCGATACCTGGCTCTTCTAGTCTACATGTTAAGGTATCCTTGGGCAAGATAATGCGTGTGAATGTTTGGCTGATAAGCAGGTTCATGTATGGTGGTTTGAGTGGATGGAACACTAAATACATGTGGGTCCTTCTGCTAATGCAGCTTAAGACAAAAGTTTGTGCCAGAGTGCGATCCAGCACTGTGTCACATACAGTGAGTATTCCTGGATGCACCACTCACATCATCTGCCTCCACTGTCTAAAACAAGTCAACAGAACTTGCTGGCTAGTGCTGATTAATGTCTGTGAAGTATTGTTTTGCCCCCAGCTAAGCCTTGCCCATCAAAAAATGTCATACTGTTTACTAACAGTAAAAAAGGTCTATGGGGATTAAATGGCTTCTGGAGCCAGCCTCAAGTGGCCGTTCGATGAACTGCAGTTATTGGTACTTTCGTGGTGGCTACAATGTGTTTTAGCTGTGTCACATAGATAAGTTAAAGAGTATCAAACGCTGAGGGGCGTAATAAATGTTTAGCTTGATGACCTGGGAATGAAAATGAGATGGATATGTGTTAATAATACAAAGTCTGCCACAATAAAATTTAATTCAACTCAATTCAGGGACATGCAATTGATATAATAACCGTTAATATCATCAGTCTTTTTCTTGGCTGTTTTGCATTGTTTGCCTGGTGCTAGGCTGCTAGCACTGTTTGAATGTTTAGGAAGGAGGTGCATCAGATAGAAATGGTGACACAGACGTGCCATGGGGATTTCAAAATAAAGACATATCTTAAAGTTGACAATAGATATCATTATTTTCACTTTGCATTGGAGCTTATAAACATTTAAGCTTTAAAGAATTGCTCTCAGTGAGTAAGCCTGGAGGTTCAGTCTCCTGCTCGAGGGTACTGTGACAAGTTTGATGGTTGCTGTGGGACTGAGAACCTTGTCAATTCAGCCTCTGCATAAATGTCATCCTAAACTCATCTCGTATGAATCAAACCCATGTGGAGACTCCACACCCTTATTGTTTAGCTCTCTCCCCACAGACCACAAGAGGGCTCTTGCTGACATTTAGCGTCCATCAACTCTGACATTCTCCATCTTTATTTCCCCTCTGTCATTTCAAGCACAGAGAAGACCAAAATATTAAATTATACACAGATTTAGATAAATGCACAGATTAGAAGGTTCCAGTTGAAGCAGCTTTGCCCAAAGTAGAGCTTACCGGACAAATTTAACCCTCCACAAAGTTATGTTTAGCACCTCAAAGAGTTTCAGTGACAGTCACTATTTTGATTTTATGGCTGTACTAGTCTGACACAATCTGAGCAATAATTTTCATCTTTTTATGGCACAAAAAAAACAACAACACCATAAATCTCAGTAAGAAAATGCTGACTTGATACATTTCTAAATTATAAATGTATTTTTGCCCCTTAGTGTTTGAGCCTCCATGAAGAAGATATAGGCTCCCAGGCACAGACAGCTTTAATAAAACATCAGGAAACCAGGTGAGGTCAGATCTGAGGTCAGACTGTTGACCTTAAGGTCACCACGCTGAATGTTTTACTAGCCTGTTCTGTGTTTGCGTGGCTCTGAGTCTGACAATGACACACACACATGCCTCTGCAAAGATGTCATAGAAACACACTGAGTATGATCCACATCTGAGTCAGCTGTGTGTGGGTGTGTTTGTATGCATCCGTGAGAATTTTACTTACACACACAAACACAGACATGCTGCCATGTGGAATGCTAGTCTATTGGCTGGCTGGCCTGGCTGCAGTGTCGGGTTGCAGTAGGTGTTCCAGCCTGTGACCCTGGCATATCTGTGTTTGTTTTATGTCACGGCCCCTCCCTCTGGGGAGATGACAGTCCAGCAGTGCCTGAGGGGATGAAACCTGAGATAGGCAGAGCTTAGTAGTAAACAACAACTCCTTTATGAGGCAGAGGCGGCTGCCTGCTGCATTCAAAGATCTGAGAGAGAGACAATGATTTTCAGGTTAGGGCAGTGGCTACTAAAAGTGGGGTTCCCAACAGCCCTGAGGGTCCTTCAGGGCGGTCCAGGGGTGGGTGATGGGGTCTGTATGCAACACTAAGAGCATTAATATGGCAGCAAAGCACTACTTGCAATGTAAAGATATAGTGGAGTAATAGCATTCTGAGCAGAGAATGAAGTCACACTACCTGTGTGTGTGTAGTAATCTGAGCTGCTCTGTTCTTTGTTGTACTCATCATGTGTGTATCCCACTGGCCAGCTCTTTATCGCTGCTTTGCACTATGCTTATACGGCTGTTACCGCTGACATCGGGACAGGGTTATTGGGGAAGTGTAGCACCCGCTCTCCAGTTCATCCCTGGTTAACACTGTAAGCTCTGTCAGCATTGTTGCTGGTGTTGAGCACTTTTTATGGCGTTAGCATCATTTGCTGCCAGCTCAGCCATCTCCATGTTTAGAACCCAGTCCAGACTACTTATACTCTGAATTAATAAACAAACATCTGGAAGAGGATTTAGATAGCCGACAGTTTATTTTATTCTTGCTCGTGTGTTCCTACTAACAGCCTATGAACACAAAAGATAGCCAACTGAAAGTAACATTAATGTTTAGCCCTTCGTATGTTTATACTGTATTCGCTTAAATTTCAGCGTGTTGCCCTGCCTGCTTTGTGGTTTGTCAAATTTTCAGTGGGATTATTAATGAATTAACTACAGGTATCGGACACTTAAATTCAATGCTTTTTAAAGACCTTTTTAAGATAATTCTTAACAAAATGTAAGACCAGTTTTTGCACAAAGAATTTTTTGCAGGTAAGGATGAGTTGTACCTTATGTAGTCCCATGCAGATGTAGGTTTTATGTAGAAATGTTGTTATTGAAGTAAACTAGGTTAATCTACATTTTGCCAACAGGTAAAAAGACAGTATTAGGTTCAGTGGTAGGTTTAAAGATTTGTAACATCAGAAATGTAGACGTTCACTCACAGGAGCTCCCAGACGTCATTGTTTTCCCAATTTGTGGACATTTTCAGCCACTGTTCTTCTTCTTTGAGTTAGCTGCTAACTGCTATCAGCTACTTTTTAAATCTACTGGCAGTGGGTAACAAGCATGACACATTATCAAAATGCCACACCCATGCCACTCATGATCCTGCCCTGCTGGCTGTCCTGTTTCTACAGACATCGTTCCACTGCCGTTACTGTTGCTGTTAACGGTGAGACAACTCTGTCCCCCAATTCTGGGATTGTGCCTTTTACACAACACAACGAAGCAGAATAACGGTGCGAAATTCCTGCCTTGAAGAGGCAAGGGGGCTTCAAAGATGAATAAATGAAATTAAATAAAATGTTTATAGTGAGACCTCACAATTCAAATTTAAGACTGTTTAATGGCTTTTAAGGCCTAATTCTAACAACAATAAATTTAAGACATTTTAAGACTATTTAAACTGACGCACACCACTCTGCTAGTAGACCTATGACATAACCACCAACAGGCTAGAGAACAGTCACAAAGTCAGGGGACTTACTCAGCATTTTATTGCTTATGAATTAAACATTTTAGTTGTAGGAGGAATGTGTTGTGCTTCTTTAAAAAGTCGCATATCCTCATTTAAGTGTTTAAAATGTCGCTTCCATTGTTTAAAATTTAACTTTTTAATTTTTAAAGAAGAACTTATTAAAAGTTTGAAATTTAACTCGCATAAAGATGCTGTAATTTTTGAGTAAACCTTGTTTGATGCGTTGTCAGCTGCTCATCCATGCAGGGCAGTCCGTGTTTTTATCTCGACCCATTCTCCTCCTCCACTGAATAGAGTTTGGGCGCTCCACTCTTTTCTTTTGTTGTTGAACGCAGCCCATACAGTCCGGCCCCTTCCCCTTCCCCCTCGCTCCTTCTTTTCCTTTTTTTTCTCCACCCATCCTCCCATCTCTCACTCACTCATCCATCCAGGGTGACGCCAGTCCCTCTCACCCCGCCCCGTTCAACTCAGTCCACTGCGTTCATTTCATTCCTGCTCCCATTCCGCGCATATTTCGCATCCTTGGAGAGACGCTGCGCATTTTACGCACTCAGCGCGCCCGATCCTTCATCAAACCAAAACCGTGAGGAGACTCTGGAGTCGGCGGAGTGTTTCCCGATGCTGTGGCGACTCTGATCCGTGGAAAAGTGTGGGAATTAATCCATAAAGAGGCGTATGAATCGAGGTAAGTTCCCAAGGAGGAGTCCCCCCCTCAGCCTGTAGCCTGCGCGTCTGAAAGCCCTCGGACGTTTCGCTTGTTTCTAAAACCCTGAAGTGGTCACTGAAGCTGAAATTCAAATAATTTCGGCGACATCGCGAGCTTCATCGACACACTCAACCCCTTTATACATGTTAAACAAGTCTAACAAGCTTATTACCGCTTTGCCGTGTGAGCTTCAAAGCGAGGGATGTCGCTTTCACTTCAGTTTTATCCCCCTTTCTCCCGACACCAAAAAAAACAAACCTGCTTTTCTATCACTTATTTCTCTCGTATAATAAAACACACGCTGTAGGAGGTTTCTCCATCAGAGTTAGCCTCATGTATTGTCCTACATGTAACGCGAAAGAGATGAAAACATTTTCGCTGCAGCGCTGGGAGGCAGCTTAACAAAGCTGGGAGTGAATGGGGGACTTGTTGCATCGGCGGGGTTTTCTCTTTTCCGACACAGGCAGGCCCCAGTCACAGGAACAGGCCATAGGCTGATTACATGCACACAGCCTGTGTTTACCCAGTGGACAGAGCACATTATATGCCCAATGAGAACACGATCAGAACGGCCGCTGATGGATTTGTTTGAGCATCTTGAAGGAAAATGCCAAATATTAAAGATGTATATTTCATTTCTATAATTTGAGTTTTCCAGACTGACTCATCTTTTACTGTCTCAATCATACAACCTCCACAGTCTGTAGATTAAACTGATTTCATCTGTGAGGAGTGAGGGTCATTTTATGCTTTTCTGAAAATATGATTTTTCATTTGCTTACTGTCTAATGATCCCAGTCATTTCATTTTACACCAGCTCACACCAGACATGTTTCATGTATCTGTGGGAGCTGAGGGTGATTTAGTCAAAGAGTTTCCAGATTTTTTTAACCCCCCTCACTGGCCTATGATTTCCCCATATGGGCTTATAGTTGTGTTATGTATTTCCTTTTAAATATTGATTAAAGGATTGCGCTTGTCCTTTATAGCAAGAGATCTGCGGTGATGCAGGCCAAACCACAATGTAATTATTGGAGAAAATTACAGCCTGTAGGATGAAACATAGTAGGCGCATTACTTCTGTAACAGCAATCCATCTGTCAGATGAGGGGAGGGGTACGTTAGATGAAAGGATTTGAGTTCGGACTAGTTTGGGTTTCTTTATAATAGAATTGATCTGGCTGAATTTAATTGTGAAATGGAGATAGATCATTTGTTTTGTCAGTGAGATGACAGTGAAATAACCTCAGTCATTGCGAGTTCATGATTCAGGGAAAATGAAACAGCTAATCATTATTTACATTGTAGATTTAATGCATAACATTATCCCAATTCGTCGATACATTTTTGTTTTGTCTAAAAATTGTCAGTAAATCATGGAATCTGGAGGTAGTAACTGCTCACAGCCTGATGCAGTGTCCTTAAATATTGTTCAATCAACAGTCCAAACTAATACACATTCGGTTTACAGTGATGTAAACAGGGGAAAGCAGCAAATGTGCATATTTGGGAAGCTGTAACCAGAGGATTTGTGGACATTTTAGCTTGAAAAATGAAATTAAACAAATAATCAGTGACCAAAATGGTTACTGATTAGTTTTCTGTCAATCAACTCATTTTCTACTAGATTTCAGGTCTGCTACTGTTATTAAATCATCAGTATGTGTGATAGAGATGACATTAAACTGACTATAAAATAACAAAAAAGCAAAGCAGAAAAAAACGTACAAAGTATTTAAAGGGTTTTATTTAGTTTCTGACTTCATGAAGGCGTATTCGTGTTGATTTGGAAGAGTTTTGGTCCATGTGTCGCCGCTGGCAACAGTGTAAAATATGAATAAATGTGTTAAAGTGATGCCCTACACAGGCAGCAATATCTGTGATGTCATTTTCCCTGAAAGTGTGGATTTAAAGAAGTGATACAAATTAGTTTTTAGTTTTTAAATCTTCTTGGAAAAAGTTTAAATCTTGATACTAGAGGAAATTGTACTTATTCTGTCTTTGCGCTCCTCAGAGTGTTTCAAAATGATAAATGAGGCAGTGCTGAAAGTGTAACAGAGCAAGGAGATGCATTTGTGTGTGTGTGTGTGTGTCATTGTCTTTGCTGTGTCTAGGCCTGCGAGTGTTCAAAGCTTTGTCATTCACCCTGGGCAAACAGCCTCCCGTCGTCCCTCCACTTTCCTCCCCTCTCCCCCCCCCCTGCCTCTCCCTCTCCAGTCCGTTGACATCTGTTTTGAGTGCTCCGTGCACCTGTAGAGACCGAGGAAGTGTGTGTGTGTGTGTGTGTGAGAGAGAGGGGAGAGAGGGGGGGGGGGTGAAGGGAGGCGCAGAATGCAAATCCAGGCGTTTGTTCTGGGCCTAAGCAGACTGACTGACTAACGACCATTTGGTGTGTGTGTGTGTGTATGTGCGCACATTTGTGTGTGTGTGTGTGTTTGCCTCTTGCCGTCCAGGCCAGGCGGGCCTATTGTTGCGGCAGCAACAGGCGTTGGTGGATGAGGACGCACCATATGGCCTCTGTGTGCTTTAGACACAGCCACTGTGTACGTGCGCATGTTTGTGTGTGTGTTCACGTACTTCACCAATGCTGTTACAGTATGGTGGAGTTGTGAGCAACGGGCTGCTTGCTGCCCTCCTCCTTGTTGTTTCATCTGTCGTCTCATTTCTAGACAGGAGTACACAATCCGGTGCACAGATTTCTGGATTACGGGGAGTAATCTTTCTGGCATGAAATGATGTCTTGTGACGTTCAGATGTAGACCCACTTTGTTCATTTTTATTCAAATAATGAAGTTTGCTTCAGCAGAATGAGACGTGAGTTCAAGGTGGAGATTGCCAGTTTATCTTTTGGATGAATCAACAGGTGATAGAGTCAATCCTGGGAATTATGTGATGTTTCTGACTGTAAGGATGTCTGTGTTGCTGTTGGAGTTGTTGAGGTGTCAACTGGAGAATTTTCTCTTTAAAAAAAACCCACAATTTCCTTTTGATGCTAATTAAAATCAACTCCTACAGTGCCACTGCAGCCCTGTTTCGATTTCCTGTCTTTTACACATCCCTGACTGTAACAGCTTCTGCATTTTATTTAATCTTTGCTCATAACTGTGCTGATTTTCTGTGCGTTCGCCAGAAAGTGACGGGCGTTTAGCATGCAGCAGGATGAAGGAGGAAAAATTTGGTCAGTGTGTTCTTAAAGAGGATAAAAGAAGGGGAGCCCGAGCTCGTATGTAATGAAATTTAGGGAGCGGAGCCGGTTTATTAGAGCAACAATGCTGAGTGTGTGGGGGGTGAAGGGTGGGTTGGGGAAAGGGAGGGAGAGTTTTGGGGGTGTGGGGTGAGGTTGGGGGGGGGCAGGCTTTGTTTAGGGGATGGGGGAACAATAGGCATCCTCCTGGGTGGGGGGTGCAGGGGTGCAGGGGGGAGCTGGTTTCTGGCTGCAGGAGGCTGTGGAGCCTGTGCTGGCTTGTCTGCCTGCCTGGGCTCCCTGTCTCTCCTCTCCTCGTCCCCGTCTGTCCGTCCCTCAAGTCCACACTAATACAAATACATCTTAAAATGTATCTTTCTCTCCGCTTATATCTGAGCTGGGAGTCGCATCACCCACAGTGTGTTACGATCTGCATATTTTGCCATGAAAAGAAAGGCGTTATCATACAGGTGATTCTGCAGCATACTGTAAGATAGTCATCTAAGCTACATCATGATAGTGAAGAGAAAAACACAATCCTGAAAGGGCTTAATCAATATTTACAAAGCAGGATCCATCCTTTGTTGCTTTTACTCTCTGCATTAGACAGACTTTTCACTTCCACAAAGTTTCATAAAACTGAGATGAACCGTGTGTACCTAAGTGCGGAGTCACACACCCACACACACACAGTAACATTTATAGCCCACACTTTACATCGTTCAAATACTAAACAGCTATAAACTCACAAAAAGCTTAACAGTTGAGACAGAACAATTCTGCAGCAAAGTAAAGAAACACTGCCTCGATATCATAAGAGAAAGATTGTGATGGTGTCCTCGGTATAGTGTTGTCAGAACTATCTGTTACATACATATCGATTGTAAATATTTGAAACCATGTCAGTACTTATTTTCAGCACGATCGATACACCGATACCAGCTGAACCTTGTCACTCTCTCTTATTTATTTATTGCAGTTATTCTGCTGTTCTCTGCTACTATCTTACTTATCTCTACTACTTATCTCTTAATAAAACATTTTAAATGCTCTCAATGCCAGTTTCTCCCCTGTGGTATAGAAAATTCTTAGAATAGATTTTTTCAAGCTGTTTTTTAAATTAGAAATTCCAGCATTGTGACAACACTACCTCAGTGCATCATAAGATATCACAAGAGAGTATATCAAAATATCTCTTTTCCCTAATCTACACTCAGTTTTCCAATACTGAACATGAAGGTCGTGTAGGTTGTTAAACTACAGTAGTGTAGACAGGAGAGGAGGAACTAAAAAAAAATATATATCTATATAAAAATACGTATATGTATTCACTGTCTTAACCTCTTGAAAACATGGCTGATGCACTTCAGTGTCTGAAAGCTTTCTTCTGTCTTCTAATCTCGCTCTGATCTTATCTTTTTTTTTTACCTTTAACATTAGCAGATAGATACGTCATTATGCTTTTACAAGGCTGAAGTAGCACATAGCACCTTGAGCTTCTGGTATTTCTGGTTAAGATCAATCACTTGTTTTATACTATTGTATATTGTTTATTGTTTTTGGTTTTAATGTAAACAGATTTCCACCCTTATTTTATATCCCCGCTCACCCAAAGTTTTTGTTTTCTGTTGCAAGAAGACTCTGAACACTGTAAAGTAAAACAAAATCCTAATGCGGGCGCAGAAAATAAGAAAAATAGATTAAAAAAAGAAATACGGATAGAAATTGCAAATGAGTGGCCCTTTGTTTTTTGATGTGAAATTTTCAATACCTAATTTACCCCAGATTTCTGTATTACATCTGGTTTATTATTCAAAATAAACACAAACACATATTACGATATTATATATTGGAATCATCAGGTGGGGACAGAAATGAGGATAGAAAAAAGAGGGTTTTTTTTGTCAGTGTGCAGTGTTCTTTTAGGGATATTCAGCTGCACGGTGAGCGCTCCTCTCTTTCATCTAGACCCACACCTACGGTCGCTAGGAGGCCCCTCTTTATGTCGCCTTTGCGTTTTTACACAGAACCTCTAGTCAGCTTCAAGTGTGACATATAACATATGCCTTGGCATAACATGACAATAACAATCATGTACTATCTCTGTTATATGGTGGGTGGACTTGTCCTCTGCTCTGAGGGTAAGGAGCTCCTGGACCTCGTTGACCTTATTTTTGGCTGCTGTTCCGCCCCTTTGAGTTAGCTGGCAACTGCTACCAGCTGTTTTTTAAATCTCCTGCAGTGGGTTGCACGTATAACACGTCACACCCGTGCTGCCTGTGGTCCCGTCCTGCTAGCTGTCCCTTTTATAGAGCTCTCATTCAGGCGCTGTTACTGCCTCTGATGCTAGTTCCACGTGGAGACTCTTTTTTCCAATGCTGTGATTATACCTTTCATACAGAATGACAAGGCATAAAATTCCCACCTTTAAGAGGCGGTGTAAAAGGGGCTTGAGTGAGACGGAGGCAGCTGCCCAAAGAACGAGTAAAATTACAGGTCATAGCAACTTAATACAATACAGTCTCTGGCTTTTGTTTGATATCTGGTGTTGGCAAAAAAAATTGTTTAACATTTCTAATCCATTGTCAGTGCAGTTAGCATGCATTATCTTGGGGAGCTAACTTGACCTGTTTACTGTATTACCTGTTGTGAACATCGCTGTCATTCTGAAAGTCCTGCTGAACCCCATTTAAATTCACAAAGCATAGGAACAAATGGTCAAATATTCATAGTGAACATCCAAATCCAGTTCAGTTGACTTAATTCTTGAATAAAAATACTTAAATAATTGAGTCAGGTTCAGCCCTTGAACATTATTGTATATTTTTTTTTAATTAAAAAAAATATATGATAGTATATTAATACTTTATGTGGCTGTTTACTAATTGAAACACAGAGAGATTTAGTGGAAACAGAGCTGTACCCTGAAAAACAGTAGAGTCTGGCACCTGCCAAGATGAGCCGATCCATTCAACCACACACGTGGTTGTAGTAAACCTTTTTTTTTTTGCCAAGCAACAATGAAGAAAAAAAGTATAGGACGAGATTTAAGTGTCTTTCTGCTGCTTTGGCTTCAGTGTGGATGACACACCTCTAGAATCGGCTTCCACTAACTGTGGACAGAGCACACATTAAAAGCATTTTTGGTTTTATCTGTGTTAGCAAGGACATGATGTCATTCCTTTAGGATTGAAGTTCCGAGCAGATAAATGGCGGGAAGCAACAAACCTATCATGGGAAGTCTGAATCAACCTCATGTTTCCTGCCCTCAGCAGGAAGTGAGCTGGAAGTCTAGATTTCAACTACTACTGCTTACTTTCCCGGTTGGAGGAATTGACACGATAAACACTCTGCAGAGCAGGACAACAGCTTGCTTTGCTCTCTGATACTCTCACAGTGGAAAAATGCTTCCCTGCTGGTGTGCTCACGACCTCAGTTTTTGTCTTCAGCAGGCCCGACGGTGATTACTCACTGTTTGTTTGTTCTGTCGTTCTCTGATAACATCTCTGATCTGATTTGCCTTTTTGTTCTTTAGATGGGAGCGTATCTATGCTCCCCTGGTCCTATGTTCCCCAGCTCAATATCTTCTTCATATGACTCATTCAGGAGGCCTTTCAAAGGGTTTTATGTTCTCAGCTATGTTTTTCTGTAAGTCAGATGTTCAGTGGATGCCAGCTGGGTCAGTATGTTGAAATCCCCCACCTACAGTGTGTGGCACTGATTTGTTTGCAAGACAGTTTTGATTTTTGACATTAATATCTCCACAGTGGCTGAACAGACTTCTAAAGTTCAAACTGCATTTCATCTCCTCATCTCCCTTTGTTTTTTTGCAATTTGACCTGTGAGGCTAGCCCTTACCAAACTCTAACAATCTTAGTTTATATCAAGAGGTGTATTGCCCTGGGAACATAGGGGTGACGCCCTTTAGATGCTAGTAGCGAATGGCAGCAGAAAAATTTCACAACTTCATACATCTTCCATTGGAGTCAGTCGCCTTTGTTCAATGTAATAAACACAGAGGTTTCCTGCTACAGCCTGATCGTCTCTGTATCTATGACCTGTAGCAGTTAGCTGTATAGCTTATGCTAAGCTAATGTCTGCAGACATTAGCTAGATGTTGTGTGGCTGACATTACTGAGCCAGTTTGCCATCCTCATGACTTTCTTCACTTATGCAACAGCTATACTATGTTGAACGCTACTTGGCATTATTTACGAACACATGGCACAGCGGCTACTGTTGAGCAAAAGTCACGTAGTGCCATTTGAAGATCTGCCGTGCAAATAAATCCTTTGCCTTTAAGCCGTTTCATCAGTGTGAGAGGTCGACTGATGGATTTTTAAAGGCTGATATAATTATAGTATTAGTAGTATATTGGAACAGGAAAAGGCAGGTATCAAATTAATCGGCTGACATCACACCCCTCAACCCCCTGTAGAAAAAAAGTTTGGCACGGTTGGAAATTAACAGTCTTTGACTTTATTAGACAATGGGAAACCGTTGAACTGAACATCTAAGTCAAAGTAATAAACACCTAAATAAATATAGAAATCTATAGAAATCAACATCAAACTAACTAAAAAAATCTGGGTAGGAGAATTTTTTGAGCTATTATTTTTCCTCAGATTCCACCTAAGATTCTCAGGTACACACTGACATCACCTTGACTTTGTGTATGGAGCCTCCATGCTAAATAGTGATCAGAGATGAGCTTCTGACGTTCAAATATTGGCAGCTTTACACACTCTCCTATGACGGTGAACTAAAACCCTTTGGCGTGAGTACGAAACAAGACATTATATGACATAATTTGGGGGTTTGAGAGAGACAGGCCGACATTTTTCAACATTTAAACACATTTTTTTATAAAATGATTAGTTGACTAATCAAAGAAATAATTGACAGAAAATAATTGTTAGTTGCAGCCCTAATTTTGATTACTGTTGGGTACTTTTTAATTGGTATTTGATAGGGCTGGAAAAATTCAAATGTAATTTAAAACAAGATACTTTAGAGTAGAGTAATTTCGGATTTTCAAAATACTGCTACACTATACAGAAGAAAAAAGAAAGAAGCATTAAAGAGAGGATGGATGACTCTTTCACAAACACACATTGATCCACAACCACATTTTTTCCAAGCTTTACCCATTTCTCCTCCTCCCTCCATCCCTTGCCACCTACGATATTTCGTGATGGGTTACATTTTGTTTCATTTAAGTTAATATTTAAAAACAAGGAACCTTCATTGACATCTCTTCCTATAATTAATTTAGTCTTTACATCAATACAGCCACTACAAGTGAATTGAAACCTCTTGATAATTACAGTTATATGGAAGAGAAAAGTAAGGTGGATGGTAAAATGATCACCCATCATGTCCATTGTAAACGCTCATCACAGTTTACAGACCAGCGTCTTGAGGAAATTAAATTTTTCATCGTATGAAGTACTCTTAAAGTATGACCTGCCATACCTACACTAGTTTTGATTATCATTTTGGGTGTGCTCGCTTCTGGTTTTACCTCAGAATGAAAGAGTTTTAGATAATCTAACCAGCCTGTTGACTTAGAATTATTTTAGTGAGTAAGATGTTATCATTACTGAAAGAAATGGCCAAAATGATGAACTATAAATCTTAGCAAGCCAGTTATGTCCTTTTAAATAACCTACTGCACAGCAGCACGGGATGCACGGCCGCCACACTCCCTGCCTCTTAACCTGAGTCGGTCTAAATAAAGCAATACCCACGTTTTAATGGACCACAGATGGAAAACGCAGTTCAGGGGCTAATTCGTTTTGTGTGTAAGTGTGTGTTTGTGTGTGTGTTTTGAGCAGCGGGAATGAGAGCAGAGCATATGTTAGTTCTAGAGGATGTAATTGTGGCAGAGGGATGGATAGATGGAGTTTACCGTACTCTCTTCACATTCATGCAGCCATACAATGTTCCTTCTCTAGGTGTGGAACGAGACACACACACACACACACACACACACACACACACACACACACACACACACACACACACACACACACACACACACACACACACACACAAACATGTGGTTTGTGTCTCAGCACAATGCTCCTGAGTTCACACTTATTAAATGGTGTTGGTATTGCTGCAACCTCCCCAGGCTTCTCTTTCTACTGGTGGAGGATATTGTCTTCCATGTGTGTGTGTGTGCCTGTGTGTGTATGTCTGTGAGACGGTCTACGTTTGACAGCGAACCCCCCCAGGAAGAGGCCGCATAATGGCTCAGTCTGACTCAGCAAAAACTGGTGGAAGAAGAAGAATAACAGAGCAGGATGGAGAATAGAGAGAGGAGCTGCTAGCTAAACATTTTACCATCACATTTCCAGGAGGAAATAAGCACTTCACTGTATCAGTGTGCAATCTGTGACCAATTACTGTGTGTGTGCATAAATGGTAATGCTTCTGTGAGAGGAGATGGTGAAATAATGAGGAGTGCATGCTGTGAATCACTGCCTCTTCACCACTCATAAAGCAAGTCTCTCTCTCACTTTCTCTGTCTTTCTCAAGTGTGTATTAGCGCTGGGGAAGAATAAAAGGAACTCTGCTGGTTTCGTTTCACTGATGCGGCTTTTTCATTCGGCCCAATGAATATCCGTCTTTGTTTTTTAAACATGAAATCGGGTCAGAACTAATCAAACCAACTCGAGACTCTCATAAAGGTGTTTTTTTTTTTTTTGTCCTGGCATTGCGCAAGATGAATTTATCAGCAATGGATTAAATGAAATCGTGACCATGTGAACTATAAAGGGTGAATGCAGAGACGGGCATCAGCGTCAAGACAAAAATCACGAGTGGTGGAGTACAGGACTGATTCAAGTCTGCAGCAGAAATGGAGGCACAAGAGATGAGTTCATTGTGTATGGAAAGTATTTGTGCAATCTGACTGATCATAAAGATAATCCATGAAACAAACACCTCCCAGGTGTAATGCCCACCACAAACTTAACTTTGAACATGTGTGCCATTGTTTTCAGTGCTCAGTATCTTTTACAGCTACTCCTTTAAATATTTTACGTAATGTCCACAATCTCATATCGTGCTTCGTGGTTGTTTGAGGAGTTAGAGAGATACACTCCCCCACAGTTCAGCTGAAACAAAACACTGTTTTTGAGTCTTGTTGGTGAAAATTGTCACATGCTTGATGGTTATGTAGCCCTGTGAAAAATCATTTCTTCTCTTTGTGCTTGTTGACCTCCTGTTTACATCTGGCCATGAACACTTACCTAATAGTGTCTTGTGTGAGTGGATCATAAGTAGATATCACTGCATTCGGTTGGGAATGCACCTAGATGCATGCCGTAATCAGAGATTGTCAAGGACACGTTCTCATCTGATCTCATGCGTGGTTCACTTTTCCTGACCCTGCTGGTGAATGGCCGTGGTGACACGACTCTAGCATGTAAAGCATAAAGAATCCCTCACAGTTGGATACAGTGGATGTGCTGGTGCCAAAGGACTTGCGTAAAGTCTTTAAGCCGGTGTGCATGGAGATCTACCTAACTGCTACAGTCCTCTTCTCTAGCCTTTACAGTTGAGTGCTAATGTGAGTTTTTTTTCCAGTTAAAATGCATTTAGCAGTACTGCATGTAGCATGATGTAGTGATATGTAAACTGTAAACACAACGTGACTGGTGTGTGGAGGCAAAAAACCGTGAGGCGGTTATTCTAGTTTCTTTTTAAATTTTTTTTAAATTTTAAGTATTGATTGAAGGCACCATTTTGGCACTGGTATTGTTTAAGCACCAGTATAGATAAAAACCCAAACGATACCTCAGCCCAACCTAAGACTTAAGTATATTTATATATGAACAAAACCCAGGTGATTATGTCACAGATGCTATATCTATGTTTTGCTTTGTTGAAAATTGTTTAAAACCTGCAACTGTGTTGGACCACCAACCTCTTTTTAACTGTGATTAACCCCACTGATCAGTGTACAGGAGGGGCCTTCAACCTTTTTCAGGCCAAGGACCCCTTAACTGAAAGAGAGATGGAGCAGTGACCTACCACACATATAAAATTGCCGTGCATATCAAACTGGCAAGGTGGAGGTTGTCAGATGGAGAGCCATCCTCAGGCTGCAGTCTTGACCTATATTTGCCTTTCAGGTAGGTCAGGGAGAAACGCCACTTTCAAAACAATAAGTTGTTTCAAAAGGCAAAGTATATTCCATTCATGTTAATGTGTACTTTCAAAAATGATCAAACAGTCATTTGTGGCCCCCCTGCAGTAGCTCTGAGCACCCCCCAGGGGTCCCGGACCCCCTGTTGAAGATCCAGGCTGTACAGTAATGCTTTGAAGCTGTAGCTTTCACGCAGCCGTGATCCTTTTAGAATTCAGCCAAGCAGAATGCATAATTATATATGTTGTAACAATGCAGACATAGTTGTAAATGTCAAAAACAGGCAACAGAGTAATTCACATACTGAAAGGTCCATTCACCATAATACAGCTCAAATTAGTGCAGTAAAAGAAAGTGTATGTTATTTTTGTTCCCATAGTGACCAGTGTGGAGCTCAGGGACAGACAGTGCATCAGCACTGACTGAAATCATATACTTAAATACATTCTGACTGTTTGAATAACATGAGGTGCAAATGATGTGTCCGCTGTGGAGGCTGTTAAAGCGGCAAGATGAATGAAGCACCCCTGAATCTGTTGAAATATCTAACACTTAAGTCACATTTGCACACAAGTAAAAAATGAGTGCTGGGCCTGGATGGTCCTTGATGAAAAAAAACACAAACAAAAATAAGCAGGAAACAAGAAATATCACCTCAGATGCTGAATAATTCTATTTGGGCTGTAAGGGACCATTAAAACATGGCAAAACATTGTAAAGTGGAACAATGTTTGCTTTGAGGATTATGAGAAAATCCTCTTGTATAAATGTGCGTGTGTGTGTGTGTGTGTGCGCGCACACATGTTGGAAGCAGTAAAAACAGATGCCATTGAGTGATCCAATAGAAGAATGAGTGAAAGGAACTGACTAGCCTGTGATAACACATTCAACTTGTCTACCAACAGGACCCCCTGCTGATACATACACAGAAACACACACACACACGTCCATTTACTTCTGTCTTTGTGAGGACCTTGACTTACTGTTTACATGCACAAAATGTTCCAGTTTCTGCCCTTATTTCGAAAAAGACAATATGCTACTAAGCTGTTAACATGGCTAATGAAAATGAATATTACACAATATTCCCACTCCAGTTAACATGCCCTAACAAGTCATTTATCACGTCAGAATATATGGTGGAACGTCTGGAGCCACTTGGGCCATTTTGCTACTTTGTGTCAAATTTTTTCAAAGTTTTCCACTGTTGACGGACTTGTTTGACCATGTAAACACAGCCTGCGTCTTTCATTCCTTCAGCCACCTTCTTGAAAAGTTTGGTGTTGCAATATTTGCGCATATCCAAAAACGTCTTTTATAATGTCAGAGGTAGGTGTGCTCTTCAGTCCCTCCAGGGTTTTGTGATGTTGTGATGGCAGCAACAGTGCAAATTCAGCTAATCCTCATGAATCCTGCACAACCTTGCAACTTTGTCCAATCGCTGCAATTTAACCGCAAATTTTACCACTAAAACGTGTAAAATCTTATTTCATTGTGGAGCCGCGCGCAGCGAATCGATTTTCTCAGCCCCTCTCTTTCTCTCTGCTATGGACTGGAGCTCTGCCTCTAGGACAGAGTCACTCACACACACAGTGACAGGGCTAACTGTTAGCATCACAAAGCTAATGCTACCCAACGGTTATTCACAGGTTGACAGAGTTGAGCAGTTTTGGTGTGAGATTAACAGCTCTGTGGCAGATGTTAACCGCTGCTGCAGCTTTTGCCCAAGCAGCAAATATGACAAATAGGGGTGAGATCACCTTGTACTGTGTTAGCTAGTGTTAACTGGGTAGGCAGAGCAGGTAGAGAGCCTCTTACTGGGACGGTTCAACTACTGCGTCGAATGGCATCGATCAGCTGCCTCTGTGCCCCAAATAGATGGTAATTCTGCATGAGACACTGAATGCTCATAATAATGCGCTCTGAATCCAAGACAGCATCACAGCTATTTTTGCAATTGTCACTTGCCTCCGCAATTTCATTGCAACCCCCACACACACCTAAGACCCTCTGGTCATTGAGGCACTCACACATCAGCAGCATTACATTTCATTACAACCCCACTGGCCTGCTTTTGAGAATATGGAGGCTGAGAGCCATGCACATTGCATCCCCACAAACACATACATGTAGTTGGCATGTGGTGGAAGCCAGTGAGTGCTGTAAGAAAGAAGTGAAAGAGGAAGAAAGGCAACACAGTGGGAGAGCATGAGAGTCCAAGGCAGCTGCAGGGCTGTGGCTGCATGCCCTGTGTGTGTTCTCCTGAAGGCTGGCACTGACACCATGAAGCCTGCTGTCCTGGCTGGAGTGGCCCAGGCCTGCCTGGTGACAGAGAGACACACAGAGAGGAGAGGCACCCAGGGTGCAGAGGAGTTGCCCAGTCAGGGTTGATTGTTGTGTGACTAATGTCTCTCTCCAGAGTCCATCTGCTGCTGGGCCCCTCTCATGCTCACATCTCCTCCGCCTCACTGTGATTCTTCTGTTAACCGTGAAACCTCTTCTCTCCTCTGCTCCTTCACCTACTCATCCCCGATTCGCACCATTTTAAGCAGCTGCAAAACTACAGCTACAGTCCTTAGGTGCAATAATGGCAGAGACATTTCTGTCTAATTGATAATCTGAATTCGATTTCACTGGCTCTTCATAATTACATTGCAAAGTTTATGTGTAAAGTCCATTGTAAATACTAAGTAACAACTTGCTACAAGTGAATTAACATGTCAGGTGGCCCCATTAAAACTTAAAAAGTATCTGGAATCACTATTTCTGTAATAGCAATAGATCAGATGACTATGTAAGGTTAAAAGGGTCACTCATACTAACAAACCTACATAGAATAATCACCTGACTCTGCTGTTCCCTTCAGCTCTACAGTTTTTGTTTTTTTTCAGCTTATTGTTTACATTTCCTGGCGTGCAACTTTAGTGAGCTCCCTCTCACTGCTCTCATAGTTGTTTTGACCTTAGCACACAACTGTTTTCACAGAAACAGCTTTAGAAACCCACATTATTCCACCAGCCCAGCACCAAACAGCAAACAAAGTTAGTGACTAGCTGGTAAACAGAGTGGAGCATTTAGCAGCCAAAGAACCAGGAGTTCTCTCAGGAGTTAGTACCAAGACCAAAAACAACTTAAAAGATAAAGAATATCAGACTCATGATCATCAGGTGGACACAAAATGTGCCAAATAAATGCTAATGTTGCTTCCTGCTGGGTGTATAGGTATGCATATTTAGTAACACATAAACTCACATAAACTTAAGGGTTAGGTACCGCACTTGGTACTTTAAAGGGTACAAACCAAATGCATACATGAATAGGTACGACCAAGTACCTAATAATGTTAAATCCATGTGTGCCAGATTTTGGTACCTGAGAGCGCATCAGAGTGTGAACACCAGGTTTCGATCATAGGTGGAAGTGTTGTGAAGCACCCCGAAGTCTGGAAGCTAGCCACAGAGCTCCAAGGCTGTCAACTGGGCTCTATGGAGCCGCCAGGTTTAACTTCAGACAGGAGCCAGATCCGCCCCAAAGCTTTTCCATGAACACAGCAGCAGCAGCTAACATCAGATATCGAATCGTTAAATGGCCCCAACAATCTCACACTGACACTGAAACACCTCAACTCTGTTGTTAAACCTGCTAATAACCATTGGGTAACAGTAGCAGTAAAATGCTAACAGCTAGCCCTGTTACTGTGTGTGTGACTCTGTCCCAGGCATGGAGCTCACACTCCTGCAGCAGTCGTCTCATAATAGGCAGAGAGGGCAAGAGGCAAGGAGGGGGCAGACCAAATCAATATGTGGGTGCAGCTCTACAATAAAATGAGATTTCACCTGTTTTAAATAATCGAACTTGGAGTGGGGTCTGCCCATTGGTCCGACATCCCATTGGTCCGACATCCCATTGTTCCGAAGTCCCGTTGTTCTGAAATCATCATGATGCCCTGTGGTTAAGGTCTGGTTAGGTTTAGGCACAAAAACCACTTGGTTAGGGTCAGGAAAAGATCATGGTGTGGGTTAAAATGAAAAAGAAAGTGACAAACACATAAGCCGTGAGCCTGCTTCGCCTCAAGCCTTTCCCAGCTGACCCAGAGCAGGTCGCGGCGCACCATCAAGGCAGAAATACGCCCGCCGGGAGCCATTCTGCACCTGGAAAGCTCCCACACAACCCCGACCCCACAGTTAATAACAGGAGGTTATGGTGTTTCACTCTCTTCTCTCTATGGCACTTGTATCTCGACCAGTAGCCTACTTTTGTTGCGTTGCTGATCCTCTGTGGTACACAAATACAGTATAGCTTAGTATACCCACATATTGGAACAACGGGACATCGGACTAATGAGAGGTCGGAACAATGCTACGGCACCCTTGGAGTTAAGTTGTGGTGGTTATGTAAAATCGGAAAGTCATAAATTCATAAATTAATAATAATGGTGGATGGGTCCAACAAGTACAGGACTTACACCTAGGAGACTGGTTTTCTTGTCCTGAGTCGTCACAACCTTTTCCTCACCCTAACCAAGTAGTTTTGTTGCCTGAACTTAACTGCCAACCTGTTCTTGGTCATGTGAGTTTACTCATAGTAGTATGCGTGTGTGTGTGTGTGTGTGAGTATGTGTGTGTGTGAGAATAAGTGAATGAGAAGCACTTTTATTCAACCAACAATTTTGCCTCTCATTCACCCAAATACAAATGCAGTCAATTTACCATTTGAACTTTTTAAACTTACAAAGTGTGAACTGAGGAACAGTTGGTGCAACAGGCTACAGCTTTCTGGTTGATAACTAAAAACCTAACTAAATCATTTGTAAAGATCACACACAGGAGCAGTGCTAACACAACAATAGGATTCATTGTAACATTTGAATAGTGTGCCACATTGGTGCAACAACAATGTAGATTTTGTGTGGGTCCTCTGGCCTGCTCCCACAGTCCAAAGACATGCAGGCCAGGCTAATAAAGTAAACTGACTAGTCTAAATTGTCTGTAGGTGTAAATGGTTGCTACGTGTAAACCCTGTGATTGACTGGAAAGCTGTCCAGACAAAATGTTGCTGCAGGGATTGAGAGCCCATTTCATTTTATTGTAGGTGGGTTATTGTCATTTCTTCACTACATGCTTTCAAAGAGGTCAAATGTTTTGTGAATGAAATTCTCTTCTCCATCATTTGTTGAGAGTTTTTTCAGAGCCAGCTCTTCAAAGATGATTTGAATGTGTAGTACTGCTTTGCGCTTGAAGTGATTTACAGATAATAACTGACTCAAAAAGGGAGAAGATCAAGACCCTTATGCACACAAAGTCTCTCAGTTGATTCTGCTTCAGAAAGAATCCAAAGTCATGTCCTTAATTCATTCATATTTTGGCCACTATGGCTGTGAACTGATACTTGTGCACCTAGTTGATGCCAAAATTCCAAAAACGTAGTGGTACTTGTTATTTTCCAGTACTGTAGCTTCCAGGGGTGCAGTTCTTGCGCACTGGACGGGACACGTATACACTTACAAGTCTTCTAATGTGCCGTTAAATGCTAAAGAATGAAGAACAACACGTGGAACATGACGTCAAGTACAGCTGCAGCAATAGCTCCACGTCAGTGTGTCAAAAAGAAAGGCGTTTTTCCTCGAAGTTGGCGTACCTTTAAAATTCTTAGAAATCGTAATGCAGTGTATTTACACTATACTACAAACACCTGCAGCGTAACGAGGGTTGGAGCTTCTATTCTACGCTGAGTGCTGCGTGTTTGGCTTTTTTTCTTTCTTTTTTGGTTAAAATGTTGCACTTGTCACTGTTACTTTACACAGATGTACAATCACAGTGGAGGAGGAGCAGGACAGATTGTCTACCACGAGGTCAAGTGTCACATCTTAAAAGTGCTTAACAACAAAAACAATGGAGAAGAAATATTTCAGTATTCTATATATAAATGTTATATATCAGTATATGTTTTCTCATCCACTTTTTTCAAAAGGAGTGTATGTACATGGGATTTATGTTTTTGTTTTTTGTTTTTTTAGCGTGGTATTGAATTTGGTATCGAGAATTGTGGAATCTCACCGGAATTGGTAATGACTATTAAATTTCTGGTATCATGACATCCCTGGTAAAAACATCACAGTGACGTCACTTTATTACGTTTTTGTGGTCAACACATTAGCAAACAGCTGCCTGTTCACACATCCAAAATCCATCTCTTTACCTGCTAAATGCTCCACTGTGTTCACAAGCTAGTTGCTGACCTTGTCTGGCAGGTGTTGGGCAACAAGTGTTGTGTGGATTTACCAGAGTTTTACTCCCAAAAATCGCTGCCAGCTGTGTCTGGAAACAAGTTTATTGAGAACCAAGAAAACAGTGAGCTAAAAGACCCTAAAAGGCAACCCCTTTCACATTATAATACCATTTGACTCATTAAAATATTGATTAGAGCAGCTTTTAAGCTCTATTTGGTAAATTGGAACAATCAAAAGCCCTTTTTACGCAGAGATCATGCTATAGGGTCACTGTGCAAATGCTATGAAGTTATGTATTTTTACACAAACCAGACAACAGCGGTATCATGCCACTCCAGTGCGTGATTATAGACGTCATGCAGGCATCGTGGAAGCAAAGGTGTGATGGACGTGATATGTAACACAACAGCATGGGCCCTTAGTGTGACATAACAGATGCATCGACAGCGCTTTATGAATATAACAATTGCATTAACATAACAATAACAATCATTCACCATCCCTGTTATTTGGCGCCTGATCTCTCCCTCTGCTGGGACGGTAAGGAGCTCCCAGGTCTGATTGTTTTCCAGATTTGTGGGCATTTTCAACCACTGTTGTTCTTCATTGAGTTAGCTGCTAACGGCTATTAGCTACTTTTTACATTTTTGGAGGTGGATCGCATATATAACACGTCTTCGAAACGTCGCACCCATGCAGCCCATGATCCCGTCCTGCTGGCTGTCGTATTTATGCAGACTTCATCATGGCGCTGTTACTACCTCCAGTGCTGGCTTAAAGGTGAGACAACTCCGCTGATTCTGAGATTGTGGCACAGCACGGTGAGGTGGAATAACGGGGTAAAATTCCCGCCTTGAAGAAGCAAACTAAAGGGAGTTAAAGACTCACTGCCGCAGGCTTTAAAAGGCAGTTGACTTTTGAAAAGTTTCATTGTTTAAGCTCTGCTACCGATCCACACTATCACACTCCTTTAACCACCAAAGCCAAATAGAAGCAGTATTTAGTCATATTTTGATGAAATGTTGATTGTTGAGAACATACTGAGCACACTAATAGACAGCAAAGAACCGGATTACACAGCAGGAGTGGTTTGAAATGTTTCTGTGGATGTTTCAGTCCTTTATTTCTGCCATTTAAACGTGTCATCAGTGGATTCATTGTACCATGAATCCAAGATGATCAAAGCCTCTGTCACTTGTGAAGAAGGCATATTCACAAACACACTCACACTCGGTGTAGAGGGAACAAATCTTGCTGCTGGTGCTCAACCATACAGCCCGCTGGATGAATGAATCCTTGTTTGAATGGAAAACTGCTGGGGGAGGGCAGGAGGGAAGAAGGGAAGAAAGCAAGGGTGGGAAGTTGGAGAGGAAACGGAAATGAGGGTGAATAGAATAAGCATGAAGAGAGAACCAGAGAACAAACTCTAGTAAAACCAGCAGATCTCATTCATTACACATGACTGGGAGTCTAAGCCAACGGATGTTTTCTTGTGGCCTTGCAGTGTTTTTCCCCAGGTGTTAAATAGCATAGAGCTGGGCTCAAGTGTACAGGGTTAAAATGCGTCCAGAATGTTGCCTGCTGCTTTATAGGCTTCAGTTGCATGTGTGTGCATGTGCGCTGTCAAGTGCAATTGTGTTAAAATTAGCCAGACACACACACACACACACACACACGGTACACAAACTGACATACACTTCACACTGCAGGCTCGTGCAGGCTGTGGCAAGGGACAGTGCATGGGAAGTGTGAACAGTAGAAGACCAGACAAAATGACATGTGTTCGCCCAAGGAACTGGCACTGTAATTGTGTGTGTGTTTCTATGTGTGTGTATGTGTGTGTGTGCATATGTTAGTGTACTACGCCAACCCTGCTGTTTACTGTGGGGGATTTTAGAAGAATTGTAGGCAGCTGGCAAACCCCTTCAGTTTCACTTTTTTTTCTTCCCAAGTCTGCTAGTAGCTGTGTGTAGTAGTGGTCCATTTGTCTGTCTATCTGTCTGTCTGTCTGTTTGTCTGTCCATCACTCATTCATTTGCTCCACTTATGTGTGTGTGGATTTGATGTTGGGCTACCACAGCGGTTTAACAAAATAGGCAATTTCCTACATGAAAAGAAGCAATAATTTCCCTCTAGCAGCTGGGATGCAGGCCTACAATGTGTTGATCAGAACTTAAAGCTGTACTAGAAAATATTTTCTTGGTAAAATACAGACTTAATATCAGCATGAATCACAGTGGCTCCAGAGATTGTAGAATGGACCATTTCTATTATGTTTGCCCTGTTTTCTGGGTTTTGATGTTCACGTCTATTCGAAGCAAGTACAAAATCAAATTTCACTTCAGTGGAATCTCTTGAACTGCGCAGCACATCATACAAAGTAAACCGGACAAACTGGGTTCCTCGCTGATGACATACTGAATATATAGGACAGTAACCTACCACTATAAGCTATATTTGTGACTCACTGCAGCTTGCATATCAAGGCATCAGCTGTCATTGACTTCCATTTGAAATTGAAAAAAACAACAACACCTTAGCATGTAGCTTTGTCTTATGAAACTCTTTCGCTTTGTCTTACGTTGCTTGAAAGAAAAGTTTGTTTTATTTTTTTATGTGCAGCGATGCAGCTAACCAATAGCCAGGAACCATGTGTCATTGAGCTAATATCGCAGACGCAGTCTGAACTTTAAGGTTTGGGGTTCACAAAAAAATCTAAAGGAAATGTAATGTGAACAACAGAGGTTGCATTTAGACAAAATTAAATCAGGATACCAGCAGGTGCATTTTCATATCCCGGCTAATATGTTCAGTGAGTGATGGAATATTGAGAGAATTACCATAGAAACCGTATTTACAGAAACTGCAAGACCCAACAGTTAACCAGATAAAGACTCCAGCTATTAGTGTCAGGGCTTGACAGTAAAGCTTGCCTGGGGCAAGAAAACTGTTCGGGCAAGTGGAATGCCTCATACAGCTGTCAGATTAGGCAGGTGAAGAATAAATGTGTTGTCTGACTTTAATGTAATGTTATCTGAAAATAAACTACATCCTGTATCGCTGAAGTGGATCTTTTCCAACTGATTGATGAGTTAACATTAGCATCATTAGTATTAAGCTGTTCTAATGAGGGTTGTTTCTTTTCATTGGCAAATAAATCTGTATAGATGAATCTGACACTAAAAGTCTTCTGTGATTATCCATTTTCACATTTTGCAAACGGTTAGTGTTGTTGCTAGCCGCCCAGTAGCCGTTTATTATGCCTTGAGTTGAGCATGTCAACCAATCAGAGGCTGTGTTCCTGTCCTTGTTGGCGATGTTGAAGTTAGAATTGCCCCAGCAATGTAAATGTTACGTCAGTTGTATGTGCTGTATCTTAATAAACTATAAGTTAACTCTAAATAAAATCCCTGTATCCATGCAATGCGTAGTTCTGTGTTAAATGAAAAATATGGATAATATTTCAATTGCTATATGCTCTTAGCTGCGACCACCATGGCATTCAGTGAGCCCCCAAACCAATGCATACTGCACCTGCACACAACCCAAGATTTTATTTGGCATTTTTGCCTTCATTTGGCAGATGACAGTGTGAAAGGTTGATTGAAACAGGGTGAGAAAGGTCCTAATGCTTGAATTGAACCTGTGGCTGTTTAGCATGCTCTGTAACCACTCTCCTACCAAGATGCTCTGCTGTGCACAACTTTAACTGCAGCTAATACAATACTTTGTTCTTCGTTTCAGGGTTCCTGCTGTCTGACGCTGGATTTGGAGCAGCCTGCCGAGTTGTCTGCAGTCTACCAGCCACTTTTAGTTTTATTATTGGTGGTTAGATTTTGGGATTACCATTGTTGAAGCAGCAGCTAGCATTAGCATTCAGTTTCTAGTTTCCTCAGCTGGCTGTCCCCGCTTGGAGTTAATTATTGCCATTAGTATTAGTCAGCTAGAGTTTCACTTTAGCTTTTCATCACGTTACTTACTTAGTGTCAAACCATTAGCGTTAGTGTTGGGTATACGTCAGCTGGTTAGCTGCCAGTATGGAACGCAGTAGCTGGAGCGGCAGTGAGAGTCCAGGGGACGATATGGAAAGACTGAGTGACTCAGGAGGGGACAAGACCATGGATGGGGACCCCGAGGGGGTCTGGAGCCCCGACATCGAGCAGAGCTTCCAAGAGGCCCTGGCCATCTACCCGCCCTGTGGAAGGAGGAAGATTATCCTGTCAGATGAAGGAAAGATGTACGGTGAGTAATGGGAGGTGACTGCTGTGAGTCACTGAGGGAGGGAAGTATTTACTTGTGTTACCAGAAAGTAGTTAGAAATGACCAAGGCATATCAAATAAAGAAAGCAGCAACATTTCACATTAGAGAAGCTTAAAGCAGTGGATGCTTAGTTTTTCCTTGATACACTACGTCTTCAAAATTGTTGTAGATTAATTATCTATAGATCAATTTATCACCTTTAAGACCCACTGCTACAGCACAGGTGTGATGTGCTACATGTGCCTGATGTTTCCCTGGTATCTAATCTGTCATACCAAAGGAGGAAGATTTGGATTGAAGCTAAATTACATTGCATAGCGTAGGACACACTGTTTGTGTATTTTGCAACATATTTAAAGAATGTGGGTAATTTGTGATCATTCAACACAAATTCACACAGTGTGTTGTGGGAGAATGTGACATCTCGGCACAGTGTTATAAACACATCCAGTGATTGGGCGAGCTGTTGAATTGTGCGCTGTGGTGTGTCAGACTGTGAGAATTACTGGGTAGACGACTGTGCGTGTGAGGGCTGTCTCACAGGGCCTCGAGTGTCAGAGACACAGGAAAGAAAGATAAACTGTTAAAGAGAGGAAAGAGAGGCGTGCTATAGGTGCGTCATGTGTATGTGTGCACGTCTCAGAATGAGACATGTGTGTGTGTGTGTGTGTGTGTGTGTGTGTGTGTGTGTGGCTGTGTGTGTGTGAACTAATAGAGTGATGAACAGATGGTCCTCTGGCTGCCACCAGCTGCGTCTCCCTCCCCTCTCTCTTTCTGTCGTTTTTCTCTCTCCCCCTCCTCTCTCTGTATGCAGAGTGAAATTTAGTGATTTCTTTATGATTCTAGAGTTTTAGGCCTCTGTTTTATTGTAAATCCCAGACATTAAAGACTTTTTTCTTTTAAATACTTTGATGAAATCTTGCCTCTGAAACTTGATGGATTTGCATACACACACTAAATGGCCAAAAGTATGTGGCCATCTGAAAATTTTAACCATTTGTGTTTGGTGTTGAACATTTCCCATTCAGCCACTGTTGCATTAATGACATCAGGCGCTGATGCTGGCTAGTCTGGCTCACAGTTGACGTTTTAGTTGATCCCAAAGGCGTTTGATTGGGTTGAGATCAGAGGTGTGCGTAGCAGAGTTATTATGGTTTTGTGTTTTCATTGGTTTTTATTTTTATTTCATTTAAAAAATTTTCTTTCACTTAAAAATAAAAGGCAGTTAGCCCACATTCTTGTAAACATCCCATATGCACCAATGCCTCCTCATGCTTGTTATGTTGACAAATTTTACCAAATTGACAAAGACTAAAACTAAAGACATTCCCTGTATATATTGATTTTATTTTTGGTTTTGTAAGTACACTGTTGTTTTTTTCCCCCTAAAGTCTAGTTTTTATTTTTATTTCAGATCTCTAAATATATATACACATATATATTTCTCACACATAGTTTTAGTTTTTAGTTTAGTTTTAGTTAACTATAATAACCCTGCTGTGTCAAGTTGAAAACCATTTCTTTAAAGCTGCACTAAAACTGCATTAGAATATTTTTATTAACAATGGGAAAAATTGCCATGCGGAATGTAAAAGGTGTTGCTTGTGAGGATAAACCCACGAGAATTATCACCCAACTTTTTAGTTCCTCTCACCTCTCCCTAACTTTTTAGCGTCTTTTAGCTCATTGTTTTGATTTTACGGCCTGCAGTTTTACTGTTGTTTGCAGCAGCAGCAGCAGCAAGAAGCTGTGCTCAGCTAAAAATAAATAAATAAATAATAATAATACAAAATAAATGAATGAATAAATAAATAAAAACAATAGCTTTGAGATAAACCCATGGTACACTACAGCCTCTTTCCCACTGCACCCAAAACAACACTAACATCTGGCTTTTGTATGTAATGGAAAAAATTACAATCTGCATTTACACCCAGGTCAAACGACTCTCAGTAGTCACAGGTATTTATCAACTCCAGCTCTGCTCGGCATTGATGTAAATACAACACCCGGTTTAACACGCTCATTTTAACCACTTTACCGGCAAGATACAGTGATGCGCCACTACAAAATACTGTCCGTCGCTGCCCAATTTTGAAATAGAGTAAGAGATATATAAAAATAGGTAACTACCATGACATTTTACTGAACTTAATGCTGCTCTGGTCTACTGGCAATAGGAAAGGAGACTATTGCCTATTTTTAGCGGGTTTACTTGTGTTTAAAAAAGCCTGTGGACACACACTTATTTTGGTGGAAAAGGGGTGTACCAGTCCAGCACCAAACAGCGGACAAATTTGACCTCTACCCTGTGAACTTCAGAGGGAATTGAACAACCAAAAAGCCAGGTATTCCCTCAAATGTTGGTTGAGATAAAACCAACGCTAAAATGAGACTGGATATTGGACTTTGTCAAGTGCCCCTCCAAGTGGTAAAAAACAATCTCACTTTGTTCTCTGCCTCTGTACCATCTTCAATGCTATTTTATGTGTCCAAGTTGTTGACATATTAAGCACTGTTGCCCAATTGACCCTTTGCTAAGTCCCGCCCTTGAATGCAGATTGGCCAGTTTTGGCATTGCATCAGCTAGCTGCGACCAGGGTCCAACAAATATACGGCTGTGCTCCATAGACACTCATGCAATTGTTTTAGATTTTTCTACATTTTTAGGCATGTTTTGTGGATTTGGAGCCAGTCACGGCTAAACACTGTGCATGGGGCACCTGTATTAATGACACTTGTTACTTGGAGAGGTTGGAAGAAAATATATGTAAAATGTTATACATTATGATACTAAATTAGCATTTCTATGCTGTGCTAGCTGCTGAAAGTTCTATCTTGAACTTTTAAACTTTTAACCTAATGTTGCTGAGTAACTTTGACATCCCGAATATATCCTTCAAATTAATATTGTAGGCCCTCTTATCTGCTCTCTGAAATTGCTTTTATGTTTTTCAAAAAAATGGAATAATATTTCTTTATGGTGTACGGTTGGTTAAAGTGTGGGCTACATGCTAGCTCCAACAGCTTGACGGAGTTGCAGTGGCCAACAATGAAGGGTTTAGGCCAAGCAAAGGGTCAGTTGAGTTAAACAGTGGCCCCTTTGAGATTCAGAAATACTGCTGTAAAAAAGATCCACTATTACAGCAGCTTTGATTGTTTTATTTCTTTTTACACTAAACCAAACAAGTAAGGCATAACGCCGTCCCACTGTGGGATTTTAGACACCATGCCCGCATTCTGGAAGCAAAAGAGGCTTTATATGTAACACAACAGTGTTAGCATTTTGCGTGTGTTTGTGTGTGTAGTCTTGCCTTGCAAACTGTCCTTTTTACACAGACGTTGATTCTGCTCTGTTTAGTATCTTTACTGTTGGTTTAATGGCGGAACAACTCTGTACCCCCAGTCCATGTTTCCCCCCTTTGTACAGAATGGTGAGGTGGAATAGCAGTTCAACATTAATCAGGCTGTGTAAAACGGTCTACTGTCTGTTTTCTGTGCAGGAAAGAAGAAATGTCGAGGGGTGATGAGCAGTGCATGAAATAGAGAGGGGTTAATTGTTCTGAGAACATCAGTGCAAACTTAAATTCTGAAACAGCATCTAGTTTGTTCTTATTTTTGGCTACTGATGCACACAGAATAAGACAAGCCCATTTACCCAGGCATGTTTTTTAACTTGACTTTAGAGAAACATGGAGGCCTTATTGATTTTTTTTGGTAAGAAAAAAAAAGCATAAATTTGTTTTTCTACAAATGCAAAAGCAACACACTGAATGCACGTAACCTTGGGGTTACTTAAAAATTTGGCATTATTTTCTTCACTATTCAAACTAAACCCCAGTGTTATTAATGGTGGTTTTGTGGTTTCCTTGAGCATTACATTAACGGTAAAATGTGTGGCAGGTGAGTATTCCTACAGAAAAGAAAGAGGTAATATGTGATGGAGAGGGGACCTATGTTGGTCTAAAAATCCCCCCCAAGTGGCTGCAGGGAAATGGACTGAAATAGAAAAGAAGAAGGAAAATGTGCACAAGTGCTGGGACGAACTTAGTGGGAGAGAACCATTAAAAAAATCGTAAGTGGATGTGTATAAAAGGGAGAAAGAATAAAAAGGTGAACAATAGTGCTATTATCCTTGGCAAAGGTACAGCAGAGATACTGTGTAATGGGTAGTGGCTTTGTCCCCTACAGAAACATCGTATGGATCTACTGGATGGATATGAAAGTCATTTAATTGGTATTGAACCTTGTCTGTCTCTTAAGCTGTGGATCAGGGACATGTTCAAAACAGACGTATTACAGAGGGCTGCAGCATGCTGTGAATGGTAATGGGGGAAGTGTAGGCTGCAGCAGTGACACAGGCCACAGACATCTCCCAAACATCTTCACTACAGCCTTATGAAAGTATTTTATTCAATATGGTCACATTGTATAAATCATGCCTATATTCCCTTTCAATGAACATTTTATTTATTTTCCTCTGACTGGAGGTGTTGCCTCACAGCCTTCATCAGGGCAGAGAGGTGAAACTGTTGCCTAGATACACTACATACCCAGAAACATTAGCATTCATTTGAGTGTTTTGGCAAGTTGTGCTAACTCGTATTAAGTCTAATATTCACTCTCCTGTCAGCTCTGTTTTGGGCTCCACAAACACCAAAGGGTAATATCTGCCCCTTTAGCTGCTCAGTGCTCCGCTGTGTTCACCAGCCAGTCACTAACATTGTCTGTCAAAACAGATGTCTGCTGCTGCTAGAAACAGCCAGAGGTGTGGACTCAAGTCACATGACTTGGACTTGAGTTAGAGTGGTGTAAAAAAAAAAATTGATAACTTAAGACTTGACTTGACAAAATCAAAGAAGACTTACAACTCAACTTGGACTTAAACACCAATGACTAGTGACTTCACTTGGACTTGAGCCTTTCGACTTGAAAATACTTGATACCTTCCCCCAAGCCCAAAGATTAAAAAGTACGTGATTTAAAAATCAATCTAACAGCATCCGATCAAATTGCAGGACTGAACCATGTCGGAAAAAATAATGAAAACATAAAAGATACAAAAAGACACAAAAGATAATATTGTTCGGGTACAAAAATTCTATGTTGGTCAACAAAAACCATATTGCAGTATGCCAAATGTGTGTCAACAGCTTGAACAAACTTGCTTTCAACAAATAAGTACAAATAGAGAAAGTATTGTAAATGTGATATATTAATGGCATTACATTAGACGAAGAGAGCATCGTGACTTGTTAAGGACTCAAAACTCAAAGTTTAGGACTTGGGGCTTGAGTGTAGGGTAGAAGTTTTCTGATACATTTTTTCCTTCCTGATACTGATTCCGATACTTGAAATTGGCTGATACCAAGTACCAATACAATTGTGTTAAAAACAAAAAAAAAGAACCGCTGTATACTGCTTACCCTGTGGATGTTACATGATTGCTATCATTGTATGGCATGATTCAGGTTCAAACCTAAACTGGTGGGACTCTCCAGCATGAAACATCACCAAATTCCTGACATTTTGCTAATGGGTACCCTTGCACTATTTACTGGAAATCAGTTCCTCTTGACTGGTGTAAAGCAGTGGTTGCCAGTGGCTGCACAGCGCAGGTCTTAGTGTAGGCTACTTTTTTAGAGCAGGAAATAAGAATGGACTTTTGGGTAAACTGGCATTTTATCCAGGTGTGAAACTACTTTAAAGTTATTAATACATGGTATCAGATTGGTACATAGACTCACAGATTCGCAGATGCCCCATCCAATATTGTAGGCAGTATCAGAGGCATTTTGGAAAATGGTATCAGCACGACTCAAGTGCAGAAACATGAGACTTGTGACTGAAAACAGGGTTGATAAAATCAGATGAGACTGAGCCAGAACAGTAGAGATACCAGGCTAATTTAGCTTTGGATCCCCTGGATGTGTATACAGGCAAAATACGCTAAATAGCTAAAGTGCTCTGCAGGCTCAGATGATAATTCTCTGTGGTTTGGTCACTTCAAATGAATCCTCTCACATTACATCACACAATTAAATGACCAACATATACAAAAACAACCAAATATCACAACGACATCAAAACATTGACATATTAAAACCAAATTGTATCACTGATAGGCACACTTTAAAACAGAATCTCTTTCTTCATCAGACCAGGATATAACGAGGCGTCAAAACTGAACCCGCAAGAGCTTTTCCTCCTTCACATTCCTTTGACATAAGTCACATATGCAGTCACTGTAACTACAAACTGCTTTTGGCTGATCTTTAGCATCAGGTGATGTCACCACCTGTTGCTCTCTGCAGGTGACATCATCTGGCAGCAAACATGTCCAGGGTTTAGTTACTGTTTAAAGAAACTGGCAGCTTGTTTGCGAGAGATGAAAGATTAACTGTGTGGTTAGCAGGAGCGGTGATGGTCTGTGCCATTGCACCTGAAAAAGACAATAAAACAGTGCCACCTGGTGAGAAGCAAATTAATCCACAAAAGCCATCTCATTGCTGGACGCTGTATGTTTGGTCTGTGGGAGGTGCACCACTGTACCAAACACTGAAACTGTCCCATGTATGTCACATCGCAACAAGCACAAACTCCTCCTCAGTGTTAGTGAAGCCAGGCTGTGGGCCAGACTCGGGCCCATGCGGTCTCTGAGGTCTTCCCAGGGTACACAACAATACACACTACTCCACTGCGGCCTTGTTAGCGAGCGCGGTTAACAAGGCTTTGAACTTACTCTGAAAGGGTTTTTCCAGCTATTCTGTAAAGCAGCTGAAGCTCTTAATCACTCTTCTAACTGAGCGTGGGGAGTGACAGTAAACTAATACAGTAATGCTTCTTTGGAAGACCAAAGAGAAATATGTCTATAAATCCAGTAAATGTACTAGAAGCTGGGAGTTTGATTGATCATTACGTACTCATTGTCAAAAGTATTTTTGTGCTCTTTCAACGCCATGTGACAAATCAGTCAACATTTTGTTATTGGTTTGGTGTTTACATGTGTGTGTGTGTGTGTGTGTGTGTGTGTGTGTGTGTGTGTGTGTGTGTGTGTGTAAAGTATTGCATTTCAGTCACTGTATCTGAATTTTGGAATTTCCCTCCCTCTCTTCACCTCATCTTGCCTTCATGTTCACTTAACTGAGGATGGAGTCACTGTTTGATTCTGTCATATTGTGACAAGTCGGCTTCTTGTCTTTCTTATTGTTGTTTTTTAATCTTAAGTGAATGGGGTTAAAAATCACTAAAAAGTGTTTTTCATTTGCATCCTTTCCCTCAATATCTGCTTGCACACAGAGTGGCTTCAGCCTGGAGATAGAGAGAGGGGGGGTGCTTCTGTTCGTCACGGTTAATGACCATCTGACTTTGGCCTTGAAGTCTTTCACTGGGCAAGTAGAGAGAGGGAGAGAGAGAAGCAGAGAGAGGAAGAGGGAGGGAGCAGAAGGGAAGCCCATTCACTACAAGAGGGACAGAGGAGGGGAGAAAGGGAGCAGCCAGAACAGAGGATGGATGGATGGACGGAGTGTGTGTGTTATGTGTGTGTGTGTGTGTGTGTGTGTGTGTGCTGGAGAGTTTTTGAGAAGGAGGGAGGGTGAGGGATGTGTGCCGCAGGGTTAGTGAAGGATGATAATTCACCGTTAAGCCTCCTAGAAAGACCAGCTGGCCCCTCTGGAGTCAGATGTCAGCCTCAGCAGCCAGGACTCTTTGTGTGTGTGTGTGTGTGTGTGTGTGTGTGTGTGTGTGTGTGTGTGTGTGTGTGTGTGTGTTGGCACTCATGCATGTATATACGTGTGTGTGTGTGTGTGTTTTTGCGTGTGTGCTGTCGTCAGTCGCAGCTTTTGACTGCTAGAAGGAAAACACCTGCATGGGGAGCTGTAGATGTTATCAGTCTAAGCTCCCTATCTCAGTGAGAATGGGATTGGTCAGAACACACACACACACACACACATGCACGCACATATGCACAAATAGACGTGCACACACACCATCTGCTAGTTAGTTAGGGCTATTGTTGCGAGCCATTTGGGTAGTGTGTAGAGAGGTTTGGCTTTGTGCTGATCTTGACCATCAGTTGGCCAGCTGGCCTGACTTTGGTTTTCCACTTGGTCGGAACAGAAAACACACCAGGAGACGAACCAAACCACGCTTGTTAGCAAATTAAATATCAGACAAATTGCATAATTTCATAAAAAATTTAAAGCGAACTGTCATCCTTGAATTTTGGGGACTCCAAAGTTGTGTCCTGGTCAGACTTTGGAGGCCACTGTAGTGCAACACTCAGCCACTATGTATTACATATGAACACACAGGTTTTCTGTATGTAACACTGTGGTTTTCTGCTCCTTTTCTCCCTCTGTCTCCCTCCCCTTCACTAATCTATACTAGCCAGGTCATGCTGAGTCTGCTGTGCGCCCTATTCAATGGGTTGAATTGTGTGTGTGTGTGTGTGTGTGTGTGTGTGTGTGTGTGTGTGTGTGTGTGTGTGTGCGCGCGTGCGTATGTGCGTGTATGTGCACACACGTAAGCATGGGTACAGCTGGCCTGCTGGTTCCTTTAATCAGGGGACGGCCGGTCTGCATGAATACCTGTATTGTTGGGTCATGTGTATTCAGGGTGGTGGCGTGTGTGATTTTGTGTGTGTTAGTGAGTGTGTGTATGTGTGTGGAGGGCTCAACAGGGGTACCAGTGATTACAGTGCGACTATGTGAAACTGCACGTCACATCGTCGCTGGGTCAACAGCGCTAAATCAGGCACTAAGTTGTTTGTCAGGGTCATATGATTTCTGCTTGTGATTGTCTGTGAGAAAAAAAGATAGTTCAAATAGGGTTTAGCATGTGTGTGTGTGTGTGTGTGTGTGTGTGTGTGTGTATGTGTGAGTGTTTAACAGTATGTTCTGTGTCTTTTCCCTCCAGGTCGAAATGAGCTGATAGCCAGATACATCAAGCTCCGAACAGGCAAGACGCGAACAAGGAAACAGGTAATAATGAGAGTGTGCACTAAATCCAATCATGCTGTCTACAGTATGTATCACAGCATATCATATTATACAGACATAATGAGGGAAATGCTGCTAAATGCAGTGATGAAAAGAACAGTCTAAAAGCTGAAGAGTAATCATTAATGGTGAAGTTTGGGCAAAGAATAAAAGCAATTTAAAGTTCCACTTTGCAGGATTTTATGTGTCCATTTTTGGCATATGGGGAAAGTGAAGAGAGGTGTTCTTACTTAATGAGCCAACGCACCTGCAAGAATTATTGTTGACATTGTACATTTCTGCAAAGCACGGATATGTTACATTTGAATGCATTATGTTGGGAATACGCTGAAATTCATTTCAGCAATGCTGTTTCCAATGTGTGGTTAGATTTAGGCACAAAAACCACTTGGTACTGGTGCAGACAAGATCAAGTTTTGGCTTAAAATACCTGCTTTTGATGGCAGATCCCAGCAGGACATGCTGCAATGTCTCCCAGGTCAAATGACTGCAGTAGTCACAGGTATTTATCTGCTCCGGCTCCCATCAATAGTGATGGAAATATGACATCTGGGTGGACAGGCAAATTTTAGCTCAATTATTTTAGTGCTCAAACATTGTTCAAAATTTGGTTGACTCCAAGTTTGAGACACTTAATAAGTAACAGACATAAAAAAGAAGCAACCACAGTCACATTTTCACTGACCTTCATGCTGCTTTACTGTTGACTGACCTGCTTTCCGGCCCATCCGTGGCATTGAACGTGACACACCAGGACAATAAAAAAAAAACAGACAGGGGCACTTGTCTGCTGCAGAGCCTTGTAAATGGCTCTGGTCTACTGGCTATGGGGACGGAGTCTATTGTCTATTTTTAGCAGGTTTTCCTGTGTTAAAGAAACCTGTATACACCCACTTATTTTGGTGGTATTTTGGCTACAAACACAGCAGTGTCTTGGTAAGAACTGCTATTAGTGTCACTATCCTTCCATGAAACTTGGCGAAGTTTCGAGAAAAAAACGCTGCTTTTCGTGGCACTATCCAGGCTGGAAACACATAGATGGGTCCCTAAGAAACACCCACATGCTGTGGCTGAAATACTGCTGGAGACACAGCGTCAGGTCACTAAAACAACTGTTTTTGTTGTTTATTGGTCCTGAAGGTGGTCTGCAGCCTGGCAGCCATCTCACCTAGCCATTAGTGTTTCCCACAACTTAAGATATTATTTGTGACTAGCAAAGCTGCTGAAACTGACATTTGAGAATTTGAAGTACAAGAGCTGTACATCACTTTAATATTGTAGCGGGTAAAGCTGGAGATTATCGTAATATATATACAATGTTGGGTAGCTTGTAAATTTCCACCAGGGTAAATGATCTGATCCATTAATATTGTTCTTCTAGTGTAATCAGAGCTTATGTCTTAACTTATAATTATCATTATTTATTTGTAGATATTATTTTTATTGTTTGGAGTAAGAAATATAAAGTAACAGAAAATGTAAATAATCAAGTAGAAGTACCTCAAAATACAGTATTTAAGTAAGAGTACTTAGTTACTTTCCACGACTGGATATACATCTATTTTATAAGGTATTTTTAGGTGCTATTAAAATTCAAACCTTTCAGTGATAATGACCGATGACATTGTTAGAGTACAAAAACACTACAACTTCCATGAACAGGAGCGCACAAAATAGGTCATCATAGCTGATGGTTTCTCGCTTAATCAAAACATGCACGTTGGTCTGATCCCCTCGCCATGTAGGCTCATATGGTGGTGTGTATCGAATGTACAGCAGGAGTCATTAAGAAATATTCTCTAAGAGGACTTTGGGGCTTTTTTTTAAAATGGCATGTTTCATTAAAAGAGTAAAGTTTACTCTCTGAAATACATTTGTTTAGATTTCTTGACAGAACATAACAGAGCTCCATCTGAATGTAGTGTAATCTTAATATCTTAGTTGTTGGCCTGTGTTCCCAGGTGTCTTTTTGCTCTCTCAAAAGATGTGCATAGATGGGTCTATTCACTGTTGTCAGGGGAGTAGTGTGTGTGTGTGTGTGTGTGTGTGTGTGTACCCTTCCAGTGTGGCAATAGTCCTTTCATAACCATGGCAACTCACTGTTTGGTCCTTCCTCCTCTCTTTTCTACCCTCCAACCCCCTTCCTTTTACCGTCTCCTCTCCTCTCCTCTCCTCTCCTCTCCTCTCCTCTCCTCTCCTCTCCTCTCCTCTCCTCTCCTCCCCAGGTATCCAGTCATATCCAGGTTTTAGCCAGGAGAAAATCCAGGGAGTTTCAATCCAAACTAAAGGTAAGGGGTGGGGAGTAACCCATAGTATTGCTCAGGGTTTGGTGGTTCTTAAATGTAAAAATCCTCTGTAGCACAGGGAGTGATGTGTTTCTTGTTTCCTTTATTTCTTAATTAACTGTGTTTGGAATAAATGCAGCTGATTTTTGAGGATTAACAGTGATGACCACAATGGGAAAAAAGATGGATAAAAAGTGCCACCTAATGAAACGTAATGGGCTTTAACAGAAACTGTCACATTATTTAATGCATTTATAAAAAGGTGATATGTGAAAAATGCAGGGCAAAGATACTGCATAATTAGCACCATGGAAATCTAGCACATTACTGCTTAAATTTCAGCTTGCACCTCAAAAAGTTAAGAAAATTGAGTCGTCCTACAGCGTGTAGAGGCAGTGGAAGTACTTCTGCGATCTCTACCACACCACATAATACACCAAAGCAATTTGAATTCAGAGTTTGTCCCCTGCTTGTTGACTTTTCATTGTGGCTGGACGGACGGATGGCTGTCACAGTGACTCCAGTATCCTAGGCATCTAATTAGGCCTGTTCTGGTTGTCTCCTCCTCCTCCTCCTCCTCCTCCTCTTCCTGTCATTCTCTTATATCCATACATTCATTGATCTGTTCCTCTCCTCTTCCCTCCCTCTTCTTACACTCTCTCCACCCTCCTTTCAGTCTATTAATCTCTTACCCTCCATGTCTCCTCCTCCCTCTTTCCCTCTTTCTTTTTCTTCCTCACTGTTGGCTGTAATTAACTTCATGTAGAGCAACAAAGGGGCACTCGTTTTCTGGGAAGAGCAGTCGCAACTCGGAATAGAAACAAAGCGAGGACGGAGTTGATGTTTGCTGTCATAAAATAAATGACAGATGGTTGGTTAAAATTGGTAGTAAAGGTCACTTGAATCAATTTAGAGCTAACACATTAACGTGTTATTGATGATACAGTGTATGTTTTCTTTTATATTTTGGAATAGTGCTGGGCAATATTGGGGGGAAAAAAAGACATTTCTTACCAAATACCTCGGTATCAGTATTGTGACAGTATTGTAAGGTGGCTATTAGTGCTTTCACAAAATATTTACACCATTAAATTTTTTAAAAATAGTTATCAGTAATGTAGTTATAATGGCTAGGTGGGTAATGGAAAATGATTGAACAGCAAGAACAGTCTGGTAAGTTCGGAAAAAAGAAACATCACTTTACTGTTATACAGCCTTTGAAATCAGGAAAAGACAACACTTAGAATATTATGATGTCAAAAAACTAAGACAATATCTAGTCTCATATCATGACATCAATATGAAACTGAAATATTTGGAAATGGCTACATTGGCAGGAGTGCAATGTAGCACGACGTAGCTTTTATTATTGTATAGCTGACAAATTAGACACTTCATATAATATAGGGATCACAGCCTTAAATTAATCCTGCCACAGAGTGATATGCTCCCAGGCACCTACTGTTGACTCCTGTAAAGTTTCCCGCAGCCCATGCTTACATACAGGCTTCCAAAATATTCCATTTCTGATGATATTAAACATGGAAAAGCATCTCAAGAGCGGTTTGAGAGTCTGAAACCAGGATATGTGTGGCATATTTGATTACAAGATAAGTCTGGTGATATTCTGTATGTTTCACATTGTCGGTGAATCCTATGAAAAGACAAAAATCTATGTTAAATGTATTCTTTTTCTATTTTTGTAGTTTGTTTTTACTTAATCACACAAACACCATCCTGCTGCCCAAAACAGTGGCTGGAGCACCAAATGTGTATTCATCCACGTCTGAAAATAGTCCCCAACAAATGCACTATTTGCTCCTGTTTAAATAGTGTTTGATGATTTTTTTTTAAATAAAGAGTTACATGTTCTGTAGGAACAAATAGGCTTGGGGCATATAGACATGTTTGCCTTTAGTCATTTCATGGGGCTTTGTTGGCAATAAGGGAAATATAGACTAACACCAGCCTGAAGTTTTAGTAAATGACCTATACTGTTAATAGATGGTCAGAAACAAAGAATACTGATTATTTAGTGATTCTCTTAGCACTGTATTATTATTATGTTCAGAAATGCCGTGAAGTCTGTGTTCATTTGAACGTGTTGTAAGAGCTGCTGGATTTTCCATTTAGACCACAACACATGGGTTGGTTGTTTCAAAGAAATGAGTTCAGGTCAAGGATGTTATCAAACCCATATGGTTCCTGGTATTTAATATGAAAATCCAGCATGATTCCCATCTCAGTACCTCCTATAATGTTATTACCTCCCCAAGGAGGAGAGATTTCTCTCAGTGCCAATTAAATTGAGTGAAGCTGCCAATTAGTGATTCTCCAGCTATTGCAGTGTCTCTAATTCCATTTCATTCAGCTGTTTTCTGCTCTGAGGTTCATGTTGCTTTGGGATCAGATGTTACAAATGAGCCCTAAAGTTTAGACTTACTGTAAGTCTTTTTTTACGGAGCTTTTTGCCTTGAGGCAGCAACCAGTGTGAAACACATTTAACTGCACGCACGCTCCACGCTTTGTGCTCGGCGCTCTCCGCTGTTGTTGCTATGATTTCCTCCTGGGCCACAAGTCAAACCACCACACCCAAACTACACATGCGTAGAGAAAGGTATATTCCCTAAATCCTCTGCCTTATCACTGAGAGACAGTTTTAGGCAAAACAGGGGATTCAGATATGAACACATATGATCAGACTCTTATTGAATGAATGAATGAATGAATTTTTATTTTTGTGTCTGGCTGCCCCAAGGCAGCCCATCCCTCATGGGATTATTCAGACACATTTTAAACAAAACACTTTCCAGTGCCATCACGCCAACATAACATAGTAAACATGACTTATACACAAGCTGTGAATGCAGATCAATAAAAGTAAATAAAACAAAATAAAATAAAATAAAATAAAAAGGACAATCTTTAGAGCCACGATCTATCTGTGTGCATAAGTTGCCTGTTTTCTTCTGTTCCACGCTTTGTGGATATAATTGGATATTGCAAATATATGATTATCAAATAACCATTTAATTCTTTGGTTATCCTGGGACAGACCTACATGTGTTGACACTTTGTCAAAGAGTGTTTCTCTTAGGTCATCATAAAATGGACAGTACAGCAGGAAGTGAGTTTCATTCTCTACTTCACCGAGCTCACAGTAGTGACATAGTCACTTCCTCAGTTCCAATGTAGCGTCCTGTCTCAATATGTAGCGGTAATATCCCAAAGTGAAACTGAGCACACAGAGATCTTTGGCTCTTAGATGAATCATACGTAACATATCTTTCACAAGCATACACTTCTTTAAACAAACAATATATACGTAATTTTGGTTTATGATTAATTTCATCCAGCCAATTACTTTTATATTTTGTCATAGCAAATTCTTTAAACCCACATGAAAATCTTCTTCGCCATTCTATCATCCGGTAGCTCAAGCATTCCACAAGTTTATCATATTTACCTTTCACTTAACCTCACACGGTACCCATCCCCTGTCACCATTAACGGCAGATAAAGGGACAAATTTATGGACACCTAGAAAGTATCTTTGTGCCCTATTGTGCACACTTACACTTTTATTATAGCGTCTAAACCCCCACACTCCAGAGGAGTAGTCCAAAATAGGACAAACACATGCTTGATACAATTGGCCATATGTAGCATAACCCATATTTCTTGAAGTCTTAGTTTTCCCAATGATGCCTCCTAAGGCTCTGCTGACAGAGTCTGCTAACACTGATGTCCCATGTAAAAATATCATGTGTTCATCCAGGAAAAGGCCCAAACTTTTTGTACTTATCAGTATATTCAAGTTTATTATCACCAAAACAGAATTGAAATTCACTTCTTACTCTCACTTATTAGTGTTGGATTGTGCAGATAGGCAAAGGCAAAACAAGGTCAAACTCTTTAATTCCATGTGAGCCAGATTCGCTTCTTTCAGCAAGGACCTCCTGGTGTCTTAAAGATCATATAGTAGATGATAACAGACGAATGACAGGACCTTACCCCAGCTCTGCCTGAGGGGCTTTGATTGTCAAGATCATTGTCAAAAGCATTGAAACTGTTGTTTTCTGTTTAATTCGCCTCACACGGCATTTATTTAAAAAATCCTCCAGCTTTTTAAATCAGTGTTTTATTGACTGTAAAGCAAGTTTTAGCTCTTAAGTCCTATTAAAATATACAAACAAAGTGTCTAGAGTCTAAGTGCACATGTTGTGCTGTTGGCAAATGAGCCGCTCCATATTGGGCAGTTTACTCAAATTGCGGTATGTTAATTTTTGTAATCAGAAAGTAGCAGGAGGCGGCAAACTGATCACAACCAGTCAGATAATGACAACTTAGTGGAGAATGACATCTATTATGATTTTTCCCCTCAGGCCTTTGGTTTTCTCTAGGATTTTATTGTCCAAGTTAATTTAAATTATTCTTATTAATTTTGGGAATTTTCTGCTTTTCATAACTGAGTATGGTACCCTGATGGTTGCTGTCACTTTGGGTTTAGATTGTGTAGGACCAGAATGTAAAGTGTGTTCATTACGATGATGATGATGATGATGGAGATGATAATGTGTGTTTTTATTGTCGTGTAGGACCAGAATGCCAAGGAGAAGGCTTTGCAGAGCATCTCCACCATGTCTTCGGCTCAGATTGTCTCAGCTACCGCCATACACAGCAAGCTCCTGCCTGGAATAGTACGGGCCAGCTTCCCCAGCAACGCACAGGTAACACACACACACACACACACACATTTTCTGGGGTGACATTTGGGGGATTACATAGATTTACATTAATTTCCTGGAGATTACCCTAACCCTAACCACCACTTGCCTAACCTTAACCTTGACCCCAATGTTAACTTGGCCCTAAACCCAACCATTGACCCCCCAAATCAGCTTTTCATGATTGGAGACACGACTTTTGTCCCCAGTTGGACAACTTTTCCTCAGTTAACTGGTCTTTAGTCTGAAATATGTCCCTGAAGGTAGCCTAAAGCAGGATTTCTTACCACATGGGCCAGGGATACTCCTTATGCACTCCAACAAGCAGAAAATATTTGGGGAGGGCCACCCAGCACCCTATTGAGGGCAAGATAGAAGACACAATGCCATAAGCCCTTGCTTAGGCTACAGTGAAGGCTCTGCATAGAACTTACGCACAATTATAAATTGGCCTCAAGTCATACTCACACACTATCCTCTTCAAATAGATAAAAAAAAATAAAGCTCTGTTTTCCGGTGGCCACATATGCTCAGTTTGAAGTCCTGGTACACACATAATAACACACACATATTGTATTGCATTTGTGGTTTGCTCCCTCAGTCCAGTGCATCAATGTGTGTTTATATGTTCATTTTCAGCTGTGGCAGGGGATGATTCCTGGAGGACAGTCTAGCTCCACCACAGAAGAGTAAGTCACACTCACCTCTCATATCTAAGTTACTTACTGATGTTAAGCTTTGATATTTGGATATGGACACAATGATCCTCGTCAAGTCGACATGAATACATGTTCCCAGTTTCAAACTTGGTGAACTTAGGTTCCAAACCCTGCTGTTTCCATATCTTACATTAGTGCCTGTTCACATGTCCAGCGGCTAGCAGGGATCATGGTGCTACAAGTTCAAACCCTTTTCTTTTCATTGCCAGCTGCTGTTACACGACCATGTGATGATGATGATGATAATGGAAGTAAATGGGGCTGGTATAGCTTTTACTGAACTCAGAGACACTCTTGACCTCTGTACTCCTGCTACTGTTCATAAAAGCCCCAGAACAGAGTTCCTGTCTGTATAATATAGGTACAATGTGACAGGCTCTACTGTGTTGATTCTTCTTTCAGCTTTTTTAATGCTCTCCTGTCTGTCCTTCTGTCTGTCTTTGTGTCTCTCTTTCTCCCAGTATCAAGCCGTTCTCTCAGCAAGCCTACTCTGTGCAGACAGCAGGGACCACCACAATCTCAGGTGAGAGAGACCGTGGTACAATTATCTCCTTTCTGTAAAACGAACAGGCGGTCCTTTCTCCTGCCAGCGAGGCCACAGCCTCTCTACAGGGTTGTTTTTGACTGTCTGGATGCCTGGGTCTCCAGTGCGCCCGGAGGTTTGTCTTGTGACGAGGTCGCAAGAGAGGAGGTGTCAATTTTACTTGCCTTACATCACTTGTAATAAATAACTGTAAATATATGTTAGCTTCTCACAGTATCTACTTAAAAACCTTTAAAAGTTGAACCAGCTAAAAATTAGCTTACATTTTGCGCAGACAGAGTTGGCATCATCCACGACTTTTTCAAGTTTTTCTGGAGTAGGCCTATCTAGCGATGAGGTGAATATTTATTTAGGAATCTAAACGATGTTGCGATATTGTAGCGTTATAGTAGTGTTATAATGTTATAATGTCAATGTTCTGTGAGTTAATGGCATGTTTGGGATTGAATGACCATAGGTAGGGGGGCGAGGTGCGAGTGTGACGGGGATGAGGGCTGTGTGAGTGTGCATGCTGGTGTGTGTATGAGCGAGCTGGAGGAGAGAGCTTATCTGATCTTATCTTGCTTTTTCTTTTATTTGGTGGCGTGGTTTCCCTCTTACGGGGCAAAACATGTGTGTGGTCCTCCATTTAAAGTGCGACAGAATCATTAAAGTACAAAGCAGGTTCACGCAGAAGCGCCCTGGATTGAGCTTCACCTTCTCTGTCTCCAGTGACGGCACGTTCTAGGTAAACGCGAAAGGTGAAGCGTGTATATGCCTTTCGGCCACTGTATTCAAATATGGTGACGCAAGAAGGCAGCCTCCAGCAGGCCGCGCCCTGCCTGTGTATATATAGAGAAATCATTCTAAGCCTATGAGAAAGCTTCCATTTGTATGTGAATTGCATTACACTTTAGTAAATATATATTTATGAAAGCAATAGTTGATATTTGCTAATAAACAACCACGTAAATTACACATTGTAACTTTAACATTGTCACCACGACAAGGCTGTAAAGCCTTATGTGATGTGATGACTGTCTGTAGTCTCGTTGAGCCACTTGTTAGCAACTGCCTTTTTTAAAAACACATAAAAACATCAACATTCATTAGTGGCATATGTATTTTATGTTGTAGGACAAAACATGAAAGTCAGACCTTGGCATTTAATTAAAAAAAAAAACATTGACGTTGAGATGAGGGAACCGAGTGTATAAATGCTAACTCACTTCTAGAATGTAGGACTAATTTTTGGGGCTCTCTGGGGATTGACTCACTTTTGGAGCCAGCCTCAAGTGGCCATTAGAGGAACTGTAGTTTTTGCCATTTCTACATTGGCTTTATTCATTTACCCTGGAGGCTGCTGCTTGGTTTTAACTGACAATGCTGGTACTGAAATTCGCTGTCATTTAATGGGTGGGTGGGCACCAAAAATTGTTTATAATTCCACTTCACTTCCATTGGACACACAGGCAGTTAATGAGCACTGGGAGAGGCTTTGTTACATATAGGGCTGTACCGATTGTCTTTTTTTTTTTTAATTTGAAGCTTCTATTGAGGTTTTTGAATGAAGCTTTGAATGTGTGCTGTCATATTCAATGACATCACAACCTTAAAAAAAAATCTCAGACAAAATCCTCAGTTTGAATAAAGTGATTTGTTAGATTAAATGAGTTAGTCCTTTTTTAATAGTCTAAATGAATAAATGAAATTATTACATTTATCTTTTTTTTTTAAATAAATTTTGACTTTTGGACCTTACAACTCAATGGAGTTATTGGAAATGTTAAAATTACACAAATTGAAAATAATCCCACATAGCGGTGATGTGCAGGTTGGACATATTACGTAGGTCAGAAAATGACAAAGCAGTGTTCCGAGTAAGTGATTAATAACTTACAGAAATATTGCATGCACCTTACACCTCCTCTTCCCCTCTCTGTCACTCTTTCTCCCTCTCTCTCAAACACACTCACACACACACACACACACACACACACACACACACACACACACACACACACACACACACACACACACACACACACACACACTCAGCAGACCTTGTCTCTGTCCTTGTCTCAGTCCTCAGTCCTTACAATTGTCCTACTATAATTAGTGCTGTCAAGAGATTAAAAAAATGGAGAGATTAATTAATTATGATCTGTAATTAATTGATCTCATTAATTTCTTTTTTAATCCCATCTCAAAATTGCAGAGAAAAGCCCTCAACTTGAGGTATTTTCATTTAAATTCATTACATTATTGTGGCAGATGATCAAAAGATTGATATATATATATATATATATATATATATATATATATATATATATATATATACATACATGTATTATATTATATTATTAAGCACAAAGAAGTCCAATCGTACGCCTACAGACGGATTTTATAAAAGGCAACTCTGTGGCATACAGAAACAGTAAAGTTATTACTGATTATTACTAATTATTCGCAATTAACGTGATAATTTGACACCCCTAACTATAATGCATAAAGTTGGCACTTTTTCAGTCCTTTTGGTTTGAAGTCATTAAATCATTATTAGAAATTCTTGATAAGGAATTTCAATGTTTCCTATCATTATTGCTGCTAAATGACATCTCTCAGGTCCCTGTGTCTGTGTATGAAAAAAGAATGTGGCTCTCCAGCCTAACTACTGCAAAGGAATCCTGGAAGTATGATGGAAACCACCACACACGCTGTCATTAAAGCATTGATGGTACCTGCTGTTAGATATTTTGTCTCTATAGCTCTCTGTTGCACATTCCAATGGTGCCAAGGGAGAGACCATAAGGTCAGAAGCTCCTCTGCTGATAAATATCTTGCCTGTAGATCAGTCATCAGTGAAGGGGTTGAATAAAAAAAACTACTAATTGTTGACATTTAAATGTGTGTGTATGTGCGTTCATGAGCACATGCATGTGTATGTGCGTGTGCATACATTATTCTAAACCCTGATTTGGAGTTTGGGGTAACAGGACTACTCGTTGCTGTGAGTTTTTGTCATTTGCCGTCATAACTGGACCCTTGGGAGAGGATGACCCTCCTCCTATGATTTAACAAACACAGCTCTGAGTGTGGAGGAGCTGCTGATGACTCAGTAGAAGTTGTCAGCTGTTTTTAGTGGGAATATTGCTCATGTTAGCAGGCTAGGCTAACTAGCTTTCACTTTATGAATGAAAACTTGTTAGTCTAACATTTTAGCTTTCACTTTCAGATTGGAAACGGTATGCTGAGTTCTCTCAAATGTTGCATGTTGTAAAGAGACAGACTGCTTAAATGGTCAACAGTTGATAACCAGCATTATGTGGAAGAAAGAAAAGCATCAGTGTTCAAAGGCCACACAGTTTTCCAATCAGTAGGGCTAATGTGACAAATTACAGTATGTGTCAGCAAACGCTACTTCGCAAGAATTTAAGAAAGCAACTTTTCCCTTGGCTGGCCTGTAATGTTATTTCACAATGAATTTTTATCAACTCATCAAGGTCCCTGCAGGATTGTGCATTTTTACTCAAAGTGGCTGATGGCAGCTGTCAGTTCCAAAAGCATGAGACTAAATGACAAGAGGAAAAAGGCTTTTGTAAATGAGTGTATGAGTTGAGTGCCCAAAAGAATTCACTGTGGCACTGTATCATTGTTACCCCTTTACATCTACTTTTGTTAACTGCCTTTCAGTGCTGCACCCTCACCTCAGCCAGGCTTTGTCCACGAGACTCCAGTAATGGCATAATTTTTACACATTTGTTGCAAAGAATAATGTTAGCATTACTGCTAACCCCGTTAAATAGCATGATTGTACGTGATGGCAGTGGTGATGTGAGGTTAAACAGACTCTGTGTGTGTGTGTGTGTGTGTGCGTGTGTGTGTGTGTGTTGTCTAGGCTACGAGCCTCCCACTGCAGCCCAAACACACAGAGAGCCAGCGTGGCAGGGTCGCTCCATCGGCACCACCAAACTACGACTGGTAGAGTTTTCATCTTTCCTGGAGACACAAAGGGACCAGGAAGCAGTGAGTACCACGCCTGCACACACCCACCCACACACACACACACACACACACACACACACACATGCAGAGCATCAGTCTACAATAAGCACTCCCTATTGTCCCATAAACAGAGATGACAGATAACCCCACAGCAGAGAACAGCGTTAAAGCCCTTTGTGTGTATCCTAGTATGAATAACCTTTGTAAAGCTCTATCTCTCTGTCTGCTCAGTCTATCTGTCATCCTGCCACACTGTGGGCTCACTGTCATTTTTCTACCTTGGGCTCACCGACAGCTGGCATTCATCTTGTAGCAACTGTTTGGACAGTTAAAAACCTCGAACTGTTTGATGTTGACTTTGAAATAGACTCTGTTGTCAAAAGGTGTCACGTTTCTGCACAATTTACATGACTGTGAACAAGGGCCTTACAGGTAGAAACATCTCATTGCAATGAAATTGTATTATTTAGGCCGAATGGGAGGCAAAGTTGCTCGCATGAGTTTTGCTTAAGGAAAATTAAGTAGGTAGGGCTGAAAATTTTGAGACAAATATTTAATCATGAGCTTCTTTTTTTTAACCACTGTTGTGATTGAGTTTGGCATATTGGCTGTAGCTATCTTGGTTGTTTGGAACCATTAGTGACCACATTTGTATGAGAGGGTAGAGCTGTGGAGGAGTGAGGGGTGGATCTGACTCATATACCGTGGTGACACCTTGCAGGCAGCCTGTCACGTAAAGCATTCTTAATTATGTGTCACTTTAAGCCTTAATCAAGTGAAAAGAGGTGAGTTGTATAAATATTCATCCACTGTACAGTTGCCATAAATGAGGAAATTAGCTATAAAGACAAAACTGTTTATTGTGCCAAGCTGTAAACATGTTTATTTATTAGATAAAGCTGGGCATTTTATGGGGATTGACTGGCTTCTAGAGTCAGCCTCGAGTGGCCATTTGATGAGTTGCAGTTTATTGCACTGCTGTGTTGGCTTCATTTTGTAGTCCCAAAGGTTGCCGCTTGGTTACACTGTGGAATTCACTCACTCACTATGTGTATTCTTAAAAAACACATTGAACGTGTTTCCTTGACTATAAAACATTTTGAATATTTTTACAATTAAATTTTTGATGTACATCACTCACATCAATGTTTGCCAGTTAGTATTCTCACCAGCCGCTGCGGCTAGTAGCTTTCCATAATTAGCAGCTTCCTCTCTGGTGCTGTTTTACCTGACAGGAAACCTGCAGGCGGGTCTTCCAGCTCCAACATTTCATTTGCGCTCGCCATAGTGTGACTTACTTGCATGCTAACATGCTTGTTGTGCCAACATTAGCACATGTTGCTACATGCACCAGACCGTTGGCTTTACACTAATAGATAAATCATTTCTGCTCTAGTATATGCAACCCACCAAAGTGCCATTGCTGAATTCTAACCGCATCTGGCACGTACAGTAGGCGGGTGCTGATGTCATGCCCTGAACACGATAAACAAACAAAATGGGGACCCACTTACAAAAATATTGTTCCATAACACCATGAGTGTTCACAAAATTAATTTGGCACCTTTAATTTCTGAGATATGGGGACACATTGATGTCACTCCAACCTGTGTAGTCTCTTGACTGCTCATGTTTCTTGTCCAAAAAAGTAAGGAACTATCTGTTTAAGATGACCCAAACTCATAAATTAAGATTCACTAAGACCTTGTTGTTTCACTGAGTTAGATCAGCTGTTTTCTACCTGTCTACTCTCTTTCTTTGCCTAATTCAAAGTTTGTCCCTCCTCGTAGTACAACAAGCACCTGTTTGTGAACATCAGCCAGAGCAGCCCGAGCTACAGCGACCCCCTGCTGGAGTGTGTGGACATCAGGCAGATCTACGACAAGTTCCCAGAGAAGAAGGGCGGCCTCAAGGAGCTGTTCGGCAAGGGCCCGCAAAACGCTTTCTACCTGATCAAGTTCTGGGTGAGCAGACAATCACTTACCTTCTTCAAATTAAAATCAGTCAGTATATTCAAAATAATTGTGGCCTCAGTTAGTGTCTGAAAATTTCCATCTTTCATACATTGGCCATTTTTTAACTTAATTTTGTTTTTGAAATGTTAAGCCATCAGTGACGAGGGTTGGCACGTACCCCGTATTTTCCCTGTATTTTTCCACCCAGTGCCATGTCTGTGTGTGCGCGTGTGTTCTGTCTTTCCACCTGGGAAATGGAGGTGGTGGGTTGATGAAAGCACAGTCGCTTTGTTTGAACACCTGCTCACCTTCTGACTCACAGGTTGCTCTGTCTCCACCTGTGTGTGTGTGTGTGTGTGTGTGTGTGTGTGTGTGTGTGTGTGTGTGTGTGTGTGTGTGTGTGTGTGTGTGTGTGTGCGTGTTTGTGTGTGTGTGCGTGTGTGTCTCACTTTACTGTTCTTTCTCAGAGCTGCAGTATACCAAAGGACTTTAAAAAATTCCGGCAACAGAACATCACACGTTTAGCCATTTCTTTTCCATCAGAGTTCTGCTGACACTGAGTGGTTTTTCATCAGACTTTTGATGAACTCAAACCAATCAGAGAGTCTCAAAAGAGTCTCAGACTAATTTCAGACTGGATCTCAAGTGGGTGAATTGGACAAGACAGATTTTATTATGATCTTCCAAATTGGTGTGGGATTTCAGTCCCCAAAGTTACCGTGGCACGCCTGTCAAACTTACTACTCAAAATTCACTGTAATCTCTCAAACAATGGATGAGATGACAGCTGTCACTAGCAGGGGTTGAATTGGATTTCAAAGGTAGCAGTAGTACAGGCACAAATATTCCAAAGGGCTTTAGTTTTTCAGATACTCCAATCAGAGATAAAACATGACCATGTGTTGTTTTGTTTTATAATTTTGATATGTCCCCTTCATGAAATGGATGGTCATAGCAACAATATTTTATATGGCAAAATAAAGCCAAAAGTGATGAAATTATCAATAAAGTGACTCAGCCCATGGGCAAAAAAGTGCAGAATAAAACCACTCTGGAGATATGCCTACTGTACTTAATCTCATGTAATTTTTCCATTTGCTGCTTGGATTTAGTTCAAATTTGCACCAGTAGTGCCCTGACATCTGCCCCGCACCTCAGTGCAATAAAATATAAATATAAATATGCATTTATCATAAAACTAGAGTCTATAGAGGATTTTAAATACAACTTGTCATATGCTTAAATTTCACAAGCACCTTTTTAAAAGGTTAATTACGGTAATATATGATGGTGCGCTGACATAGTTTAGGCCTTCGCATTGAATGAGACACTTGGTACAAAAACAGCAAAGGTGCTGCAATATAGCAAAATGTGTAAAGTGAGGAGTATAATGCATTATTTTCATGGTAATGAATAATGTATGCAAAATTAAACTTCTTTTATTTTAAAAATCTTTTTAAAATAAAATCTCTTCTATAGTTTTTGATATAAATCAGAAATACAATTTTAACCCTGTTAAACTACATTTTTTGTTTGTTTTGTTTTTTAATTTTCATATATATTATGTAGGTTTTAAGGTGCCCAATAGTGCCTTTTGAAAAGATGTCACACCTTTATTGATCACACAATTGAGAAATTCCATTGTAGCAGCAGTCAAGAAGAAAGAGTCAGATTGAAAATTTAATTTAAAAAACTAGGCATGCAAAAAATACAAGAAACAAGAAGACGAAGAAGAACAAGAAACTGCAATAAATAATAATGTGGGGCAGAGGACATGTCCCCTGTGTCTGCCCTGTAAATAATGTCCCTGGTCATTAGCAGATTTTAATAGCATTAGCTAAAAAGCTCATTAAGCTAACTTTGGCTCCATGACTTAGTTGAAAATGCCACCAATGGCTGACCTTTTAATGTTTCCACCCTCCAGCTGACTTGTTTTTACTGTTTAACTTGTACAATAGTGTTAAATAGAGGTGGATAGCAACATTAATGATAATAAGTACTGATAAGGACTGATAGACGTTGCCTCCTTGACGACACCCATTAGTTTGTAGACCATCGCCATCTTGGAATTTTGGAGATGGATGTGACCATATTTGAAAGAGAGGGTGGAGTTGATTTACTTTGTTTTGGAGCCAGCCTCTAGTGGTCATTAGAGTAACTGCAGTTTTTGGCACTTCTTTGTTGGCTTCATTTTTCAGCTTTAAAGGTTGCAGCTTGGGCTGAAACTGCATGTCCCAGGTGAAAAAGTCAACATCCTCACTGGTTAAAGATCCTTGAACAGGACATGGAAAGGGACAGTTCTTGTATTGCAGTTTTTTTCCAGTCATTATAAATAGGCTATGACAGGAACAAATGTAAGATCAATCTGGCACTACACTGTTTGTCTGCTTAGCTGGCATACCTGGAAGAGGAAGACAAAGGCTGGCAGGAGTTATGCTTTATTTTTTTGTATTTGCACAAAATGTTTAACTTTTATGTCACAAGTGATTTTTTTTTTTTTAGGATTAGAGCCCGCCAATGTGTTTTGGTGACCATATCTCACCTAACATTGGCTGTGGTGGCTGGATTGTAAACTTGTAGTAGATGTGCCTATTAAGATGGCAATTTTTTTATGTTACCTATAACTCCACAAAATAGTGCAAGTTTTGTGGTAAGTTACTAAGCTGGACATGCTAAAAATCACAGCTAATTTTATAGCAAACAGTTGCGTTGTTTAATCAATTGCTTACACTTTTATTCTTGTCTCTTCTTTTTTTGAAGATTAAAAAAAGGAAACCACCCTCTAAAAAAGACTCCACTGTTTGAAGGATATCACCTTTACTAAAACCGCATGTATACCACTTCAGCATGTGGAGAAATCCAAAGCTTGACAGGCCTGCTGCGCCTTGTTACGGTTGCTAAGCTGTCATTGGACAATTCTTGTTTGTGGGTGGGTTTCACAGAGGGTTAATTATCAAAGCACTGGACAGGGTGAGTTGAATGTAGCTTTGAGGTTGTCGACAGTAGAACCATGCAGGGGAGGACAGAGGCCTGCAGGCCGCTGAAGTGGGTTCAGTGTACAATAAAATGTAGAAGAGATGAGATGAGCTTGTAGCATGACAACAAACAAAGAGAGATGGAAAGTGTGTGTGTGTGTGTGTGTGTGTGTGTGTGTGTGTGTGTGTGTGTGTGTGTGTGTGTCTCATGCGGAGAGCCTTCCCTCTGAATTTAATTAAAAAGCTCTCTGATCTACCACAATGGAACATGTTTCTGATAATCTGCTGCTTTAATAGAGCACTGTTTGGTGTGTGTGTGTGTGTGTGTGTGTGTGTGTGTGTGTGTGTGTGTGTGTGTGTGTGTGTGTGTGTGAATGTACAAGAGGATGACTTAGCATATGGTGTGTGAGCGTGTGTGTTTTTTCTCCGCCCTGAGACACGTAGTGCTCCTTAGAGAACTCATTACAAATAGTACAAACCCTTCTTCACTTCTCTCAGCCTGTAATCCAGGTGCAGCATGTTCTCCCTGCTCTGATTAAACAACTTCTGTGACACAAAGTTACACAAGAATATCGTTCTTTGCCCTGTAGTATCCTCCAGTGTTTTACAAAGTAGGTTAGCATCTCGCTATTTGTTTAATTTATGTTTGTAAAAGTTACATCAAGCAGAAACAAAGCTATCAAAGGTTTTGATAGAAAAAAATACAGCTATTTTAGGGTCAGCTCACCCAAATTACAACTAAACATATTTGCTCAGTCTCTGATTTTTTTTAAAGTTACCGCTCGCTGCTGCACATGTCAGGGTCATTTTAGGTTCAGTACTCAATTATGAATTTACATTATATTTTGTTTTAGATTACATTATTAATTTACATTATTTGATTTTGTTTTAGTTTACATTATTCATTTACATTATTTAATTTTGTTTTAGTTTACATTGCATTTGTGGACAATGCAGACTTGTTGCTACTTGTGGTATGTTTTCTTTTTGTGCAAATAGATCTTTCTAAAAATATTTTCATTTGTAAGTTAAAATTTCTTGGTTCAAACTTTATCTCAGAACATTATTAGCTAATTTTGCTTTTAAAAAGTGATGGGAACAAAATTTAACACTTCAAAAAGTAGCTGGGGCATGTCCCCAGTGTCTCCGGTATAAATGAGAGCCATGCTTACAGTACTGAAAATGACCCTTTTACAAGCGGCTGCCCATCAGGAGGTCAGTCAGTACAACTCATGCCGTGCAGCCAAACAGTTTGTTTTAAATTCGAAACACTTTCCCTGAAAAATCCTGTACTTGGGGGAAAAAAGAAGAGCAACAGAGTAGAGACCCTCCTCCAGGACAGACGAAGATTCAACAGATGCTGTGTCTCTAAAGCAGTAAACAGTAACAGTAAAATTAGAATATGGAGAAAAAGAGTGACAATATTTGACAGAATCAGAAGTCCAGAGTCGTCTTTTTGAAAAGGGACTATTTGTCCAGTGGAAAGTAGTTCCAGTTAACTGTCCATTCCCATTTGTTGTAGTGCAGTTGAAGAAAAACCTCAAAACCAAGACAAATCAAATCAGGACTATGTGGATGTCTTTGTCACTGTTTTTGTAATGGGAACTGTAGACCAGCACATCATTCTGCTCCTCAGTCTGTCTCATCCTGATGCTACACACGCTGCTGTGTATGGCTCAGTGTCTAAGCAACCAGCAGAGGGCACTGTTGGCTAATACAGAAAGCATGCAGTGCTCCTCTTCATGTTTGTCCTCATGTGACTGGGAGTGTAGATGGACTTGATTGTTTGATTTTGATCATTGACATTCACACTGTCATTAGTGGTGCAGGTAGTAATATTTTTGCTCTGTGGTTGCCAGGCGGACCTGAGTTATAATGTGCAGGACGACCCAGCGGCCTTCTACGGTGTCACCAGCCAATATGAGAGCTCAGAGAACATGACCATCACCTGCTCCACTAAGGTCTGCTCCTTTGGCAAGCAGGTGGTCGAGAAAGTGGAGGTAAGGGTGGATTCAAGCCGTTGTTGTGCGTTATATTTAACGATGATAAACCAGGAGCTTTTCATGGACATTAATGTCTGTTGTGCTGTACTTAATGTAATGTCTGTAATCAAACAATAAGGGAAAAAACCTGGAGCTAGTTCATGAAAGTAACTGGCCCACAGAAGCTCATGGGTTTAATACAGTTATTAAAGTAAATTAAAGTCTGGTAGAAATTTTGGTTGAACAAATAAATCAGAGGGGACAGTTCACCCCAAAATCCAAAATACATAGGTTTCTGCTTACCTGTAGTGCTGCGTATGAGTCTAAATTGTTTGTTGTGAATTGCATAGTATCTGAGATATCGGCCATAGAGATGTCTGCCTTCTCTCCCGTATAATGACACAAGATGACAACTGTGACCTGATTACTCAGAAAAATCCACAGACCTTGTTGTAAGCAGTTTCATGTAGGAGCTATTTTCTTTCTACCAAACGCCAACTTTATCACCTCGCAGAAGGAAGTGTGCATCTACTGCTAGCTCACCTAGCACCACTGAGCTAGCTAATGATGCAGCTCAACCAAGGAGGACACCATTAATGTTTACATCTCGCACTGTCATGACCACGAGTCTTCATGATTGACGGGTGTGGTTTGGTAGAAAAAACATAGTTCCTACTTAAAACTACTCACGACAAGATCCATGGATTATCTTGAGTAAGCGGTTTATGATTTCTTTCCAACTCCATCGTCCTATTTTGTACCACAGGCTTTCTGTCCCAATTTGAAAGCAGGTAATACCTAATGACATCATTAGGCTCACTTTGTGAGGCCTGACACAGCTTTCCTGTTAGTTGCTATTTATGCTGACTGACTTCTCCCTCTCTCTCTCTCAGACGGAGTACGCAAGGTTTGAAAACGGGCGCTTCGTCTACAGAATCAGTCGCTCTCCGATGTGTGAATACATGATCAACTTCATCCACAAGCTCAAACACCTGCCGGAGAAATACATGATGAACAGTGTGCTGGAGAACTTCACTATTCTGCTGGTGAGTCTGTGTGTGTGTTATAGTATAGAGTTAATTAATTTGTAGATACATATTTAACCCCTAACTTTTTTTCCTCTCTGTTTGTGTGCGTCCAGGTTGTGAGCAACAGAGACACTCAGGAGACCTTGCTGTGTATGGCGTGTGTGTTTGAGGTGTCCAACAGTGAGCACGGAGCTCAGCACCACATCTACCGACTCGTCAAGGAATAGCACACACACTTCTACAAACACACACACAAACATGCACACATATGGCCTTTTGCGTGGTGATTAATGGTGACATTGGAGGTAAAATGTCTAAAAACTGAATTCTACGAAAGTGTCTTTCAGCCAAACAACTCGACTCACTGCGGAAGATAATGGCTGCATTTTCACTGCTGCTCACAAAACACCACGACAATAATTGGGTGATTTTTATTTAACGTCAGATATGATGCAGAACCCTCCTCAGCAGGAGCATTTCCAAATATTAAATCCAACCTGATTATCAGATGTTCATTAGCTGTAAAAAGCAAAGTGGCAGTGCAGCCATAGAATCACATCAGAATCGACCTGGGTGTTTTTTCCCGAGAACATGGTGACTCTGATATCACCTGGAGATGTCATGTCTCCTGCTAATTGGTTTCTTCCCCCCTTTCTCACAGTAAATTTGTATTTTGCAGTTCTGTTGATGGAAATGAAAGTGATACTTCTGTCATGTGCTTTTGGGAAAGTCAATCCAGGGTCGAAAAAAAAAAAAATCACAATTTTCGCCCCCCCCTGTGACAAAAGTGTGTGTGTTATCTGCCAAGATACTGACGGACACTGAAGGTCAGACCCTGTGTATCATCAATAACCAGAGAAGGAAATAACACTACTGCGTTATCGTATAGTACAGTATACAGGTGGTTTTGTACAGATAGCCACTGCAAATTGTGTGAGCTGCATTCTTGCACAAAAAAGAGGTTTGTTCCCAAAGAAATGAAATCAAATTTTTACCTTTTTGTATGTCTTCTTTAAAAAAAAAAATTAATAGCTTCTAAACTTTGGGAAATTGTTTATTGATAGTAGCATATAGACTATATTTTAATTCCAGGAACACTATCTAAAAATGTATGTTAATAAGAGTATAAGTGAAATTGAGCAATTCAGGTACCTTTTTGTGCAACAAGTGACTCTTCATTAAGATTGAATAAATAAATGAATAAGCATGTTGAAGCTATGATCCTTAAGATTTCCGTCCTGGCTGTTTTGGCTCTGGTCTACGGAGCAGCTCCAGACGCTATACTTGATGACATCACAAGTTTGAGTTTTTAGCACCCTAGTCGTTTTAGGGTGCTAGTCCTAGTTTCTGGATTTGGGAGAGAGTTTTTTTATGTTAACTAATATTTTTTGACAGACTTAAATCATAGGAAATAACAATTATGAATTCTGAGATTGGGCAAAATTCCCCTTAAATACAGCTCTGATACGACATTAGAGGAGATAATACAGGGTAGTGAGGCTGATGTCAATGAGAGAAATTACAAAAAGTAAAGCTGAATTACACTTGTCCTGTAAGGCAATTTGAATCCAGTATGGGTATGGTGGACCCCGCCACCAACAACAAAAGCCTTCCACATTGAGAGGTAATTAAAGAATATATGGAGTGGCTATTGCTGAAAAAACAGGGTTTGATTTTTTTGGAAATCTTAAGGATTATAGCTTTAAATATCAAACATATTTAGGTCAGTCCTTTGGGAAGCACTGTGAAACCTAAAAACTATACAACAACATCATTCATGGTGTACATACAAGGAAGGAAACATTTCAAAGAGGTTAAACAAACCTATGTTTTTCTGATCAGGTTTCAATTTGCAAATTAAACTTAGCTTAGTTCGATATTCCTGCACCAGCTAACTTGAGCTTTAACATTTCCATATTGACCGATGTGTTGAAGCCTGAAATGTTATTACGTCCATATTTAAATTGAAGATTGCCCTGACCAGAAGCCATGGCACCTGTTTTATTATTCTGAGAAAAGTGTTTGAAGACTCAGTTCCCTTTAATGGGTCCAGGACTTGTTTCTTCCAGTTAGATGATATTATGTCAGAGTTAAAGTCATTTATTAATTAAAAACCAAAAAACTGTTGATGAGGTGTACTGTAGCAGGTGATGATTGCTGGTTCGTCTGTGTCATGCTCGGCTGCATGAAGTGCCTTTGGTTGTGATCAGCAGTAGACATTTCTAATCTGTTCGACGAAAGTCCTGATAATTTGGTGTTGTAAATGGTGTATAGAAACGTACTTTACTGAATATAAATGCATAATTAGGCATCATGTGCTCCAGTTTAAGTGTCTGAGGGCTAATTATCCAAATTCCATATTTAATGGCTGTTTCTTGTTGTAATTTGTAAACAGTTGGCCGTGAACCATCCTAAATAATCTTAGCTGTTCTTATTTCCCACAGGATGTTAATGAGACACATTCTTGTTCACTTCATTTTATGGCAGCGTTTACATGTGTTTGTGAATTACATGCACACTAGGTATTGTTTGGTAACTCATTTATAAAATACAACTCAGACTTGTTACTACTAGGGAAGGCCAATTTGCAAATCTTCACATCCCCGCTGTAATTCAATTGAAACAGATCAGGAACCTCATGACAGAAACTTCTGTTGTCTGAAATCCTATCTTATCTCAGTTGAGATTGACATGTAGGATTTTTGGTATTACAAAAACTTGTTTCATAACTGCATTTAGGAAAAAGTCTTACCTTATCTTACAATAAGAATTTAGCTGTTATAGAACTGCCGTAATTTAAGGATTTTCCAAGTTAGTTATCCTAAATTAGAATGTCTAAGGGACCGTACACATGTTGTGTCTTTAACTGCCTGGAAATGGCGAGGATTGGCGCTGGGCGCTACTCTTGTGCCTACTCCGTGCCAGCCTTCAGGAGCGTGGCAGCAGATTGCATCTGAGGTTGCTAGGCAACCTTAACAAGTACCATATCATAGCCTATTTACCTGATGTCCCGAGAGCAGAGCTGAGCTCCTTCCAGGTGTTGTTTGTGTGTAGGCCTGCTGTCCATGGGAGAGATGTAAAGCTCTGGCAGCCCTGCACTAACATGATCAACTTCATCACAGACTAATATTTGTATGTATGTTCCAGACCAGTCATGTTCCTCGTCACATGACATACAGTGCGTGCTGCTGCGTTGAACTCAGTTAAATAGGCACTCAGGAACGTGTGTGCAGTGTGACAGCAATGCTCTGGTGTTTGCGCGCCCTTGCTGTGCGTCTGCATTAAAAACAATGAATTTGAGGGTGCAAAAAACGCAACATGTGTGCTGCCCTTTATACCCTTTATTAAAATCAAGATAACTGCCAAGAATGGCAGCAGTACTGTTGGTATTGTGTATGCTAATGACAGTGACGATGGAAAGGAACATGAAGACCGAAATGTAACGACTGAAAGGCTCCTGAAACCTTAGATGTCGAATTTCAATAAGTAATTCAAATAAATAAATAATTCCGTTTTAAATTAATAACTATTTTAAATAATTGAGAAGAAAACTTCCCAAAAGTTCCTCATAGCTAAACTTGGATGCCTATATTTATTTGTCCGTGATTGCAAGCCAGCTAGCCAGTGGCAAATGAGAGCTCTTGATGTTATGGCTTGTCAGTCTCAAGTAGCCTACCAGCACTCTCTAATCACAGATACAGGCATGACAGAACAAGTGTTCACTGAATAATTGATTTTACAGTTATAGTTAGGATTTCATTTCCTATCTTTGAAACTTAAGATAGGTATTTTTCTGCCATGAGGTCCCAGAAGAACATTTTAAAGAACAGTGATGAGCGTGCTGTATTCAACAATGAACTTTCCTGTGTGACCAGCTGGGATGCTATGTGGTGTCCAGAATACCCAGTAATCTGCGGAGAAAACCTTACAAACTTAGTTTGTGTCCAGTGCAACTTTTACGATTTTACCAGAACTGAAATGAGCCATCTTTAGTCACAGTTAACACAGTTAGTCTTGAAGATGACTCAGATCCGACTGGTGTGGAACGACCATCAGTCTTCCTTCTCTGTGCTGAGAGGTTTAACATTTGCCATTGTCCACAAGCACTATATTTTGACTCTGTTTGTCTAAGGACTCCTGTGGGTGTCTCTCAGGGTTACAGCCACCTGTCCACAACAAAACGCAGTCCTTTCAACACACTGGTGGTGAATCATTCTGTCAGGAAAACCCCTTTCAGAATTCCCCTGCCTTTAACTTTCCCAGAGCTCTATCTCACACTGCAGTGGTTTGTTGTTTGCGGGCAGACCTTCACAGCAGAGTACTAACATGTAACATGTACACGGTAACCTAACACACGGCTTCAGACGAGCTGATTTTGCAATAACGACCCTTTGTCTGGACACATCTACCACCTGCTTACCAAAGACAGTCATCACGTGACACAGAGGGAAATGGATTTCTTACAAGCTAGAGTAACTGACAAGCTTCTGCCAAAAAACGTAGTCTGAGGGAAAACGACTATCAGTCTCCACACATCAGTAGCTCATGGGCTACACTGTAACACTGTACAAATGTAAGTAAAAAGTAAAACAAAATAAAAGGACTGGGAATAGAGTGTACAAATAGTGTACATTTAACATGTTTTCATCTTTAAAATTTGACCTTATTAAATATGGACACCTCTATCATCTTGGTTGGCAGACTGTATGAGAAGGCCACAGGAAACTGACTTATTAAAATGCTCCAAATGTGTTAAAATTCACAACTGTAGGGCTTTACTGGTGAACGCCTGCCCGTTGTAACCAGCTGGAGAATGTGCTCAAACTAATGAAGCCACACAAGAAGCAGTGTATCTATGCTGCCTAAAGGTTATTCAGAAGGTTTCAAAGGTCAGTAAACTGCTGAGTTTCTGAGTCATTGTCGTCTGTGTTGTTAATGTCGTCTCGTACGTGCAAGTTTAAATTTATGTTATCTTCTTTTCCGAACCACACGTGGCACAGAAATCCTGTCTGTAATCAGTTCCAAAATGGCCTTGAATCTTTTCACTCTGGCGCACGTGCAGCACATCTGTACGTGCACTGAGGGGTTTTTGATAAGGTGCTTTATATAAAGGTGACAATAACGTTTATTACAGATGTTGTGTATATCTTTGATATCCTAATGTTTATCCTATTTTACGAAGAAGAGAGTACATTTAGGAAAAATCCAAACGCTAGTCATGTGTGTCTATTGGTACTGCACAGGGTCTGATCTTTGCTTTGTAACTTTTTTCCCCCTCATGGCTAAAAGTATGTTAGATATTTTCTAGCTTTGTAGAGACTTTGTACTCATATGCTATTCAGTTTAAATAAATGGTCAGTTCCAAACTGTGATCTGGGATTTTTGTCTTTACTCGTAAGTCATATGTCCATGATCTCTGAATCCACCAAGAGCATTTTATTTTTGTTATATCTGATTGAAATCATAATGTATATAAGCTGTAACCATATGAGCAAAGTTACAGGTCATGATCACAACTGAGCAATGTCACATACTGTACACTGATTAATAATATGAGATGTGGATGGATAAGTAAGTGGACCTTCAGTTGCAGATTTTCTCAGTTGCTTAAGCACATTTTCTGAAATGCTTGTATTTTTTAAAAACCTCACCACATCAGTTAAACTGTACAGCACAGAACTTTATTGTCCCCCAAGTAAAGTAGAATATCCTTCACAGTCAGGTTTCTCCCTGTCAGAGTTCAGCTTTCTATTTACAGTGTGTGTACTTTATACATAATTGCCTCATTCAATGCAAAATTCAATGCCATCATAAAAACCTAAAGCCTCACTGCAGACGTGACTGCAGTGTATCAGATCACGGTAAGACCAGATTCAAGGAGTGATGAATAGAGCTGCACATCTGAGGACATGAAGGATACACAAGAAGATTGAGGAGCTCCAGTAAATGGCTGGTGTTTGCAGCACAGCAGCTGTAGTGACAGTCTTTAAATCTGTGTCATGTTGCCCCTCTGCACCGAACAGAACTGTTGAGTTGTGGCTTCAGTACCAGCCACGTGGTCACACAAGGTCAGCAGTGAAGGTACCAACCTCTACCTCTGAGTGACACAAACAAAAAAACTAAGAAAACAAAGAATGTAACTCTTCAGTGGACAAACTCCCTCCACGGCAAGACAAGGCGCGAGACCTGCTGTCCATCCTCTCTTTATAAGGTCTGCCTAGTTCATTTTCGGTAACTGTGTATGCTTACTACCAGAGGTGCGACCTTGTCATTGTTTTTTTTAAGTTGGTAGTAAGTCTCTATTCTTTGCACTCAAGTCCCAAGTCAAGAATGACAAGTCTTGAGTCAAGTCCCAAGTCTTAAAGAGTTATAATGTGCTCCTTATCAAGTCTAATGCTATTTCACCAACAGAATAATGATTATTAAATTTTCCAAAACCATTAATGCTTTAAACATGCTCTGTTTGTAATATTCAACCAGCACGTTATGCATACTGTAATTGTTTTTTCGTTGACCACCACATAATTTTTTTACGCAAACAAAATTATCTTTATCATTAATTATATTATATTATATTATATTATATTAATTTATCATTTTTCCAACTCCCACTCAGTAATGTAATGTTCTGCATTGTTCCCTCCTTCATCTTGATCGGATGGTGTCAAATTTGTTCAATCACAGTGCATCTAGCAAATTAAGTGTCGACTTGCTGGAAATGAAAAGTGTTATTATTAGTTGATTCAAGAAATGAGGAAAAAATAATTGATTTGTGGCACACTTTTTAAATATATACATACATTTTTATCTCTGTGCTTTGGGGTAAGACCAAGTGTTCTCAAGTCACAAGACTCAAGTCCATGTGAAGTCATTGGTGTTAAAGGCCAAATCGAGTTGCAAGTCTTTTTGATTTTGTCAAGTCGAGTCTAAAGTCATCAAAGTTTTGACTCAAAGACCAGGTCATGTGACTCAAGTCTACAGCTTTGCTAATTACCGTACAATGTAAACCTCATTTCCACCCCCTCTGCGAATGCGAAGGTGTTTGAGGAGTGAGGTCTGCAGAGCGGGACCTGTAAACTGACTTTGACATGTGAGTGACATGTTTTGTTTCAAGTTTCACTGTGAGTTGAGGACCAGCATGTTGACAATCTGTGGCATTATGACACCAGATTACTGAAAATATGAGACAATTCTGTTTGAATGGTTGCATCAGTTGGCTCAGATATTTTGCATGTGAGGAGTAACACAGCCAGCACAATGCTCAACATGACTTACAGTCAGTTCGAAAAGCGATGTAACCCATTATAACCACTAAGACTACCTTAAATGCATAGCTCGGTCAACTGAAGGTAATTGTATGTATTCTTTTGCATTATGTGCGGAAATGACTGTGTGAAATATCCCAAAGCAGTTAAGAAAAAATGTGAGATATTTTTCTGATGATTCAACGTGTAAATGAGCTTAGACTCTGATGATGTAGTTTCCTTTGTGAACACCAGAGGTAGCCATACTCCAGGAATTAAACCCATGGCCCTGCAGAAGCTCTGTATTTCTATTTATGGCATGATGAAATTGAAGCATCACTTTCATGCACACATTTGCATAAACAGCCCCAAACATTCAAATTCATTTGCTATTAGGATAATGGAATTATTACCACATCTCAGTATATTTGATGGATTACACCTATGCATGACACCACATCGTATTCACAATCACAAAGGGGCATAAAACAGGCTCAGCTAACACTTACATTTACTAAAACCCAACAGCAGAACTTTTTTATGACAGTGCATGTTTGGGTTAGTTGGCTTTACCTTGTGATCACGCGCATTGTGGCAACACAGAAAGTACCAAACCCTTGACAACCAATAATAAGTCTGCAGTCCAGACAGATGTGATGACCTCACAGGAAATGGGATCAAAGATAAGAAAAACCTTCTGTTATCTCACATCCCAGACGCAGCACCGACAATCCTCTTTATCCAAATCGAGTGTGTTTGTGATGCATGCTCTGAACGTGGGTGCACATGCTGCTGTGAGTAAGATGGTGTGTTTGTGTCTGATATGTGCAAACACACACACATGCACGCACACCCATACACACACACACACATGCATTAGTGTGTGTTCACATTCCCAGATGGTTTTCCAAGCAGTTATTTTACCAACAAACGTGGCCTGATGCATCACTCTGAGCTAAGGTTAGAGTACACAAACTAATGGACTAATGGCGGCTGGTGGGGATGAACACTTGCCATTAATGTGATACTCACACACACCAAAACACTCACTGCAGATAAATCCTTTTATGAATCTCAGCGACCATATTGTGGCCTGAAATAGTTGAAAGAGCAGATTATGAGGTCAGACACTATATCCAAACCCTGCAGTGTAATAGACGGATTTCTCTCTGCTTTATGATCAATCCAGCTGAGCTCTATTCGGCTGTGTGGGGATTATGAAGATGAAACTGTATAACAATGCATACTGCAGTGCAACACTGCTGAGTAAGAGCTTCATCTGTGTTTTAGCTTGGCTCGTAACCTGGACTCATTAGTTCTACTTTGTGTGGGACGTCATAAAATGCCTCTAAATACATCCACATAACTGCAGCAAAATAAATAAATAAATGAAAAAATACCACTGAGAATATAAGATGTGTAAATAACCAAACCTAAAATTAGTTAATAAATTCAGGGGGAAAATCAAAAATACACCACAAGGCACCAGCTATTATACAGGGTTTGGGATTTTAACTCATTCTTTGGCAAGGCTCAGTATCCTTTACATTTTGTGCTGATTAAATAAGGGTTTCTACACAAAGGTGCAGGATTTACTGAAATCTGTCACTGAAAGGGACAAAAACACATATTTTTCCTCTTACCTGTAGTGCTATTTATCAGTCTAGATTGTTTTGCTGTGAGTTGCTAAGTGTTGGAGATATCGGCCGAAGAGATGTCTGCCTTCTCTCCAGTATAATGGAACTAGATGGCACTCTGCTCAAAAAAACAAAACAAAAAAAACAACATTTGAAAAACTCAACAGCAATGTCTCTTTCCAGAAATCATGACCTGGTTGAACAAGATAATCCACAGACCTTGTTGTGAGCAGTTTTAAATAGGAACTATTTTCGCTCTCCTCAACTACAGTCGCCAACTGTACCACAGCGCAAAAGGAAGTGTGTATCTACTCATGTGTGAGAGGCTCATGCTCATGACAGCGCCAGATGTAAACATAAATGGCGTCCTCCTCGGCTGAGCTGTAACATTAGCTTGCTCAGTGATGCTAGGTGAGCTAACAGTAGATGCACACTTCCTTCTGCGAGGTGATACAGTGAGCAGGTGTAGTTTGGTAGAAAGAAAATAGTTCCTAGGCCTACATGAAACTGCACACAACAAGGTCTCTGGATTATCTAACTGGGTCACAATCTCTGGAGAGAGACATTGCTGTTGAGTTTTTTAGATTAAATATTTTTTGGCACCATAAGCAGAGTGCCATCTAGTTCCATTATATTGGAGAGAAGGCAGACATCTCTACGGCTGATATCTCCAACACTCAGCAACTCACACCAAAACAATCTATATTAATAAATGACACTACAGGTAAGAGGAAACATATGTGTTTTTTAATTTTGGGGTGAACTGTCCCTTTAAAGGCCATTAAACCTTTTTTCTAAATCAGCTTTTTATGATGAGCAATGGGGCCCTAAAGGAAGGCACAATTTTCTGCCAGTGTTATGACAGAGATCTGTGCTTATTTCTGTCATGTCTGTGCGCCTCTCACCGGCTTTATGTACCTAATTTAAAAAGGATGTAGGGTTGTTTGCTCGTGTTGCCCGGGGAGCTAAACATGATTAATATTAAATGCTGAAGAGAAATAGTGAAGATTTGAAACCACATTTTTCGGTGCTTTAATTCGTAATGGAAAAATACTTAATTATAAATTCTGCACTCAAAAATTTACTTTGAGTATAATTACATAAGTGTAAGAAAATGCAAATGTAATTACACAGAATGGCCTCTTTTCACTGGTGTGATCACAAGCCAGTTATTGATGCGGAGTGAGCTGTGTTTTACTACTGTAGGTAGAGCTGATTTTAATATACTGCTTTATACAGTTGGGTACTTTAAATGAATCAGCTTACACCATGGATCTTAAACAGGGGGTCTGTGACCCTTATGGGGTCCTCGGAGTTACTGCAGAGGGGTGTCAACGTATTGTTTGTCTGAAAATGCACATTAACATGAATCCAACATATTAGCAGTAAAGATAAACCAGCATATTCATAAAAAAACACCCATTAATTAACAGTACACAACACTGATGGTAGGCTAACTGTTACCCATGGATCCCCAAATGAATCCATGATTTATAAATATATGGTTCAGTAAATAATTATTATTCTAATAGCTCAGTATTGTATGCACTATGTAAAAGCATTTTTATACATGGCTGCCTTACACATTATTGTAGGCCCAGTTTATGCAACTCACTTATACATATATGCAGCAGGGGGTTCCTGCTCCGTGTCTCTTTCAGCTAAGGCGTCCTTGGCCTGAAAAATGTTACACAATATGATGCATGTTTATAGATACATGCATCGTATGTGGCCTAGTGGTAGAGTGTCCGCCCTGAGACTGGGGTTCGATCCCCGGCCGGGTCATACCAAAGACTATAAAAATGGGACCCATCGCCACCCTACTTGGCACTCAGCATTAGGGGTTGGATTTGGGGGGTTAGATCACCACATGATTCCCGAGCAGCAGCACTGCTGCCACTCACCGCTGCCTCAGGGTCAAATGCGGAGAACAAATTTCACACACTCAGGTGTGTGACAATCAGTGGAACCTTAATCTTTAATCTTAATCATATTGTGTAAGTTGATCCTGAATTCTGCATGAAAACACATTATACCTAGACTTAGTTGCAGCTTAGCATTTTAAACACAGTCTCACAGAAATATGTGAGATGGACACGACCTCTTAACAACGCATTATGTGGTGGTGGGCACCATGTGTGTTAAAATGACATGCTGGTAACACACAAACAATACCAGTGCAAAGTCTATTATGAACTATTATGAACACTGTTTGGTTCGGTTCAGGAATAGATAATGGTTTAGCGAGAATTACCATGTACAGGACGTAAGTGAGGTAAACATGCATACTTTGCGTATTATGTAAAATATCTGCGTAAAGTACTTTGTAGTGACGTTAAGTTTGCAAAGTCATGTAACTACCTTGACTTTTGAGTGGCGGTCTCCTGCTTGAAAGTCCATGTTTGTTTGACCCATCCACCCCTTCCACACACTTTCTTTCCCTTTATACTTTATTTGTGATTTGTGATGACAAAAGATTCTCATTGTCTTTGCACTGGCATTGTTTTCATGTTATCCATTTCATGTTTTTTTTTATAAGATTGTGCTGACATGTGCTGACTCCAAAATGGAGTAAAAAGTTCAATATATGCCCATGAAATGTGGTGGAGTGGAAATATAAAGGAGAATAATGTGTAAATACTCAAAGCACAAGTACCAAGTAAGATTCTGTGCAGAGCACATATTACTCTTGTTAGATTATTCAAGATGGATGACAAACATCCTGATTTATGCTGGCACAATTGTGGCAGCCGAGGTTCATTATTCCACTTGCTCTGGGACTGTCCAGCTGTTCACCTCTCTGGTTAGAAGCCATATCTTTTATGTCAGAGTTTTTTTTAATGTTAATTTCCCAGTGTGTCCCAAAGTATGCTTGCTGGGCTTGAAATAGGACAATAATGTTGCAGTCACTGTCGTCGCCTATGGATGTTGGGTTGCTTATCCGCCAAAGGACTAATTCTTCTAAACTGGAAGGAGCTTTGGACTTTAGTTGAAGGAATATCTGGACTTGCTGAACTTGGAATGGGAGGTCTGCCTGTTAAAAGACTTTGATAAGGGCCTGGAAGACCATGGGACACTGTACACTTTTAAAACAATAGCCTCTAGTTTAAAAGGCTTGTATGCAATGGATGTATGAGATCCAATGTGTTACATAACATTCTTTAAGAAATGCAAACAGTAATCTTTTACCTTGAAGACACCAGGCACAGTATGACATTCTAATTATAAAAGTCATGAGACAAGTGTGTAAATGGCAGAGATTAAAAGCAGAATCTGGGATTACTGATCATGGATACATTAATTTTGCAAACAAAAACAAAACAGACAATAAAAAAATCTCTCATTGTAAAATGAGGCATTTAGCAGCAGTGAAACTTTTCCTTCACTGTGACGTCAAACTCAACTATAACTGCATGTTTGCCTCACTATGTCAGTCCAGGTTTGCCCGTGTAGGAGGAGTGTGTGTGTGTATGTGTGTGTGAAAGAGAGAGACAGAGAGGGGGAGTGGGGGGAGGCGTGTCCCAGCCGTTACAGCACCCTCCTGTTTTGTCCCGCACACAGCAGCGCGCAGGCTGTCCTGACACAAGGACGCTCCTCTCCTCTCCGGAGCAGTGCGCAGGGCTGAGATCGATCTGCCCGGGAGAGAGGGATGAAGTCCCGGCAGGCAGCCCGGGGACAGACCACTGGGAAAATATGAATGGAAATAATATTTTTTTGTGGACAACTCTGACAGTCCTTCAAAAGGCGTAACAAGGTTATAGTGTCGGACTGAGCGTGTTGAAAGCGGGAGCTGATAAGCAGCGACGGGAGCGCAGAGGATTTGTTTCTGGATGAATGTTTTGATTCAGTTTCTCCCACTGAGGACTTTTTAAGTTTTAAGTCAACTTCAAATGTTCTCAGAAATCTAAAGACTACTTTCATCTCCTTTACTTTTTGAGTTTCCACGCACAGACTGACGTTGTAGAAACTTTTTTCTCTTGAGATGGAGCCGGAGGAGGGGAAGATCTCTGTGTGGGTCTGCCGGGAGGAGAAGCTGGTCTCCGGGCTGACGAAGCGAACCACCTGCGCCGACGTGGTCAAAGTCCTGCTGGAGGACCAGAACCTGCAGCAGGGTGCATCGGCAGCGATGCTGTCCGGCTCCCCGCAGTCCTACTGCGTGGTGGAGAAATGGAGAGGCTTCGAGAGGATTTTACCCAACAAGACCAAAATCCTCCGTCTGTGGAGCGCCTGGGGGGACGAGCAGGAGAATGTCCGCTTCGTCCTGGTGAAGAACGAGGCTTCGTTGCCCAACAACGGGCCCCGCAGCGCCGAGGCCCGGGTGGTCCAGAGCCGGGAGAGCGGCGGTCCGGGCGGGGTGCTGAAGGGCACCGCCAGGACTTGCTGGACCGCCGCGGCCGCTGCCGCTAATCTATCCCAGGAGAAGCAGAGGCGCATAGTCAGGAAGGCTTTCAGGAAGTTGGATAAGATGAACAAAAAGAAAGAGCAGGCTGTTTCTAAAGATAAGGGCTCCGTGGAGAAGATGGAGACGCTGGTTCACCTGGTGATCTCCCAGGACCACACAATCCGCCAGCAGATCCAGAGGATCAAGGAGCTGGACCGGGAGATCGAGCGGTACGAGGCCAAAGTGCACTTCGACCGCATCAAGAGACACGGGGTGAACTATGTGCAGGACACATACATGGTGGACGCCTCCGCGGAGAGCTCCGCTCCTTCGGACTGTAAGCGCAAAGCGGAGCGGCAGGACGCGCGGTGCACAGCGGAGTCGGTGGCGCAGTTCGAGGAGTACGCGCGCCGGTGTGAGGAGGTGGTGAGGCTGCAGGAGGAGCTGACAGAGCGCGAGGCGCTCGTGGAAAGCATTACCGGGGAGATCCAAGAGGAGCTGAATCGACGTTGGATGAAGCGGCGGCGGGAGGAGAAAGGTGCGGAGGCGGCGAAGGACACAGACTGTGAGGAGATGTGCCTGGCAGCGTCTGGCGCTCCTGCTGTGGAGCCAGATGTGGAAAGTTTGTCTGAGAACGAGTTCGCGCTGGAGGAGGAGAGGATCAAAACGCAGCTGGACACTAGTCTGTACATCGGCCTGCGGCTGAAGACAGACCTGGACGCCATCAGGGGGGACTTGGACCTGAGTCTGGCACTCTGGGAGACCAGGGAGAGTGAACTTCTGGACCTACTTGCAAAAGTTGAGACCATGGAAATAGAGCAGGCGAACAACACACTGACTGATGATGGTAAGGCAGAGCTGGGTGCAGTGAGCGCTGAAGCTGAGCCGGAGTCAGCAGAGAAGAGCAGCGTCTGGGTGGAGCAGGCCAGAGGTCTGTCCAAGGCCTGCAACACAAACGATGAGGACTCGGACACAGGTCTGAGCTCCATGCACAGCCAGGACTCGGACAACCCACCTGTGTGCGAGTCACTGGTATAGACTCACTTTGTTTGGAAGCATGTTGGACTTTTATGCATTTCAAAGCCACAAACTCAGGGGCAGAGAATCAGTGTTGGCAATACTGGGGTATGACCTTCCCTACCCAAAATGCACCTCAGTCTGGACACTGTAATTCTATAGCAATAATTCCTATATGTAGTTGCACAATAAGCTAGGAGGGACAGCATGCGTAGAGAGGTCTGATAGGCCATGCTGCTCCATAGCTGACCTTTGACTTCCATGAGAGAGTCAAAAAAAGTACCACTTATTAAGAGAAATAGCCTAGAGGAGTATTATAATAAGCCACTTGTAATCTGTAGTCTTCAGCGAGAAACTAACGTTAAGGCAAACTTGATCACAGGTTTATAAAGAGTTAATCACAGCTTGCTTTTGTCAGGATACAGTCTGACTTTTCTGCTGAAGCAACTGAAAGGTGAGGCCGAGTGTTGGACTCTGTAAGTAGGCCTAATGGCCATGAACAGACAGGTTTCCTTTAAAAGGTCATCATCAAGTGGACCTTAATGCACAGTAAACATTAAACATACGGTCAGGTCAACGTGCTGTGAAAGCTCTTTCAGTCAAACAAATGCACGATGAAGGTGAGATCAGCTTCAGATTCACCTCAGCCTCTTCAAAATAAGATGAACACTTACAGAAATCATAGCCAGTCAAAATATTGCTCCTCTTATCAGTTTTTGGGAAAATGAAAACTGCAGACTTTGTGGATTAGAGTTGAAACACTCACGTCCTGCTGGCTAAGCAGCGCAGATCACTTGATATTGTCCTCAGTGGAGGCTGAAGAGTGAATGTCATTAAAGCACAAAAAGTCCTATTTATTTAACAGTACGTCAGAGCTGGGTCCTGCACTGGTCAGCTTTCAAAGGTTGGATTCAAACATTAAATATCTGATTCCTAATTGTTGCCATTGCAGCTCTTTTGTGGCCGTTTCACTGGTTCTCAACCTTTCTGTCTTGTGACAGTTCAAACAAGACAAAGTCAACTCTCAGCCTCTCATCTAAAGTAACATATTTCTATGAGCTGTGAGCATTTCAGCAAGCAAAGAGTGATTTACTGCACAGATTCTTTGTATAATTACAGACGCCGGAAGAGAACAAAAAAAGACTGTATACACTTAAAAAAAAAAACCCCACACACACAAAGAAAGAAAAGAATGGTTGAAATTTAAGCAGCACAGACTGAGGTATTCTGATTTTTAGCTCCTAGTATGAGTGAAGCTCCAACACCACCAAATGCTACATTTCCCATAATGCAACTGGATCTTTAATTAAACTTTGCAGTGCTCCATCCAGAGTAACAGGATCTACTATACAACTGTTTTCACAGGCTGACTGTTACGCCTCATGACAAGTAAACTAAACATTGGTTAGACTGTTCTTCGGGTGGCTTGTTTCTCCGCAAAAGCGTCTCACTCAACCACAATCAAAAAGCAGATGAGAAAAGCTTCACGCTCACATCAAGGTGCAAGTCAAGGAATTATTCCCTCTATCAGACGGACGGCTTTATCAAGTTATGGTGTAAGAAAGACAAACACACCTGGAATACAAGTGTGAGCCCGCACAGTAGATCTACATTTACAGATTACACATTATCTACAATGTCAGATTATGTGTTTCTTGTCTGATTAACAAATTCATTCAACGATCTATGGAAAACCAAGAACTCCAAAATCATGTTTCATCTGGAGCCAAGTTTTTGGCCTCCTTGGATTTTCATCTTTAACTCACTCGATCACTTGATGATGCACTTATTCTCATGCCCAGTTTCACAAAAATGCTATATTAATTTAGAAACACGTCCTTTTATGTAGGTCTTAGAATGTTGCCAGGCCTGTCCAGTTAAACACTGATTTCATATGTTATCACTCTATTGAAAACTGTTAGTAGTGGTTATCAGCAGAAGTGAATGACTCAGGCTCGATTGAAATTTGATGACTTTGGACTTGACTTAACAAAATCAAACAAAACTTGCAACTCGACTTGGACTTTAACACCAATGACTTGTGACTTGACTTGGACTTGAGTCTTTTGACTTGAATATACGTACCTGATATCTTGATACCTGTAACTGTAACGTATCAATACTAGCATTATATTGGCTAAAGAGTGCAGTTTGACTTGCTTAGGAGTGGAAATGCAAAGTTTGGACTTGGTTTGAGACATAAATGCAAAGACTTGAGACTTGCTTGTGACCTTCAAAACAATGACATCCTTGGGGACAGAAATGCTGCTGGAAATGCCTTGATGTCTCGCTAAGGGACAGCTGGTGTTGTTGTATGTTGGTCTGGAACAGGTCTGCAGCTTGGCAGCCATCTCGCCTGGATGTCACACCATCCATCATCCCCCCCATCCCCAACGTCAGCTCATATACATGTTGTATAACAAGAAACACAGTTGTTTAACAGCTGATAACGACATTCTAAACATACTGCCTGGTGTAGCAGGAGCTGACTAAACATTATCTGTAACACTGATAAGCACTAGCAGTGCCTATGTATCAGAGTGATAACATCTGAATCAGGTGATTTGAGTCCAACTGTGAGTACAAACACCTGTAAGATTGGAGTTTAAGATGCTTTTGTGAGAAATGACCCCATTTAGTAATCCCACAGCCCCCATATCTCTGACTACTGTGACATTAAGGGAACTATTTTAAGCCTCAGTTCATTTTTTTACATCCTGGAAAAAGTTGCTGCAAAGCAGTATTAGCTCTTCTTCCTGCTACGCTCTTCCAGGAACTGCATGGACAATAAGCAACAGAAAATTAAACAGAAGATACCAGAGTACATTATTTTAAGATCATCTTTCATCCTAAATCTCTCTGTATTTTTGTCAGGCTGTTGTGATGTCAGATCTTACATGGTTGACTTTGTCTAACTGTAAAATGGTGAGAATGAATAACCTTGTAACACCTAGAAGTGACCGATGATGCTGTTTCTGTGGAGTTAGCTGTTAGCTGTATCCAAATACCAAAATGACCTGTGTGTAGCTAATTTATGTTGTTGATCAGGGACAGTTTGGGCCGCTTAGTCCATGACATTCAGCCTGTTATGTCAAGGTAGATGACTCTAGATCAGCGACTCTGAGGCTACAGCGAGAGTTTTCAGATGCACTGTGGCTGCATCATAATGCCAGTCAGCACATTATTACACATGACTGTTTGTGTTGAAATAAAGAGCAAAACCTATCTGACTTGTAGTGTGGCTTTATTTGGCGTGGCTGACATGTCTGAGAGCATTTTATGTGCGAGCAGCTCAGTGTTTTTACACCACCGTTAAGAGACAACTCCCCCCTTCGGCTAAACCTTTTTTCCACACATAGTTTTGCGTTTCATGTGTGGTTTTTGGATGGAAAGATAGTATGCGTACCTCTAGGCCGCAGCGCTCGACGGTGAAAGGTGTGTGTGAATTTGTGTGGTTTTTGTAAAGTGCGCATTACTCTGCTCCTGTTATCCTGTCACACTCGTCATGCATAGTTATGCTTAATTGCTGCTTCCTGATCGCTCTTGCATGAACTCCTGCATTAATTATGACAGGATGAAACAGAGACCTGGATGTAGAGAGCAAAGCTGTGCGGCTCAAGTTACCATTTGGTAACACATACCTCCACACGTTCCTCAGGTGGTTTCTTAAAGGGTCAGTACAGCCAAATCACAAACAAACTGGTGTCTAACTATGCAGACTTCTTTGGGTTTTATTTGACAAAGCTTTGTGACATCTGTCTCTGAGGTTTTTGCATGCAGCCAAATTAATGAAGGTGAATGGAATCTAACTTGTAGTGCTCGCAGTAATGATAAATTACATTTTAAATATTTAACAGCAGCATCCCTTTTCAGAAACACTGTCCAGGTGTCTCTGGATAATCCCAAGAACGTGCTGTGGACAGTTGTCAGGGGTTTTACGGCAAGATCTGTGGATTATCCAGAGTTAGGGTCTTGCTCCATTTACCTCCACTACTCCACTACTTCTATAATTGTACATATGTTAATTGTTCTGCAAGCCAATCCAATGCTTATACTTAAACTTGACTGGTTGTACACCACCCAGGTGATAACTAATTTCTCAAATTATCTATGTCACTTTTTGGAGTGAACAGTTCTGGGGACTCCCTGATACCCCTTTTGCACCAAATTAGTTGTGGTTCTTTAAATGGTTATGTCAGGACTCTTGGCACTATCATGCAAACCAGCCCGTTTTTCCACCAGTTTTGAACAGTACCATTGTAATTAAGGATGTGTCATTAACGAAGGGTGTTGCACTATGCACAGCTGAAGTAAACACTAGTAGCAAGATGGCAGATTGCATTGATTACAAGCAAACCTTTTTTCTGGTATCACAGATGTTTGTTTTATCCAAAAACAAGCATGGACGAGCTAATCATGAGCCACTTTTTCCTTTCCAACCTGTAGAATATGACATACCCACTGATGTCGTAAAGAAAAAAAACCTGCTATTTTTTGGCTCCAGCTGGGAACCAACTTTTCAGGGTCCAAACCAATTTATTTTTGGTCAATATGCTCTGAACGGCTCCAAATGCAGGAACCAGAACAGAACCCGTTCCATGTCGGTTGGAAAAGGGGTATGTGAGGAACTGCCCACTGCGTAGCTCCCCCGTGAATTGCCTTCGAAGACTTTTTTCCATTTGCATCCGCACCACCAATAGGCAAACTGAAGTGACAACCTTACTTGCGCTTTGACGAGTCAAAATCGCATTGTATTTCCATCATGACATATATGCTTAGTGAAGCCTGGACTTCACCATCGGTCCTTTTGTCCATATTTCCCTTTTTTTGGTTACGTGGTTTTATTGTTTTGTGCGTTACATGCCTAATGGGTTTTTGTGTCCGTCTATTCGATGTAAACGTAGGACATCTGAACCAGTCATGACACAAAGTCATCACTCATGGTTCCTCTTGTGCTTGGGAGAGTTAATTCTCCATAATGAGTGCTAAAAAATACCTAAAACATCATTCTAAGAACTATGATAGTTTCTAGTACCTGTGGTGCGACACAACAAAAAGGGTTCTCATAACTAGGTTCTTAGACCTATGAAAATTTCCTTCACTCCGAAAACGCCTACTGACAAGTCAAACCTACTAGACCTTGAGAATTCCAGACATGTCTCCTAACAAAGGTAATAATTTTGTGCCAGTTTTCCTTGTTCTGCGATGCACCTCTTTGATGATTGTACCACACCCTACTGTTCTGAGGCATGTCTGGCATGTGTAGCATTATAGAGCCTGTGTCTACAAAATAAGCCTTATATCTACATCCATAGGGGATGAGGACGGAGAAAAAGGCTCCAATGCAGCAAGTAGTTACCCAACTGTCTGTGAACAGTATGAGCATTAGTGGGGGAATCCCTAAAAAGTGCAAGTGTATAAGGAGAAACAGACAGCAAGGCAAGTATTCTCCTGAAAGATGCAGTTAGAACAAGATAAGTCTAAATGTATGTGTGCTCACTGCTAATACTGTGCAGCTGAAACATTTGAAATATCCAAAAATACAGAAAGAATTTGGGTTAAAGTTGACCTGACAGCCAAAAAAACAATAACTTAAATTAGTTAAAATATAGGTGCTAAGGTTCAGTCATTCAGTTAAAGTTTGAGCACTAAAAGGAGTTAAAGTTGTCAAAGTATAATACATTGTACTGTAGGTGTCAGTTAAATTGGAAGTCCTGTGAGAACGTCTAACAAAAAATAATTAAAGTTTTTGTTTGAAACATCTGAAATAGCTCAAAAACTGAGAAGATTGAACAAGCAGTTGAAGTACAGTTATTGAAACAAGTTAAAATGGCAGACAATCAAAGTGTTAAAAAAAAAGTTTAAGCACTGAATCAAGTTAAACTAAAGGATCAGATCTGTACTTTTCAACCTGGCCCCTGTTTTCCCATGTTTTCTTGTTGAAGTGACTAAGGGGAACAACAATTTTTGAAATTGGTCCAAGATTGAGCAAGAGCTGTCTGCAGCCAGACAGGTTGAAATGTAAGCACTTGGGGGAAGGCTGCTCTGTCAATTTATATTCACTTTAAGTGCTTGTTTTTGCCACTGACTTGCATTCATTAAAAGTGACTGATGAGTTATGGAAAGGAACTCTACGGACATAGACCTTTTTTTGTTAAAGAGTAAGATCACTTTAGTTTAACCAGGGACAGCTCCAATATTGTTATCGCCAAACCCACCAGACTCCATTTAAATAAACAGTAATGTTAGCGTGTATAGAGCAGCATATTTTTTAAATCTAACTGGGTGAATTAAGGGTTCATTTCAACCAAAACAGAGCTGATGATCATTGGAACAGTGGAAAGATGAACCAAGATGGGTTTTTTTCTTTAGTTTTATTTTGTTTGAGTCGACTTTGAATGAAGTGTTTTTTACTATGGTAAAATTACTGTTTATTTTAAACAGTCTGGTGGGTTTGGTGGTAAAGATTTCAGGGCTGTTAACTTCAAGAGCCAGAATGCTTACCATTGCTTGGCAACATCATCAGCTGCTCTAAGACTAATTTTAATGTCTGTCTCCTTGTAGACTTGTATACCTTGCTATTGTGAAAGAACTGATGCCACCTTAGTCGTACTATCCAGATTTTAACTCCTAAATTAATTAACAGGGTGTTTCCAATGATTCCCAGTGTGTGTGTGGGTGTGTGTGTGTGTGTGTGTGGTTGTGTTTGTATGTGGAGGGGATCAGCCCTAAAAAGTACAGATAAAAGTACCGATAACGTCGGAGCTTATCAATACTGCAGTCTTTGCTAATTTAGCTCTAGGGGTTGTTTAATACTGGGTTTCAGTGGAACTCTCTGTTGAGGTGTAACCACTGAAAGCAATTGAAGCATTTATCCAACAGGACTTGACCATCACAAGCACCAGTGAGGGAAAAAGTTTAATGTTTAAGTAGATTGATACAAAGGATAAGTGTATCCCTGAAATTTCCAAAGTCAGGTAACCCTGATTAGGAAAAAAAATGCTTTCACTTTTCTCTACGTATCTGGATTTAATAAATGTAGAATTAGCATTCAGTATGTTTTACATTGCTGCAGCAGCACCACAGTAAATACCTGAGAGTCTACCTCCAGCAAAAACTGATTCAAACTTTTACATTATCATCTTTAGGTGAGACGTTTTCCCTGAGGGAATGTCTGACAGCTCAGTCGACTGCCAGCCTGCTGGTCTCTGTCTCATGTAAATGTGTCACTCAATATGCCTGCTGTCATCTGATACCATCCATTTCATTCCTACACTAGCTGGTTTTTAAATCAGACTAGGGTCTAGGTCACCAAACACTGAATTTATCAATGGCGACATCACCCATGCTTGTTAGTGGGTTCGTCCAGGTAGGGTTGATGTAAATGTATGAATGACTGAGTGACTCAACCTGGCAGTGGACACTCACTTTCTCCTGTGTCTTCAGTGGCTGATTACGTTTCAGTTACATTGTTAGGTTCATTTGATAGGCTCCTCATTCTCCTCTCTGCTTTCTTTCTGTCTGCATTCCTCACTGACTTTTTTTTCTTATCAGCCTCCACAAGTGGCAGGTTCTCACATTTTGACCCTCTAGAGGCCTGTAATGTCAAAATGACCTTTAGTTGTCCTTGGATGCTGAGAGAGCCATATGTTCTCCTGCAGTTTGGTTTTAGTGAAACTTTTATTTCCAGGTTCAGACCGTTAAATACCTCCCCTTTGGCCTCAGTTAGAATAAATGACACACACTTTTCCTCTTCAGTGTGGGACAAGACAGGGGTGCCCACTCTCTCCATTGTTTTTTGCATTGTTTGGAGCCCCAGGCAAGTGCCGACTTAGGGACTTTTAGAGGGAACCAGGAATGCGAAATCTCACTGTATGCAGACAATGTCCTTCTCTTTGTATCTGATCCTCTCATCTTAATCGTATATCTTCAACACTCTGAAAGAATTTGGTAGATTCTCTGGCTATAAACTTAACCTTGATAAAAAAGTGAGCTTTTACCCATTCCCACCACTGTCAACCAATTGAGTTATCTTGGTATATCTGTTGAAAAAATCTCACTCTAAATTGCTAAGGGCCGATTTTACTACACTCTGGGAAGGTGTTAGCTAATGTTAATGGGGCTAAGCTCACACTCTCTGGGTCGAGCATACTCATTTATTTAGTTTAGTAACAAACGTAGTTATTTTAAGCCAAGACATGATCTTTTCTCTAAGATATCTGGGTAATTTTGTTGCCAAACCATTATTTTGGTGCCGAAACCCACAGTTTGAAGTGCAGGGCCACTGAATAAGCTGTTGCATTTGACGAGTTGGAAGTCAGAACATGTTGCAACTTAAGATTTTTGAATCAATTCAAATTCAGTATTACTGGGAGATCCTACTTTTGATGTGAGGCTTAACAAACTATAACATTAACCCCACTATCCCCCGCACAAGAAATTGTGCTGGAGGAACTTGGCCGCCGATTCTTTTGTTTGGAGCTCTCAGGAGCTCTTTGGGCATCCCCGGACGTCCTCGGGCATCCTCAGGTCTGCTTGGTTTGAGCTGATCTGTCAATATTTCTCTTGCAGCAGGATCTTACCTCAACCCCACTTGGCCGGAGTGATGGTGGCAGTGTTTGCCAGATCTTGATGATTCAGAGTTTCTTTCTTTCAAAGTTGCTGGATGCTGGCCTTGGGGTTCCCAGAACTTAGCTGTGCCGGCCTGCAAAGGTAATTGATCGGAAGAGCAAAAGAACAGCAGAGAAGAGCAGGACATTCAAAAGGCAGGATACGCCTGTTATTATTACAGTATATACATATGTAAATATATATGTCTGGATATGTTATATGAAAATCAAATGATTGGGGAAAACAGAATCAGCATATATCAGTATCAAACCAAGTCAGTGGTTTTCAGGAATGTGCTCTCACGAGAGGGAGAAGAAGGGGTGGAGGGAATAAGCAGCTTGAACGTACTTTGTTTTCTTTTCAAGTCTCAAGTCTCACTCCCACTGTGATGCAGATTGTACTACACTTGGATTGCTACTGTAAAGGTCAAATGTTTGCACAGTGAGCTCTAAAGGGCACAGGGGAAACAGTTCAGGTGAAAACTAAAGTCCTAAAAGAAATATTCCAGTTATAAAGTGTCTTAAGCAATCAAACACAGCTTAGAGTCATGTCAGTGACAATGGATAGCATCTGTTTTCACGGAGGAAGAACTTGAAAAAAACGTCCATAGAGATCTTTTAGAACAGTATTACAGCAAGACCCAAATCTCTGCTGAGAAGAGGTATGCTCAGTATGTTCCAACCACATAATATTTTCCCTGTAAGAAAAACTGCAAATCTTAGACAAAACAAAGTGTTGTACAAGCAAGCAAACAATCATGCTATTATATAATAGGCTTAAGTATTCTTATATGGCCACTACTTATGTGGGTTGTTTGACCTCTTGGTGTCATGCTTGGCATCAAGCAATGTGAGACCATTCATTTTACTCAAAACACTGGTATTTATGTAACTTGACATTCAGGCTGCAGGGGATACTTAACTCTGTGTGTGTGTGTGAGTGTGTATGTGTGTGTGTGTGAGGCTGAGATAAACAAACAGGGATAAAGAGACAGGAAGAGAGAGCGATATGGTTAGATTATGTAACCTTGTTAGACTATTTTTTTCGTGTGTGTTGGACCCTCTGGTGTTGTGTTTGGCAGTAACAGTGTGAGGTGGTATATGGGCCAGTTAGCAGCAGATGCGCAAATCTTTCTACCAAAAACACGACAGTTTACATAACCAGACCTGAACACACATGGTGTTTGTGTGTTTCAGCATCGGTTGACTGGTAATTTGATTTAGCCAACAGCTTATGTACATGCATTTACTATATATATGAGTGCAGTGATGTGCACACTTCACATTAGTGTGTTGGAATAATAAACTGGAACAAAAGTGAAGCTATCCTGCTATTTGTTTTACTTGTTCTGTTCATTTAGCCTCTGTCTGTTTCTGTCCGACCTGAAGGCATTAAATCCTCAATGTCAGAACACCAGTAAATCCAGTGGTCCAGGTTTACTAAGAGCCATTAAAGATGATTTGAGAAGATTGACAGCTTCATCTTTGTCATTGTGGGGAAGAAATGAATAACAATGAGTGTTCTGCTAGGTTTGGCTCACATCATAACCTCCATTGTCCTTCACATCCCTCGGTTTTGGTTTAAACAAATAACGGCCCAGTCACCAGAAGAAAATGTTTGCACTGTACATTTCTGGAAACCACAAATATTTAACTTTTGTACATTTCATAACATCAAATTCCTTGTGTCTATGGGGGGGGGGGGGGGGGGGGGGGGGGTGACACCAAGGTGAGACGCCTACCTAGCTGCAGAACACTGATCAACAAACGACAAAACCAGTTGTGCTTTTTTAATCAGTGCTGTGTTTCATTGCTTTGTGGGCACCAAAGGTGTGCGTTCTTTAGTGACCGGTCGGTCGCTGTGTTTCCACTGTGGATAGTGGTATTTTAAGCCAAAGCCAATGCATTTCTCAGTTCTCACTCCCAACTCAAGAAATGCTGATGTTTGGTCGGTGGCCCTACACATCAAAATATGATACTCTAAGTACTCCTCCAGTGTCAGTTTTGGACATCAAAGGATGGCGTGTTAATTAAAGCTTGTTACATGCATTGTGTCTTTTCAAAATAAACTTCTGTTTACGCAGGAAATGTACAGTTTCTTCTTGTTTAATGCATATAATCTCTTTTCAAAATACATTTTGAATGTGGGTTAAAAACTTGGAACTGAATTTTTGGGTTTCTTTTGTTAGGATTACGCAACATAAATATGTGGTTAGGTTAAAAAAAGACATGGTTTGGCTTCAAGTAAGTATGTTACTAGCATAGTATGCTACATATACTACCACACTATGTTATCAAAATAACTAGATTGACTTTTGATTTCACACAGGACACAAACAGCAGCCTTCTGAGTGAAAGTCCAGCATTTGTTTGACCCCACCACTTCCTTCCACCTTTCTATACATAGTTTCTTGTTCTTTACAATATAATAGTTGCCTGGAGCATCAAAAAATGCAGATGCCCATTGTGTCTCATGTCGCCACCAAAGGGTGCCTCAGCTCATGTGTCTCATTCCAAGGGCCACTGATTGGCATTGGTATTTGACGAGATGGGAGTCTGACTGGGTTACCGAAACATGATCCTCTCCTAACCATAACCAAGTAGTTTTTGTGCCCAAACCTAACCATATTTAAGGACAGCATTGTTGAAATGCAGACTTTGAACATTTCTGCTATATAATAATAAAACGTAACATGTGGTTTGCAGAAATGTGAAGCATCGACATTTTCAGTTCATGTGAAAAGAAAAAAACCTACAATAAATCATGAGAAGCTGTCCATGCTGACTTGTGGAGGAGTAAAGTTAGGGTAGATGTGCCTTTACCTTTCACACAATGCCAGATTCCCCATGGTTTGGGGTTTTGGAGATACAACTCCAAAAGCAAGCTGAGACTGGCTGGAAGGACAGATAATCACAGAGCATAATAAATACATTTCTCTAGCATCATTATGGTATCATTCCAAACCCATTGCAAAACTGAATGATACACTTATACAAATTGTTAATGTGGTTAAAATTATAAATACAAGGTTTGGTAGCACGGGTACTACAATAACTTGTTGATCAACATATCTATACAAGGACATAACACATATGAGATAGGTCAAATTATGAAGGACATTGCTATCATTTCATTTTCAGAAATGATGCCTAATCCAAATAAATCAATTTTCTCTCTTATTTGCAGCAAAAAGTTATTATCACAAAAGTAACCTGAGAAAGTGCCTCTATAGGTTGCAATGAACATCTGGATAACAGCCTTAAAAAACTCCCAACATAGAAACAATGGGAGAGAGACCCGAGTATCACTCACCCCACAAGAGATGGACAGAATTTGGAGGAACTCAGTATCACTGTGTGTAAGATTTAGGGTAATACAAATACTGCACAGAGCATACATCACCTGCTCTAGACTAATAACGATGGATCAAATCCTCTCAGGCTGATGATGGCATGGTTGTGGGAAGGTGGGCACCCTTGTTGTGCATCCTCAATCTATGTGTGCCTTTATGTGTGTCTGGGTGATTACAGAGACAGGGTGGTGTAAGAATGATGCCCCATTTTTACACAGAATGAACTGAAAACATCATCATGAAAAAGTGCATCAAAGAACAAACGGCTAAATAAATGAGTTTCCCTGAGTGCTCCAGGCTGAGGAGACGAATACAGGAACAGCTGTCCTGCTTGGATAAAAGAGGTGCTGTGTGAATGTGTGTGAGCATGTGCAGTCGATTTAATCCCTGACGGGAGCTTGCAGACAGGCAGACAGGACGACATGTATTTGTGTGTGTGTGTGTGTGTGTGTGTGTGTGTGTGTGTGTGTATGTGTGGTGTTTCTGATCCGGGTTAGATGAGTTCTCTAGGGGTTTGTGTGTCCTCCAAATCACACACACAGCTGGCATCATTGGCATCATTTATAAACAATACCAGCATTTCATCATTGGGATGGATTAAAATCTCGAAATAGACCAGAGACATTCTGGTGGCTTTTAGCACTCTCTCTCTGCTCATCTACGTTAACCTAGTGAACTCTCTGTTCATGTCACAACAGATCTGATAGGTGGAGGGAGGGTGGAGGGACGTCTGATCTTCAGACAGCTGATCATCATCAAACTTGAGATTTTAAGGAAAGAAGTCAAACAAGATAGATACAGCAGTGCCTTAATTTGCCCTTTTAAGCTGTGTGTGTGTGTTGCCAACACTCAGGGACAGCCGTCGGTCACACAGCTGGTGACAGATTAATTTCTGTTGTTGGATATTTAAAACACAGTTCATCCACAGTTATGGTGAAACCCTACAGGGAGACCTTTCAAAGGATTTATTATGACCGTATCAGACAGAAGAGGAGATCCTCTGTCGATTGTCTGTAGCCTGGTTGACATCATGTGTTTGAGCAGCTTTGTGCCAGCAGTGATCAGCCACTGGGATAAGAGTGAAACCCACACCTCACCTTCCTCCTGCGTCCTTACATGGCTTCTCTCATCTTACAGAAGTACATCCAGGATTTGGGAGATCACCTTGTTAGTCAGCTACTTGTAAAGTAACAAGAATGTAACTGCAATAATATGTAATGGGCGGAAGGGCACGTTCATAACTGCAATCAAGCTAGTCTTCACTCGCATCTCCTTGGTCAAGTCAGCTGATGCCACACCTGCAGTGCACCCATGTACTGACACTTGTGGTAAATACATTCAAATGGCCTAGACTGAGCTGACAGGAAGTGCTGATGACAGACGAGACTTGAAGAAGTTAGTGGAAGGATACACGTGTGACTACATCTGGTTTTCAAAAAAGGGTGTTACCAAAGAGTAGATAATAATGAGGCTGGCCCACTGAAAAAAACTTTGCAAACTTCCCAATGGCCAGTCCATGTCTGGCAGTCAAGCTAAAGTGCTCACAATGACATTATTCACATGCTGATATTCATCATGCTCACTGAGGCATTGTAGCATGCAAACATTTGTACATCTGAGGTTGATGAGAAAATCATTTGTTATGTAAGTATTTGTTCATAACCCAAAGTACGGAACACATTCCACTTTTATTTGATGATGGCAGAAAAGCTTTAGAGATCACCAAAGTAATAACAATTAATCACACTGGGGAACATGAATACCTGTTCCAAATTTTATTGGAATCCATCCAGTAGTTAATGGAACATTTCACTCAGAACCAAAAATGTCAACCTGCTGGTGGTACAAGAGGAAAAGTCAGGAGATCGCTAAAGTCAGTAGGATTTATTTCCTGGAGACCATGAGTGTCTGTACTAAATTTCACGGCCAAACATCCACTAATTGTTGAGATATCTTACTTTGAATTACAGTAATGGCCTGACTAACTGATTGTCACTGCCTCTCTCACTGGCATTTCTTCAAGAAACAGTATCCAGACAAAAGGTTTCTGCAGGAGTCCCATCACGTTACAGCTGGGTTGTGCAGCGACCATGGCCTAGTGGATCCCCGTCCATCATTAACCTTTTATCAAAGCTTACGTAGAGCACTGACCCCTGAGTAACAAGTCACTTAGCTCATGATTTATAGTGCTTGTCAGTTATATTATTTATTTAGACAGATTTTTTTTTTTACCACAAGGCAGATTGTGCCTAAATCCACATCCTCACATAAATAATGAAGCAGTAACAGCTTGTAGGGCCAGAGCTGCTGTTCTGCTATGTCAACCTGAATTAAGACACTCTTGAGGCCGGCAAGGATGGAATATGATCATACGTTTTACTTAGAATATCACAATGTGGTGACATCAAAGTCAAAATGCATTAGCGGGCATGTAAGAGACCACCAGAAAAACTGAAAGAAGGAGAGCATTAAAGAATTTTGAAGAGCACATGTAATTTGAGTGGTGTGGATCGCTTCAACATGGAAGACGTGTTTTAAACCCCATAAAAGTCAAGCTTCCTTCCTGCTGAAGTGGCTCTGAGAAAGACATTGAAAAAAAGTAAAAAAAAAGAGTCACCTGGTTGAATGGCGCTGTCCAGGACTTAGCCAAACTTCAGTCAATCAAAGGATATTACAGTTCCTGATAACCAGTTGGAAACTGATGCAGCAAGAACATCATCCAGTTTATTTTCCATTGTCTGTACAATGGCTGGCAGGATGTTAGTTCATCTTTAACACAATGTTTACTAATGCTTACATTTGGAAACCTCAACCTGGCTAGCTAGCAGCTAGCTAGCAGAAGTCAGCAGAAGGGGAGTTTACAGACTGGCGAGTAGATGACCTCATCCTGATGAATGTCTTGCAGCCACACACCACCACCGTCCAAAGCCAACCACAAAAAGGCACCGCCAACACTTCCAAAAGAGCATAAACTAGGCACAACTTTAGCGGACCTGACAAAGGGGCAAGTGGAAGTGTCTGCGTAATAGATTTAAACCCATGCTACTGAATCTTTGATTTGTTTTTTTCACTGGTTTGATGCCTGTGGCTCCATTTGAAAAAAGGTTGTGTATTTTTGTGCAGTAATCAGAGTTCAGATACAATTGAATCAAAGTAAACAGTGAGTGAATTATTACAGTTATACTCTCAGTTAGACCTGAACAGACTTTTCAATGGCATTAAAGTACAAATCAGTGGCATTTTATATAATCAGTTAAAACCTTACACACCTTCTTTCCTAAAGCTATGCTTTGACATAGTGGCCAAACTCTGAAATTACAACTTCCAGGTCTGTCACATGATGCCACTGGGAATAGAAAGACTTCTCACAGACTTGACTTGAAAGAAACGTCTGTAAAATAGTAGATACATTTTTTTTGAGCATCACATTCCCTCACAAAATGGCTTGTTTTACACACTGAGATGGAAGGTCATACATGTCCAGCAGTCATTCCAACACACTCAAAGAGAAGCGTGTCCTGAGTCTGCCACGTGTGCACACACACTTCGGTGCAAATGTCACAGTCAGTCACTTGGTTAGGATTTGTTGGTGGTTTCACACAATGTGATTTAACAATCCCACAGAACAGGTGTGTATTTGCTGTCAGTGGTGCCAACTTGTGACTTTATTTCTCACACGCTAGGGGCAAAGGAATGCTGGGGGCAAATCTAATAACCTTTTCCAATTAAAACAATTGGCAACACCACATTTGATTAATGAAGCTGGAGAGAGCAATAACACAACATGAACAAGCTTTTCCAGTCATAAGAAAGTAAGCCGCCCTTCATGGAAGGGATGAAAGTACATGATGTCAGCTCAGTAACAATGGTTTCAACGTATGGTGTGTGTCAGAAACAAAAATGAGTGATGGACTGACAGTCAGTATATTTAAGGGTTTGGGATGCTTCATGCTTCAACACAAAGTCTACCATGTCAGAATTTCTTTTACATTTGTTTGTCTGGCCTGACAGCGTTCTGGAGACCAGAATACATCCTGACACTGAACACTGACATTTTCTTTTGCTGTTTGCTGGTTACAAAACATTTTTCAGTCAACCTTTTTCTGCAACTCTCAACAAGTCCTATACTGGATTTCAATTTCCTGTCCAAAACAATGATAATCAGTCTGTGCTTTCCCAGTGCAGTCATCAGAAATAAGGCTGGAATTGTAGGTTTTCGCAAACCATGGATACGTTTCATGTGTACATTTTTAAGTAGCAGTTATGTGGAAAATTACGTTTCAACAACCCTGCGTGTAATGTGTAGTTAGGTAGTTTTGGTAGTTTTGGGGGCAAATCCCCTCTGGAAACACATGGATGTCTTTATTTACGTGCCTGGGTTGACAGCTACTGCAAATAAACTGAATGTAAACAAGAATGTAGTAAATGCATATGCATAATGAGAAGTATAAACATACAATGAAATTAACAATTTATAAAAGAGAGTGAGAATATAAGAAGACTGATCAATCTCAGAAAAATAAGATCTCAGCAAATAAGAGTATTCTTAAAATGTTGAACTATTCCTTTAAGCTTTGATTTGTCACCTCCTGATTGGACAGTGAAACCTCACTTGGGTAAACAGTGAAGATGGGACACTCTCACTGTGGTGCTACATTGTAATTCAGTCTGCTAAAATCTGTCAATTGTTTACATTGTGCAACTTTAAAAATACACACACTGATCCATAGCATATAATTTAACACAACTGTCTTTGCATTGGATTGTTCCAGTGTGTTGCCCTGAAAATGCCCCGTCATATTTAGCCTCTCATTACTCAGAGAGCAGAGATGGATGGAAGGAGATCGAAACAAGAGAGAGGCCACAGCGCAGTGGGAGAGGAGTGTGAGAACAGATAAACAAGAGGAATGAGACACCTTGATTTATAGCGGAAGAGGGAAGGAGTCAGGCCTTGACGTTTACGAACCTGACGAGCCAGTTCTGTTCTTTTCTCCTCTCTGTTTTATTCTGTCACTTCAATCATCTCCCCAGCTCTGTTCCTGCACTCGGCTGCCAGTCAATTAAGGCAAATGCCAGCAGGAAGGGCGGAGACATGATCAATATTTTACGAAAGCAGCTCAGCCAGACAGACAGAGTGGCGGTGGTGATGTCAGAGACGGGAAAAACACACAGACACAAAATAGAAAGCTCCAGAGCTAAACAAAGAACAGCCTTTCCACATCTGAGTCCTATCAGACTGTGAGAATATAACCAGGGGATTTGAAGATCTGTGGTTAAATTGGATTTATTAGATCTTTGCTGCTGGTTCCTTGATGTATAATCTGAGGAGTTGAATCAGTGGTTGGGACTGCTGGTATTGTACTTGAGTAAGAGTAGAACTGCATATAAGTGGTTAAAAAAAAAAATCTGTTCTTCAGCTTAGTTTAATTGAGCTCCTCACGCTTCATAAAGTTTAACGTTTAGATCTTTAATGAGTGAGAAAATCAAATCTGGAATTTACATTATACAACCACAGAGGGATGAAACTGCCGACCTCATGATCTGACACGTCCCTAAACTTTGGTTGATAATCACTCATTAATATGGGGCCTCTAGTAAAATGATCTCATCATTTTTTGCCATACTAGCAGCATGACTCATGGTATGGTATGGCATGGTAAAGTCGGTCTGTCTGTGGGTCAGTCCCGGACTTTGTTAAGACTTAAACATCTCATTTAGGGCTGGCATGATAACAATAAAATACCCACTTTTAAAATAAATATGTTTGTTTCATAACTTCACTGTGTGATGACCATACATAAATTGTGTAATTCATTAAAACAACACTGACTTTTGGTTTCACACGTGACACAAAAGCCCTGTTTCCACCGAACTGTATGTTACAGTTCAGTTCAGCTCGGTACGCTTATTTAGTTTCCACTGTAAAAAGATGTGGATGGTACTAATGGAACTGTTCCATACTGTCCCCATTTTTGGTCACCCTTCTGTTTGGGTACCTAGTACATAGATCTCTTGCTCAGGGTGAGTTGTAGCTGGTTTTGTGACCACTGGCAAGTTTTACATTAGTAAACTAGAACTATAAAACTGAAGGATGTTTTGCAGCAGCTGTAGTCTGAGAAAGAAATAACTTAAGTCACTGTAATTTTTAAGGTGGATTGTTTCCTTGTTGTGTTACTCAATGTATGAGCTGACGACGTGAATCCATCAACACACCTTAAATTTCAACTGAATTTTGTGAACTGTATTTATCCCAATCCTCACTCAGAGAAAAAAAAGCGCTGTGGAGCGTTGTTCCTGTGGGCTTCGGCAACACTAAACCCCTGCGCTTGCCTGAGAAGGACTAAATGCACAAACCTTCTAGAGAGACTCTCACTCTAGGCTGTTCTATTTTGTTCTGAAAATGTTGGCATGCGGCCTCGTTTTGTCGACGATAAACAAGGTGCAGACTGATAAAGGAGGAAAGACAGTGAGTGCTGGACGGAGCAGTGAGTGACAACAACCCTGCCCGCTTGAAAGAGTACTGTTTGCGGTAGAAACGCTAGGGTCTAGGTATCATGTTTGAAGGGTTACTCTGGTTCCAAAGATACCATACCGGAAGTGTTTGGTGAAAACGAGGCAAAACTTCGGTCTCTTATGTGAAAGTCCACTATACAGAGACTTTCTCACTCTCTGTACCACATTAGTTGCTCTCAGCATTAACTATTACCAAGGATAGTTTCACAATTGAGTTAGCTGAAAGTGTGGTGCATCACATAAAGATGCTAAAGGGTGCCTGTGGCGTTGACATCACATGCTGAAGGGTGTGATAAAGTAACAGTATTTGACGCCCTGCGAATAAAAATGGTCTGGTAATAAAGGTACATGTCACCCTGTGCTGTTGCATTGATGTGTTAGTGACTGATGTGTGGATGACAATGCAGCTGTATCGGACAGAGCTATAAGGCTTTGGCGACACAGACAATATTTGTTAGTAGGATCGATTCATTGGTGGTTTTGGTCTTTTCATGACATTTGTTGACAATAACAAAAGTATAGCCTCATACTGTGACATCCTTTATTTGCACTGCATCTTCTCTTCAGCACAACTGAACTCTTTCAACAACTTGTTTTTATTCTCCTGAGTAAACATAGAGAAAACATGGACGTGTAGTTTGGATAACAGAAAATGTCACCCGAGGACTCACTGACTTTAAATGTGTTGGCCATGTGTGTTGGGGAGAAAAGGCACATTTGGTTGTAGCGTCAGTGCATCATCTGCTGGAAAAACAGGAGATGAAAGACAACGAAGCAAATTGAAAAACTGGCACAAAACATCAAAACAGTTTATCTGGCATGATCTTGACATCACTACCATCACAGAGGAAGTGCACTCATCTATTTTAGTCATTGGTTTTCCAGATGGGCAGGGCCGGGTCAAACAGAGTGGAACAATAGGTGTCACCATCAGGCTAAAAGAAAGGAACAGATCTGTGGTGCAAAAAATACAAATCCTGTTGAATTAATGACATAAGTTACCACTGCATCTTTTAAAGGGTCAGTTCACTTACATCATATATAAAACATATTTTCTCATTTATAGCTATTCAGCGATGCAGAGACTTTCAGATGTGAGAAATCTGACGTAGACCGGGAATATTTCTTGAGTAGAGAGCAATATTTAAGCAATATTACACAAGAGGGAGTGCTGTTGTCCTGAATATCATCATGGCTGTGATTTGGTCGTGGGCACGAGGCCGCAGGCTTTTATACAACAGTATACAAGCGCCATTTATTAGTTAATAGGAAAAAGCAACAACAGATTATGACTACACGTCTACACGTCACCACAGGCCATCTACTATCATGGAGCCTAAGTTTATCTGTATGTTTCCATTTATTGTGCAACCAGTGAAATGACAGTTGCTTTGGCGCCGCACATGTTGCACATGCTGATGAGTTAACACTTGATCAGACAGTTTGTTGTGACATCCTCTGATGTCAGATGAGCATACCTGGAGATCTGCAGTGTCTTATCTAGGTTTCATTCCTTCCCCTTCCTCCTTTCCTCACGACCACTCATAACTATACTAAAATGTCATTTGTGGAATATGTGCAGTTTGTGCAGTTTTGATCCTTAATGTAGGCTAATTCACAGCTAACATAATTAATGGTTCACAACACCTGTAAAGTGGAGAGATGCATACATTGTTAAGTCCCAGTGCTGTTATACTCCATATCAGCACTCAGGGAATATCTTTTGTCCAATCAAATGGCTTGGACAGAGCTAACTGTATAATATTTGAGATCACTCTCTTAGCAATTTTAAACCAAACCAACCTAATGTGGTTTGGTTTAGGTGCGAAAACCAATCGGTTGAGGTTAGGAAAAGATCGTCAGCTCACGTACTGCGTCACTTTAGAAATGTTGATATGATATAAATGAAACATACATTGCCAGCATTTTCTTCTGGCCGGCTGTCCAAACAAACCAATATCTGCTTTGAAGGTAAGTCAAACTGTGACTGCAGTATCTATGATTGTGATTGTAAAGGTGGTTATCCAATCAGCAGCAATCCACTCTATTTCCGGCTGTGTTTATCAGTTGGGCGAGGTAGTTCCTGCACTGGTCAGTGTTGCATTGGCAGGTATGGAGGCTGCGCTCCACCCAATGCAGTAATGTAAACTCTGGCTTAAACATCAACCAGGAGTCAACACACACTGCCTGAAGCTGCCTTGACCTCACGTTTTTCACTGCTGTCAAAGGCAAACAGACCTGCCTGTGTCAGAGCTTTTTAAACACTGAAGGATGTGACGATGACCAGATCTGTGAGTGTCTGTGTGTGAGAGGCATTGTGGGGGAAACAGTGACCACCACAGAAGAGATGGCATGACATCCTTTTTCAGCAGATTTCAAAATATTCCAAGAACGAAATGAGCCAACACTTCAGTGTGTGTGTGTGTGTGTGTGTGTGTGTGTGTGTGAACACAAAAACAAGTTCCCACAGGTGGGTGGTATTAGAGCTGAGCACCGACAACTTATCAATCATCTTCCACAGGAATTAGAGACACGTAATGATGCCTTACACTTTGTGAAATGCACACACACAGGCCATAGGCCCCTCAAATATTTGCTTTTTTATATTTGCTTCATAGAAGACATAAAAGGTTCGGGGGCACTTCTGTATATCCCGTCTTACCGAATAGATCTGTGTAATGTGAACTAAATGAGGAAGTTGACTTAAATTTGATGAGATAAGTAAAGAAGCAGATTAGAGTTTAAAGAGTGCAAAGCTATTTAATGGCTGTCAGACTTGAGATTTATAGATTTGAAGGAAGAAGAAAAGCCGCAGCTGCTTCCGCTGATTTTAAAATTCCATGTCAATGATATATTTAGAGAGCTACCTTTATTTTGAAATCGTGGTAGCCAGGTGTTACAAAACAGCTGTGGACAAAAACAAGCCCACCTATTCATCATGCTGGCAGGGTGGGTTTTTCATTACGAAAAGGGGACAGGGTTGGGAAGTCTTACAAAGTATACTGTGGCCTCAGATTTGGCAGCTAATTACATAAAGACACCATTTATGATTATTTAGAAAGTTGAGGGATGGGCTGCTGTGGCAGGTTTACAACCACATTAGTGACACAAGCTGTGATAGGCACATACATGTTAGTAAGGAGTGAAAAAAAATTCACATGAGCTCAATTACAAAAAATAAATAAACCACAAAATATGTTTGTATTTAATTTTTTGTAAGGCTCACTACTTTTATAAAACAGCTTGGAGCTGCAGTTTTTACCAAATGTAGCTAAAACAGGTAAAACGAAAGCATTTATTTGGGACTATTGTCATCTGCGGATTAATACACATTTAGTGCTCTCCTGAGTAGTTATGACAGCAGGGTGTTGTATGTAAGGTTGATTGAAACAAACACAATGTGTGCTCATTGTAATAAAGGAACAGTTCTTGTTAGGAGCAATTCATTGTTGGTTTTGGTCTTTTCATGGACTTTGTTGGCAAGCATGCTAACAATGCTTATGACAACAATGTAACACCTACTTGGCTTTGTACCTGCTTTTGCTGTGCAATTAATCACCTGGCTAGAGGAAGTGAGTTAATTACATTTGATAGGCACTATTCAAATGAGAGTGACAGGAAATAACACTCCCAATCCTCTTTAGGATGACAGCTTATTTAACATATATCCAACAAACGAGCTACCTGGAAGTGAACAGGAATTGTGCTCGAGTAACTCTGTAAATCTCCATCCATCCATTTTCATCTTCTTAACCAGGGTTGCCCAGGAGGCATCCTGATAAGGTGCGCAAACCACCTCAACGGACCCCTTTCGACGTAAAAGAGCAACGACTCTACTCTGAGCTCCCCCCAGATGTCCGAGCTCCTGACCCTATCTCTAAGGCTGAGACCAGCCACCCCACAAAGGAAACAAATTTCGGCCTCTTGTGTCCACGATCTAATTCTTTTGGTCACTACCCAGTGTTCATGACCATAGCTGAGGGTTGCGATGCAGTTGGACCAGTAAATTGAAAGCTTTGCCTTCCAGCTGAGCTCCTGCTACACCATGAAGGTCCAGCGCAACACCCGCATCACTGCAGACGCCGCATCAAACTACCTATCCATCTCGTGAACAAGACCCCAAGATACTTGAACTCCTTCGCTTGAGGCTGTAACTCTCTTCCAATCCGGAGGGAGAACTGCCACCTAATACGGTGGAGGGGTGTTGTCCATGGCTAACAGCCCCTGGTAGGATCTCCCAAAGCAAAGTGGTCCCAGGGGAGGGGCCAGACAGAGCGATTCGAGAAATTCTTGATGACATGGCATACTTGGACATTGAGTACCTTGCCCGGTATGGGGACACCAGGCCCCTCTCCTAAAGCCAGCCCTTGGGGGGAGCTTGCCAGCGAGGGTCTGGTGGCTGGGCCTTGGGCCATGGGGCCATTCAGAGCATATGTGTTGTCTGGACCTTAACATGGAGATGGCTGAGCCAGCAGCTAGCAGCTAATGATGCTAATCTCATAAACAACGGCAAAAGTGCTGACAGAGCTAATGGTGGTAACCACTGAAGAATTCATATAAATCTCGTCAATAATGTGAATGTGTATTTTCAAATACTGAAATATGCTTAAAACTTGTAAACCTGTGCACTGATTTGGTCCAGAGAAAACCATCTGATGCACATTGCGTTTCTAGTTGCATGCCTGTATCCACTGAACCAGATAGAGATCCACTATTATTACTGTACATGGTGACGTCTCTGGAGAAATGACACATAGAACCATGAGTGATTTTACAGATGATGCTAAAAGGAGCAACAGCTAGGCTGCACATCTGGAAGGGAATGATGTGTGTGTGTGTGTGTGTGAGTGAAAGACCAGGCGAAAGGGCAGGCGGCATGCAGGATGTTCACTCTGGCTCCAGCTTCATCAGCGTCACCAACACATGAATAGAGGGAAACAGATGCTGCCTCTCGCTTTCCTGACTGCCACTTCCTATTACCTCTGCAGCATGTGTGTTCATACATGATGAGTGTGTGTGTGTGTAAAGCATTTTTAAAATGGAAAGGAAAGTTACATTTCATTTCCCTTTCTGGTCTCTCACTCAGCATTGATGGAAATGTTGGTGAGTGTGTGTGAGGGGGTTAGAAAGAGCCTAATTTCCAGTTTCTAATCAGCTCAGCCAAACTACTTGGTCAACTATTACTCCTCAAGCAGGTCATCCAGGTGCCGTGCCTCCAAACCTGACATCACTTAACTCAGTGGTCGCTAAGAATTTCAATGATTTGCTGATCACTTTTTAAGTAACAGACCTGGAGCATATTGCACCAGCTGCTCTTAAAGGCATGGTTGCACAGTGAGCAATATTTACAGATAAACTCCCAAGGATGTTTTTTAACGTACAACTGGCATACAACAAGAAGACACTGAACTGAACAATTATGATAGAAATGCTGGATTTTCTTTTTCACTGTCTTTGCCTGTTTGAATGTATTAATGCATCACTAGATAAAATGGGTTACACTTCAGACTAGTTCATTAATATTTACACCTTCAAATTGCCTTGTGTAACTGCTGTGTAGCTGAAAAAAGCAACACAGAGCTAACGTTAGCTTGCTAATATAGAATCTGTGTAAAGGATTTGAGTTTGAAGAGTAAAAGAGGTAACAGGATATTAATCCTGACACCTGAAACAGGTGGTAATGCTCCGGAGGTTTATTACTTAGAGCGCCTCCTGTCACATTGTCACATTAGTTTTATTTATTCATTTGATATATTGTTGTAAAAATATGACGATAGCCACTTTAATGGGGGCAACCAGGCGGTAAAATCCAGGGCTGAAAAATGAGGCCAATGTGGACGTTCCAAAAACTGCAGTTCTTCGAATGGCCACTTGAGGCTGGCTCCAGGAGTGAGTCAATCCCTACAGTAACCCCATATTAAAATGTTTACAGCCTGGTACAAAAAACGGTTTTGGTCTCTATAGCTAATGTCCTCGTTCATGACAACTGTGCGGGGGTGAATTTATAACTCACTCATTTAAATGGTATTTAGGCTTATAGTCATGCATACTTGAGGGTGTGGCTACTATGGGCGACAGGTGGGTGCTGTCTGGTGACAAGTTGCCACCATGGTAACAGTGTTGGTTAGGCTCCGAGGTATGGTTGGTGCCACAAGTTCAGCAACTCCTCTGCATGTAAGGGCAGAAACACGAGCAGTCTTGCAAAACATTGAGTGAAAATGCATCACATACTGTTCTCAATCGCCTCGACTGTAATTCATCTCCCGTTACCCCATCCACCTCAGGTATGTTATAGTTTATAAGAGTAATTCGTTCAGGTTGCTAAATTCTAAACAATGCTATAGCAGACTGTTAATTGATATACTGTACTAACATGCATAGAAAATGAAGCAATGTTAATTCTGTTCTTATAGCTTATTTTTTTTCTCTTAAAAACCAAACAAACAAAAAACGATAAGAGCACCGTGTAAGTACCAGATTGACAAGCAGTATCGGTAAGAGCAGTAGTATCGTTAAAAACTTCCATCCCTAAGCAATACATATTAAGTTTCTCAAGTAAGTTCACTTTGTTTTAATGTTTTGGTTTTTTGCTAGCGAAAACAATCATTAGCATTATCAGTTAACCATAGACTGTAAATCCACTGTGCCAACCAAGCTAGCATCTAGCATTAGCTCCACCTCTTGTGCAAATATGGTCACCTCTGATTCCAAAAACCCAACATGCATACCTGTCAAGTTTTGGATTTGAAAATAAGGGAAATTTTTCGGCGCCCACGCTGTCGACACTAACCTTGCGACAACTGCCACCCAGGCTACTGCAGGTGGCAGTTCTCGCGAGGCTAGTGACAGAGTTCAGTTTGGAGAGGCAGAGGAATGTTTTTTTTTTTCATAAATTATATTATAATACAGGAGATTTACGGGAAAATACTAATACGGGAGGATGGTGGGAAAGAGGGGTAAAATACGTAGTTTCCCGGCCAAAACGGGAGACTTGACAGGTATGAGTGGGAGCATTATTTGATAGGGTGGTATTGGACTATCAAAATATGCTACCCCTGAAATATTGATTAAAAATGTTAAAATGATACGTCTAAATATGCTGCCATTAATCCTACAATAACACCCTATCAAAATATGCTCCCACTACTCAATGCATTCATGTAAGACTACTAATCACCTCACTGCCACTGGACTATCAAAATATGCTCCCCCCCCACAACACCACTCTAAATGCGAGGCAATCAGAGGTCTGAAATAAAAAAAATAGAATAAAAATCAACCAGCCACCCTCCCCTGACAAGTCCCTCCATAAGTAAAGAACAGTCCCTTCATAAGTAAAGAACAGTCCCTAAAGTGCGGTGAGGTTTGTGGGCTGTTAACTGCCACAAGAGTGAAATGTGAACAGCTAGTTTCTCCTCTGACACGCCACATACTTGTGTGCCGCCACGGCTCGGTTGTCCAGGTCCTACTGGGCAGTCATGACACCAACGAAAGACGAAATTACTGGACATGGAGTTGGACTTCTGTGTCGCCGGTAAGCCGTTATCTTGCACCGCAGAGCACTATGAGCCTCCACCGTATTCCTCTCTGTGATCTCCGTTCAACCCACAACCTCCAGGATTAGCCGTTCCTTTCTGCTGATGGTTGAAACATGATAATAGGGTCGCCCCAGCGCCCACTCCACTAACTTGACGTGGAAATGAGCGGTAGTCTAGAAAACTGTCGAGTTTTGTTTTGTTTGGGGTTTTTTTGGACGAGCGCCCTCACATAGATTGCGCCCTGGGCGGTCGCCCACATTGCCCATAGCAAAACCCGTCCCTGGGTGTACAGGAAATCTAAAATAACCACTTGTCAACCAGACCCGCTGTCAACACTAACCTCGCAACAACTGCCACCCAGGCTACTGCAGGTGGCAGTTCTCGCGAGGCTAGTGACAGAGTTCAGTTTAGAAAGGCAGGGGAATGTTTTGTTTTTTTAAATATTATAATACGGGAGATTTACGGGAATATACTAATATGGGTGGATGGCGGGAAAGAGGGGTAAAATACGGTAGTTTCCCGGCCAAAACGGGAGACTTGATAGGTATGAACATGGTGATGGTTAAAATGCCACATTAATACTTTATACAGGAGTCCACAAATCAACAGGTGACTTACGTTTATTATTCGTATGCAGCTTCTGCGTGCAGCCAAAATTTAATAATTACTAGTCTGAAACATGTATTACTAAGAATTCAGGAAGGCCTGTCCACAAAAACATAATGGATGTACAAACAGCTGGTGCAGTCATTTCAATAAATTCAGTTTTAATAAAGCAGTAAATCAGATATCTTAACAGTGTTTCTCAAAACTTAGAGCTTAGTGTCTGTTGTTTAAATGCACTGACTGAGAACAAAGTGACTTCATTAACTGAGGAATTATCTGTGCACTAAAATCCCTTCAGAGGAAACTACTCTTGCAGCCTCTGTCAAATACCTCTGCAACCTACTTTCTGTGTCTTGACATGCCAGTTCTTGAACTTCATCATATATAGACATTTGAAGCGATTATTTATGTCGTTATCATAAGTTATGAAGCTGCAGTCCTTGCCAAGACTGAAACTGAGACACTCCCTGGTTAGCTCACCATAGGGCTCATCCACTGTGGTGCAGTATCAGGTTCAGAGAGACTCTCCTCCACTTTCACAGAGAATGAAAGAATGTGATTGTAGATTAGCTCAACAGGGAGGATGTTAGGAAGCAGGAGGCAATCATTAACCTCCGGTTCCTATCCAGCTATGGATTTCAGACTCACTCTGAATTCCTCTCACACAAAGTTCCTTCTCTCTCGGTTATTCTGTTGTTTTTTGCATGTTTCTTCTTGCTGCCTTTCTCTTTCCTAAAAGCAAAAACTTTTAACATCTTACATTGATTATACTGTGTAGTGTAAGAGGACAGTGCAGATGGGCTGAAAGTTTATGCACGAACACGTAATGATGAATTTTAAATACTTTGTTTTGAGAGCATTCAAACTGAATGTATGTAGTTCGAATTTCACTTTTGAAATTTCCAGAAATTTTAAAATTTCAAAAAGTTTTTCTCTCTTTTCACAAATCTGAATTTGTGGGCCCAAAAAAGGTTAAAGTGTCAGCGGATTACAGTCGCTCATAGAAACATGATTTTTGGATCATGTGACAGAACATGACCTGTTAAGACACTTTTGGTGTCTGGATGTCACCAATTTGATTGGATTTACTTCATTTTCAACTTGATTTGTTTTTGGAAAAACAAAACAAAACAAAACAAACAAACAAACAAACAAACAAACAAACAAACAAACAAACAAACAAAAAACACAAACACTTTTTTTTATAGTTTTTTTTGTAGATCGCCAAAACCTGATATACCTACTTGGGAAATTCATAGATTCGGATGGACATTAGTCAAATATTCCATTGCTAAATTTGCTTAAATTTCAACATTTGTCCAACAATTTATATCTCTAAATTGTCCGTAGGTGTGAATGTGAGTGCGAACCGTAACAGGATAAGTGGTTACAGAAAATGAATGAATGAATGAATTAGTCTAGCAGTTTGGTGTCCTGTTGTTTATAAGACTCCAATTTATTTTTTTTTCTTTTCACACCCACAGAAATGGAACTATTCCACCAATCCTCTAAAATTTGTGTCTGCACCTGGATCAGTATAAATGATATTTCAAAATTTTAAAGCTAGACTCATGTCTAATAGGTAGTGATGTCACAATATTAACTTTGATACAGTACCTTAAAAAATATTGATCATCGATACCATTTTCAATACCACAGGGAAAAATTTATGTTGAGGTGATAAAAGTTCAGTTTTTTATTGAAATATGAATACAAGGCTGTAACATGATAAAGACTTTTCTTGGTTAGCAGCAGAATAAGAAGGTGCAGCTTTTCCTAGTGTGCCCATACTCTGAAAAATAAATTAAAACTGTTTTAAATATTGAGAAATTATATGCATCAACACATTCCTATTTCTGACAACACTACTACTAGTTTCACGCTATTTGAATTAACCAAGAGCAACTCATGATTGAAAGGGTGTCAAATTTTGCAGAATTACTTAAAGGTGATAGGTACATATGTCCTTTACATATTGATGGAATTCCATGATGTGATTAGAAATGATGACAATTCCTATCAAATAGGCCTTGCCTACAAGAGTTTGGCAATGGATTGTTATGAAACACAATAAAAATAATTATCAGAAAACAAATAATTTTGCCCCCAGTCAAGGCAAATACTGTCTGGGTCAAATCTGGTAAGGACTGGATGAAATTTGCACTGGTGAGTGAAAAAAGTTTAGATCAAAGTTTTATGTAGACATTAATGAAGGTGGCCAATACATGTACAGGAAATTCGCGCCAGCCACCAGCCAAACGCTGATAAAATATGTGGCTGCTAGATTTTCTTCACTCGCCAAAAAAAACTACTGGTAATCTATTGAGTGTCTGGTAGATTTTGCTATCCAGATTTTGCAGGTAGACGAAAAAGTTAATTTCCAACAGTGCATCCATCCCTCACAACTTTGGTGTATTTGGTCTCACTTTAAGGGGAATAAAAATATGCCGCTTGGGCAAAATCAACCAATGGGTCGCAGTGGGTCCAACAACTAAGGACTTTGACCCACGAGACCAGTGTTTGTGTCACACGTGAAACCGAAAGTCAGCAAGTTATTTTGTCACGAATCATTAGTCATGTGAGTCGAGTCATGTCGACAATGATGTTCTCCTAACCCTAACCAGGTAGTTCATAGACAGGTGAGTCGACTCACATTACTTATCGTAAACTCCCTCTGCATCAACACACAATACAAAAGGCTGCCCCCGGTGTCATCATGATAATGCTGGGGGATTCTGCCAAGCATTTAAATTTGCATGTAGGGATGAGATCATGAGGGCGATAATGTGCTTTCAGGTATGTGGATGTGATAACCACACCAATAACTTCCTTGGTCCATTACCTAACCTTCCACATATATATTCACTAAAATCTGTTAACTACTTGTTAAGACCTCAAGACAAGCATGCAAACAAACAGACATGAAGGGGAACAATAACTAATAACACGCTACATGCCTCATATCCTTCAGCTCCCAGGACATCCCAAACAACAATTTTCAGGATTCTTCCTGTGCGACATCACAAAGGCAAAACATTTCTCATGATGACAGATCCTGTTGGAAAGTCACATCATATAAAGCACGGATAATATACTCTTGTTAGTCATCATGCCTTAGTGAAAAGGTTTGCTTTGTAGTGTTAAGACCTTCTAAAATAAATGCATATCTTCAAAGCAGGATGCCAATATTTTTAGGGACTTCAGGGAAAAGCAGCCAAATGTTAATGTTTGACTGAACTGTGATGTTTTGTTTCACAGTCACCTGAAAATAGATTTAGTTTCCTGTAAAGCCAGTTACAAAATATACACAAGACAGTGTGACAAATCGAATCCCTAAGCAGGTCGGTTAAAGCTTAATGTTTCTCATACAGTGAGTGCTGATTTTATAATCTGACGCACTGAAACTGTGCAGGCTAAGTGACCAGAGGTATGTGACCCCTCTGTCCACCCCCACGTTTCTATCCAGGTTGTGCAGTTTGCCTTTGATCCTGAACTACCGAGTCAAACCATTACAAGGTCAGAGGGTCCACTCCGTGCATTCCACTGCCTTTAATAGGTCACTACTACAAGACTTCACACGGAAAAAAAGAGAGACCTGGGATGAACAAAATCATTAATTACAGGAGGTTGTAGCAAGAAGAAAAGGTCACATAATCTGTTCCTCCTTCTGTGTTTTTTTAATAACAGCTTTTAGTATGACTGAGCCAAGTATCACTTAGTGTTTGTTTCAGGTCACACCCTTCATACATCCACTGAAAATCCAGTTACCTGTGTTTTCTCTTGCGACAGATTAATACCGGCAGTAAATCAAGCTTTCCTGTCATGGCACTGTAACTTAGTGTTAATGACCTGGGAGACACTTGGATTTCCAGGTGATGAGGAAACCGAGGGAACAGTCTGAATACAATGTAGTAGTTATGTAATTGTAGTGACAAAGCCAGCATATCATTAAGATGATGAAATCAACCACACAAACACCTGATGTAAAAAACCAAGTCCTCATACACCAGCATAATAACCACTTGTGTATCAATTAGTCATTTGGTTTTATGTTGAATTTGTGAAGAAAATGTTTTTCTCGCCCCGCCTCCAGTGAACAAAGAATCCAAAAATGGAGAAAATTCGTAATGAACTGACAACAACAGCAAAACCATATCAAAACAGCTGTTTACAAACTTTCACACAACTCATGCAGTATAATCTTAGCCTCATTTATCCAGTCGTATGTTTATTATTTCCCAAACAGACAGCCCTTTCCAAAGGGGAACTGAACGGATAGTGACACTTACTTATACTCTCTCCAAGGCCAGGCTCTGTTTTAATAATTTACCTTGCTGAACATGGGAGCTGCCAGTCTACAGCTGCCTAGATCAGCAGTTTGTGTTATTGTGTGACGTTAGTGAAACAAACTAACCCTTTAAAACACCAAAGACACTCAACCTAACTGATCTAGGCACCAGTAGACTGGCAGCTCCTGCGTTCAGCAGGGCAAAATGACTGTTTTTGTCAATGGAGCCTTGCATTGAGGAGAGCATAGATGAGTTTTAATTTCTGTTCACCAAAGGCATGGAAGAAAAACGCTTTCTTTATGAATTCCAGGTAACACAAGGTGAGTAATTGACATACAAGGGATCATTTACGGGGTGAGGTATTCCTTCATTGATGAAAGAATGACCATGTTTTAAAACAATCCATACAGCTTTTCTGAAGGTGTTCAGGGCACAAAGTGAATGTTTGATGCGCCACGCTGCTTTCAAAGTCAATGGACAGACCTGAGTGAGCCAAATAGATGGGACTTTGCTCTAGGTGGTGCGAACTGAGATGAGGATGATTCAGTGTGTGTTCCAACTTTAGCAAAAATATGTCTACTTCATAACCATACAGATATGTGGGGAAAATGAGACTGACTGAAGGAAAATAAAAGAAAGAACTTCTTTGGGAGTTCTGATGTCAGTGTGAGCTGCCACACTTATACACAAAGATACTCCACACACACAACGGTCAGTGCATACACTGCTACGTTGTTCATGTTTGTTTGCTATTCTGGAGGTTCTGATTGTATCCGAGTGGCCTTCACCAGCTGATGGAGTTTACAGATTTTGTTTTTCTGAGCACTTCAAGGACTCGTTTATGTTGTCTCCAAAACCACAATCACATCATGTAATTACATCAGGTATGAGTTGGAACCTCTTATATTTAATCAGTCAGAAAGTGTTGACTTTATGTAACAATGTGGAGCAAAAGTTGCCAAGATGCTCAGAAAAGTTGAACATCTGCAATCATTTTAGGTCAGGTTAGGAATGTTGTCATTGCCACTGCTATTTTGATCCTTGCCTCTGAGACAGTTGGTATTTATGCGGTCACCAGATGTCACTTATCAGAAAATGTGGTCATTGAAAGCGTCTGAACCAATGACCCTATAACCGATAACACCAACTGACATTTGAATATCAACAACATAAAACATTTTCATTCAATTATAATGTAATAAACAGAACAGACTGTGAGAACCGTCAGCACCGTCTAGCTGTGACTTATTTGATATGAGAAAGCTCCAACCCAGATAATTACATGATATGAGTGAGGTTTTGGAAGCCCAGTGAAGAACTGACTCATTACAGAGAAACACACAAACACACACAGGGACGTCACTACACTCCCACTTAAGGCAGCGACTCTGCAGTCCAGGACAGACATCCTCCTAAATAAATAAAAAGTCACCATTAAAATGAATATTAATATTTTATTAGTGCCAACTGTGCAAGACAATAAAAACAGAGTCATGTTTAAGCATTTATGGGTCAACTGGAAAAATAAACAGCACCAGCGTAGTTCAAAGTAGTATCAAAATAGATCTGGGCTACATGCACATGCACAACTGCATGCATGCACACACATATCTATGTATTCTAAACATAAGCAGTATAAAGATACTCTGGTGGAAATCTGGTTTAACAGCACCCTATAGGACCTGAGCAGCAACTTTAGATGATCTGCAGTTTGGATTCATGTCGATATGGACCCTGCACAGAGTCCTCTCATGACATTTGCTGCAGTTTAATAGTTTCCTTATGTAAGTTAGTCACCCATTTGGTCCCAGATCAAAAATAAAAAATAAAATAAAATCACCCGATTTACATGACTAACAATTGTGGCTTCATATATAATGTAAACATTATATTATTAATGTGCGTTTGATCACTTCACTTGTTCCATCATGTTCCTCTGTCTTCTTCAGGGTCAGATCATTTTGGACTCTCTGGTGTTCCTGAATGGGACGCTGGTCTGATGTCTGGATGACAACTCCCTGAGAGAGAAAGAAAAAATATATGGATAGTTTCAGAGAAGAGATGCAGGAAAATACAGTCAGATATAGTTTAGACTGAATCCATTTTGATCTTCAGCTTCGTTCAATTTTGACCTTGGAAACAGGAACAGGACAAATAAAAACTACTTAACACTAAGTCCAGCTTATTCTGGTTATGGATTCTGTTTCAGATTGTTGGCACATTGAGTAAAAGAACATTATGAGTACAACTGTGCACATCAAAAACTCATTATTACATAACACTGCAGGAATGCGTCTTCATGTTGGACGGACTTCCCCCCCTTGCGTGACCTTATTTCTGCACAGTAGTTACATTTTGTTAATCAGAAAGGTTTTCTATGAAACATAGTCACATTTTTGAGGGCTTCTTTTAGATTTACTAGATAAGTGCATGCACAGTAATATGGATGGGAGCACAGTAGATCAGCACTTCACTTTCAAGACTCTATAAGCAGAATCAAGAAGCTGGGTTCTCAGTGAATCCCTACTTTAGCATACTTTGGAGTGGGTTTCAATTCTGAACTGTTTCTTGGTACCCAAGGCTCCAGACAAGCCAGTGCAGTAACACATAAGTCACAAATAATAATAGTAAAACAGTCGATATGTTCTTGAATCTGTTATACTCAGCTGTAGCAGTTAGTGTGATTTTATTGACTTGACTGTATTTTCTATGAGGTGGCCAATATAAATACAGCAATTTTGTTTATTTTGATACATTTTTTTTGTAATTTCCTCTTTCTGGTGGTCATACTGTTCCAAACCACGGTAAATTTCCCTGGGTTCATGTACTTATTGGTTAGCTTCCTGTATTTGTTTCAGATGATATCCTCACTCCTAACCATAACACAGTTCTTCTCAAACTGGGCCAACATTCACATTCTCAGGAGCTCAAATGACATTTTGCTCATCTGCCAAAACCAAACAACTTGGTGAAATGTGCTTGAGTTACAATAAACCACAAACATTCATGAACACACCCTAACGTTTTTATACCAAATCCATCAGGAAGACAACAATACTGTAGAATCACATACAAACTTCCTGAAAGAAAACACACATAGGTCCTCAAGTAGACAGTACATGTTTTAGCAGCCATTTTGAACTTGTTTTCAATTAGACTGACATGTTTTATTCACTGCTTTTGTGTTGCTGAGCACCTTGCATTTTTGTAGGAGCTGCCTAAACACCTTCCGTTGAAAAAAACCTAAACTCAATGGGAAAAGTGACCAAAGTCTTTGGCGTTTTTTCCCGTTGTCCAGTCAGATGAATTGAGAGGCGGGCCTTTTCTGGAGTCCATGACAACAAGTAGTAGCATATATGGTTTGCGTTAAGCTAGTGTTTGCTCACTTTCAGCATCCCCTCGGTAAGCTGTGACACATATCTGAAAAATTGGAGCCAAAACTATGTTGTAACATTCACCCAAATGTAACATTCCCAACTCATCCTAAAATAAGCCTTGAACCATCCGAAGTCTTGTCCCTGTGACTACTCTTCTGTCTAAAGGGTCTCATACCCACATGGATGTCTGTTTTCCTGCGTCCAACATACTTTTTGGGAACAAACTCTCACCCTCAGTCAGAGCCAGAGCAACTGCCCTTCGCCTGTCTCCATTCTGATGCATATTTCAAGGTACAGAACTGTGACAGGTGATCAGGTGGCTACAAGCTGCAAAAAAAACACTCAGGGTAGGCTTCAACTAAAAAGGCGTTGCTGTGCTGCAACTTGCAAAATGCTTTCTGTCTGATTGGAGCCATACAGTTGTAAGCTCTGAGATATATCAGATGCCACCTTTCTCTTCCAAAGGGACTTTAAAGTTTTCACATAAAAACATTTCATAGCGGACCAATCTCTGTGCCTTTTATTTAAAAAGCTCCGTTCATGCTGCAGACCCCTGAATCTGGTTATTACACAGGACATGACCGCCCTTTTTGTACTCAAAGTGACCTTATCTTTATTGTCAGTGCCACTTTACTCTGCTCCATCAACCTCTTACAGCCCAGCATGCCATGACTCCACATGACATAAACACGGCTTTCCATTCCTTGGATTAAATGTCTGACGTAGACTGTGTTTTGTGGGTATGTGAGGGGGGAGCACATGTGCCTGAAAGAGAGATATGAGTGTGTCTGCGGGTATATATATATTCCTTCTTGTGTGTGTTTGACTGAGTCAGTGTTGATTGGCCTGATTTTCATTGTGTGTTTGAGTCAGTGTGAGTTTGCAGCGATTACCCTGAGCAGGTTAGCTACGGTGGCTTTAGCTGCATGTGGTTGCAGACAGACCCAACCTGATGGTAAACAACCATTCACTGGGGCCAGCGCTCAGTCTGGCTTTCCCACAATACAAGTCTGTGGAGGTAATTCAATGGAAGAATTGACACTATGGTAATGGTGCTCCTTGACACCGGCCCCACATTACACAAGCGTATGGCCAAGTCAGTCATTGCCAGTAAGCAGCACAAGCCTATGGAGCAACCAGTGAGGTGGGCCCCATGCTATTCGGTCCACAGCCTTTAAATGAACTCGAATAATAACATTTATACCCAAAGAAACAAATTCTCAGAGTGATCAGAATGGTTCCAAAGTAAGACAACATACGGCTTAAAAAACACAAAACAACACAGAGCAGTTGGAGAACAATAAATCCCCTGCCACCCACACACAAGCAAGACTAAACAAGAGCAAATAAAAGAAACCTTTGTCACCAGAACATAGAAATGCTCTCACACAATCACTGGACCTGCACAGGGAATGATCTGTATAGTGTGTGTACACATGTGTGTACATATTGGCATGTTGCAGATGCAGTTTCCCTCTGTTGAGGGGGAAACCTAGGATTGTGTAAGCAATAACCATCCCTTGTTGCAACATCTACCTTTGATCTCTATTCAGTCCCTTCATTCCTGCCATCACATCCATCACTCTCAAATTACCCCCCACTAATGCATGAAAAGGGCACTTAACTGAAAAACAATACTGGTTGTAATCTGACAGTGTTGCACGCATGAGAAGATTGACACCATGCCTGTATGTCGAGTATGCAGCTAAGGGGCGCTTAGCTTATCTGAGAAAAAAGAATAGTAAGCAGGGGAACTAGCCTGGCTCTGTATGGTAAAAATAAAAAATATGTCCATCAGCACCTCTCAAGCTCACTAATAATTGTTTAATCTTTATAAAAACAGAAATGTAAAAATGACAATATGGGATTTTACAAGGAACTAGGTACAATAACTATTTCTTGATGAACAACAGCCTTTTAACCAATCCATGTACTTCTGTGGAGTGTCTTTGCTGGTTGCCTGGCAACCTTACAGTAACAAGACCCCAGGAAGTCACTACACAGGGCTGTTATCCACCTGGAAGTGGTTACAGCACATAACTCCAAATGTGACCAAATGGTGGATTCTAACCATGCTATGACTCTAGGGATGGCCATGTCTGTCGGACTGTTGGGCGGTCTGTCTGCTGGTTGGTCAGTCCACCACTTTGGGCTACAATAAAATATCTGTTCATTCATGGTCCCCAGAGAGTGAATCCTACTGTTGTCATGAAATTTGGTACAGGTATCTAAGGTGGCCAGAAGACAAACCCTAGTGACGTTGGCGATCTCCTGACTTCTTCTGTTGCACCACAGGTCAAAGTTTTCATTTATCCTATGAAATATATCAACATGTACTCTATGGATTGGCACAGAATGTTGTACAAACATTCATGATCCTCAGAGGAGTAACCCCACTAACTTTGGTGATCTCCTAGCTTTTCTGTGACAACACCAGCAGGCTGACATGAAGTTTTAAATGAAAGGGATATGATGTTTGCTTTGGGTGTAAGAGGTCCCAAGTTCAGATCCTAGATTTACCCCCATTTTGTCACGAACATACCCTTGCTTATTGATGTTCTTCCTCGTTCTGCCGATTGAAGAGGCTAAACCAACCAAACAAGAAGCACATTTACAAAAAAGTTCAGCCTCAGGTCAGTGTAGTAGGGCTAAGTATTTTCATTGCACATCTGTGTATGCTGTACAGTATGCAAGAGATAAAGAGAGGCACTCCCAAAAATCCAACCTTCTTGTTTACAGGAAAGCACTCGTACACATTTCAGCTTCAAGATATTTTTAACTGATTAGTTTCTGGGCTGTGACAACACGTGATAATAATCATAAACCAGAGATATGGACCACCGCTGAGGTTAAAGTCGTGGTTCATACCTGCGATGCATCTGTTATAAACATCCTCCAAACCTTAGACCGTCAAACAATGACAATGATACCATTCATCAGTCACTCAGAGGGTCCTGAACTAAAAATGAGCGCAATGAGTCGTGAGATCACAACTGGCCCCATTTTGGAGAATAATGCAAAGCTCCCCTGTCATACGAAATTGCTGAGTGAATCTAGTTTCCAGTCATAAGAAGCCACAATGGAACTGCTAAAACATTTAGACTGGGTGTCAAGTTGGGACCATGCTACAGTGGGGTGGGAATAACTTAGACAAAGATGGCGTAGTAACATAGTCAGGTCACACACACACACACACACACACACACACACACACACACACACACACACACACACACACACACACACACACAGTCATGTAAAGTCTATTGTGTGTCAGGTACAGTAATGGGAAAGTGTTAGCCAGGCACATCAGTCGGTTGAACTGAGCTCCTGTTTCTACACACGCATACACATGTATAGATACACACATGCACGCACACACATGAACAAAGAAAGTGATTATTACCTCTCTGCTCCAGCAGACATAAAGCATGCATAATTCAAATTCAATTACACTGTAAGGAGAAGAAGGAAACTGGAGAGAGACTTTCAGGCAGCATTAATGTGCAGCACCAGTAAAACCATTGCATTTGAAACAATTCAGCAAGTCACACCACCTGGGCTCAATTACTCAGCTCTTTTGGCCCTAACTAAGTTCTCAGCACAGAGATGCATCAGTGACACCTGACACTAGTGTCCAGTGTACCTCAGAGGAACAATGTGTACCTGCACTGTGGCACCAGAAGCCTGTCCATGCCACGCTGGTAAGACTGCTGAGCAGTAAAAGTTTAGTCAATAGAAATTCTGAAAATGAAGGTGAAAAATGCTCATAACAAGTTAGCCTAGGGTGACATCTACAAAGTGTGTGTTCGGTCTGAACGACAGTCCAACCAATAAGATATTGAGTTCACAATGACATAAATGCACTTAAGCACAACAGAGCTTTGAGCTAAATGCTAATGTCAGTATCTTTACATGCTGTTGTTTAGCAGGCAATTTTTAATATGTTCACAATCTTAGATTAGACATGCTAATATTTGCTAATTAGCACTTAACAAAAACTACAACAGAGGCTAATGGCAATATCATATAAGAGTTATCTAATCATATATCACTATATGGGCTACATAAAAATTTTGACTTGATGATAGGTAGATAAAAGGAGTATTAAAAAAGTTATCACAGAAAATCCTGAGGCAAACATGAATGTTTGTACTAAATTTCATTACAGCCCATCTGACAGGTGTTGTGACATTGCATGCAAAACCAAAAAAGGATATCTCATGGTGGCATGAGAAAAAAGTCATTTGGATGCATCATCTGAAAATATAAACTTAATGCCAATCCATTTAGATGTTGAAATATTTAGATACATTACTGTTTTAAACACATCAGTATAAACATGTCTCATGCACGGCCGCGCCTGCACACACGCGTGTTTGAACTCTCTCGCTAAAGCGAAGCTCAGAGGCAAACTCGGGGCACTACTAGCAGGCAGAAGTGTTTTAAATCATAAAGTTTCAGCAAAACACATGTGTTTGAAAATACTGAGCAAGTGACTGAATAAATGAGAATTGGATTACACTGTAGGAGTTGTGTGAGAGTTACTAAAAGGATGATTTGCTATAGTTTTGTTGTTGTTTAACGTGGCCCCTATTAAATTCAGTTCAAGAAGAATGTTTGCCTTTTTTGGATTCTCTATTCACTGTGAGGGGGTTTGCAAAAAATATGTTTTCTTCACGAATTCAGTGTAACACATGGTAAGTAACTGATTTACCATTGGTCAGTTTGCAGATCAAGTACTGCTTTAAACAATAACCAAAATTGTTGGTGGGTAATTTTCTCAACCAGCTAGGATTTTCCTAAAAAAGAAATCATATTATAACAAACTGTTTTCTTCTTCTTTTCTGTTTTTAGGGCCATTTATGGGTGTGTACCCACAGAGAGGTGAGGTGAGGTTGGGGCTTTATAAAAAGGTAGTGACCAGGTGCCAGACCGTAAGCAGCAGGCATCCAAGAGACATAGTGCTGAATAAAAGCAAATATAGTAAGGGGAAATGCCAAATGAGAGTGAATCTGGAGTTGGCTTTAACTTTCACTTTAGCTTGGGAGTGTTTACAAACAGCAACCGACCACTCTGTATAGTATACATTTTATACTTGACGACACATGGCAATGCACAAGAATGTGTTTTATCTATGAGATTACCTTTTGCAGATCTTGTCTGTAATATCTGTAATACTCTCTGAATGTACTATGACTTTACTGTGGACAGCTACATAAGATCAAAGGATGAAACTGGACGCTAACTTTACATCACTTACTATCAAACAAGTGTCACAACAAATGAATGAGGAAATAACCCAAGGTGAGAACTGAACTCAAACATCCTCTGAGAGGGGTGCAAGGCGGTTCAACAGGTAAACGATTGTGAGGGAAGTGTAGGAGAGTTGATCTCGGGGGGTGGGTGGGTTTAACATATATCTGGCTCTTCTTTTGTGGTCCTAATAACTCGCTGAGGCGGTTTCTTTTTGATGTTCTGTCACAACTTTCCTAACAGGCCTGTGTTCTTTTTATTTAACCTGGATATGTTCATTTGACAACTCAGCACGAGCTCTGCCTTTCACAAAGAGAAACAATAGACAGTCATTCACCACCAACCTTTACAGCCACATCACCCTCATCCTGTCCCCAGCAGGTGTTCACTGTAAGACTGAGCATATATCAGATACAATCTTAGATACGGGCTATAGGAAGTGCTGGGGAAGTTACTAAAGACTTGTAGCATGAAGTTCATTCAAAGCAAATGAAATGTGGATCAGGGTATGCACAGAGTGAGTTGATATATTTTTGTGTTCCCACTGTTCCCTTGTCAGGATCTCTGTAATGCTGTTTAATTCTACTTTTACTACATTTCCAATGTTAAGCCTCTTGGCCTTCAGACAAAACCTTATTGATCAAGTCTGCAATAAGATAGAAACATGACAAGCAAATTCATTTTTACCTTTCCCATTACTGCCACACTTGAAGCTTCAGGGCAGTCTTTTGTCAGACTCTTACATAAACACAAGGAGATGGGGGCGTTCGAAGCACATTCACTTATTTCCCTACCCCCTTAACTGAATGAACTCTTCAAGTCTGAGGGAACTTCCTGTACTATCATACTGGGTAAACAAAGATGTGATTCTTTTGATAAGAGATGTTCCATTGATAGTATTTGAGTTTCTATAGTTCACGCTCTTTCCTTTGTCAGTACAGTCAATATGGCAACTGCTGTTAATGCCAACTAATAGTTGTTCTATTTCATTTAAACTACCCTGCTACTGATACTGCCACAAACACAAAAATATATGAAACATGACAGAGTCTACAGCTATACAGGCAGCTCTGTGGGACTGGACTATGGCACAGTGATACTTTGAGCTAATTGCTACGGTAACATCAGCATGTCAACATGCTCACACTGGAAAGTTTAACATGGTGCTGTAAAGCAAGTATAATGTTTACCATGCTAAACTTTTTGACGGGCTATGTATTGTATGTTTATGCAAACCATGGATAGGTTACAGTTGTGCGTTTAATATGTATTAAATCAACATTTCTAAACTGACGTAGTCAATGAGCCGACTTTGCCATCTTCAGGTGGCGGGGATGGTGGATGGTGTGACGCCTGAGCGACATGCCTGCCAGTGTGCAGACCACTGTTCGAGACCTACAAACAACAAAACCAGTTGTTGAAGTCCTTGCTGCATCTTCCAGCGGCTTTTTCACCACCAAATATGGGTGTTTTTTAGCGACCTGTCACCGTTATTGCCACAAAAAGTGTTTTTTTTTTGTTTTGTTTTTTTACCGTGACAGCGCTGTGTTTCTAGCTGGGCTAATGCCACAAAAGGATTTGTTTTTTACAGAGGCATTGCTGCATGTCCAGCGGCTGTTGGCTTAATTCTCTTGGCAGCCAACAAAACCGGGTATTATCAGCCAAAACATAATCTTTTCCTAACCATTTCCAAGTTTTTTTTTTCCCCCCTCAATATTATTTTTTCAGATTTTTGCCTTTATTCGACAGCACAGGGTTAAGCCTGAACAGGGGATGACATGCAGCAAAGGGCTGCAGGATGGAATCAAGGCCACGGCCACTGCGGCAAGGACAATGCCTTTGTACATGGGATGCCCGTGCTTAGCATTGAGCTACTGGGTGCCCCATAACAAAGTGGTTTTGTACCTAAACCAAACCACATGTTAACCACAGTGTTGTGGTTACATAATAATAATAATGTACAAATGTAATGTATCTATGGTTTGCAAAAATGTACAATGCCAACATTTATTGGGGTGACTGGACTGGGCGATCCTGCTACTGCTTGGGGCTCAGGACTTGCTGACAAAGATGTGAGGGAACACAAGGTGTCCTATAAGCTGAGATATGTGATCACAGTTGCTAAACAGACTCTGAAACATCAACCTTTCAGGAAATTCTCTAGAGTATGCCACCATTGCAATTCACTGCACACACTGAGAAATATGAGAATGGGACAAATAAATCCTTAAATCTTGAATGAATATCTACACAAAAACATCCTAATTCCCTTTGCATCAAAAGACTTCGATTCTGCATTGTCCTTTAATCCCAGCTCTATTCACTTTGATACCTTTAACCTTGAAGGCCTTTTTTCCCTGACAGTCATTATCTTTGACCTTTTCCATTTACTGCAAGGACTTAGCATTCAAACCAACTCTTTCATTAAGATTGTAGATGAGCAACACATTTCTTCGTGAAATCTAAAAACCTATACATTTTTTTTTTTTTTTTCTATGAGGAATGACAGTTCCCTTAGTTACACTGGAAGAAAAAAAAATAACAAGCGTACCTCACAGAGCAATTTATTTTCAATCTATTCCATCTATCACTTCCCTTCACTGCAGGCATGGGGGGAACACTTTCCATTCAGCTTTTAGAAAAACAGTGAGGTGTGGCCCATTCATGGTTCACTCACTTTCACATTTATACCTGTTAGCTTTTGTTCACCTTTCTAGATAAACAGCAAGGCGTGGACCAAAGCTGCCATTCACTTAAACTGTACCTCTGCCTTGAGGCTGACCCCCTCTCAGTGTTCTTTAAACTCTGCTTATACATGTACACGTTTTACTATAATTATGTGATAAGCATAATAAGGGTTTACCCAAGGTGGTCATGTTTGAATTGAAGTAAAAATACATTGGTTTAAACTATAATAAGGAGCTTAAGACATCCCAGTAGCCTATATAATGACTGTAATGATAACTTATTAGAAGAGCTACAGTATAACAAGAGGTTACCCTGCGTTTGGACTGATAAATCAAAACATGAAAAGACTTGGAAACAAAAACAGATATTTAGACCACAGACTATAGATAACATACATCAAAACCTAAAGGGCGAATAAAGTTCAGCCAGAGTTTAAACAGTTAATTCACCTCTGCTATTGTATTTCTCTTTCAAACCATTCAGGCTTAAGGTTAACACGTTCTTCAACAAGTATAGTGCGTGTGTTTACGTGGGCCTTGAGGCTGAATCTTTGATCAAACAAACACCACAGTGTGGGATATCAGTGTGAGTCTTGCTCTTTTCACTCATGTGTGACCTGAAGAATGTTATCATTCTTCAAGGGTAAAGCCTGCCGCAGTGGCAGTTAACTTTAAACACACACACAGACCAAACAACAGCCAGGCATCGCTGGGAAATCTGGAGTGATGTCATGAATGATTAAGATTACAGTGGTGTAGTGTGTCAAGAGAACAGTGCTCAATACAAAGTGGAGAACACACATGCATATTTACTGAAAATCTGACAAAAATTAACTGAACACTTAGATAATGATATTATTACTGCAGTATTTTGTCCATCAGACCATTAACTGTCTTTATAAGAACACAAATAAAAATATAAATACAGGTTATAAATAAAGTAGTAACTTGTTTTTCTGGGCAAAATCGACCTTTTCACTCAGAGCAAATCAACATCCCCTATCTACTGATGAGCATTTCGAAAAGGCCTCCATCATTTAAAAGGAAGTGCAGCTGAGATGCGGGCTGCTCACTCACAGTCAATGCATGGAGTAATAGCTCCATGAGCCCCAAGTCCATTCAGTGTTTCAACTGTAGCAGCAGAAAAAAATAGAATAAAAGCTCTGACAGGCAGCAAAATCTTACAAACTTGTTTTTTGTCAATAAATATTTAAAATAACTTGTTTGCAGGTGATAAATGAAAAAAATGAACTGACGGCTAGCACTTAAGGGTGCTAACTCAATAAACAATGCAAATATGTGCACCGGTGCTGACAGAGCTAGTGGTGTTAACTAGGTGGAAACTGGAGGGTGGGCGGCCGCTATGCTTCTGCAATGATGTCTATTAGCAGTAACTGACGAATAAGCGCACTGCAAAGTGGCAGCCATTAGCTAGCCAGAGGGACACACTCACAGGGACTCGCAACCCACAGAGAAGTTAGTAGTTAGCTCACTCTGTCAACTGGCAAGTTTCCTCAGCATCAGACAGATATGGGTTTATCTACAAGAGCTAATCCAGGGGGTTAATTTCTGTGTTTACAATGGAAGCAGTGTTTAGACTGAGAGATAAGCATATGATATTATTTATGTAAAAATTAAAAAACGCTCAAGGAGGGTTGCCCTACTATATATTCTTTTACCAGAGTTGCATTTCCCCAAACTTTACAACTGGCTATAATCTCAACAAGTGCAGCCATTTTGAACTTTCCATTGTCTGTCTCTTCTTCTCTCCACTGTGGTCCTGTGTGTCTATAAGAGCAGGGGCCTGCCCTTGGCAAAACACCACACCCGTATCCCATAAACAAGAGTAAAACTCAGTAGGAGACTGTTTATTTATGTTAATTACCTAAGTTATGAGTACTCATTGTCATCTAAGGCATATGGTGTTTCACTACGAAGACAGACAGCAGTGAAGAACCGACAACAACTACACCTACCACACCACAATAACGCAACAAAAGCCCCATGAGCAAAAGACCAATAAGAGTAATATATTACTGTAGCCTAATCCAAACAATTAAGTACAGACGACTATAATAAACACTCAACAGAATATAGTTAATTCACGGGACATATTGGGACATCCCTATTTTTTACCATATCCAATGATACAGAAAGAATACAGTAGGACCATGTTAAAAAAATATTGCAGCTTCTCTTTTATGTATTACACCTTGCTTCACATTTCTTCAACATCTGCCTTGATGGTATTGAAATGCTAATAAAAATGCAGGGGGAAGAGCCCGGGGGCACAGTCAAACACATGCCGCTATCTTAAACTGAGGGTTCAGCTCATCTTATATGTTGTCAGTGGCAGCTGGTCGGCCACTGTGCACTTGACTGTGGGGTAATTGGCCTTGCCCATTGATTATATCATATATGAAATTCATAGATAAACAAAAGGTAGCAATAATATTTTTAGAAACAAAAAGCAGTAGTGGTGCTGTGATATTAAAATTCTATACATATATTTAAGGGCAGAATTTCATGAATAAATTGAGCTCATCTTTTTTCTGTCACATTTGTCATGATTTTGTTTTGCCTATTTAGAAGGAACTCCGTAGTTTTGTGTTTACATGTTTTACATACAGTGCGTTGGTTATACATTATGCAGTACAAAAGGGACATATTAGTTTTTTTTAGTTTTTTTTTACTTTTTATGTTTTACTACGGTGTATTAAACAGTGACAGAGGCTTGATTTGTTTGTGGTAGTCAGGGGAATGGTGTCACTTGGCTGGTTAAAGAACCAAACACTGCAGTAAGCCTTCCACTGTCCCTTTGTTTCTTTAAATAGGATGAGCTCTGTGTGTGTGTGTGTGTGTGTGTGTGTGTGTGTGTGTGTGTGTTTGATCACTCATCCGTCTTGTATCCTCACTACCCTGTTACATAACACCACTACACCTGCATCTTAACAATTCCCTTAACAATGGTAGAGGTGGTGTGTGTGTGTGTGTGTGTGTGTGTGTATCCATACACGTGCTTTAGTTTGCCTGATTAAGAATTTCTCATGCATGTGGCTGTAACCAGGTTTATTTTTGCATCGGGTTTTTATCACGTGAAGCGTGCACAACTCAAAGGCACGTCAGCACACACATGAACGACCAGGTTACAAAACACATGATCACATATTGAATGTCTCTAATGTTAATATATTATGGACTTGTGTAAGAGTGTGCATGTACATAAAACATGTGTCCACAAACATTTCCCCAGGGAGAGGAGATGAGAGGTGAGTACAGGATGGAAGAGTGGCTCCCACACTGCTGAACATACAGCCTACAACACCAGAGGATCAGGTGACAAGCTTCAGCCAACACATACTCCAAAACACACACACACAAGCTCATGCAGTACACACCGACATGAGTCATGTTTTTGTTTCTTTTTACCTCCCAAACTCTCTCACACATGCAACCCAAATGGGAACACACTGGACACATTGCTTGCTCTTTTTCCTTAGAGTCAGTACAAAACACACTGATAGATCATGTCTTTCACTCACTCACTCACTCACTCACACACACACACACACACACTCACACTCACACACACACACACACACACACACACACACACACACACACACACAGAGCCAGCTTCTGGCAGGCTGCAGGGGTAACATATGTTCTGCTGTAACGTGGGAAAAACTGTGGCTCTAATTGTGTCAGTGACTTTATCCTATTCCCTGCACACAGTGATCAACCTCTATCAGTGTCCTCACACACAGGTGCCAAACCACTATTTAACCTTCATTACTGTTGCCCACGTAGACAGATACACATATATCAGGGTTCAATAGTAATGCCAGGTTGTCAGTAGTAATGCCAGGTTGCCATTGGCAACCATTTTGAGAAACTGGCTCTTCATTTTTAGCCTTTGGTTGTGTGGTGACCACATTTTAACATGTAAAGAATAGGGACAGCAAACAGCAGAAAGTACACTCCAAAATAATCCAGAACAGTGCACCCAGCACAGTGCAGATGTCCGCCAGGCAGTCACCCAGGCTGATCTCAGCCACTTAAGACAATTCTTGTAATTTCTGCAGACGTGCCGCATTATGCTCCAGAAGTTCCCCAGAAGCTAAGAAAAATACAAACCTAGTCTGTTGTACAGAGCAGATCAACAGGCACTGTATGTGAAATTTGTATACAATGTAATTATGAGGATGAAAGTATTTTAAACAGCCCAAAATCTTTGATCCATGTCGTTTATAATTAGACCTTTAACACATAATGCTCTGATTTCCTCGTGTGGTGTGAGGTCGTGTGGCAGACCCAACAAAATCATACAACCATGAATGTACACACAATATATTAGACTGATTGGTCCAGTAGTTTGTGAGATTAGCTGCAGACAGACAGATATCATGGATGTATAAAGAGAACTGGATACAGCAGTGGAGATGGGATACGTTAATTACTAGGAAAGTTGCTCAGTGGCGCATGAAACCAAAAAGCTCAATTTCCACGCCATAAATTTACACAATTTTTCCGCACTGTGGCTCCTGTAGAGCAAGTACATAAAAGAATTCCGCTGTCTGAATGGTTAACTTCTAGTTTAGCCCTCTGCTAACTTAAATGGCAGGGCTCGACAGTGCGAGCGTTTCACTTGCATTTGCGACTAAAAATAGGTGTGTGCGAACTGTAAAAAATATTTAGGGGCACATGTGCGCATAAAAAAACATCAGCCGAAGCAGCCTATATTTTTTCAGTAAAAAAATATGATAATCTAACCGCAAATGTTGGAGGAACTCCAGCAGCCTTCCCTCTTCCCCGTGTGACACGGTTATAGGCGGTTTTCCAAGCCACTGTCGGCACACTGAATATAACGGCTGGGATCCACCAGGCACGTCAACAGCGCGACACGTCTGCAGCGCGAGTCCCAGCAGCTCGCCCCCCCCTGTTAATCAATCACAGCGGGGCAACCGGAGCGGCGCACAACTCTCTATTTTAGGATACTCTTCTATTTTTGTCGTGCTATGCTCCCCTACGCGACATGAAAAAACTACATGAAATAGTGTGCTAAACGAGCGCAATGTGTTTTTAAATGAATAAACCATTATCAGAGGTGATAGGCCTATGTGATGATTTTTTTTCATGCATTTACCCATGTTTATCCGTGACATTGTATAAATGTCTGTAGCGGACATTTGAAAGTGAGTAGATGACAAACAGTACGGTAAACTTGTAGATAACTCAAATATATGTAATAACTTAGGTGGAAAATGCTTTAACATTTCATGGCTCAGCAAACGGTAAACAACCCCGCTGGCTTCCGTAGCAGTCAGTGGAGCCCAGATGAATACGCCGCCATGCTACGCTGACGTGATGCTTACGTTTAGAGCCGGTGGAACCCGGCCGTAAGTCCCACTGTTGGCAGCGTGGAAATAAGTCAAAGTGTGGAGGAAGCGGCGGACCTACGGGGAAGCCTGCTCTGTTCTCCCCGCAGTTAGGGACCGTTCTCCACGGCCAGGCTGTCGGCTGGGTGGAAATAAAGCCCTTTTCACACAGAGCGCGCAAAGCACAGAACTCCGCCGACGAACCCATTCATTGTGTATGTGCTACCGCATCTGCGTGCCGCCAGCCTGCGCTCGAATTGAATTTTTAATTAAGATAATAACTTTAAAGAAAAATTAAATTGCAATTCTTTTTCAAAACTTGATAATTTTACCTTTCTGTACATTTTGTATACAAATTCATTAAATAATTTTGCTTGTAAATGTCTATTTGCATCACGTTTATTACGGAAAACACATTATTTGATCAATTTACATTGTGCCCCTAAAGTCATTTGTGTGCTCCTTACTTTTTCAACTTAGGAGCACATGTGCTCTTTGGGAAAAAAGTTAGCGTCAAGCCCTGAATGGGGATAGTGAAACTTTTCATGCAAGTTGAGACGCTAAAGAAAAAAAATGTATCCACTCTTGTTCACTATTGGCCACTATGTAATATTGGCATTAAAGCTTGGTGATGTTCCAGGGGCCTGATAGATACACACACTCATACATGCACACTCTCATGCACACACATAATTAGTAGTAGTAATAGTTTTTAACATTTGTTGCATTAATGATATATAATAATGATATATAATATAATAAATATTGCTGTTACAGTCAGAACCTGAACCAAACAACACTGAATGTGCGCTGGTGTGCTTACTTGCACGAGGACAGGCATCTGTTGTAGAGACAAAGACGAAGCAAATTATGTTGTTGTAGGGCAAAAAGTTCGACTAAACCACCAACATCACAGTATGTTTGAGCTGGAGAACCACAAGGCTGGACAAGCACTGGCACTCGAAGCAACACGAGCTGGCAGCTCAACAACATAATGAGGTTGCAAGAGCTGGCACACCCAATGCCGGGCCGATGAACATCGCCATTCCCAAGATTAGTGACACCAACCCAAAGAGCCTTATAAAACTTGTCAACACCTATTATGTTCTTAAAAATGAGGAACACTTTACATCCTTAACTCGTCTGCTGGATCATTTTTACTAATAATCTTAAATTTAACTGTGCAGTATCTAAATTACTCAAAATTAAAACCATATTTTCAGTTTTGCAACTGAACGCAACTGGCATCCACTCTTACACGTTAATGTTGAGCCCTGCACATGTACAAGATATAATGCAGCCAGATATAAGTTTTAAGCCAACACTTCTTATCCACATAATTCCTAAGGCAGGGATCAAAATTACAAGCTGTTATGTCTTCCGAGTATATTTGTCTTATTATAATGTAATACGAAAGCGATTATAAAGAAATCCTCTTACATACTTTGGTAAGTGAGCCATGTCATAGTTAGATATAATTAAGAAACCTTACACACCCTGTTTCTGTGAGACGATGCCAAAGAGAGACAATGTGTGTGTTTCTCTTTGTCTGTGTGTCCACAAAGGTGCGTCTCATATAATGAAAAAGTTTAATATGAATACATGCAACTTACAGTAAAAAAACAAGTTGTAAAAACATGCAAGACAGAAAACACATGATATAAAGCATTAAAATATAAAGAATTATTACGTAACAACAGTGTAAATGTGTGTTCCTGGAGTAAAAGACTGTGTTTGTGTGTCTCTGTGACTGGCAGAATACTGGTTGAGCTAGTTACCTGGCAGTGTGTCAGTCATAATTGGCACTGTGATTCGCACTTGAGAAAATATTTTCCTGCCTGCCAACCTGTCTGTTGCAATGCTGTTAACATGCGTGTATGACAGAGATGACAGGACAAAATGAAAAGGGGACTTATAAGCATTAGGTCTGTAATTAGGTCACATTGGAGCAGCTTCCAGAGGACAGTTAAATACTGTTAAAACTAACAAGAAAAAGCAATGAATCTGTTGAGGAACTGGTAGTTCTGTCAGCTAAAGCATGTAATTGCAAGGTTGTGATTCTGAACTTGATGTGTTGTCCTTTCTTACATATTCTTTTATGTGTTTTATTCTTTGATTGGTTAAATTAATGTGAAAAGGGATAGGAAGTCTAATGAAAAAATGTCAAAATATAAGATTTTGATACCATGGTTAGTGTCAGAGGAAAAATTACACTTTAATGTTGAAGATTATTAATCAGCAAAATAGAAAATATGCAACAGCATGGTTCATTTTGTTTTGATGAGGGAGCATCTTTCATGGGCTTGGCAAAGGACTCTTCAGCAGTTGGCTGTGCAGCAGGATAATTTAGATAATTAGTTTAATTCATGTCAAAAACAGTGAGTGAGAGAGAGAGGCCTCTAGCAAACATATTAATTTTTGAATATTTCTAATATATGTAATGAACTACAATGTTATCATTAACTATATCCAGTGAGTCTTTATCATGTAACTTTTGGCTTTCTAAATATCATTTATAATGGTTAAACGGGAACAGGCTACACAGACAGAGAGAGAATGACAGCCCCTCCCACAGACCTCCTTGCTGGTAATATGACTTCCCTGCAAAATTCCTGAAGCGAACAATAAAGTCCCAGACACACTAAACCAACATTAAAAAAACTAGCGACGATGAAGGCTGGCTGTTGCATCAAGTCAGGTCACCTGTGTCTCGGCCAAAAAGTTGCACTTGAATACACAGCATAGACTACAGCCAACGGCCAACCAGCACTCCATAGTAGCAGGAGGCGGTAGTCTGAATTCATCAAGGGAAACCAGAAGGCTGACAGGATGGGTACAAAATGCTAGTTAGCCAGTTAGTACATCAGCAACACAACCTGATGTTGAAAGAACAAATGATATTTCCTTTCCTCTCTTACTCATGTCATCTGCTGAGTTGAACTGCCAATCAAGAGTGACTTCTCTCTATGATGGGATTCAATATGCTAAATCGCCTGGAAAAAAAGCGGACACGGGCTGACTAGTGCCAACAATGCATTACACACTGTAAAAACTAGGATGACAGATGCTCATCAACAGCCCAACATCGACCAATAGCTGACCGTCAGCTTGGCGTGTTAGGGCCCTATCACGTTGTGAACTACTCCCAGGGAGTTGAAACTGTTTTGGTCCAGCTTGCTACATTTACTAGTTTACGTTTTTTTATTTTTATTTTTAACTTGACTTGGGCATAAAGAGATGGATGATTATTTCAAAGATGCTGAAACATATTCTAAGTGTTGGAAGCCCTTGCAGTTACTTTTTGAAAGCATTTTTTGGAAATCCTTTACAACAGATCTCTGCTCATTTTATAGAACACTCCCACATTGCTGATTTGGGGTATTTGGCAGATGTAAGTCAGGAATGGCCGTTCCCTTTGACATTTTGACAGCTTTTCTTCTTAATGCTTCAGATGAGTGCCATGGCTGTCATACACAAAACAAATTGGCGCATACCAAGTATTAAATAGCTTGTGACAACAAACTTCACTCCACACAAAGACAATGTGAATCGCAAGATTTATTTTCACAGAGCAACAATGCAGGGGGTGGGCACCACAGATATCGTTGTTCCTTCAACAATTCCTTAGGTTATGAAACTGAAATGTTATGTAACCGCAGCCATGGCAAACCAGTTAATCCCAACATTCCTTATCTAATTTAATTTAGTAGAACACAGACTTTATTACTAAACAGCTTCTGTATTAGTCTAACACTGGACTTGCACTGTAAAGGGTTGTTGGATATGGTCAAAAATAGGGATGTCCCAATATGTCCCATGAATGAACTATATTCTGTTGAGTGTTTATTATGGTTGTCTGTACTTAATTGTTTGGATTAGGCTACATTAATATATTACTCTTATTGGCCTTTTGCTCATGGGGCTTTTGTTGCGTTAAAGTGGTGTGGTAGGTGTAATTGTTGTCGGTTCTTCACTGCTGTCTGCATGCCTTAGATGAATAAATAAACAGTCTCATATTGAGTTTTACTCTTGTTTATGGGATACGGGTGTGGTGTTTTGCCAAAGGCAGGCCCCTGCTCTTACAGACACACAGGAACTCAGTGGAGAGAAGAGGAGACAGATGGTGGAAAGTTTAAAATGGTTGCACTTGTTGCATTGCTAGTAAAGCTTAGAGCTGTAGTAAAGCTTTGTGAGTAAAAACACCAGCAAATGTAAAACAACTAAACGGATAAGACTATATATAGATAAATATAGCTGATCCCGATCAGTTAAAAAATGCCATGATCAGCCCTGATATTGATCTTTGAGATTAGACATCCCTAGTAAAAATTATTTCTGTCTACTAAAATTCTTATAAAACATAAATTGGCTGCATTTATATAGTGCTTTTGTGGCAAAGCAGAAGCCTGACCACTGGTGGCAATTTGGATTTCAGAGTCTTGCCCAAGTACTCTTAAGCATAGACATGGACATGTGAAGAATCACAATACTTTGTACTGGCTCAAAATAATTAGCATGGTATTTGATATTTAACCAAAATAGAATTTGTTTTCCTTTGTAACTGAGAAATTGTATTTACCAGTATGAATACATCTAGTCTCTAATACAGAGGTGGATCTGCAGCATGAAGACTTTTATCATTTTTCTGTTACTAAACTACATTGACTGTACATCAATTCTTTGTCTCATTTTCTATTTCACTCCCCTTTTTTCAGTCCTGGCCCCTGATCTGTCCTCTGCATGAGGGAAGCCACAGAAAGTGGAAAAGTAATTTCAGGCTGGGTGTGTTGAAGCCTTCGGCAGGCAGATACTGTCCATCAGTGAGGTGGTGAAAATGAGACAGCTTAGCTCATCTTCCTGTGCATGTCAGCTGTATTTCCGTGTTTCCAACACACACAGGGAACAACTGCACAACAACTCTATCAGAGTAAATTCCCCAACATGAATGCATATACACACATAACAAAAGTTGTTCTGGCAATAGTGGAGATGTGTGTACCTCCCATGAGATTCTTGGGAGGGACATCTTGTACAGAAGGTGTGTAACCTACTAAACAGGAAACTACAGGTCTATTTCTGTGCTGTGGTGACCCCACCCTGCCCTGCTGCGAAATGCTATGGAAAACACAACAGGATGGCTTAACTCTCACTGTCTGCCAGTCACTCACACATACTCATCTCATAAACTCATTAAAAAGACCATTAACACATCAGTGTGATCCATTTACTATTAGTGTTTAAACCCAGGCATGACGCAAGCCAGTGAGTCTGATCATCACCCGGAAACCTCCCTTTGCTTCTGTTTTGGTTTTGTGGTTAAAATATGACATACAGCAATTCAAACACTCATCAGAGTAAAAATATTATGACTAGATGAAAATATCTGTGGTAAATGATTTAGCAGTCTTGCTCCATCAACATTAATGTGGTGACAGATTAAAAGGCTGTTTTTCAACTGAGCAAATGAATAAAGGAATGTTTGTGGATATTTCCCCACATTGCGTGTTTCTTCATAATATACACTGGCAACAAGTTGACAGGTTTTATTGTAAAATCAACTGGACAGGAGAAACCTAAAACAAGAGGACTCTAGAAAATAACTTAGTCACAATATGTCAGCTATATTTAAGGTTTGGCAGTCAGTATTTACAACTTGATCATCAAATGCCAACGGCTGTCTTGCCCTTCGACGTTACATAGAGAGTGTCACAATGTCATGCACAACTAAAACACACTGTAACACGAGGTGTATGTTGTATATCATGAGGCACGAACTATACTACATCAGTTGCTCTCAGCTTGAATGTGCAGATAGGTTTATATTGGAACTACTTGAAGAGGAAAATGGAAAATAAATAAAAAATATATATAAATGTTTATGTCGTGTTATAATTTACGTTTTCCTTCTGTTTTGTCTACCGGTATGTGTTGTTGAAAGGTGTCTTGTTATATATTTGATATAATGCAACAGTGTTTTGTGGGATGTGGAAAAAGGATGGACCAAATGTGTGAGAATACACTGAAAAAAATACTATTAAAATAAATAAATAGATCCAGAAAAAATATCCCAATCATTTTACTTGGAACTGTATTGTTTCACAAAAGCTGAGAGCAAAAAAAAAAAAAAAAGTTTCCCTGGCAGCGTTTGGATTGATCAGTAAGAAGGAGGATGTTTGATGTGGGGCGTTGCTGTCTGTAAAATAAGCACACTTCCGACACACGACCCTTAAACCAGATTAACATAAGCTTACAAGTTGCTGTTTGATAGTGTGAAACTTGATATACTATGTGATGTGGTTTGCTCTGCTTACCACACTTATTTTGAGCTTGACCGCAGCTTTTTTCTACATCCGTCTTCTGTCAATAAAAGGGCTTATTTGGCAAGTTTGATCTTGGTAATTACCACTAAGGTTGTCTCATCTTACAACTCCACCCAAAAATGCTGAATTTTGTGTATGATGTTAATGACTGATACCAACAGGTGCTGATTGAGTTGTCAAAAGTCTCAACAAAATGCTTTTAAATTATATATTTTAAACAAATAGTGATTTTAACCCATTCTCAAAATATGTTTTTCATCCCCTTGTACACACAGATCCTCCTTCCCCAAGTCAACTGACTGTAGTTGTCTTGGTGAAGTAGTGTTGAGATTGTTCAGCTCACATCTTTCCATTCATCTAGATGACAACACTCAATACTTGGAGTATTTGAGCATTTTGATTAATATTAGCAATACTAATCAGAGCAATAACTGCACACATTAGTATGCAGCACAAATATTTGTGGTTCTGTGATGCATGAAGTCAAAATTACCTTAACTCAAAATATAAAGTAGGGTAAATAATCTAATCCCAGTGGGAATAAATTCAAATTAAAATACCAAATTAGTGTTCGAATTAATTTGTTTTGTCTTAGTTTTATTGCCTTTGGCCATGTGGGTGTAGAACTTCACCCAATCTGCTTCCCTCAAACTGCTGTGACCTGGGGTGGATGAACGCATACATGAAGATTTGTGTGCTGTCCTCTATGCATTTTTCACGTCAGCCACTGTAGTTCGAATCTGTGATGTCAAATAAAGGGGGGGATAACCATCTGATGTTTCTTCATAATCAGTAAGGTATGAGAATATCATGAGGCGAGGTTAGCATGTGGACAGGTAAAACAGTTGCAGGTTTGATGCCAGACCTGTGCTGGTCTAGACTTCTGAAAGCACACTGTAGGATTTTATATATTTCACAGCAGGCACATTAAAGCAGTGAAAGTGCTGCAGGGCTGCATGTCATTTTCATCCTCTGTGTGAAAAAGCTCAATAATAAGTACAATAAAAAGTACAATAAAACTGTTTGACAGCTTAAATTCATATGAAGTTCTTACTTGATGAGAGCCGTCCTTGGTGTGTCTGGCTGCTTCTGCTGATCCTCGCTTTGAGGAGCACTGGATGATGGAGGACTTGAAGATGGGGTGGAGGAAGATGGAGGAAGGGTAGAGGATCGGAGGGACGAGGGGAGGACAGAGGAGGAGGGAGGGGTCTGGCTTGGTGAGTTCTTGCCATTTCGTAGAAGACGGAGGGACTTGACTCTGATAGGCTGGACGAGGCTGTGGTTGCTACGACGACTGGCCAACTTGCCAACAGGTCCTGTACCTGTCCTCTTGAAGGTTTGCTCTGATCTGGGAACAAAGTCAGAGTTATAGCAGGTATAAATTACTTCATCAATGGTTGTCCATTAACTGATATGTAAATTGGCAGTTTACAAATTTTAATACATTTACAAATGAATACGTATAAATATATACATTTATATAATCAACAGATAGATACAGTATATTACAAATGATTTTAAAGACACCCAAATTAAACAATGGATAGATACATTCACAACAGATAGATAAATTCATATAAGTTTTGATCCAGTAATAAGTTTCCATCACGTTTAGCGTTCATTTTCCTGTTATGATTTAGGTGGCAATTGGGATGGGATTCATTCTGACACAACATTTCAAAATGTCTCCATGTTTAACATTAAATTCTTCATGCTGCATTGAAACTCATAAGATGCCAGAAAGAAATTAGATCTAAATATTCATCTTAAAAGTTTATAAAATATTAAAAGACCTTAACAATTAAAACACAAAACAACAGCAATAACAACAAGAGACAAAATGTGTTTCTCCCTATCATAACCTCCCCCAACTCTCAGAGGGGATTACTGCGTACCCACACTGTTGTGTTATGCCCTTTATCCTCAGGACAGGTGCAGGCCTACAGTACCAACACCTGCATAGTGGCTACCTCATTACAGAGTAGGGGTGGGGGTGGAGTGATATCCAGTGAAACACAATGTACGGAGGGAGTACTGCTAACTCTGCAAGAATTTTTGGCAGGACATAATCAAGAACGTGCAATGACACTCCAAGCATTTTGAATATGTGAAGATGCAATGCTCTGTATTGTATCTACAGGGTAAAACTTTTTACCCTGTCAGCTGAACCTTTTTAGGTGCTTTATGAAGCTTATTACAACAACCCCACATGAACTTTTCACTGATGATTCAAATACTGCCTGCGAAATATGACCCAGATTGGCCTGATGGTGGCACTGTAATTAAAGGTCCACATCTCAAACTTTGAAATGTAATAACTCCTATGCTGCAAGTCCGATTTTCGTAAAACCTGGTAAAGACATCCATGCTCACTTTATAAATATGTCAAAAGAACCTCCAAAGTCCTGACTAGATTTTCTGCCATTTTTATTTTTTTTTGACAGGCACATTTTCTCCGCCTAAGCCTAAGGTCTGATTTGTACCAATTTTTTTGCAGATCACTATTGGACCGAGCTTATCAAAAGTTAAGAAATAGTCCTAACTCCACAAGTGCTAGGTCAGTCATCTCGAAACTAGCAGGATATGTCCACATAAGTATCTGAAACACAACCTGAGAGTTTCATTCAAATCAACCACTAGGGTGTGCTAAAAAAACAAAATGGTCATAAAACAAATCTGGCTATAAACCAAAAATAGTCCATTCATTTCAATACTTGCAGGATATGTTTTATAGAATTGTTGAACCACGTGTAATTTTTTTTCTGAAATTGCTCAGTAGGGGTTGGCACCTGTTAAAAACAATTGCACTAGCCTGGTGAAAAGTTTGGACTTAAATTAACGACACTTTTATCACACTGTACTTGTTAGGGAGGATACCTTTTTATTAAGCTGTTGAAACATCTCCCTAAAATGTTTCTTCAGCTCACTAATTGGGGGTGGCAGCGTTGCCAAAGAAGAGTGTGGCCTGGCACCGATTGGTTGTAAATGAGCGACTATCTGATCCCTAACTGTCAAAGACCTTGATTCTTTGCCGCATTCAACTTCTAATGGTCCATATTGGCTTGAACCCCAGAATTGCTGCTTGTGGCAAAGTTTCAATGTTTTAATTACAATATCAAGAGTTGGCTTGTAAAAGGCAAACATGTGAAAGCATTGAACTAAATTTCAATGCACACATTATAAATAAATAAAATAAATCTTCTTTATGTGTGGGTCCAAGATTATATTTATGGACACGGCAAGTTTAAAAGGAGCAAAAACAAAAAGCCTACTGTTAGTAAATATATGCAATAGTGAACTAGTTGTTTGACTAGAAATAGAGTAAAATAGCTGAATTCCAGAAATGTCTGGGAAGATGGTGGGACTCAAAGATTCCAAGAGATTTTGACAAACATCTATGTATCGCATTAAATAATGTCTTAGTCTGTAATCTAATATCTGGGGGTTAAACATAAAAGAGTAATGCTGTTCTTTATGCTGAAATGATGCTAATCCTGGGACTTCAAAGCCATATTCCAACATCCCAAGACAGATTTGGGGTCCTAACCTGAAGACAGAAGCTATCAGCTGTCAAACTATCACAGTGTATAGGGTGCATATAAACCTGCCGAGGCAGGCAGGGGGGCAGGGGGAATTCTGAGAGGCAAATGCCACAAAGGAACGCAGAGCATACCTACTATTGTCTGAATGTTCACCTCCTGTAGCTTACTTCATGTTTTGTCTACCGGCTTCTTCACAAATTCAACATGTCTGACAATATTTCTAACAGAGACAAAGACTATGTAGAAAGCCAAGATGCTTAGACAATACAGTATAGCTAGAGATATGTGACATGGTCATGGTATAATGTCAAGTGACCGTGGTATTCAAGCAGTGTGACCCTTAAGGCTAAGTAAGGGCACCGAGGCCCTGAACTCTGACCCCTCTGAAGCAGGAGCCACTTCGCAAAGTCTGATATGATCTAAGTCCTCACCGGATAAACTGTTTCCTTGATGTTTGGAGTGGTAGTCGTTAGCTCTAATATCCTACTGCAACTGAATACTGGGCAGTGCCCAAAAAGACAAGCAAATATTTCTTTATTAAAAAGCAAAAGAGAGTATACTGTTGATATGACAATAACAGAAAATATTTAAAAATACTTATTTAATTTTGTTGACTTTAATGAATTAAAATTCTGCCTTTTTGGTAAAATACATATTTATCAAAATACATATTTATCATATTTGTTTGTATGTATCATGTGTAAAAAATTAATGAAGTGACAAAACTGATCCCCACTGTGCCTGTGTGTTTGCCCTTGGGAGAATAGAGCAATGCTCATTGTCTCTGTGAATAAACCCCTGCTCCTGTGCTGTTGTTCTGCCTTCTAAAATCACTATAATAAATGGATTACTTAGAGGGTACTTTGGTATTTTTCAGCCTAGACCCTATTTTCCCATGCTTCTGTGTCTAAGTGATTAATCAGAACAGCAATTTTCGAAACTGGTCCACTATTGAACAAAACCGCTGCAGCTGGCAGTTAGTGCACCCAACTGTAAAGTAATCCCTGCGCACAATTGAGCACCAACAATTTAGGTCCACTAAAACTGCTTGCTCATGCACAGATTGGTATTCTAAGTGTCTGGCAACATTATGGAAAGGATTCCTATAGATGCTGACCACTTGTTAAACAGTAAGATCCTTTTTGTTAAATAGCCCCAAAATAGCTATCGCCAAATCCACTAGACTCCATTTAAACAAACAGTAATTTTATCATTGTAAAACACACTTCACTTAAAGTCAACAGAGGCAGAATTAAACTCACAAAAGCCGTCTTTTTACATCTCTCCACTGCTCCAACAATCGCCACCTCTGGTTTGGTTTAAATATAATTAATATAGCTCGACGTCAAAATATGCCTGCTCTATACATGCTTAAATTATTGTCTATTGTCTCTTGTGTTTGGCAACAGTGATATGACATCATGATGTCAGACACTTAACAATCTGAGCCTGTCAGTGGCGAAGACAAGCATTTTTAGTGGATATAAAATGATGGTGCAAACTTGCCCACAGGGATTGCACTGCAGCCTGTTGTGTTGTGCTGCTGCTAACTGCAGCGGTCTCTCTCAATACTGGATCAATTTCAAAAACTGTTGTCTCTATTAGTCACCTGGACACAAAAACATGGGAAAAATTATCCAGGTCAGAAAATACTTCTGTTATCCTTTAATTATCATCACTTATGCACAAAGAAAATAAAATCATTAAATAAACCACAAAACACTGAGTCAGCCCATTTGAAATTGTAAAGGAAATTCTTCTCATTTCAGATGAGCAAAAAAGTACTTTTTAAATTCAGGGTGCAGGGTTTAAGACATTAAAAAACATTATAAATATCCAGCAGAACTCTTAACAATCAGCATATAAGAAAATTAAATGGAGACCCAGCATTCACATCTTGTCATTAAATGCTTGTGCACTGTTGGAAATTATAAAATTGGCAACCGACTCACTTTATGATGAAGGTTGATGAGAAAATGTTAACAGGGCAGCCACAGTGTAAAGAGGAAGCAAGTGTCCTCCCCACCCACAATGAGTTGATTAATTAATTAGGCTTTAACAGTAAACTAAGTTTTAAAATGGAGCACTGATGCAGACTGGGAGAGTAAAGAAAATGCCTGTCCTTACTGTTGTTACTTTCCAACTCAAAGCTGCTCTTCTTTTGAGAACCAGGGCCAAATATGGTGCAGTCACTGCAGCTCTTTCCATAAAGCTACATAAAGACACATTAATACAAAAGACACTGAGGTCGGATGAGTACCAAAAACCATATTCTTAACAGATAGATAAAGCCAGTAATATTCAAGGACTAAAGTCTGAAATATAAAGTTAAACTGTCTCTGTTTTTAACCCTGATGTATTTCTCCATCTTCCTTCCTCTGGTGTTCCACCCTTCACTTAACTTGCCTTGTTGTCATTGTATGATTTTATTCTTGTTAAGATGACGGGTGTTTTCAACACTTGGCACACAACATTGGTTAGTTCAATCCTACAACACTAATTTGCCACCTCATTACAATAATCCTTTAGGTGACCCTTGGTGACCCCAAGTGCCACACAGCCTGGTTAAAACAACCTCAAAAACCACAAAACACAAAGACCAAGTCTGTGAGGAATGACAAGTATGCTTAAAACATGCGCACACACACGTGCATACATACGCATGGAGGAAAGGGCTCTCTCTCTCTCTCTCTCTCACTCACTCACTCACTCACTCACTCACACACACACACACACACGCACACGCACACGCACACAACTAACACAAGAGTGACAGCCTTTTGTTTTGAGCAGTGTGCCGCTCAGAGGAAAAAACAACATTACAATGAGAGGATTAGAAGACTATTGTGAAATTCTAAGTGCTGCTGAAGGACCAGCTGCTTTATTGCAAAGACACAATACCTGAAGACATGGTGGAATAGAACAACTCCCAACTGGTAAAACACTGAATAGAGTTCCACAAAAGCTGCGCACGTCACACACAGAATACAGTATGCAACCATTTGTACTTAAACAGACATGCACACATAGGTACATGTGACAGTATGTGAGGGACAGGTCAACATTAATTCTTCTTATGCTGTGGACATTTACATAAACATAAACTCGGTTAAACAGGCACATTTGGATATGCATGTCCAAAACTGTGTCTAGCATGCTTTAAATTGTTGATGTTTTATGCATATGGAAACTAATTAATTTTACCTGCACTATGTTGGTTTAAGTGTGCAGCAGCAGAGTGTGCAAAAAGGCTGGATGAAGTGGGATATAGATCAGAGTGTGTGGTGCTTAACAAATACACTCTCAGTCGGTCACATCACTGCTCTCATTGCTCTAAAGCAGCTGTGCCAATCGCAGTGATTCATGTCAACAACAGCTCAACAAATGAAACGCTTTGTCAGGAAATCATATTGTTATCTAGATGTTGCAGAGGGGCGCCATAAATTTTGTGTTTTCATGAGTTAATTATGATGATGACAAAAATACATAATGAAGATTAAATTGTTCTGTAAAGCTGTTTATAGGATTGCATCAATCCAACGTTACTGCATTCTTTAATACACTGCATTCAACACTGTACGTGGTTCATATCTTAAGCAATATTTGTTTTGTAATGCATTTCAAGAGTAAAACATCAACTGATTCATTCATTTTTAAAAAGTTGGGCGAGAGGTTGTGACGCACCGAATTAATGACCTCTGGCAAACTGATGTCTGCCTCATAAAAAGGCAGAATGCAGAGTCATAACCAACCAGTCTGCTGAGTGTAGAGGTGTGTGTGGTTATTTTGTAGCAGCCTGGTGTCATCTGCACATGATTTAAAGAAGGTAAACATAGTGGACAGCAGTGCGTAATGGCACTGTGCTCAGCCTCTCAAATCAGAGACTGCAGATTTATCAACATACTCTTTCTGTCCTGCTGCCTTACGACGGCTGCAGGAATTTAATGAGCTGAAGGAGAAACTTCTCATATAGTATAAAGCAGCTGTGGACAACAGATATTGTCAAGAACACTCATTTATTTATAGATCAATGCAGACTGCTTAACCAGCTTTCCTGCTCTGTACACATGAAGAGTTATTTTTTACAGCCCACTTAAATGCAGAGCTGAGGAATGTTTTAGGACACTAATTTATCTACACTTTGAGCATTATTTTGTTATTGCTGCACATTTGTAGGTATTTTATATAAAATTGCTTGCTCTTGTTGACATTATCATTAAGGTAGCAGCATATTGGTGTGGTTCTGTGATGTCCATTCTATGCACATAAATCAAAGACCAGTTATTACAACAAAACTCACTTTATGCTGCCTCATTTGAATAACCCTCCTTTTACACTTGTGCACCAAAATACCGCAGGAACAGGCAAAACAAATTTTGAGGAAATTACCAAATAGTCACAGCAATGGTTGTTGTGCCATTATGAAAATATGGCCCTCAGAAATAAATTTTGGCAAGGGAAATTAAAAATCTAAAGCAAAAGCACTTCAATGGTCTGCTTTGGTTAAACATTGCTTGCAGCTATATTTTTCAGTTGAAATTAAAATATCAAGAATTTGTTGGAAAAACAGATTAAACTGAATTTCAATGCACACACTCACATGAACGTCTTCTGTGTGCATCCATGATTATATCTAGAAGTGGGAATCAAAGGTTATGAGTAGGGACATACATAGCTTCGTGTTCTATCACTTGACAAACATGCCTGTAATGTATGAAATAGTGGCTAATCCGCCCACTCCACTGAGGTAATGGATTACATAGACTGTGTTTTCAACATATTGCCCGTCATCATAGTTTGTTTTTCTTTGCGTCACTCTGCTCTTATAACCCCGGCAAAACAACTATGTTGTAGATGCACCAGTGCAAACTCTAAATGACGATGGATTTTGGTGGATAGTTAGGGAAAATGAAATCCCCCTCCTCACAGAAAACAGTTAGAGTGGATGCAATGTCAGACTGAAAATGTCTGATATCAAGCAACGTAAACTGAGATATGTATGATGCTACCACAAAGAGTTAATGAATGACAATAAAGCTTCAGACAGAAAGGTATTGCACAAGTGTTCATGTTATTGTGCCCACCCTCTTTATATAATGTACAAAGATCCCAGGGAAGAAAAGACCACGGGCAGCAACATGCTACATTAACAGTCCACAGATGGTCATTCATGTGTGCAGGTAGTATCCTGCAGTCAAAGGTAAAAAACAAACACTTGAGGAAAGAGTTGACATGAATGAGTGCAGGCATGTCATGTTTTGTTTGTGATGTTTAACCTTTGTCCTCACCTGTGAGTTTTCCCAGCTGTATCTGTCACAGTGACATCACCACTGCTCCCCTGCACTACCGGCTGCTGTGCCGCACCTCTCTGCTGGCTCCGCCTCCTGGACCTGATCTGAAAGAGAAAATGAAGGCCCTGTTTAAACGTGGTATTAACATGCACCGTGGGTGATTGGATGACAAGTGAGCTGCTGTAAGTATAGGCGTGAATGTATCCAATGTATCCTCTGTGCCTCTTGAGATCCAATTGTTCAGACCATAATCACAGGTGGTCTGGGCCGCATACAGCCAAATTCATTTAGCAGTGTACATCATACTGTGTCCTGGGCCACATTGGAGGACTGACTACTCAGCTGACATCTTTGCTTATCTGACTTTCTTCCGTCTGTTGCTGCTGTTACACAAGTTAGATAGATGCAGTGCTGATGGACTGTCTCCGGTGCTGCTCTCCTGCAAACAGTCAATTCAATGTCTGCCAGGTTTACTTTCCATCCCACTTACTTCCCATGAAAAGAAAATACATACAGAAGAAAAGTCAGGGGATCCCCAAAGTCAGTAGGCAACTAGTCGTGAATATGTGTTAAAAATTTCACGGCAATCCATACAGTACTGTAGTTAATTGGTGGACAAGTGGCCAACAAACTCACACTGCCATCTCTAAGGCCATGTCGTATGACAGAGGGGAAGAAGATGATAGAGGGGGAAATATTTGGACTAAAATGTGACCATCTTTACCTAGAAGCAACCCCAAGGTGGGTCGACCACTGATTCACAATATGCTTCAAGAAAAATCCCCTGGGCAAAGTTCCAATCACATCTTCCAATCATTTTTAACTGACAGTGTCTGGAGCCGTATGTGACGTAACAGCTGGCAAGGCAGGAGAGACAATTTTCTCTTTTCAATATAAACAGAACTATTCTGGGTCACAGGGGAAACATTTTTAAAGAGCGAGATTCTACTCTTTTCCTTCCTTACCTTCTCTCTCATCTTGTTTATCCATCTTCTGCTGGCTTAAAACGTCTTGTCTCTCAATCATCAGTTCTTTTTTTTAAATGTCTCTTCCTCATAGATGAGAAACAATAACAAAGTGTATTCATTTATGGCGTTTTTTTTTTTTAAAGGAATGGCAACGCAGGTGATTCCCGATCAATCAGAGCTACAGCTTGCATGTGTGTAGCACAAAGGCCACATAAAGGTCACATAAAACCTTCCATTACTGTGACATTAAGATTGTGAGGCCATTGAGTACAAAGAAGTGACCGATTTGTGCTCCTGAACAAAGTCATCCTTGTAAATATCCAACTATTCCTTTCAGCGGGACCACACAGACACAGTTAACTGTACCAATCAAATTATGAATCCAGCCTTCATCTGTCAAAGGAATTAGAATAAACAGCCTTCCAAAATGGCACTGGCAAACCTGGAGAGTGAATATGTTTTCTACTAAATCCTACTGAATGGGAGTACTGGATACAGTGTCTGAGCTGGGACTGTCCAGGGTGCAGGTCAAACTGACCCAGTCTACTGGATATCAGGAGTTCGAAAAAAGGATTTTTTAAAAAAAACTATAAAATCATAGTCATAGTCAGGAGGCGTGGTTGGCAAGGGGGAAATCAGTTTTGTGTTCCAGCCTTTAAAAGCTGGGAAAAGTGCGTTTTCTAACTCACATCACAGGCACTATTACATTTACCACAGACATGATTAATTAAACTTTGCATAATAACAGCAGCCTACAGCCATTAACACTATGACATGTGTTCTAGTGAATTCCATGCACTGCCTATGTTTTGACAATGTGCTATAATGTTATCACACAGGGATTTGCAACTGCAAGAACTACAGGTCCTTGGAGGCTCTTAACTTTTTCTTACCAGTTTCTAAACAATCTAACACTGTGTCAGGGTATATGCAGGAATCCTGAGGTTAATTTCACTACCTTTTTAAGACTTTTTTAAGACCTTCCAAAAAAACTGATCTCATCTCATCGCCACTTCAAGCTGTCGTTAGCAGAAACGCATCCTTAACTTACTAAACAGTTGTAGTTTGCATTTAAATCTATGGAGCACAAACATACAACAGAACTCAAATAAGATGAGAAGGATTTTTTATTGTCTTTTGCTCCTATGTTTGGAGCCTGGATGTGCGCCGTCGCGTGATGTCGCACAGGTATGCGCACGGCCCCGAGTGGCAATCCGAGTGTGCCTACCTACACATCGTTGTTTGTAATAGTCACGAGGAGGAAAATAAATGATACATTCATGGATACTTTCTTTCAAAGCTTGAATGCCAAGAAAATTTAATACTTCAAAAAATCGCGATTAAGACTTTTTAATACTTCTAAAAGGGCCTTAATTTTCTAACATTTGATTTATCAACTTTAAATACTTTTTAAGACCCCGCGGACACCCTGTGTTTGAATAATGTGATACATCCATTTTGTTAAACCAGAAACTTCCAAAATCACTATAGCCAAACCCACCACACTGTGTCTAAACAGTCATTTTAGCATGTATCGAGCAGCATATTTTCACTTCTAACTGGGTGAACTGAGGTTTCATTTCAACCAAACCAGTGTTAGTGATTGTTGGAAAGATGAACCAAGATGGTTTTTGTGAGTTTTATTTTGTTTCTGTTGACTTACACAGTGTCTTTTACAAAGATACTGTTTATTTTATTTGTGCCTGGTTGAGTTCTGGTTAAACAAAAAGGATCTAACTCTTTAACAAAAGGTCTATCTATGCAAGGATCATTCAAATTATCTTCACTTCAAATAACAATCTAAGCCCGTCAGTGGCAAAAACAAGCAATTTTAGTGGACGTAAATTGATGGTGCCAACATGCCCTGAGTGTTTACAGTGCAGCCTAGCCGACCAATTTCAAATTATGTCATTCCCAGTAGTCACTTAGACACAAAATCAAGGGGAAATTGGGTCCAGGTTAAAAAACATCATTTAACTCTGGATTTTAAATGTATTTGATGTGCAAAAAGCCAGATAGCTATTCTTGAACATGGTAGAAAATGAATCCATAAAAGGATGTGCCATTTTTAGAGGACTCCCATAAGTTCCAACTGTATCTGAACCCATTTGTTGTGCCAGTGACAAGTATTTGAATCAGTATTTTACTTGAAGTCAACTTCTACAAATTCGATAATGCATTTGTTCCTAGTAAACCTGATGCTGAGCTTATGTTACATAAGACAAAATTTGAATTGGAGAAGCTGCTGCTCAGTTGTGACGCATGTAATAAAGATACTGATGTGATCTTCTTATAAGTACAACCAGGGGATTCCAGTCAATTTGCTGGTGTTGGCTACAGTTGAGAACTAGTGTGTGCGGGCAACACAAAACAGTTGGCAGAGTGCAAACCGCTTTGCAAAGCATGTTGACAAGGTAACAGCCAAAGTTCATTCTGTAATTGGGCTAACTCACAAAAGAAATGTCACAGCTTTTAAAATTGAAATATGAAGGAAAAGCTCGTGCACAGCTTTGATTCTGCCCTTGAATTTATGGGAGACAAATAAACACAGGAAACTTGATAGGACCGGACATTTTACTATATATTTCATGGGGGACATTGAAGCAATGGTGCACTCAAACCTTGAGGATCTATCCTAACAGATCTCCCTTCAACCCTGTCAGACTGACCTCTACACTCTGAGGTAGCTGGTGCTGTTCGGGCAGTAAGAACAGAAAAACTCAGAGAGACCTTGTTACCAAATATTATGAAAACTCAACACAGTAAGAACAGAGCTAAGCCCTGTAGTGTCAAAAGTGTTAAACATCAGATGCCAACTTAGAGAGCCTTGCTGCCGAGTCTGGTTTTAGCTGAAGGATTTGGCATTTAAATTAAGCTGTTGAAACTCTAGTTGACAGACACTTGGTCCTTTGTTTGAAACTTTCAGACTGCTTGCTCTCAGTAGATCCTGATTACTTTAATGACTAAAAAAAAACATAAACTGTTTAGAGAGTTTGAGAGTCTCCAAATGGGAGGCAGCAGAGATCAACGTTCCTGAAAATAGCAGTTTAAGGTAAAAGTTCACACCATACACACCACATGGCAAGAACACATTATTGCATTATATATATTGCTTACCTATGAAACAGCATTAAGAGGTTTTTGGACTTGCACAATCAAAAAAACCAGCACAAAGTAATATGTCTACTGCAGAAGGACAGCGGGGAAGTTACCAAGCGCACTTTCTGTTCTTACAGGCACAGTGTGTGGGCACAAGTGTTGGGTTAAGTGGAATATACTTTGAAGGGTATGGTGATAAATCATGATGCAACTGTGCCTGTCACAGTGGTGCATGACAAATTTACTCACCATATGACAAGGTGAGAGCAAACAGGCAACATGTCGTGGGAAGTAATAATGTTGTATGGTTAGTTAAAGTAACATCAACATTTCTCACAGCAAGTTGGAGACACAATCAATACCACTCTCACATATGTCTGCTAAATATGTGGCTATAGCTTTAGCCCAGCTAGGCTAAGGTGAGCTAAATTATCTTAGCTTGGCAGTGAGAGTAGATAAAGGGGAAACAGCTTGCCTAGCTAGAGGAAGCTAGCTCTGGAAGGCAGTAGCTCAGCCCATAGGTTAGGGAACCAGAGGGTTGCCAGTAGTGTGGACTGGTAGCTGAGGAGGTGCCAGTTCGCCTCCTGGACATGGCTGAGGTGCCAGCCCTGTCGCTTTGACATCTCTCCATTTAATGCATGTATAGGTCCTGTTTGGGCATGTGTGTGTATTTTGGGCCTTTGAAAATATATATTCATAAAGTATATCTTCTTCTTCTTAAAAGCTAACAGCATCTGTCTACTAGCACTACTAGAGCTTAATTTAACCTGTGCTAAAACCACAGTGTAAAACGACAACTTGAGGTATGAAATGTTTTGTGCTGGACTATTTCTTGGCCAAAAGCAGTTACTTCTTGGAGTGTCTATTTGCTGTGTGTCAACCCCACAGGAAATCACTGAGCCAAGCTAAGAAAAAGTACGGCCCCAGGCTTAACATTAAGCTAAATTAAGCTAAGCTAACTAGCTGCTGACTATGGCCTTGTACCGAAGAGAAAGATATGAGAGCAGTATCAATCGTCTTGTCTAACTCTTGATTATAAAGTGATTAAGTGTGTTGTCCAAAATGTCAAACAATTGCTTTAAGAGTGACCCGATAAGAATAAATGGCATAACGAATCCGCAAGGCAAAGGCTCATGGTGTGGCTTTTTAGGTTGAACTTATCTTATTTAAGTCCTGTCATGTCAGGATTTCCATGTATTATGGTGCCTATTTTTATTTTGCAACACAATGACCACTATAATATCATGGAGAAACATGTAAATCATTTATATGACTGCATAAATTCAACACTGATACAATCATTATTTTCCTGTATAAATTAAACTGAATACAATTAAAGATGCATTTCAGAAGTTAAAACTGAAACGTTGCTGTTACCAAAGAAGTACGACAGAAACAGAATCACAAAGTCATAAATTTCCAACAGAGAAGATAGTCCGTTATTTTAAAGAATGTGTTATGGTATCTGCTTTTTAAAAGATAAGCTGCAGAGAAAATGTTCATAGTAAACAAAATGATGCATGAGGGGATCTCATGCCATGATTACTGTACTGTTTTTTACCTGTGCTTGTGTTAGTGAAGCTGAGGTCCGGCTCCTGAACACTCGTCCGGGTGCAGGACTACGCTGTCTGGGCTTGGTCTGGGTTTGAGAACTTGTCGCTTCAACTCTCTTTCTACCCATTGGGTCCAACAGGTATCGCTGGGCCAGGCGTATCACCCGGGTCAGCACACTTTTAGCCCCTGTAACTGAGTCTATGGGTAAAAAACAATGACTCAATATTGTAAATCCTCCTTGAACTAAGCTCTGTGATCATCAAAGGCTTTCTTTTGGTGTTACAAGCCCTATAAAAAACAAAAACTCATCTATGATGGTATGAAAATGAAAAACTCAATCTTATAGTAATGACACACCCAGGGCCTGAGCACCACTCAGCTACAAATTCCTGGGGGCGACCCTGTGATGATACCGTAAGCAGTGCATGTTGGAGTAACAAAACAAGTTATCATTCCATTACAGGCATGCTCCTACTGAATTGCCTTTGTGTGTGTGTGTGTGTGTGTGTGTTTTGGTGTGTCAATGTGTCCTTGTTATCCACAAATTAATGTTATCAGTGGCTCACCATATTTACTCAGGGGGCAGAATCTGCCTGCTTAGGCAAGCTGTGAACACAAAGACCCACTTATACAGTGTACTGTCCTTGTTTGTGTGTTAGCGCACATACATACAATCACAGACACAGACAGTGAAGCTGTAGCTTATGTTTAATAACACAAGGAGAACATGATATTCAAATGATGTTTTTACTGTGCATTGTGTATTGAAAAGAGAACCTGATTTGCTTGACCTTCTTAATAACATGTCAAATCTAACTTCAACACTGATTTAGCATCATCAAAGCTTCTGTTATCTTCTGGAGTCAACTTCAGTGCACTAAACTATTGAAAAAGGGTGATTTAATAATTCTTTTGATCAACTGCTTGGTAGAGCAAGAATCAGCAGTGCCTTTACCTAAATGTCATCCTAGAGCCATTTCCCTAAGAACGAGGAGAGATTACAGTACACCATTTGTTATAATAACATGAGCTCATCAGATTAGCTTTGCCTTGTTATTTTTGGTTCTAAATGATCAGTTGATACACTCTTTATGTGACACAGAGTGCTAAGAGAGCAACACACAGTCTTGTTCTGACAAAAAAACAAAAAACAAAAAAAAAACATGAGGCAACTGTACAGAAAGTATACAGACTGTTTGGTGAGGGGTGATTTACTGTAGTGTCTTTGTTGAACAATAGAGCTGCTATAGCCTCTGGTTAACATACTGTTTAAGGGTTTCAATCTTTCAGTTAATCAATGACAAGCAATTTAGTGCAGTTTAAATATTTCCGAGTATTGTCTTGAAACACAATTGTGATTTACTGCTCTATTATGCAGGCTGGTACTTGTCAACGTTTTGCATGCAAGTCTGCCCTATGTTGAACCTGCTGAATTAATAGTGATTTAGTACCTCTGACATACTTTTTCCTGTATTAGCTGGGACCATTCACAAGTCAAGCTAAGATATATGGATGTGAGACGTCTAGACCTGTTGCATAGACTAATGTTGTCCTAACACACCTCAAAAATACTGCAGAATGAGACAGATGTTAAAAATGTACAGCTATACACACATAATCACACACGCACACATACACACACTTACCTTTCTCAACCGTCTTTTCTCCTTCTGAAGGTGTTGATGCATTTTCTTTTTCTTTACCTCCACTGACCTGGGTTGGCTGTGTAGCCTTCGGATTTTGACACTGCTCTGAAAAATAGACCACCACATATTCAAAACATAAAGCTACATTAGCCTCTACTAGCATAACACACCCAAATCTTCTACTGAACTGTGTGACATGTTGGAGGTCAAGTTGCATTGTGGATAATGTTTCAACAAGGAAGAGGAATGCATGGAATAAAAAGGTAAATAAAAATAGCTTTGGGTCTGCTGCTTCGATTTTGGTCCTGTCCATTGTAAGTCAGACAATGTTACAGGAGTACAGAAATAAATCAGTGGAACACTCTTTAAAGACATTCCCTTTAAATATATTTTTAAAGTATATACGAGAGACCATAAGCTACATTATACTACTACTTACTATATTATACCTATACTATACTCTTTAACTGTTATATTTGACACTTTATTTAATTCAATCCTATGCTTTATTTGTGTACTATATATTATCTTCTATTATACAAAAAAAACATATACCATATAATTAATATGTTAATCATATTTAATATGTTTAGAGTCAAATCTTATATTTATAATACATCTTTCTATATATTGATACATACATATGGCTAAATATATGGATCAATAAAGGTTCATCTTCTCTTATCTTAAAAATGTACGTGACTATGTAATGGGATAAGAGATGACAAATATTGTGGATCACTGGATCATTCACTCTATTCACCAGTAGCTGGTGAACAGAGTGCTGGAGCCCCCAGGACGTGCCCTGGACTTTATTTCTGTGGTGACCAAACGGTGGAATTACAACAACTCAGCCCATCACATGTTGCCATGGGGCCCAAAAAGACTTTCTAATAGACTTATATTGGAAAAGAGATATCTGTAAATCAGTGGATACATTTTTTTTAGCATTACATTCCACGTAAAATGACCCATTTCATTATCAGGATTTGATCAATTTGGTCTAATAACATTTGAAAAGTCTAGATGAGCTGCAAGGTTATATCATTTTATCTCTCTGGTGATATCTCTGGTGTGCTTGCTCTATGGGCCCAATGACGCAGGAGCAATGACGATTATGAGGGTAATTTTATACCATGAAAACAGAGCTTTTTTTGGCTTCATGCGCCACTGAGCAACTTTTATAGGAGTGAACCAGGTCCTGTCTCCAAAGCTGTATCCAGTACTCTCAATACATCCATGCTGTTCACTCATTCTGACACAGAATAGCCGTAGTATGTACAGTACGATAAAAGCTGGGATTTGCTGTCACTGGTAAGCACTGTACAGTTATTGGTTATTTTCTTCTTTTGTAAAACAAAGTTATTTAGTCTTTGTCAAAGTCAAGTCAGATTTAATAAATTACTGGATCAGAGTTTACAATAGTGGCATCAATGGATTTGGAAAAGCCTGGTCCGGTTTGTGTGTTTTTACTCACTGGGCCAGAGCAAGGCTGAGATGTAAGTCATGCGGGAGGCCAGGAGGTGATGTTGACTTCTAATTTGTAAGAGTCTATATCACTGTTTTAACACAACCCTCAAGGATAAGGCTTCTGCCAAACAGGAAGAGCCAATGATAAAGTGCAGTGTCTCCCGGCCTAATGTGAGGTCTTTGCAGAGTCCTGAGAAGGGTTATCTTTGATGTTAAAACAACTCCATTTCCCAGACACACCCTCCCCCCGTCCTATAGCCCATGGCTCTCTCCCTCTGCCTCATGTCTCTCTCTTTCCTTCCCTCCCTCCGATCTATCTCAATCACTGTCAGACATCGGTTAAGGAGAGGTTCCCTTCCACAGTCAAATGCCAATCTTCAAAACACTGACGTGTTACAGCACGTCTCCGGTTAGCCACCCAAAGACTAACTAGATAGGAACATGTGGCATTTTAAAACAAATTAAGCAGGGGAATTAGTCATGTATTGTATGTCTGACAAAATGTTCACCCCCGTTGGCTCTACAGACATTCAAGTTTGAACTTAGTAACATAATGCTTCTTTTGGATGATTTATAAAGTCAGACAACTGGCATCATATTTTACTTTCATATTAGAGGTATAAATATGTTTTCATCCAAAGAGTCACACATGCGCAAACACAAACACACTACGGATGCATTCACATCGATGATCTCAACTGCAGTTTCTGTATGACTCAGGGTTGTAATGAAAAGGTCTGAATGATTGTGTGTGTGTGATTTATTGCCCTGTGCAGATCTATTGCTGCCAAACAGCAGTCTGCTTCATTCTCACACAGTCTGGATGCTCTTTAAAGAAAAAGCTTTTGAGGAAGCACTGCACACTACACAGAATAACTTTGGCAACAGATAAATCACGACAATTACTATATCTTTCCATCTAGAGATTGTGTATAGCCCCTTATACAGTGCTGGATCACAGTGCTAGCCACTGAACCACCATGCCAGGCCCAAGCAGTATTCTTTATCTTAAACTCCAGTGTAAGGGGTCTGGGGTTCATGGCAGTTTAGTTCAGTATATCATAAGTTTGGCAGGGGGGAGGTGTGTGTCTCATCTACAGGATAAAACTGCAGTAAACCACAGGATAAATTCATAAAGTTTAACATGGAAACCTACAGTGAAGTACTTCAGGCAGTGATGTTGCTAGGCAGACGTCCTGTGGGAAAAATTAAGATTTTTGAAAAAGCAGTGGAAAACCTCATGTAGCAAATGGGTTTGAAGGACAGTTGTTGGTTTAGGTCTAGTGGGAATGTGGCTTTTTGACCTCAGAGGCTGCAGAGATAAAGAAGAACTGAAGAAAAATTGCATGTAGGGCACAAAGGCAAACAGCAGGAAAGTTACTGGTTGTGCATATTTTCCATTGGACAGATGCAATGGTTCTTGTAGTCTGTTTGGCCACTGCTATTTTCTACTTTTGTAGTTTGTGTGTGGCTGGATTTGAGAATATAAAGTGTGTGTGGATGCAGCCTGTTATCAAAATCTGTCCATGTATTACTGTTCCTCTAGGTAAGAATTTTACTTACTTTATGGTTAAACACTTCATCCTCAAGTCAACGTGAGTTGAAACGTGAGTCTGAAAACAAAATTTATTGCGCCGGTTCCCATTTTTCCTGTTCTACTTCAGTGTACTGGCTTAGAAATAGTCGCCCGTCCTTTGAAAATTGAAGTCATAACTTTAATAACAACAGCTGTTGAAACTCATTATAATTCAACAGAAATTGGCTCGGCCTCAAAGCAACTGCTTCAAATAATTAACCCTGGAGCCTGTTCAGCTTCAACTTAACTGTCGCTTCCAAACAAACAGCAGCTTGCTGCAGCACAGGTTATTTTGTCACACCAAAGTGAACCACTGGTCTGAAAAGGTAAATGCTTTACTGACGTTGACAGACAGAACATATCTATCTTTTTAAACTGACCAAGCGATAATATAGGTCAAACGCCTAAAAGTAACCAGTAGGAAAACTTAGGTCCTACCTAACCAATGTCTTTGGTGGTCCCCTGACATTTCCTCTACTGCCACCAGCAGGTTGAAGTGATCAATTACCCACTGAAATTTGACTTAACTGCCTTAACTAAAGCTGGATCACAAAAACTCTCTGACTTCTTATTTAGCACTGAAATGAAAATGTATCTAGTACTTTGGTTTATTACCACCTGCAACAGTGTGGCTGATATTGTTTTCACCTTGTGAATCTATGTGTGTACGCGTGTGTGCGTGTGTCATTATAGGAAAATGTGGTCCTGGAGACATCTATTGTACTAGGAAGTATATTACGGCAGATGTTTATATGTCCATCTGTAGACAGATACTATCAGCACCATGGTGTCACAACCATGCAAGACGCAGCCATGAAACTTTACAGGTGTGTAGTTGAGATCAAAATGAAGGCTGAGTTTATAGATGGGTGTGATTAAAGTAATGACACCAGAAGTAGGTGGGTAGAACGTAAGAAAGGGGCCTCTAGCACCCCTAGCCCACATAAGTTTTTAGTTGTGGATCAGCATTTCAGCTGGTTAAACCATTGCAAGATGGTCTATAATTTATAACTTGCATATAGTGTTAGCATGCTAACATTTGCTAAACTATGATGGTTGTAAACTATACAACTGCTAAACATGAGAATGTTAACGTTGTCATTGTAGAAGTTTTAGCATGCTGACATTAGCATTTAGCTCACAACACCACTGTGCCCAAGTATACTCTCACTAACTCAATAAACAAGAGTCTACAGTCATGCTAGCAGGTCTGTGAATTACATGTACAGTCACTTTATTACACTATCAATGGATCCTATTCCCAGTCTGTAGTGTTCATTGTCACCCCTGACACATAAATACAGCAATCAACACTGACTAACATTACAAAGACAAATCAAATTCAAATTCAAATTCAAAGGAAATTATCACTATTATGTAGGTTAATTATGGTTTATTTGTTATCTGACGTTACTAACTTGAAACTTAATGTATACCACAGTTATGATTGTTGGGTCCTGGTGTTTAGTTCTTCCTTTTCACAGCTGTTACTGTATTTACCACCAGTATTTTCTTTTATTGTGACATTCAGGAGAAAATCTGTGCCATTATTCTGCCGCCCCTCTTGCATCAATTTGTAGACCGTATTATGACAAAAGATTGCACCATGGTTACAGTGCTTGTATTTTCTTATGTACTGACCAGGTTCAAATAGTATCATCGCAAGTGCTGCCTGTGTCTTACCCACCAGCAACTACATGTCGTCACTCTGTGACATCAGCTCGGTTACATCAGCTCGGTTACATCAGCTCAGTTTCTCCCATACAGCTACAGTAAGTGTAGAGGGGGTCTGAATCAAGTTTGTGTCAGTCTAAGTTGTTATTTTAGGTGTAACTGTTGTCCTCAAAGTCTGTTCAAAGAAACACATATGCATACTCATGCATTGTATATTCACAGACAGACACACAAACACAAGAAAACAAATTGCACAACTCATGTCATGTGCTAACTTTACACTATTAAATAAAAAATGGCCCAAATCACAACTCACACACACGGCAGTTGAGAACGTCAGTGTCTGTGAGCTCAGCTCTCTATGACTCAGGGATATAATGAGAAGGTATGACTGACAGTGTGGATTTTACTGCCCACTCTCTCTCTCCCTGTCTCTCTCTCAAAGTCAGTTTCAGATGACAGAGTACTCTGCTGATTCCTCAGTGTTCAGGAATTAATGCTGATGACACGCAGCCTTTTGAAGGTTGTGTTTTGGTGTGTTTGAAGCGTCTGCCGTCCTCTGGGAGTTGGCGGGGGCAGCACACCTGTAGCTAGGATTGAATAAGCTCTAATGTAAGGCTGGGCTCAGCAGATCCTGTGGCCTGGGAGCTGACTGACACTGCGCAATGGCAGCTTTGAAGTGCTGATCCTTTACAGAGGGGGAAAAATTAGACAGGAAAAAAAGGGAAATGGACACAGAAAATGTCCTGAGGGAAGGAATACAGAAGGGGAAAGATGGAGACAAATTGGAAGATTCCACTCCACCATTACCTGAACACCAAGGCAACAGGAAGAGAGAAAATAAAGACATGGGTTGCATTCACCTGAGATGTGTTTGTAACTCAGATGCAACACCTAAAAATGATGGCCTCTGATCACTCCCAAAGAAACTGTTGCACAGTTTACATGGAATGGAAAATTAATAGAAGCTCAATACAAGAGACAAGCCAGAGGACATTAGCTTTAATAGAGTAAGGAGAAAAGATGTTAGCCAGCAGTTCTCAAGACTGCAAAACCTAGATTAATATGATGACCTCAGGGCAAACCACAACCTGAACTGATGTCTGTAAGCTTTTTTTTAACGTGTTCTTCATTGTAAAAAGAGTCTATTATGCTGAGTTGACGTTTCATTGACTGAAATCACATTTGTTTTGTCAGGGTTGCCACCACCATGACCTCAAAAAAGACAACACCTTAATCAACAAGAAAAGTGCAGTCAGTAGAGTGGGGCTCTCCACCAGGCCGCTGCCTGAGCTGATCGCAGCCACTCTAGACTATTCTTGTAATTTTCATCAGGTGACGTACACTTTTAACGGGCTGACTTGGTCCAAGGCCACAGCACAACAAAGTAAAAAATAACAGCAATAAACTCAATTAAAACAGGCAAAATCCCATTTAACTAAATAGACTACTTACTAGCTTATGGTCGAACCATAAATATCACAGTAAAATGACCAAATCAACAAAAACTGCAAGTCTACAAAATCAAGCAGGCAAACTGCTCCGCTTCTGAAACGCTCTTGGTGTGGTATGACGCTGTGCGTAGGACAGAACAAAACCTTCTCACAGCTTTGTTGGTGGAACGTAATCTCGTATTGTGCCTAACTTTAGGGGACCATTTAACAACTGCTATGGAATTAATCTGCAGATGCTTCAGTTCAAAATGACAACTAACATCTCTGTGGATTTCAGTTTTTGACCCACAACAAATGTGGCCAGCAACCGACAGTAAGGCTTATTGTTTTTAGTCGAGCCAATTTCTGGAAAACTTTAAGCCCCTACTGGCCAGTTGAGAGGAGTGATGAGTCAGCAGTCAGTGACAGTGAAACCACATGGTCACCACCACAACCAGAGGTCCTTGAGCATACAGTCATAAATATACACCCTAAATATTAGGATCATTGGTCCAATAGTTTGCAAGACTGGCTATGGACAAAGGGATATACATGCTTACACACAAACACACTCATGCATGCACACACAGGACCGGACACATGATCCCCTCCAGGCTTACACCTGGCGGAGATAATTATGCCAGTTGGGGAGAATGCCATGACTGTAAAGATACAGTCAGTTGAATGAATGCATTATTTAGATCATTATCTATAATAAATTAATTTATCGCTCAAATACCAAATTTACTTGATTTTGTGGCAAGTATGAGACACATCTGGGGCCAGATGTATAAATGATGTACATGCACAAAAACTATGCATGTGCCTTTTCCCACACACAGAGTGGTATTTATAAAGCAAGGATGTGTGGTGAGAATGTGTGCACTCCACGCAGACTTCAGACTGGGCGGTTTTAGCTGAGATTGCTGCGGGTGACAAGATAAGGAGGAGACTGAATAGAACTTGAGACAGATAGCATAGCTTTTAGTTTGTTTGCCAATATCAGATTGTGTTACTATTTTTGCAATCTGCACAGCATTCCATAAATTAAAAAATTAAAGACACATTTATGAACTTCATTTTAAAATATTTGAGTGATACATTTTATCTGTGCAGTGTGTTTGCCACCAGGTGGCCCAAAAAATATTTGGTGTTTCTTTGAAAAACAACACAAACCAATATTTAAAGCTGGTATGAGTGTTCACAAAGTCAGTGGAGAGAAAGAAAACATGCTGGAGCGCGATTCTGTTGCTGCTGAAACATGAGCCTATTGCTGCAGTTTACCACTGTTTAACTTGAGGGAATAATCTTTAGGCTGATTCTTCCCACAGAGCAGTGGACAACAGTGAGAGATAGTCAAGTTATTTGTTATTCTAGCCTACTGGACATGACCCTGATCGACCTCCCGTCACCCCATGTCCTTCCTCTGCACACTGTTAGGTCACACAACACAAAGGACTGTTTAGCTTTTACTACTGGGTACAATCTGCAGAAAGATAAAAAGCAGAGGGGAGAAATACAGGGAAAAAGAAAGGATAACATCAAACAAAGGAAAGTAGAAGGTTAGAGAAAAAGACGAGAAGGACAGGAGGGAAAGAAAATGGTGAGAAAGACAAGAAGAAAAGAGAAATATGGTGCAATAACTCTCAGATGTCTTGTGTTGTTACAGATAAGCTGATAAACTGACAAAAAGGGAAGACGAGTAAGACTGCTCTCCCACACACTGTAGCACACAGACACTCTCACTTGAATAGAAGCACGTTAGTTCACAAATATCCACAAATATGAACGCCTACAAACACCAAAGTAATAAATCCAAAAAAGGTGTCATACAACTGGCTTATGTACGTTTTGATTGGGATCATTCAGCACTTTATAATCTCATAGTCACTGTTTCATTTGACATCCAGTAGAGCCAAAAGAATGAAAAACATATTGCAATCCTGTTTGCTTGTATTTTTTGTCTACTATTCCACTTCTTTTTTTCTATTCCTATTTTTATCCTCTTTGTTGAAATCCATCTTTTTCAACATAGGGTATCTGAGAGAAACATTTCATACAGAACAATGCCATTTCAGCCACTCTTTTTATGAGAAAGTGTGGCTAAGGAAGTGGAACTAGAGGTTCAATCCCTGAACAAAGGTATTAGTTTCTTATTCCGCCGGGTTTAACAGGGTTTATCCAGGCACTACCAGATGGAGGCCGAGGGTGTGGACATGTAGTTATTTTATCAGTCTAGCTCATCTCTTACATCAAAGTTGTTTGTAGTTCAAAGCCCCCAGCAGCCGTCCTACGATTCCTCCAAACTCACAGAGGCTAAATTAAGGGTATTATTACAATGGAGAATAAACCAGCCTTGTGTTTGATCTGACTGGCCTGGAAAAAACAACCAGCTATGTTTCTCTGAGAATTAAAGTTTGAAATTGTGTTATTGGATAAATGAGGTCTTACCTGTATCTATTAAGTTGTATTAGACAACACAGTGGTTACTAAAATTCCAATTAACCACAACTGATGTTTTTAGCCTGGGCAGACAGACAGACAGACAGACAGAGAGACAGACAGACAGACAGACAGACAGAGAGACAGACAGACAGACAAAGAGGGTAAACACAAGAAAAAACAGTAGGGAGGATGAAGACAAAAGAGAAGGATAGAAATATGGAGGCAGATATTATGAGTAAGTAGAAGGGGATTTCCACAGAGAGGCTGTCGTCCACTTACAAAGAAAAACACCCAACCTAAGAAGAAAGTCATAAGAGAAAACGCTTATGCCTCATTCTTACATGACATTTCTAACACTTCTTTTTAACACAGTCTTTCCATGAAAATAATGTCAGTGGCTTAATATTATAAGTCTTGCAACTGATTTCACTGGCACAATGACAATATCCAAACTGATGGTAGAAACTATTTAGCTTTAAAACTGTTCACACATAAAGTTTATTCCAGCTAGGTATAAATAATCAGTTTTAGCTTAACTCAAATTGTACGTCATACAAATGTTACGTTTTTCAGTGAGTGTCTGTGTGTCCACATGGCCCCATGTGTCTGTGTCTTCAGTTAAAAGCAAGAAAAAACATGAGATTGGTATGAGGCCAGAGAAATGTGAGGGGTGAAGTGATGGAGAAGAGTAGATAGACGTTTAAAAAAAACACACAAAAGTACAACATTGGCAGGAGTAGAGCGAAATAGTCAAAAGACACAATCACACAAAGCAAAGTTAACACAGAACGATGACATCAGCTGTAGAGAGAGTACAGCAATTTTCAGATAGCATTTAAAATATTCTTAGACGTGGTGTTGAAGACCATCCTGCTCTCAACACAATTAACCCCGATCATCATATTACTATATAATCAATCTTGGCATCTATAGGGGGGTCTATGCAAAATTCAGAGAATACAAGCTATCTGGACATGGTTCTTAACATGGAGGTAGCTGAGCCAGTGGCCAGCAGCTAACGGTGCTGACTGCAACAGTAGCCTGACTCACTGGATTTAGACTGTGGCTATAAGCCTGCCACTGAGGCGCTGGTTTCAGCTGGCATTCTCCCTTCTGTGTGTTACCATTTCCAAATCCCCTTCGCTACAGGACACAACAACAGCCTCTGAGCTAACAACTTACACACTGATGATGGCAAGTTCTGTGGACGTGCTGCGGAGATAGGTCTGGCTATATGAGACTAACCAGAGGGCAACTGGAGGTTGGGCGCTAAGCTTCTGCACCACCACAGTCTCGATATCAACGCTAATTGCCGTATAAGCGCAGTGCTAAGTGGTAGTGATGAAGGACACACACATGCACTAACATGCACATGTGGCCGGATTACTACAACAAACCACAATTTTGGTTTATAACATACACAGGGGTAGGGTGACTTCATGCTCTGCTTAGGACTACATTACTCCACTATAACTATAGAAAGAAGTACTTTAGGGATATATTATCGCTCTGAATGTCACATACAACACCTTTAATGAAGTATCATTATCAAAAGGATAATGTTTGTGGTCAGTATTCTTCCATAAAGCTCATGAAAAGGTTGAAACCAGAAGTGCCGATACTTTCTGTCCTCACTAACTGTACAGCCCCAATTTCAGTGGTTCTTACTGAAGACAAAAACCTGTAAAACTTTTACTGGGCACTGCAGATTTTTGCAAACTTTACTCAGAGTGGAGGAAATAGTGCATTTATTGAGGACTACTTTCAGCTGTGGATTAATACACATTTGGTTTTCTAGTGAGTACTTAGAGAAGCAGGACTGTGTATGTGGAACTAACTTCAAATAAACCAGACTGTGTGTGTTTGTGGTAATACAGAAAAACATGCAGGATTAGTGTCATCAGATTTATATATAATAGATTGAAGTGGTAACCACTGAGGCACATACCAGACTGTAGTGCAAGCGCTGTGTTGCAGCTCTTTTTTCCTTTTATCTGTAATGCATTTATGCAGATAATCATCTCATTTAAATGCAAGACCATATGTTTATATCATAAATGATCTAAAATATGATATAGTATGATTTTTTTTTTACCTCATGAGCACTTGATAATTTTCCAATGCTCACTGTAAATGAGGAAGTCAAGTAAAAGCAGGGCCTCAATCTGTTCCGTTCCTATCGTGGGTTTAGCTTTAAGTCACTTGAAGTCAGTGGTGTTTACAATATCTAATCTAGCCTCCTGAGCATCAGACCACAAATGCCCTCAATCATCACTCATTATTAAGTTCAAGAATTAAAACCATTTTGTTCAAACCACTAGAAAATATCCATGTCCTCAGGCATCCTCCAAAGCACCACACATATACAGAATTACGGTCAAACACTTACACCCACACTCATGTTTGTCACTACAGTCTGGGTTTGTTATAATACTTTAGTACCCAAGGGGATCAACATCTCATCTCACACACTGTGTGTCCTCATTAATCAGACAGCAGACAGCAGCTGAATTATTCCTGCTGTTTGTTTTTGTGTGCTTGCCTGAATGTGTGTGTAAAACTGACAGGAAAAGCTTCATGAGTAGTGTGCAGGGTGCAGTTATGGACAGTTATGGTTGCCAGGTTGCCACTGGCAAACATTTTGAGAAACTGGCAACCAATTCTTTGCCTTTGGTTGCCCTCAGTGGCAAGTGCGCACAGGCATGTGTTTTAGTGACAATGACAAAGCAAAATTTGAAAAGGAGAAAACAGGTGAGCGAGCATTCAGTGACCTGCTGGATTCATTTTTGAGACACGTGTAAATAACATGACAACAGCTGCACTACTGGTATTTTGTATGCAAGGAATTGAGAGTGGACATGTTAACTGATGATACTTGAGATTAAAATTCTGTGTGAATTGAATTGAAACTACAAAGAATTTTGTTTGGTTCAAGCGGCAACCTCTGGGGCTAAAAAATAAAGCTGACATCAAAGTGCCAAAAACTGCAGTTCTTTGAACGGCTGCTTGAGGCTGGCAAATGCCAAACTTGACAGAAATAAACATGTTTACAGCCCAGTACAAAAAACAGTTTTGGTCTCTATAACTAATTTACCCTTCATGACAACTGTGCAGAGGGTGAATCTTTATATAACTCATCTGATTAAGGCTTAAAGTTATGTGCTACTAAGGGCAGGCTGCTTTGAGTGACAGGCTGTGTCCTCTGCTTCTCTGTCAAATTCACCCATCACTCCTCCACAGCTCCTCCCTCTCGCACAAATATGGTTACTTCTGACTCCAAAAAACAAGATGGTGACGACCAAAATGCCAAACTCGATGCTTCAAAACTAGATTTCACAAACCAGTGGGTGACGTCACGATAGCTATGGCCATTATTTTTACAGTCTATGGTTTAGTTGTGGTAAAGCTCTTAAACAGTCTTGTAACTCATGATTTCATCACTAAACTGACGTACAACTGCATGGTATCTTAATTACTCAAAATATAAGGTGACTAAAAATAGCAACCATAATTTTCAGTTTTGGCAACCAAAAGCTGATGCCTGGTTGCCAGCCTGGCAACCACTTTTAAAAGTTAGTGTGGAGCCCTGAGTGTGTTTTAATTGGTGTTTGGGAGTACACGCTGCAGTCAACATGTGCCTGATGACAACTGGAGAGAAACACTGAGCCTTCACCAGAAATAGAAATACACAGATTCTGTGGCTCACACCCACAAAGCTCAAAGAAAGTCTCTGTGTTGGTAAATCAATGGCTTAAGAGTGTGGAGGCCACGGCAGGGCATGATAAGGAGAATAGAGGGAGCAGGGAGGGAGTGTGGGAAGACGAAAAACAAAATAATAGCAAAGAAAAGACGAAGGCAAAGCAGTTGATGAGGAAAGGGGGGAAAGGAGAGCAGGAGGGGGAGGACAGAGGTTCAGAGGTGGGTATAAGTTGGGAACGCAAAGTTAGCAGTGTACAAGGATTGGCTTTAGTTCCAACTGTTTGACCATGAACACAGCTAAATTTGCAATCAAACAAAATATGAAGAAAATGACAGTAGATCAGTTTGAAATATCACAGGGAGTAATAGAACAAGGGAGCAGCCAAAATGAGCTGTTTGATGTAGAGCTGCAGGCAACATGCCACCAACTTCTTTGTGCTGCTGTGTGGAAAACTGCTCGCAGCGTGTGCAGCATGAGATCAGATTCTGGTTACTCATGTCATGATGGAAAAAGGCCAATTACTGAGTGACTTCATTTTTAAAACAATGTGAATATGTGTGATTGTTCTGTGAACAGATGCAACGATTGCTCTTCTGTTGTATTTCTGACAAAGTAGCTGTTTGAGTAGAGTTTGCTGCCCTGGGTATTCTGCCACAGCTGTCAAATCAACCAGGACTGTCATCTAAGGACTATAAATTTAACCACAAAATTGGTGACTTTTTAAATAAATTCATAGCAAGTTAAAAAAGATCACGAAATGCAAGCAAAAAGCACTACACCATATCAGATAAAGGGGTGGCAGGTGAAAAGAGCTGTGTGGTGCATTAGAGGAAAGGAATCAAGCAAAGCAGAGAAAATACGATGGGGATAGAGTGAGGGATGTTGGAGAAAGAGAGAGACAGAGGAGAAAGACATAATGGAAGGGAGTGGGCCTGTTTGCCCCTGATCCCCACTGACCTGTGAGTTTTGACCCCTACCACACCCTGTCATTCAGAGCCTGCCTCTTAATGCGCCTTAAAGGCCTACTGCAAGGTCAGAGTTCATTCCCAGAGGGCAAAGGTCCAGCAAGGACTCCAGAGGCTGGGTTTCGAGAAGTTGGGCACTGAGCAATAAGTAACACATAACACAGGACAGGGTGGGATGGAGTTTGACATGGTCACATATTTAATATCCATGGTCTAAGACAGTCCAAAAATATTAGTAAGCATCATCAACTCTCTCCCGAATCCAAAAGCTAGGGTGCTAAAACTCAAATTTGTGATGTCATCAAGTATAAAGTGTGGAGCTGCTCCATAGACAATTAATTGGAAAAAGATGTTATAGATGACATTAAGAGCACCCAGGGCAATGATTTGAGTATTGACCAAATCACAATGTTCATTTACAATAAGTTCCCAGAAGAAAATCCTTGCGTTACGTACATAAAATCAAACAGCGCTGAGCAAACACTGCCTCAATTAGTTAGTTTTTAGCCACCTAAAAAAGGCCTACAAAAAGCCCCAAAACAAAACAAAACAAAACAAAATATCAGTTTGAGTGTACACTATATTTAAAATATTTTCATTGCTGTCAGGCAGCCTTTTCTGATGGGGAATGGGAGCCGTTAAATCAAAGCCACCAGACTCCCCTAACAAAGGCAGTCATTTTACTTACCCAAACACTGAGTTGAGTATATTAACTTGGAGCAAAAATTTTAATACAGCACACACTTACACTGATATTGATTTTTTTTAGGTGACTAAAATATGTTTTGCTGGGGTCCCATCCATAGCAGTACATTGTTTGGTTTCTGTGCCGGTAAATTTGCTTTATCAAAGATGACAACAAAGCAACAAACAGCAGAAATGTCAGATATTGTGGACCACCATGTTTAACCACATTTCTTTGAACGTCACTGTTACAGCTGAAAATGTCAACAGAAATAAAAAAGTTTGCCAATTTTATATACCTCTACAATTGAAATCAGCTGCCAGTTGTCCAACCTGAAAGTGATTGTTGTTGTAAGCACAACATCAAGGTCTATATGGGTACATTTTCAGGGTACATTTTCAGAGCTACAATAGCTCATTTGGGACTAAAAAGAAAACAAACATTCTGTAGGTCAACAAACTCCATGCCATTCATTGTTGAAGAGCCTGTTTACACCTTGTATTAATACGCGTCTTCAATGATCAGATGACAAGTGGACAGCGCTAAGTACAAGTGTAAACAACCGCCAAAACGGATTGTGATCTGATCCCTCAAAACACTTGCCAAGGTGGCCTGGGACACATCTGATCGCATATCTTTTGTACTGATGCTGATGTGTCCCTGACAGGAACGTCATCAATGCTTGATGTAGTGGTTGTTTTGGTGACAGTGTGCCAACGCTTTAAGACTTGAATAAACTGTTGTGTGTCCTTCCCTTGTTTTGCCTTATGTAAGGAGACATGTTGGATTCTGTTGACAGTACTCATTCTAGGTGTACTGATTCAACTGCTAATGTAACTAGCAAGCATGCTAACCGACAGCCAGCAAGAGTGTGGAGGTAATAACTGCGCACAAGGCACTTTGACCACCTAGTGCAAGTGATGCAGGCACTAGCAAAATCTGAACACGACAGAGGTGTGAACAGCGATGTGTTTCAACTCTACACGTTTTCAGATCACCGAAAATGCATATGAATACCAAGTGTAAACAAGCTCCATGGAACGGCTCCTGACTTCATACTTGATGACATCATATGTTTTAGACTCACTTCTCTGGTTTCTGGCTTTGAGAGAGAGCAGCTCATGTTCACAAATATTAATTGAACATTCCCAGGCCATGGTAATAACATATTGGATTTCTTAACTTGAATGGTGTTTCCCTTTAAGACAGTAAGGGAGGGGAAAATGAGGAGAGGAGGGAGAGAAGGAGTAAGGGATGAATAGAGGGTAGGGGAAGAGAGATTGGGAGTGGGAGGACAGGAATGGATCTAAAACAGCCAGATCTCTACTTTCAAACCTGTAATTACAGCTGCCAAAACTAGAGTGATGAGCAATCCAAACAGAGTCTGGGGCCTCTAATTTAAACCCCACAAGTTTAATATTTTATTGTGTCATGGTTTGGTTAAACACAGTTAAATGAAGTTAAGATCTTTGCCTCTCTGATTGCCTGTCAGACCAGCCCTGCAATTTCTCTGCGGGTCACTTTGTGTGCTTGTGATTCAAGAGATAGTGTTTTTTTGTCTTTTAAATCTCCAACTAAGTATTTTCAAACATTGTGCCTCACTTTGCCCTTGTTTTATTGATCTGTTGTCATTCCTCCTTTCTCAAACATTTAATAATATGCCTTATTTCTTTTCCATGCTTTTTTAAAATTTCTCCAGTATTTTAGATTAAAAAAATGCAGCAAAGAAAGCTCGTTTTGCCTTGTTTGGCAAGAAAAAGACGACCCAAATTTAGGTGTATGCAAATCATCATCATAACCCCTTTAACAAATTATGCCCCAGATTTTAACGGAAGTAAACATAATTAAGAAAATCTATTAATTATTAAAGTCATACCTCCCTTGCTTGAGTTTGAGAGCCAAGTTCTACTGCAGAATACAAACAAAGCTGCTTTATTCACATGCATGAACACAAAACAGTGTATGTTCTCTCTTTCACACACACACAAACAAATACCCAGCACATACACATTGGCTCCCCTTTTACCTCAATTATATAGCAATACACACACATTTCAGGATAGCCACAGGGGCTCCACGGGGTGTAACAGCAGAATGAGGCGAGAGGGAGAGAGGATAGTGCTGGGAAACTTACAAGGCAAGAGCTGGAGTATCTGAACACACACACACACACACACACACACACACACACACACACACACACACACACACACACACACACACACTTACACACAGAGGACGGAAAGCAAGTAGGCAGGAAAGCCTTACGGGCCCAACCCTGGAGGAGAGTATTGAGGGGCTTGGTAGGATCAGAGCCAACGCTGCTTTCCTTTCTTTCCCTCTAAACAGATTAGTTTCTCTCTTCTTACCCTCTCATCTCCTCTCCTACCTGCGGCTTCTAATCCCATCATCCAACACATTTACACACAAATCACAAATAATTAATTCTCCTCCTAATTTTTTATCTCATTAAGGACCATATGCAAACAAGCACAGAATCCCTAACCAGCTGCCTTGTTCTAATTTAATGAGTGGAGCTGAGGACATGCAAACCGCCATTCTCTCTCTTACTTTTACTAAAGTAACTCACCTGCCAGAGAGTCCAAATTTTCTTGACAACTCCTAATTTACACAGAAAAGTTACTGTAATTACAACATACACATAAAGCCAACTTTGAGATTACAAAAGCTTCATGTCAAAGGTAAATTACAAAACAAAATTACCAAATTCTATTCAGATTAACTGGGTTTATGGATTAACAATTAATAGACAATTTCTGTTGATCAGCTAAGCAATTAGCTGATCAACAGAAATTGTCTATTAATTGTTTCAATCATATTTCAAGCATCTTCTTCTTTTAGTTTATGTTTCACGCTTCTCAAATGTGAGGACTGGCTGCATTTTTGAATCATATGTCATAGTAAAGGAGTCTTGGATTGTTGACAAAACAAGCAATTTGACAACGTCACTGTAGGTGCTGAGAAACTGTGATGGGAAATTTATTACTTTAACTAAATCACTAAATAATTATAGAGAACATTTCCTACACAGTCAAGAATAATGACAAACTGTTAGTTGCAACACTAAAAAAAGTTAGCCTTGTGATAGTCTGGCAACCTGTCCAGGGTGTACCCCGCTTCTTGTCCAATGTCAGCGGGGAAAGGCCCCAGCATTCCTATGCCCCCCCCCCCCCCCCATCTGCATTACAGATCAAAAATAATTCACTGTTATGTGCTGTAAATGGTACTAGCTTTCATCAGATTTCTATGTACAGTGGAAACCTTTATAGTGATCACATCTGTGTGGGTCAAACTGATCACTATCTGTGGATGATTATTAGAACAATTTTTTTTCTCTTTTTCTTTGTTTCTCATGCAGATAACCATGTAAAGATATTTGTATATTTATTGCATGATTATAAAACAATGAACTTGACAGCATCACTACCAAGGGTCCAGTCAAGGGGGCATTACGTGAATAGACATTATCGTTCTACTTGACGTGGGTGGCCTCAACCACAAGTGCTTTCCCCGTGGCCATTGTTTTCTTTTTCCATCACTAGCAGACGTGACTGTGTCTCGTCGTTTAATAGACTACACAAGATAGCTTAAGGAATTATAAGTTTTGCTGCAGCATCTCATTGGCTTGTTTTTGGCAGTTTGTCCTACGCTTCGAGGAGACTACACTTTTCATTGAGAGAAAATGACTGTCTTTTTCCCATAATGATTTCAATTTGCACGCATTATCCTCAGGTAGCCAGCTGGAAGCAGCTGGGTTACTGCAAGGCAAATTGTGTTGTCATGTATAAAAATGAGCACTGTAGGCGGACTATTTGATTTCTATAAGCAAATTATTGAAACAGCATTTGCATAGGAATGACTTCGTCCCAACTTTTCTCATCCATAGAAGTGGTTTATCGCTGTAATCGTCAATCCTGATGATCATCACCTGATAACAAAAAACAATTTAAAAAAACTTCCAGGTAAAACGCTGACACAACAATTACATTATTATGACTTGATCTGACATTTGCATGAAATGTTCAGTTGGAGTCACAACAACATAACAATCACTACAACTCAGTCAACATATAGCCAGACAAGCCTCCAGGTCATTGGCCTACTTCCTGAGACCTGCTAGTCAAGCTGAAGTTGAACAAAAGAACTTACCATGTACAATATCTAGGTCATTGTACACAAACAAGCTCATGAAAGTCATGACCCCTCTGTCCCATAGGAGGTTAAGAAAGAGGTAAGTGGAAAAAAAACTATTTACCATCACAGGCTGATACAAACAAGCACCCTGACCCCCTGTTTCTGCTGGAAGCTAAATCTGTTAAAGGCCTCCTTGTGCTTAAGTATGTGGCCAAATTTTACAAGGTCCGGGTCACAAGAGAGGTGTGTAATCAGGGAAGTGGATTAGCCTTGGGCTGATCAAGCAGGTGGCATTCCATTTTAACCATAAGAAACAAACGGAGAGGGAGAGGGAGGGGGGATTACAACAAACCTTTACAAACAGAAGAGCTTACTAGAAAGCAGGTCCAACTAAGAGGTCATCGGTAGGCTAAGTGCCCACGGCTAAGAAGCCTTACCCAGGTTATAAATGTGACATTCTTGTGGGACTAATAGATGCAATCCGGCCCTAAGAATGGCCTCAGACGACAAGACCAATATAAAGATGACATAGGTATTTTCTACCATCTCCATGTAACCTCTATTTTAGCTAAATATTAGTGACACACACCATTTCTACCACTGGTAACATATTTTATCACAAAAAAGTATTTTTAGAGTTGGGTCAACTTCAGGATTAGCCAGTCTAGTTCACTGTATGTGCTTGAGTTATTGCAAACTGATGGGACCAGTATCTGTAATTATGTCACGTTCTAAGAAATAAAAAAATGCGAAACAAAAGGAAAAAATACCAAGGCACTCATCTTGATTTTAGAAAAAGTATTAAAAAGCCTTTATTAAATTACATGGCTAAAGAGGTAAAAAGTGCTCCAACGCGTTTCGGCTAGGAGCCTTCATCAGGGAGTGTGACGTGTGAAAAAAATGCCTTGGGGTGACGAGATGAGGCATGGTGGAGTTATTTTCTCAAGAAAACAAAAACATTTTGGAATTGAAGCCTGCAAAAGAGGTGTCCTAACTAGCAGCGAGTGACATGGTTCGCCGCTTTGAGCAGAACTTTTGTTGGACTTAATTCCATCGCTTGCTTTTAAAGCACCACAATGACGGAGGAACAGCTGATTCATGAAGCTGTAAAGAGGAATTATCAGTACAACACTTTCTTATTTCACAAACATGAATTGTTTGCTGTTGGGACTAGTGTTGCATGGTATGGTACTAGAGTATTCCAAACGGTACTATACTGCATTTGGAAAATACCGGTACTTTGAAATTGATTCAATTCATTAATTTAGACATTTGAGCAACCAAACCGTGACGTCTGTACCGAGGTACTTTTGAACCACAAGTTTTTGGTACCATTACACCCCTACTATTTATTGTTCTTAAGGTTTGTAGCCAAAAGGACTTTTCCCTAGGAAAAGTACCGAAAAGTATCGAAATTCATATTGGTATGGGTACCGAAACAAAGATTTTGGTATCGTGACAACACTAGTTGGGACACAGTGTCATAATGCTACTCTCGAGAATGGCTGCTCAGTCAAGTGCGACACCCGCGAGTAAAATTCAGTACACCAATCCAGTCAGATGTTTGGCTCAATATCAAACTGCTTTGCAACTTTTTACACTGGCCCAACTGTAATTGGTAGCACTACAAAGTACACAGATACAACTACATTTGTTGGAACCCCAAGCTGTTAGGTCCATCTTCCATAACATGAACTGCATCAAATTTGTCATCAGCATGCTATTATCCAAGGTGACTACCACTTTCTGATCAGTGGTTCAGATCTATAGCTTGTTTGCAGTCACGTGACTATTATGACACATGAAATTCAGATAGAGGGCAGGAAGTGGATAGAGAGGAAAGTGACTACATTACAGGATTGGATGAACCTGCAGGCAGAGGTATCGTCAGAACATTCAAACTTATGTTATATGTTATACATACAAAAAAGAAAAGGTTTTTTTTTGGTCACAACTTGACCGATTTGCCCGGTGTGGACACGATCTCTGGCACAAATGTCCAGAAGCGTACAGAAGTCTAGTGGACTATAACTATTTTGTGTGTGGTTGTATCCATGACTGAAACGACTGCCATCTTGTTTTTGGCCGGGTGAGTAAATGTGCATAAAGTATAACTGTCTTTAATATTTCAAATTTGTACATGTATGCATCCCTGTCAGGTTAATGTTACTGGATAACATTAGCTAATTTTAACTGCTATTTTCTACCTACTAGGTCAACTGTCCTAGAGGTCTGGTGTAAAGCTGTTAATGATCTGGGTTGTAAAACACATAGAAGTTCATAGCACATTGCAGTTGAACTCGATGTACATTTAACACAATGCTTTAACATTTACATTTGACGCAAGTTGACCCCACTCCTTTAGAAAGAGTAGAGAGGTTTTTGATCAACATCTGTCGCTGTTTCTCAGTGACTTTTTTTTTTTTTTTTTTTACTTCTCCCCTTTACATCCTACTATTTTTTGGGAGTTTAAGTTGCCTTTATTTTTTCCCCCATTGGATTGATTGGAACAGCCATGAACAGCACAAATTATTGGCATCTGTACAGTGTTGGTAGTCTTTGCCTCCAATTACTCGTCCTCCATCTGGACAAGGCACCGATATTTGCCGTCATATGCAAAGAAGCTACTGACACAATTCAGTGTTGGCTGAACAGTTAAATTAATTGTAGAATCACAGACCACTGTTGCTCATGAGTATTGTTAGATTTACAATATAAAGATAATGTAATATCTTAGGTTGAGTTATCCTTTAAAAACAACTGTACAGAATGCTATTTACTTTATCAAGCATTTCATCTCACTGACCAGTATTCTCTGCATTTCAAAATATACTTTACTTTGATGTTGAGACTCTCCATTAAAAGGGTCTGCAAAGCCTGGTAAGAACCGGAAGCCTTATAACCTCAGCTGAACTTAAAAGTACTTCTTATTTTGATACCCTGTTTTGTCTCAGTCACCTGTGACCTGTGTCCATGACCCCTTGCACAAACCCTTAGGGAGCCAGCAGTAGTGCTAGGAGAACACCTTCTGTAGGCCATAAAACCTACATTATGGCCCTTGAAACACCCTTCATTGCCTCTCTCGTAATCTGTTTGTTTGTGTGTGTGGTCGTTACCACACTGAACCTTGGCCAGTTTCTTTTGACCCTCCTTGTTAACCTGACCTTGCTTGTTCCAACATGGACTCTCTGCTCCATTTTCAAACCTTTTTTCCTTTAGTGTGTGTTCTCATTTTCCTTCATCAAAGTTGTGCCAGAAACATAAATTTTGATAATATCTTCCTCTGTTGTTGTATTCTCTGAAACAAAGCAAAATCATGAAAGATGCACGACACGGAGTCACTAAGTAAGCATTCTGTGCTGGATCCATTTATCATAAGCCAAGGAAGCGAAGAGAGAGAGAGAGAGAGAGAGAGAGAGAGAGAGAGAGAGAGAGAGAGAGAGAGAGAGAGAGAGAGAGAGAGAGACACACACACACACACACACACTAATATACATAAACTACTGCAGTGAGTCTGCTGGAGCCAAATAACAGATGGACAGCGAGGTCAAAAAATGGTGTGAACAAGGGGATAAAACAGAGAGATTTAGAGAGCAGATGGACATACAGTTCACTGATGGCAAGAGTAAGGAAGCGGGCATACACTACGTAAGCACAACACTAAATACAATGAAAGAATTTCAGCTTTTTTTTTTTGTTTTAATGAGAAGTAGGCAGCCTCTAGTTGAACAGCTTAACAAACCACTTGGACATCTTTCTGGTCTAAGACATCAATCAAGACACAGATTTTACAAAGCCAGGACTGCCATAGAACATATACATAAGGTCATATTATAAACCATCATAAAGTTAGAATCTAGTAAGCATGATGAACGAAAGCAGCACTGACTATAGGAGGTTGTCTAGGGGCACTGAAAAAAAATGAATGCTGAGTCACTGAGGCTCTAGCAGCAGGCAGGCAGGAAGAAAACGGTGTAAGTATCATGAGAGCCTGCTGAGGAGAACAGGACCCTGGCATCTGCCACTACACCAGAGGAGTCATGGAAAAAAGGAGATATACGAGGGCAGGAGACGGAACGGAAGAGGAGGAGAGCAGGTAACAATGGAGGGAAGGAAAGGACGTAAGGGTAAATAGAGAGATGAATAAAAAGGAGAATAATGTAGGAGTGGGGAAGGACAGGAAGGGGAGAGAAAGTGTCAAGACAAGGGGAAAGGAAAATGGAGGTGGGGGCAGGAAAACAAGAGCAATGCAATAGGAAAGTAGCCCATAGAAGGACAGAAGGACAAATCTACCTGCTCTCAGAGCTTCTCAGCCTGACTCAGCATAACCTGAAGTCACTTCAACTTTGTGCTTTATTGCTGACTCAGCCTGCTGTTGGACAGGCCCCAGGGACCCTGCTGTGACAACTGAAACACTCTACAACAATATCATTCACAACATCCCCTCCTACCAGGGCAATGCACAACATGAAACCTTTTAGTCACTTGTACCACCATATTAGCTTCATATCTAAATATATTTATACGCATGTATGGCAACACTCTAAATTAACGGCATCTGTCATTCTGGGGACAGAAAAATTTTGGGACGGTCGCAAAGCAGGAGGTAAACCTAACCTTAAGAAAAAACAACAACCCCGTAATACAAACCGTAATATCAATCTCTGACAAACCCGTCTTTCTGTTACAAGCCGCCCAACTAGCAAAACATACTGCAGAAGACACAAAGACCTAGACAAACTTCAACCACTCTCCTATTTCTACCAAATAAGCTCACATTCTTTAACTGGTTCTGTTCAGGATTATAAACCAGCCCGCATTTCTACCAGTTCTAAGCAGAACCATTGTAATCAAGGACATGTCATTGACAAAAAGGGTTGCACAATGCACGATGAAAGTAAACAGTCATGGCTCGATGGTTACCTGAGATTTGAAAAACTCCTGCGAGCAGCTTTAGAATATTCTTGTCCTGCTGTTTTATGGTGTGACAATGCTGTGATTAAAGGCTATGTAGGTTTAGGCACAAAAAGCACTTGGTTACGGTGGTGGTTCAGATTAAAGTAATCACTTAAAACATGGAACATGGAATCTCGCAAGACTTTTTATGAATCTAGGTTACCATATAGACATGATAGAAGTACAAATTAGTATTAAAAATGGCTGTTCCACATTATTTACCTGCAAGCTTTTGTTATCTTAGTACAAATATTTGTTTTTAATCAAAAAAAAATGAGCATGAACCAACTACTAATGAGACCACTGCACGTTTTTTGTTTTTTTTTTAAAAAAATGATTTCTCAATTGACCTCTCCATTTTTGTCTTCTCTATCCTCTCTTTCCAACCTGTAGAATATAACACGCCAACTGATTTCATCAAGTTTAACACTTCATGTGAAGAGTAACCTGCTATTTTTTGGTTCCAGGCCGAAATGCTACGAACGGCTCAAAATGAGTTGCGGGTACTGAAACAGAACCCTTTCCATGTTGGTAAAGGGGTAGACTAGACAGCGCTACACAGGTGGCTTTTCCTAAGTGTGCAAACACACCAACAGAGTTAAAAATAAAAAAAATTAAAAAAAAGTTTCTAAGTGGTGACATGAAGTGTACAGATATTACAATAAAAATGTTAATTTATGAATTAATGCATGTGATATGATGAAAATGTATATAACATGTTTTTATAGGAGTGAGCATATTTATACTTAAATCATTTACACGGCGTCATATTTCACACTTTGAGTTATGGAGATATATGGAGATATGGAGATTTTTTTATTTTTTTTTATTTATCCATTGGTTTACTTTAACTTGGTAATTATTCTGTAACTCTACCTTTGTTTTTTTGTGTGTTGAGTATGTACTATTTAATTTTTCTTTTTTTTAAGTTTATATTTAAAAGGAAGAAAAAAGTCAAAAATTTTGCAATGTACATGAAAGAAACACTTGTCTGGACTCATGAACATTTAAACATTGCAATAAAGTAATAAAAAAAAAAAGTTATGGAGATAACTCTATTGCAGAAAAAGAGTAATTTTATAATTGGAACGGCCAGCATTCACTGGGACAGTTGAAACTGTATTTCAGGGCCGTTTGGATTGGTGATGAAAAAAGTTAATAAGCCTTATATAGACAAAAGATTTTTGTCACAAAGCGATACTTCTTAGTCTGAATTTTTGGTATTTCAATAATCAAAACCTTTTCTACGAAATAATTTTTTAAATCAGCCTATATATACTAGTCAGGTGTGTGAGAGAAGTAGACAACATTGCAGCAGTGGTTTGAAAAGATTGTATGGACATCTTAACATATTTTTTTCTGAGATTGTTGGTCAAGAATCTATTAAGGTGTCATTGCTGCGAATTCAAGCTGAAAGCAGCTGCAATCTTTATCAAAGAAGCAAGCAACAAATTGTTGAAAGTTAAGTTTATAACCAAAGGTGAGCAGGCCTATGTGATCTTCAGAAGAGATTAGTAAGCTAGCTATATTGTCAGAAGATAGATATTCGTCAACCACCTGGGAATGTGACAAACATAGGCCCAGTATCAATTCCCTCTATCTCTAGTTGTATGAGGACATTATGGGCAATATTGCAACTCAATTATCGGGACTGAATTATGGCATGGATTTGAAGAATTTTTGTACCAATGTGATGAAGTATCAGACCTCATGGGTAGAATCGGCGGACTTCCCCTTTAAGTGTCCCAGTGAGTCCCAACAGTGTTACAATGAGACAGCATGCACAATACCAGGGCCGTGAAACTTAAGCAGCTAAATTAAATTACAGTGAAATGTCAAAATGCCTCTTGTGAAAAAGGCCTATTGTTTTCCAGAAAATTTATCTTCTTATCTTGTGATAGAAAGTGAAATTTACAGTGACAGAAAATGTTATCCATATTGCTCACCCACAATGCACATTACAAATAAACAAATGTAGTCTTGTGTAAGATCTTTGATAAAGCATGAAAAAGTGAAAGAAATTAGTTCAAATCTCCCGAATGTGGTTTTGTCCAAGTCCAGTCAATTTCATTCAGATAGCCTTAAATTCATAAATAGCCTCAGTCTCTCTACAGCATGTGTCTTATCAACCAGTTGTCTATGAGGATCTCCAAATGCCACATAAACAGAATGCTTGCCAGCAACAGCTCTTGCAGTGAACAGCGCTCCAATTAGCTGCTAATAAGATGAATTTGGATGCAGCAGTAAAGGTCCTGAACTGTTAATGAGAGTGTGAAACACATGCCACAAGATCTGTAACAACACCATGACTGTGCCGGGTGTCAATGACAAAGACAGAGAGTGAAAGTGTGTGAAAGAGAGAAAATACAGGAATGTTGGATTGTGTCGGAGAGGCAGCGGATGAATCAGCTCGTTTCCCCCGCTGCCTTGAGGGCTAGACAGTCTGACAGGCCAGCAAATAAGGATGACTCATCCTGACTCACACACAGCCACACACACAGGTGGGCACACATACACAAACACAGACTGATGGATTATTCCCACCGTAAAACATGCTTTTGTGACTTCCAATTGCCCTGAACTCTCAGATTCTTCTGTCCTTTTCGCAAATACTCACTCACACACCTCATTCTTTTACACACTCTGGCTCAATCTTTCTCTCTCTCTCTCTCACACACACACACACACACACACACACACACACACACACACACACACACACACACACACACACACACACACACACAGAGTCTTTATTCTTGCCCCTCTTCTTTTTGCCTTCCCGACTGCATTGACAAACACAGCCCTGCAGCCACCAACATGTGACTCATCCGTGCTGCCTTTCAGAGTCTTACATGATGCGTGCACAGACATAAACATATGTGCACACTTGCAGCCACACACACACACACACACACACACACACACACACACACACACACACACACACACACACACACACACACACACACACACACACACACACAGTTTGCATTCCAATCTTTTGTGAAGGTGAGACTCCAGTGGTGAGGGGTTTCCAGATCTTGAGGACCTGATATCTGAACAACCTTCAAAAGATAACAGCTCCTTTGATCTGTCAGGTTATAGTAGGCACGGACACATACACACAGTAGCAGCCTGTTACATGAACTCTGTCATCGGCACAGGGTGAAGTTGACAGTCTTTTAGGTATTGTCAACTGATGCCACATGCAAAGTAAAGGCAGTTTCTTTGAGCTCCATCTATTGTTGTTAGACCACAAAAAATATGACACTGTTTAGGTTAAAAACATCTGCACAGAACGAGACAACTATTTCACATTTCTTGCTAATGGGTGGTTTGTTTAGAGGGCAGTCTGTGGTAAAGTATCAGCTTTAAAATGTCCAGTTCTTTCAAATATCTACTGATGAACAAACTACTTTGCTCTCCCATTTGCAATTACGGCGGTTAAACATTTAGCAAGCTGTTAACAGAAGAAATACTAGTTACTGGACGTAACTCGTGTTCTATGAAAACGTGGGTAGTCCTCTACCTGGCTTCACTATTGACTTATCCATTAAGGCTCCCACTGGGCACCCATGAGTGTAAAGAGTAAAAACAGTATTCCTCAACTAATTAATTGGATACAGGTGAAGCAGGGGAAGATCATGCATTGTGCACCGCCATACCCTTATTTGCACTACTTGTGAGGGGGAGAGAGGGCACCACCCCCTCCTAGGTGGGGTGCCTCTCATGACATGTGAGACAGCCAGTGTGTCTATGTTGGTGTTTTAAGGGAACTATACTCTTTAGGTTAAGTGGGGCAACACCCTTTATTAGGACTGAAGACCTACTGAATGTCCTACTTGGCCTGGCCCTGCTGCCTCTCCTAAAGTTGCCTCTGGAGAAAGGAGACTAGGAGGGTACAGGACAGGTCAGGGTGGCAGGGGCCCAGTCACAGGGATGGTCCCTGGAGTGCTGGTAATGCTGCGGCTGCTGGCGCTACTGATGCTGCTGCTGAAACGGAGGCTGCAGGGGGTGCAGATGAGAGCCCAGGTTTTACAATGCCTTCCTCTCAGTCTCCAGTGGGTTTAGCATTACCTGGATGTCTGGATCAAAAGGGCATTAGTAGACAGTGGCATGTAGAGAAGCTGCCACCGTTCGTTCTGCTTCAGACTGGAGAGACCCAGCCAGCCTCCTGGGCAGCACAGGTGCCATCCAACAGCAGTTGAACATGCCAGCCGTCACTCAGTCCCATTCGGACAGGTGTGATGGCCAGTCACCAGGCCAGAAAGGGGAAGACAGGAGAAGACAGATGATGACTGAATGCTTGATCAGAGTAACAATCTTGTCCCATTGCAAGCGTTGACATTAGAATAGGTGAAAGCCACTGATTTTATTGCAAACAGAATGTCCCACTCTCATCCAAGTTGACACTGGAGGCTGGGTGGATGAATCAAGATGTAGATCTACTCCAAGTGACTGAGTGAAAAAGGGGGATGAGCAGTGGATGCACTGGGGTTTTATAGTGCATAGTTGCTGTGTGGTTGCTACCTCCTAAGTGGGCAGCGAGAGCAAAGATCCGTCTCAGGGTGCCAAAGTGGAGTCTCAGTGGGTAAACCAATAGCGAAGCCCGTTAAAGGGCGTTTCACATATGAAATGGAACTCAGAGAAGGAGGTGAACAAGGGGTGATTGTTTTCTCTTTTTTTTATCGCAATGTTCTCAGGAACAAACTGAAGATGTCCTCCCCAAGGTCCAACTACCATACACATTGACATTAAGACCAGAGAACAAATCTTGTGTGTATGTGTGTAACAGGATCAGCATGTGTGCCAAGGTTAAGTGATGTAGCCTGAATGAGTAACCAGAGTTTAAGTGACTGTGTGCCGAGTGTTCCCCAGTGCCCCTCTGCATTATTAGCTTCTGCCTAAGAACAACTGCTTTGTGTGTAGTGTGTGTGTGTGTGTGTGTGTGTGTGTGTGTGTGTGTGTGTGTGTGTGTGTGTGTGTGTGTGTGAGTGAGTGTTTGTGTATGTGGTACCTGCTTTGGATCCATGGTGGCTTTCATCCAACACCAGACTGTTCATACATTTAAGCTCCCAGTCTTGGACCTCGGTATTCCACAGGGCAGGAACTAACACGGTGTACTGGGCTCTGCAGATGACAGTGGGGTGTGGAGGACAGTGAGATGGGCTACCTGGAACTGGATTTAGGTTACAATAAGAGGAGTGCTAGTGTGAATCCCCAAATCACCTAAACTGGATTAGCATTAGGAAGGGACGTTAGAAAGGGGAATTATAACAGCAAGGAAAAAACTGTTTTATTGTTCATATGGGAGAATTTAGAATTATATGGCTAAAAGATCTGATTTGTGAAAAAGTTAAGGGGAAATGGTAAGAATTTGTATCTAATAATGGGTTGAAAAAACAGAAGCTGGGGAAGGCGTATCTTATTTAATGTTCTGAATGGAGTTTATATTACTACGGCCCTGCAGAGCATGGTGGCTAGTCCTGGGAATCCAATATCAAGAACTCCAAGAATAAGGCTGTTATGTGACATATATATGGCTGAAAGGTTAAATAAAACAGAATATAAAACTATCTGCATGGAAATTGTTCCAGTGTTCAGAGGAGTCCTCAAATATTGGAAGAGCTCTGAAAGGCTTTCCTGTATGGAGTGGCTCGATTCTTTAATAAAGACAGTATCTTGTGAAATAAGATAAAGGTAGGTCAATGGGTAAAAGACTTTGATACTTTCTGCATCTTAAATTTAAAGCATTCTTGTATTATTTTGGCCAGTGTGTGCATTTCGTAATCTGTGAACTGTATATATGCAAGTATAATGTACGCACGCATGACTGTATGTGACTGTTTACATGTATGGATATGTAGGCATGGTTATGTATACGATATGTACAAATACATTATTTTCTTTTACCATGATCTTTCTTAGAAGGTAACACAAATACAGTATGTGATATCATCCCCAAAAAAAAGACATGCTTGAAAAATTGTGAACTTATCCTTTAACCCAGTCTGTATTAATTAAAGTAAGGACATGCAGGTTCATAATGCAACATTAATGTGAGGAGAGAATGACGTCAGATGAGAGGACAGAGACAAAGGAGGGAGAGAGGGTGATAAAACAGTGATATGTAATTGGGATAGATCACATGGTTGGGCTATCCATCCCAGTATATCATGATAAATGGTTGTAGAAGCAACAGATAGTGTGCTAGGGAGGGAATGAAAATAGAGCAATCATGGGAGAAGAATGAATGATGTGCACACGTTTCCTGTCAGCTCATTGAAAAAGATCCCAGCAGGCATTTTACAGATGATGGCTTGATACTGGTCAAAACCCAACATACAGTAAACCATTATTGTTAGTAAATGTAGGTAATAACTAGACAACTCTAAATGTCGTTCAATTTCTCTGTGTCCAGACACTTAGTTGACTTGAGTATACCTTGACACATATGACTTGCATACTGTATACAAGTATATACATCAGTTATGTAGTACTCGAGATCAGTCTTGGTCTCAAGACCAGTCTCAAGATAATCTTTTGAAGGTCTTGTCTCAGACTTGACCGTATTTCTACTTGGTCTTGTCTCAGTCTCTGACCAAAAGGACTTTGGATTTTACTTCAACACCATTCAAAACCACAACTGCAAGGATCTTTATATTGCCTGTGCAAAAAAATGTATATTCTAAATAAGGTTGGTAAAGTTGGCTTCAGTTCCTTTTTGATTATTTCATGAAGACATTTCTCTTGGTGCACTTTTAGATTCAGATTCATTGTCTGCTATTGCTGATTAATTTATGGTGAAATAGTTAAAGTTGCCATATAAAATACAGCTTAACATTACAGATAGTCCAACAACTTAAACAATATCAGCTTACAGCAGATGTATTGTGTTGGTGAGTATGTCAATGAATAACAAGAAATTACAGTACAGAAATTATTGTCCTGTCCTGTCCTACGCAATATGTACTTTTAAAAAAATGAAACAAAAACTAATCTCAAGGATCTGACGTTAAGTGTTTATGTTAAAAGAGATAATCAACTGAAATATCATTATCAGATTTTAAACTCCTGAGTCAATCAATGTCAGCATTGGTCTTGCGAATTCAGTGTCAGTCGAGCTATACTTAACATTTCTTCTTTCCTTAGCATGCAGTGTCTGTAAACCTTGTTATGACTAAATTCTATTCGAAGCTGCTCTGTATATATCTACTATGTATCAATGTACTTTATCTCCAGCCTTAATATGTGCTTTGCGCAGCTCAGAGGTTGGTTTAAATTACAAAATGTCAAAACATATGAAGCTTCCAACTCTGACCATCTCAGACTATGTATCAGGTTGCTTAAGGAAAGGCTCTACCAAACAATACATGGACTTGTATTTTGGTGATATGCATACATAAATGAACAAATCTTTCTACAAAACTCTTTTTTGTGTCTGATATGTACCAGGTCAGCTTGTCAAAAGTCCGAGTGCTCATGAATCCCTGACTTTTCTCATTCACCAACTCGTTTTGTCGTAGGGTACTGCTCACGCTGCCTGCTATGGTGAATGAACGAGACTGGATTAAAGCGAACTCCAGTCAAGACCTTTAACAGTCAACTCCAATGGTGCATTCAGATGCTCCTTGGATGCTCCTTCTTCTGACTTCAGTTATTTCATGAGCTTTAAGTTGTAACGTGGAAAAAACATGGATGCTACAGAGAACATGTGTTGTTTTTTTATTGCGCAAAGCTTTTAAACAACATGATCACAAAGAGCAACGGATACAGATCAGGCGAGCTACGAAATATGATTGGCAACTTTTTTTTTTTTGTAAGTTATTCTGATACCACATAAATGCAGCAAAAGGCTATGGAGGAAACTAGGGCATCTGCTACTTGCCCCTCAAAGAACAACAGCACTTTGGTCAGTAACATTTCTATAACATCATATTGAGCTTACATAACCTACCTACATACAAGCCGGATACTGAATCAATGCCTTTAAAATAATATTTTATCTTATTAATGTAAACGTATACACAGTGATGATGACGACTGGTAATACATTGAGGTTTTTGTCGTTGCGTGCTGCACTGACTCACTGACATTGTATTTTGCGAAAAGTATCAACACATTAAATGGTTCCATACATTTACATGTATCAACTCGAAGGAACCGATACCGTGAAAAGAATCGATCCGCCCATTACTACTGTATTTAAAAAAACAAACAAAAAAAACCCTAAAATGTATGTCATGTCAAAAGAAGAAAGAACGCGAGCAACACAGACCCACTGGGTGAGCCTAAGCCTAAATGCTTTTGGGACTTTTAAAATGTTTAACAGCGAAGGGAAAAACTAAAAAAGACTTTATTGAAGCCAGCCTTGTCAGTGTGAAGTAAACAAATGATATGTGGACCCCTCAGGCTGAGCGAGGGTGTCACTGTGTCAATGAGGATAAATGAATGAATGAAAAGAGGCATCTAGGAGGAGAGGGGGCTCAGAAAAGTAAATGAGAACACGGGGGAGGAGGGACAGCCCAGGGAGGTTTATGGGAATTGACTACTGTGAAGGAGGGGGCAAACAAGAAAGAAAGAGATAGGACTGGTGAAAGGCATTTAGAAAAACAGTGTGCATAGGGAGTGAGTAGGATGAGGGTATAGAAAAGGAGACAGAAGAACAGGACTGGGCAAAGGAGATATGGACACTGAAGTAGACACAATAAAGTAAAGGTGCTGGAAGACAGAAAAACAAGTCAAAACGTGGAGCAGTGGCTGTTTTAAGTTGAACGGAAACTCATGATTAAAACTGAACAGTGCTTTAATTTATGTCAATACAAATTTCAATTCAAATTTACTTTTTTAGCTTTATTATGTGCCTCAAAATATATGATATGATAAAAAAACTATTTTCTGGAAAACAATATAGATTTTACTGTTGGTTATTACTTGTATATGATAACTAAGTCATGTGCAGTGTTGGAGGTAACACTTTACAAAACTAACACGTTACAATAATATACTATGTTTTGACAGAATTCATCCACACTGCTCCACTTTCGCCAGCGCACCACCAGAAAAAAATATCACAGAGCAACGCTGGCATACAGTCCTGTTTTTGTGCATAACTCTCTCCAGTGCTGCTGTAACTGACCGGCGTGCCGGGAACTGACGGGTCTTCCAGCTCTGGTGTTTTAATATGTGCTCATCACAGTAACTGACTCGCAAGCCACCTCAACATTTGTATACTATGTTTCATAGGCCCTCAAATATTGATCCATACCTCATAATTATTAGACTTGGATGCATTGTCTCACCCTCCCTGAGTCCAAGGGCATATGTTTATTTAAAAAGGTCTTAAATTTATTACTCTACAAAGAGAGTTATACTGTAAAGTAACGTAAAGTAACTTACCACTTTCAAATGAAGGTAACTAGTTACATGTAATAAAATTACATTATGAGAGTAAGTTGCCCAGCACTGGTCATGTGATTGCTTTGCCACCAAGACAAGCCAACCTCAACAGTTTCAATGACAACACATTAAACATTGTGGCAAGAGTTCAGAATTATGAGGATGTAATTTTTTTTAGTTTTGTTCATGATGTTTGTGACGATGGCACTAGATTAAAAGTTAAAGGGAAAAATTGCCGATTTTCAAGCAGCTGTGTGTCACCGCTGTGTGGGCTGTGTGTGCAGATGAACAGTTTGGCTCCTCTCAGTGCTGCCAGCACTGCAGCTCTCCACTCTTCCGCTGGTGGGGGTCCCCTGAATGACGCGAAATGGGACATGGAAGGAAGGCAAACACTGCCCACAGTGCAGCGACACAGAGCTGGTTCAAAATTGTTAAAGTTTCCCTTTAAGGGGTTCCCAAAGTGATTACAATTCATTCTGGAGGGGACATGAATGTGTGTACCACATTTTTGGGTGATCCATTCAACAATTGTCAACATCCCATCAAAAACTTTAAATCTCAACCTACTAGTGACACTGGGGGAAGAGTCAAGAGATCACAAAAGTCATTATGCTTTATCCTCAGGGCACTCTGGATACCAGTAATAAATTTGAAGGCAATCCATCCAATAGTTGTTGAGATATTTTAGTCTGGACCAAATTGTTGATCCGACCCACAGACTGACATTGCAGTCCATACAGCTACAACGATAGGAAAGCTAAAAAAAAGATTGGGGGAGGCAGAACAGGTACTGTCACTGAATAAAGGGTGAGAGGGTAGTGTAAGAGCAGAAGTTAAAAATATTACTAAAAAGCACCACTCATTGATCTGTGCTGAGACTTAAAGATTAAACCAGGAACGGGGGAAGAAATATCATTAAAGTGTTACAAAAACAGACAGAAACGTAATCTGCAGAGTGTTAAGCTGCTCTTTGATTGGTGATGTAGAGTGTGCTGGGAGTCATTGTTGCAATCTATGACTGAGGTGACAGCTGACTGACAGCCCAGTGTAGACAGACAGACACATGAGATGGATGAGCCTCTCAACCAACCATTAATCAGAATGGGCTATATGGGTGCATGACAACTCCTATTTATACCATTCACACAGAGTAAAAGAGCAGAGATCCTTATGAGAATTAAGAGAGGTTGAAGATCTTGCCTTGCTCCTCTCCTTCATTTCTCATTCTCTTTTCTACCCCTTACCACCCACAATTAGTGCACCATCTCTCTCTAGCCACTTCTCACTGAACCTGCATTCATCTTCCTCTCTCTCTTTTACCACACTCACTCCCCTTCCCCTGTTTCTTCAACAGTATCTTCCCAGCGTAAGGGGATCCTGCCCTGGGAGACAGTCGGACCACTTAGTGTTGACTTCTGACCAGGCTTTCGTAACGATGCCAAGCGGGCAACAAGGACTTCTCAATGTGACGTGGTGGCAGGCTGCCCACTGAACACCAGAGCGAGAACAAAACGGGACTGTCAGTGCTGCCCTTGATGCATGCATATACAAACAGAAGAGGAGTTTCACACATGGATCAAAATGTGCTGTTTCTTTCCTTGAAGCTCAGAAATCACAGGTTATTATTTTAGGAACCCCTCTTTTTTTAATTAAGTAGTAATGAAACCCATGTGTGAAATGTTGGAAATAAAGCACTTTTTAAAAAAATCAATTGGTCGATTAAGCAGTTAGGTCAATTGTTTCGCTGTTCAACACAATAATCCTAAAGATTTGTCCTTCATAATCCACTTTGCAAGTCATTGGTGCGTACCTCATACGCCTTCACCCCCCCTCTGGCTCATGATAAAGTGCTTTATCACTGCCTGTGACACAGTTACCTTTATGGAAACCACTTGGCTGTCTGGCGTCCATTATTCAAAGTCTACTGAACAGATCTTTGTCCAAGGTAAACAAACTTAGGCCAAACAGTGGGACCTTTTCTACAGTGAGAAGCACATATGAGCGTGAAATTTAAGTAGTCGAAGGGAGCTTATCTAATAAAACAAATATGATAAACTGGATAATTGTACACCAGTCTGTCACACACACACACACACACACACACACGCACACACACTGGCTGTATACACAAACCCAGTGACCCTGCTGAGTTGCCATAACTACAGCTCCATGTCAACAAAACATGTCCGTCGGCATGTGACGTTTATATTCAACGTAGTGAGACACGGACAGAGGGGTTCCACTGAAAGCAGCGTGGGCTGCCATTGAAGAAACTAATTTAGCATAAAAGATGTTTAATCCAAACATGTACAAAGACAACCACGGCAAAACAATGACACTCTACTTTTCCTGGAATGCTCGGTGTCAAAATATGTCCAGTCCTGATGAGCTGATTGATATTCATGAGCTGCCTGGGGTTTTATTTAGGACAGAGTCTAAAAACTCTGAGCTCTGAGAACTGTGCTGCACATTCTTCAGAAAAACCCATCACTTTCAACACATTCACAAGGGTGGTCTGGGACAGCACTCATGGATGCGGGTCTCAAGCAACATATATTGAGGTATTTTGTGCTGAAAAAAATGTGGATTATGAATACAACACAGATCTGCACAGCTCACATATGAGAGAATAAAACTGATAAATGTCATAAACTCTGTGTTATATTCATATATATTATGTTAGATATTTTCTGTTTGTAAGCACAGAACTAACAATGTCGACAGACCAGACAGTGTTCATTCATAATTCTGTTCCAAGTTCAACTTTACTTTACTTACACATCAACAGGGACTCTCAGCAGCAAGGGCAACACTGCTCCCTCATCATTCAGGTCCATTAGTCGAGGCTCCAGGAGCTCAATAATGGTCAAAGCAGTACGAAACACAGCTGACAGGCCTGAGGAGAGACAGCAGGATTTCCAAAAATGATTGCTGTATATATACAACGCTTTGTCAATACAAAGTCGGTGTAAAAGAGAGAAGATAGAGAGGATGATAAACAATTTACAAAATGAGGTATTAACCCATTTAAGTTATAATTCACCCACAAAATGACCATTTGTATACAAATTACTCGGCCCCTTATTATGTTGACCTGAAGTGAAGAAAACTACACTTTTCTCACCTCCAAGGTGAACACAGAATCCAAAAATGGAGAAAATTCTTGATGAATTGAAGTAAAAGGGGGCCATGTTTAACAGCAAAACTAAATCAAAACATCCATTTACAAACACTCACACAACTCCTGCGGTACAATCCAAGTCTCACTTACCCAGCTTTAGGCACCATAACTCCAAAACACAAGTATTTTCGCTAAAATCCTACCATTTAAAACACTTCCAGGTACAAGTAGTGCACCTGAGCAAGCCCATGTCTTTGAAGTCTGCTTGTGCATTCCACTGAGCAGAGTTCAAACCCACGTGCTTGCCCAGGCGCGCTACTCATTTTGCTGATGTTTAACATGGCTGCACTTCAGTGCAAGTCATCAAAATTTCATCAAAAGTTTTCTTCACAAATTCAACAGGTGACTAATATACTTTGATGAAGTAGGTGCAGGTGCCTCCAGTTGCCTCTCTGTCAGCTCAGCTAAATTTGTGCTAAATGTAGACTCATGCCTATTTGGCAAGTGTTGGTGGTGCTTTTTGTGGCTGGTTATGGACAGTGGTGGCTGCAAGTCACTCGTTAGGATGAGGAAATCAACCGACCAGTCATTAAACTGTACTTCCGCTACATCTGCTAGCTAGCCATGTTGAGATTTTTCAAATGTAAACATCAGTAAACATCAGGGAAAGGATGGAGAAAATGGCACAAGCTGAACGAACATCCTGCTAGCCATTGTAGAATAGAAAGACCTTTACTGTCATCATTCAACATGTGTTTGACGAAATTAAAACAGCTCCCTCTGATGGTTTACAGGTGTTGGAGAACAAACTGGACGTCCTCTGTGCTGCATCAGTTTCCAACAAGATATCAGGAACTGTAACATCTTGTAATTTACTGAAACTTGGCTAAATCCTGGACAGCGCCATTCAACCAGGTGACTCTTTTCCTATATGCCGATCTGACAGCAAAGGACTCTGGCAAGAGAGGGAGAGGAGGCGCGTGCTTCACAGTGAATAAGGACTGGTGTGACTGTGGGAAGGTGAGGTGCTGTGATCCACAGCAGGATCACTGCTATATGCCTTCCACAGGCAGCTGCAGAGCGGTGCTGCCTGTATTTGGCAGGAGCGACTATATGGCCATCTTGTTGGAGTTGGGTGTGAAGACAATAAAATCATTCCACAACCAGAAACCATGGGTTACCAGAACTATCTAGAAACATGGACGATTATAAAGATGCAGCCAATAATGTAAGAAGCAGCAAAATAGGACTAAATTACAGTGTTAATTAAAGGATTCAATGGGATCACATTTCACTGGAGTTGCACCTTGTATAATTATGTTACAAATACATAATGATCGATTGATTGATAAATAGTTTGCTTTACACATGGTAATTTTGTAGGTGAACTATTCCTTTAAAACCGTTTGTTTAGCCCACTAATCTTTTCCCTGGCAATGGAACAAACTGAACTATGCTCAAATTAATTTAACATTAAAAAAAAAATCACAGTAAAGTATGTATGTACAGAGGCTATGCCTCGATGCAGCAGCCAAGGTTTTGATTCCGGCCTGCAGCCCTTTGATGCGTGTCATTCCCCACTCTCTCTCTCTCCCAATTTCATACACTGTCCTGTCCATTAAAGACAAAAAGGCCATAAAAATAATAAAAACCACAGTAAATTAACTTATTCCCCTCTTCCCCATGGTGTGCATCTTCAGTTATATCAGTCTGCGTCATCAGCTCCCTTGTACAATTATGCATGTGTGTATATATACCATGCAGAATGATGAGATCCCAGACAGCCATGACAGAGTCCCAGCAGGGCAGGGAAGTGAAGAGAGTGAGGAACCATGGCATCACAAAGTGGACTGATAGGACTCCCACTGACTCCTGCAGGGAGGATGGGAAAACAGGGAGGGTTAATTTGGCAGAACCAGACATGAATTCAACACTTGCTTCTCTGCCAATGTCTGCTAACCATACTCCTTCACTGAGCTCCTTACTGTAACATCCATTTAGTTGAGTTAGTGTTAAAACCTTTATTCTAGCTTAATGAATTTCCTAAGTGGTGTTACAGACAAACTCTGGTGTGGAAGGTTAACGGTACTAGTGGATATACTGTATGTCTTACAAAATAATATTATAATATCATAGGTCCTTCATGTTCAACACTGAAAATGCATTCAGCCTCTGTTTGTTCAGATGTGGTGGGTACAGCCCAAGTACAAAAATCTGTTTACAGCTGGCTTGCCTTAACTCTACTGAACAGCTCTATTACAAAGGAAAAGCTGACCACCGATCTGTAATAGGCCTTTTCTGTAAGGGCGGGTAACGATTGTGCCTACAATAAGCCCCTGTGGTGTGTGTGTGTGTGTGTGTGTGTGTGTGTGTGTGTGTGTTGGCTCTAAAAGGGCAGCTTTCCTCTCAGACCTGCTGAGTCGACGTGAAGTATAACAATGTCTTCAAAGACACTTGAGCAGCACAAATGGTAGCAGTGAATGAATCAGAGTGTGCAAGCATGCTTAGTTCGAAGATTATGAACAACACAGAACTTAGCTTCAACTGTAACATGACTGAGAAGAAGGCAAAGAGGAAGGCTCACTATTTACAAAACTGTGATTGAGAAAATAATACTTCCACTGGACGAAAAGCATTTTGTCAAAGCTGTTTGACCATCTGACAAAGCCTTCTTATATACACTGCTGCCTTAGGAGTTAAGAATCAACAGCCAACGGGTGATAATGGCTCTATGATGCTGTACTTGGGCACAGCAGTGCTTTGAGTTAAAAGCCTACATAAACACACTAACATGCTCACAATGACAATTAGGCCTGACAATTAATCAAATAAATTATCATAATCACAATCAAGTGCAATATCCACATCGCAGGAGCTGCAATTTTTTGACAAAGGTTAAATTTGTCACAACATACCACAACAAATGAAGCATTGTGGTGCTACAGAGATGCCCTAGCGTACAAATCATATTCCAGACAAAAGGGAGCATGCATGTTTGGCACAGAGCCCAGCAAAAATCATAATTTTCATTTTTTTTTCAGTGATGTCTTAATATCTTCAAAAATACGTCAAAATACTTGCAATATGATATTTTTTGCACCATCCACCCAGTACCAAGATATCAATATCAAGCCTTAGGAGGCTGAAACTTGGCATGGAGGTCATGAGGCAGGAGGTCAGGTGTGCCTAAAAATGGCAAAACAGCAGTGCTGTGTCGCTAGTGGCCAGTAAGGACACCTTCTTCAGCTTCAAATATAAAATCTTCACTAAATCTTAGTTTTAGTTTTCTGGGTGACTAACTGCCATGTCTCCTTTCATCACTCCAAAAAACACAGGAACTTTCTAGTTAACAAACTCAATGTGCACCGCTCGATCCCCCTCCCACCTCCACTGAAATTGGATCTCCTCCATGTCGCGTTCGGCTCACAGCCTATCAGACACTGGCTCCATTAGTTTGTTTATAAACAAACAGTATATTATGTTAATCGTAATGCAATACATGTTTGATTTAGTGCAGTGACACTGTCAGCACAGGTTGTTGGTGTAGGCTACTTTTTCATTTCCCAGAATGTTGCATAATGATAAATGCTGGTTCAACCTGTGTGCATAAAATCAAACCAATTTAAGCTCGTACACTGGATTGGACTCTAGAAAGAATGAATGGCTTTATGTATGTGTTTGCTCACTTACATATTTTCACTTTTACATTTTTTCTTGAATAAACAAATCCTCAATTTGGCTTTTTCCAGATTTCTTGTGCCCATATTTGTATGTATTTAGCCTTGACGTGGTACTCACTAGACCTCTGTTGTCTGTATTTCTTTTGGCTTAAAAAAGCTAGTTGAAGTGATAGCATCTCCTTATCCATGAGATGACATTAAATTTTCATCCACAAGCAGCTGTAGAAGAGGTGTTGCCTGTCTGCTGTGAGGTTTGCTACCTGCACTCCGTAAAAATAGTTAAATAAAAGCAGGGACGGAGGGAGGAAATTACAGAGCTGTAGCCTGCAACCCCCCATGCAACCAGTAACTGTTGAACATGATGAGCCTAGAGCCTAATACACTAAATGACAGGAGAGGCCCAGCTGTTGATGGATACATTACAGTGGCCTCTCCCTCGCACATGAACTACTCATCACTTGGCCATATCTGGCCTGAAACACAAAAACTGAGCACACACGTACACACACACTTTTAAGATACTTCTTGTCATCATGTGTTTTAGTCACATTTTCCGTCTCAGCCAACTGAAAAAATTCCAGTACACAAACCCAGTGAGTAAATATCTGAGCTGAAATAAAAAATCAAAAAGCACTCACCATGTGCTGAGAGAGCTGTGGCTTCCTGTGTTTCAGGAACTGGTCAAACACCTTCACCTGATGCTGGACCCTGATTAGCCCAACAATAATTGTTTAGTTTAGTGTAGCTGTGCCACAGATTAGATTCAGAAGAAAACAGCAACAGAATTTACAAATTGCTTGTTTCAGGGACCAATTTGAGCAGATCCAATTTTTTGATGCAACTGCGGAAAGTTAGCATTTTTAAAATTTTAAACATTATACGTAGATACCACTGTTATATGTCCATACACAAAAGACACCACGGAAGTGATCTTTGATGAATCTGCACCATTGTACTATGGACAATAAATTAAGACATTTTGAACGAGCCCCATGCCCCAAAAGTTATGTTGCTACTCATGTTTCTCTTGACAAATTAGGATCAAACTTTCAGCAGTGATATTACAGTTGGCTTTGCCCTTTCCAACACATTCCTCTTATTTTGTACAAAAAAGTAATTCTTTGCACAATAAAACACAGTCCAAGAGAATTAGCCAATTTTGAGTAAGGTCATCATATGTGGTAGTGTTTTAATGATATCTGTATCACAAAGCACCTGAATAACAAAATGTACCCTTTCATAATTTCCCTTGATTTTAGTATTAGTACTACTTTAGTACTAAAATGTCTGTACAATCACTTTAGAGTTATTACTCATGGTATATTTTTTATGTATTATGCGCTATGTTTATGTATACATTTTTATTTATTATGTATTTTAAGCCCACTCTCACCTGGTGAGGCTGAGGTCAAACAGTTCAGCCAGGTATTTGGGTTTTTCCAACAAGGCTGTCAGGGCCCAGAATGCCTCCTCCTCTCCCAACTGCATCAGCAGCACCGCAGCTATGTAGGACATCCCTGTGACACACACACACACACAAAATATAAATACATAAATACTGCATTACAGTATGAGTTATGTGTGTTTGATACACTGCATGAAAACATTTAAGTTACAGGACCGACCTTGTTTTACGAAAACAGCTGAGACAATGAAAATAGTTCATTTGTAGGAGCATTAGGGTACACAGCTGAGTAAGATAATAGAGCATTAGCTCAGTACACTTTGTACAGCGACCTATGCATATATGCCCTTACTAAAATATGATACATTTCCTATTGAAGCAGCAAACAGGGCAGGAGCAGCACCACAGGAAAGGGAAAACGGTAAACCATTAGTGTGACGTTAATCAAGATGATTTGATTTTATCATCTGCTGCAATGGGCACACTATTTTCCAGAAACCAAAAATAAAGCTAAAAATGCAAAATAAATATAAATATATGACAGAAAATATTTCAAATAAAGTGTATTTAGGACTTTAGGTTTAAGATGATTTTCATCCAGATTTTGCATCCTCTTAATTATGCAACAACAGCTTATTACACATTTCTATCTTCCTCTAATATTTTAAAAGAGCTGTTGATAATCCAGAGTTACAGTGGCTGTAAATGCTTTTGATTTTGAAACAAATGTTACTGATTTTTTTCATCCAATTTTCACCTTTATTAAATATTTGAAATAAAATTCTCTTTAAAATCTCTTCAAAAATAAATACATTCGCCCTAATATATTAATATTATTATTGGTAGTAGTAGTGGTAGAATTAGTATTATTTCTATTATCAGTATTACTATTGTTATCATTGCTGTTAGATAATGTGAAAAGTTGTGTTTCATTTCCCTGAGACTTCCTGCACAGAGAAGAGCATGAGGCTGCAACTCTTTATACTGATGGTCCTCTGCTTCCATCAAGTGTTCACATCAGGTACTGCAGTCATCTTCAGTCAGTTACTGAAGTGTGTGGAAAAAGACATGACGAGTGAGGGAACACAATGGTAAGCTTAAATGACAATAAATGTCCCCACGTGAATTTAAAACAGGCCAAACAACCTCATAGTAGTTACTTCAATATTATTTTCTGGGAAGCAAAGACAAAGGCACTTTGCACTGGTTTAAAATGGCATTCTTAGGACCCCATGTGTGATGTAAATGAATACTGTAAAATCATATGATGCATTACCTTGGCTGTATCCAACCTTTGGGCTGTATTTGGCGTACGCGATGAGGACCCTGAAGAGTTTAGCCTGACCTTCAATGGCTTCTGGGCTCTCCCCCATCAGAGAGCGGTGAGTCGGGAAGGAACGTTCTATTGAACAGGTCAAATTAATCCAATGTATGCTTCTACAGAAGATTCATTTACAGTCATTCACATAGGTCACATAGCTGTGATCTGGTCACCACATAACTCCAACTGTGACCCTAAACATGGTGCACCACCAGAAAAGAGGTTCACTCTGTGATGCAATACATGTAATACTCAAAGCCAACATTTACCCATTTTTACAACATTTTGAGGACTGCACAGTCAGTTTTCAGTCCTAAAACTGGCTAAAATATCCTCCCTTTCCCCTATGTGAGCTTACGCAGGTCAAGGGCGATCTGTCTGAAGAGTGTGATGTCATCCATAGAGTATCTGGGCTCGGGGCAGTTGGACAGCTGCTGAGGGTTCAAACCTAGATCGTTTTGGGTTTCACTCAGTGTGGTGATTGCCGACAGGATGCCGTACTCACTGACTCCCAAGTCGACCAGGGGCCCTCGCACCTCTAACAAACACTTCTGTTGGAGAAAGCCCAAAACATTCCACTTTTAGAAATCAATTAATAACATTTCAGCTGTGAATGAATGACCAGGTTATGTCAGGTAGTAAATAAATGTAGAGCCAGCCTGGATTAGTGAACGTACAAGAAAATCATTGTTACAGGTAGTGACGGTGGAAATTAAGCTTTCTTGAAGCACTGCGGCTAAATGGTGACATCTACTGGCCAAGCCTTGGTGTTGCATTTATAGTAAGGATAAAATTGTAACAAAGTGGTCTCACTGCTGTCTTTATTGATATTTTCTTCAATCAAAATTACATCATATAAAGTGTCCATTTTTAAACATTCTACAGCTCTGCTTTTAATCCCTGTGGTAGACTGACAAGCACATTCTCTATTCAAATAACAACCTCTGTGACACAAGAGTGATGAAATGAGGACACATGATTTTAATAATGAATTAAACTGCTCACCATCTTTTGAGTAATTGATTGATTATTTTTCTGATTAAGCAAGGAATTCTTTGGTCTATAAAATGTCACAAATAGTGAAAAATGTCCATCAAAATTTCCCATGGTGACGTTTTCAGAAATTTGTTTTGCCCAACTAAAAAATTCAGTTCCCAAAAAACAAAAAACAAAAACAAATTTGCTATTACTTTTTTGACATTGGCTAATTGACTGATTGTTTCAGCTCTAAACCACACATATTAATAATTGAATTTATGATTTTGAAATTGACGCAGTAAACAAATTATTTTGAAAATAACTGCAGTACTCTGTGGGGTGTTTTTTTGATACTGTATTAACATAAAGGTACAATAGGTAACTTAATTTGCAATTATGTCAAAACCTGTCACTATTTTTTGACAGTAGTGCATGAGGCAGATAATCTGTGAAAGAAAACATGCTCCTCTGTCTCCTCATAGCACTTCTAATGGCATTTGCAATAGTCACGAAATGAGAAAATTCACTCTGGCCGGTGGGCAGTGCTTAGTTTTCAGCTCGACTGCTTTCAACATGGCGTCCTTGTCACAAACTTTCTCATTTTACATCTAAATGGCGCACTACAATATGTCTCTGAAAACATTTGAGGCAGGAAATAGGCAATGCAGTAACAAAATTTTGATTCAAGTAAGCGCTGCCTAGTTCGACACTTTGGCCACAGTTAACAAGCAGTAATTGACTTAACTGACAGTTGGTCTCTCTCTTAAAAAGGCCTCTGATGTCAAAGTCAAAGTCCCCCTATAATGGGCTGGATTTTCTAAAGCCGGAAGACAGAGCCGAGTGGATGCTCTGAAGTCTAGTGTTCTCTGAGACTACCTGAATTACAATATGCTCAAAATTTATAGTGGGATTTTTGCTCAATGACGCTAAAATTAAACTGTCAACCTGAGCTTTAATTCTAGAAAATCCCTGCCTAAATAAAAGTGTGTAAAATTATAGTATTATGAAAAAGCAGAACAGAAGAACTCTTCATACAAGTGAGCATTGCAGAATGCAACATTACTCACATAAGAATAACACAAGCTGTCCTTTCTGGTGCATGTCTTATTTTACCTGGTAGTTGAAGTCACTAGTTTCTCTCAGACTGTCAATGGTGAGAAGACACTTCCACACTCTACCTCGCAGACTTGGAGGAATACCCATCCTGATGAATCGCTCAATCTGAAAACACAACAAGAGTGTGAAGAAAACAAGTTGTCTGTTGAAACGATTACTGCATGATAACTGCAAATCAGAGCAGATGATGAACATTTTAACTTTTTATGTAGTTTATACAAGTGTAGTTTATACAAGTGTGACAAACCCTCCTGTTACTCTGCTCTGCTCGGCGTGCTAAGTGTTTCTCCTCCCCTCACAGGTGGTGGGCTTGCAGCGCAGGTTGTTAGTGAGCTGTTAAGTCTACAAAGCTAGCCACTTCACTCTGCCTCACTGTCCTGCAGCTCTCTCAGCTCTTTTGTCTTTTCTTTTAGCATGCAGCATCTTCATACTCTAAATCTTCTCAACCTGGCACTCACATATACCACTGATGTTACTGATTGTTTACATACCATTAATCAGTTTTGTCAAAGGCATTATTCAATAAATTGTTTCACGTTTGACCTCCGTCCTTTTTTGTATTCTCCCTCCTTTTGTTTGAACAGTCAGCCGCTTTATATGTCACGTATCTCACCTGGCTCCTGCAGATGAAGCTGGCTCCATTCCAGTAGCTGAGCAGCTCACACAGCTCTTTCACCCTCACTGAGCTCAGCTGGGGGTAGCTGACAGAGACAACAACAACAACATGGTGAGCTCGGACACATTCAGCAGTTTTGGGAATCAGGCATACATTGTCCTTTTCTGTAAAAACAAACTGGACTCTGAGTGTTCATCCTCTGATGATTCAAAGCAGGATGACTGTCGATGATTACATTTCCAGTCTGAGTTGATGTGTCTATCCTGACCTGTTTCAGTATCGATTTCTTTTAAATGTGCATGGAGAGAGTTTTACTTCTGCTCATAGCTGAAATCTTCCCAGTGTGCTGTGGGGGAATTTGCTCCACGGTTTCATGGTTAACAGCACATACAACCTACAGTTAGAGGTGCTGGAAGTAAATATCAAAATATGAAGGAGTGGAAACACTTACATTTGCCCTAATGCCCTTGCTGACAGCACCAGTACAGCCTCCTTTTTAGTAATTGTAATGGACATTTTATTTACCAGCCAAAAATTGGTTGAACTTAATGTTGAAAAAAAGTAGAATAGTGTAAGCAGTATCATGTTATTATTGTCCTTGGTCCCACGTAGCTGTCACATATAGCTAGATATCACGTTGAACTCAAATTTAACAGGATAATATTTGAACACACACTTTTAACAACACACAAGTCCACTGATTTGTAGTTTTTCCTAACAGCTAAAAAGCTAAAAGCGCGTGCACAACACTAACCTTAACGTTACCAATGACACAATTTGACTGACGTTTCACGTCAACTGAATGAAAAAAGATTAAGAGTGTAACGCTACATGAATAAAATGTGAATACAAGCGATAATTCAACCGTCCTCAACAACTTTAAATACTGAAGGTGCTGTTCAGGTAACAGCAAACTAACAGCTAACACTTTACTAGCTTAGTTTAACTAGTGTTCAGGGGCGACCGTGAACGTCACCTCCCGGCCCCCCGCACCTGTAGTCATGGCATCGGTGATGAAGTTTTTGGTCCTTTCGTTTAGTCAAAGCAAAGCCGAATTCATCAAAACGCAAATTCTCACTGCGTCTTCTAATAGTGGAGCTTCTCCTGCTGGCGTTACTACTGTTTCTCCTCCTCATGGTTGTCTTCGAGTTTCCTCAGGAGGTTGCTGAGGACAGTGGCTTCAACACAGTCCAGCTCAGTGCGTTTCAAAAGTCACAGCCGGCAGTACCCGGCCGTTGGTGGGGGCGGGGTTGGACCCAGGGGGCGTGGTTTGCCTGACGTCATCATCAACTGAAAATGGGCGGGATGAGTCAGAGATGAGCCCACTGTGTCACCCATATGGAGTAACAAGCACGTTTTATGGAAACACAGATCCCTCTGAATGGAATATTGGTTTCACAATACGATCATCATTTATTTATAGTGATATTCTTCCCCTTTATGTAGAGAGGGCAGTGTCCCTCCTGAAGATGTCTCCAAACACTGTGGATTTAATTATCACGAGAGAAAGAAAAGCATAGACTGACCTGGACAAGAGAGACCAGCAGAGACATTTGAGAGATTTATGTTGCCTCTCATATTTTTATACACAGAGGAGACTGACCTGTTGATACCTGTTGGCAGTATTTATAGTAGAGATCTTCATAGCCTTGATTAAACGGGGAAAATCACTGAATGTGGGGGATCAAAGCCAGATGGCGACAAAATGGTACAAGTCCTTAAAAGACCATCACTGTGGTAAATATATTTTAATAGAAAAGAAGCTGAAGATATGACCTGCTCTGATTAAAGTAATTACTGTGGTCTCTGTGCAGATCATCTTTTTTTTGTCCAAAATTTATAAATCCTTTGTCATAAATTAGGTCTTTATTTCTGCAGATTGACATATGGAAATGTGAAAATGTCACTGAACCTGAAGGACCACATGTGTACTGATGTGGGGGATTATATACAGACATGATGACAGTTTAAAAACTGAAAACTGAAAAAGCTAATAAAATGTAAACAGTAGTCATGAACAGAGAAATTAGCTATAAAGACTTTGACTTTGACTTTGACTTTATTTTTAAAACAGGGACAGTACATATTGATGAACACAAAAGCGTAAATATGCAAGATTGTAGCCAGTGGCTAATTTCCATCTTTCGTCCCTGCGGCACTTAATGCCAAACACATAAAGACAAGACAGCAACAAACAGCAGGACAACAAGGCCATATACATCAATAAGACAATCATAATAGGAAGTATAGTAGGACTAAGAAAACAGTAAACCCTGTTACTAATGACAGACCAGCAATTAAATGACCATAAAAATTGGATTTAAGTGTAAAAGTGCTTAAGTGCTAAAGTGTTCAAGTGCTAAAGTGCTTAAGTGTATACAAAACGAGAATTGCACATTGCCCGTTACAAAGTGCTAATTCACAAGTTTGTAAAGTGCTGGTGTCATTGCACATTGCCCAATTGCACTTATTTTGCACACACGGACGTGTGTGTGCAGGTATTATTGCACAGGGTGGCATACGTAGTTGTAATTATGTACGCACTATTTCACAACATTTGCATACATAACTAAGTGTATGTAAGCAGACAGGGTCACAAGACTGGTTTGTCACCAGCAACCCCCCCCCCCCCCAAGAAAAACAACCTATACATTAAAAATAATTATCAATTACATCACTTACATGTGATAATACAACATATCCAGTGGATTTTAAGATTCATTATGAGTGCAGTTTTGATTTTCTAATAACCACAGTTTTAAATGCTTGTTGAAAGAGGTAATAGTGGTCTCGTACGTTACTTGGTATCGTGTTCCATAGGTGTGACGCGCGATATGAAAAAACTGACTGCCCTAAAGCACTTTTTCTGAAAGGGACCTGACAGTCACCTCTAGATCCTGATCTAGTCAATCGATTTATATTCGTCTTTATAAATTCATTTAGTGGAGGTGGAGCTAGTCCATGGAGAATCTTGTACACTAAGGAAGCGTCTGCATAATTTAATATATTTTCCCAACTCAGCAATTCATGTTTCTTTAAGATGTTACAATGATGGTGTGTGTTGGGTTTTTTGTCTAAGACTTTTAGAGCTTGCTTGTACGCAATTTCAACAGGCTTTAATGTGGACTTGCATGCCGATGCCCAAGTTGTTGTACAGTAGGTGATATGTGGCATGATCATTGCATTTAGGTATAATTTTGCAGAGTCAAGAGTTAAGTTATTTCGGATGTATCTAAAATTCGACAGGTTGTATTTTATTCGATTCACAGTTTTTTTTACTTGTTGTTTAAAGCATAGCTGTGAATCAATGATAATTCCTAGATATTTGAATTCCTGTACAACTTCAAGTTTTGTTCCATTTACATACACGTCAGAAGTTATGTCAGCATTTGCCTTCTTAGAAAAGAACATACAAACAGTTTTTGACACATTTAGATGCAGATGAGAAAGAGTCAACCAGTTTGACACTCTGGACATAGCAGCTGATAGATCTTGTGCAGCTTGGCATTTAGTTTTTGCATGCACATACACAACAGCATCATCAGCATACATCTGGAACATTACATTTGACGGACAGCTATTTGGCAGATCATTAATGTACAGACTGAACAACAATGGTCCCAAAACCGAACCTTGAGGTACACCAAGGGTATTATCAGAAGTTTCAGATGTAGTATTGTGTACTCTAACACACTGTTTCCTCTGCATAATATAAGATTCTATCCATTGCAATGTGTTTACTGACAAATTAAAATAAGACAGCTTAGTTAATAAAATTTGATGGTTCACAGTATCAAACGCCTTCTTCAAGTCAAGAAAAACAGCTCCTATAACACCACCGCTATTGATTTTAGACTTTATATTTTCCACCAAGAAACAAATTGACCAAAAACAGTTTTTGTTCCAGGCAGTAAACATGTTTATTTCTGCTATAAAGTGGGGACTGACTCGCTCCTTGAGCCAGTCTCAAGTGGCCATTCCAGAAACTGGCACTTTTTTGTTGGCATCATTTTTCTTGCTTGTGTGTTGATATGAAGGAGGTGTGTGTGCATGCGTGTGATTGATCTTTTGCAGTGGCTGAAGGCCTCAGAACACTTCCTCTCCCCTTTCCACAGTGTTTTCAACCTGTCCGATGAGTTCATCTTCTTTCTTCCCTAATCTCTGACGGTTTCTCAGAACTTCTGGATATGTAGCTTTGCTTTAAAATGACATAGTGAACCAGATGACTCAGTGTAGCTGCTTGTTGAAAGAGACTCCAGGTGGCAAAGCTGTTTTATACCTGTTATGACACCTGCAGCTGATTCACTATTTAAAAAGCTTCACATGAACTCATCACTGAAGATAAAATAAATGTCACAATACATAGTGTCGCTTTATACGTCTGGGTGTTTTATTGAATGCAACACCAAACCAGTGCAGTTCAGACATTAGTGTGACAGAGTGCGCTCAGTGGACGGCTGAGATGGCGGCTCTCTGTGGTTTGGCTCACATCCACTCTCAGGAGCCCCTGCACACAAGAGGAGAACAAGAAGTTAGCGTACACACAATACACAATAACATACATTATGTTTATAAGTCAGAAGCTCATACTCATCTTTAGTCCACAGCAAACAGCAGCAGCTCAGGTGTTGCAGTAAGACAGGGAACATGAATAATGGTTAGTAAGACAGATTAATAATCTTTCAGTTACTAAATAAGTGATATTATCTAAAGAAACAGGCGAGGTATAGAGTTTTAGCTAGTTTAAACAATAGTACACATTGCTTTCTGTCTTTAGTAAGTCAGAAGCTCGTACTTACTTTTTTTCGTCATGGTGAACAGCAGCAGCTCAGGTGGTGAGGTGAGATAAAAAAAACTGTTAGTGAGACAAATACTCTTTGAATTACTGAATATTATGAATACAATGTTTAAAATAGTTACTATACCTTTGGCCATGTGAAGGCATTTTAGTCTCTGGAGGCCAATGTCCAGTCATCTGGTGGTCTGAGAGTGGTGTCTTGTCTTCTCTTTAAATTCTGCAGCTTTGTTCTTCTGTCAGCGCCATCGTCTTCAGTGGTGACCTGGAGAAAACAGTGTGTGTGTGTGTGTGTGTGTGTGTGTGCGTGCATGCCTGTATGTGTGTGACAGAGAGATCTGGTGCTGGTGTTCATTTGCACACAGACCAAGGTGACAGTTTGTCGCCCTGCCAGACACAAAGGCAACTTCATCTTCCTCAGCCCCGCCAGAAACAAAGGCTACATGCACGGGAGAGGCCAGCCCTCAGGGTTGAAAAGGGTGAATCCAATGGCCCCAGTGCAAGACGCTACCTGGGGTGTCACCAGCCCTGCCAGACGCTAGGGCTGCCATGGGAATCACTGGTCCTGCTATGATGTTTCATGCAGGATATTCAGCCCATCCATGGTAGACTCAATGCCAGTCACCCTTCAGTCCCCCTCTCCCTCTTCGCAGCAGTCTCCTCCCCATCACTGTCTTCCCTGGTCCTCTTTGTGGCCATCTACCCTGCAATCAGAGACTCAACATCTTCCAAGAGGTTAGCACCAGAGTAAGCAACAGGTGCTCATCATGCTGCAGGAGCAGTATGACAAACACCCTGAGGAGGAGGTGGAAGAGCAGGTTCAGGAGTAGCAGGAGCAGCAGGAAAATCAGCGAAAGGATCATCGAAATGATGCAGATCAGCAGGAGGATAAGCAGGATGGAAAGCAGGAGGAAATGCAGGAGGGACAGCAGGAGGGAAAGCAGCTGGGAAAGCATAAGGAAAAGCAGGAGGAAAAGCAGGAGGGAAAGCAGGAGGAAATGCAGGGGGGGATTCAGGAGGGAAAGCAGGAGGAAAAGCATAAGGAAAAGCAGGAGGAAAAGCAGGGGGGAATGCAGGGGGGAACACGGGAGGGAAAGCAGGAGGAAAAGCAGGAGGAAAAGCAGGGGGGAAAGCAGGGGGGAATGCAGGGGGGAACATGGGAGGGAAAGCAGGAGGGAAAGCAGGGGGGAAAGCAGGAGGGAAAGCAGGGGGGAAAGCAGGTGGGAACGCGGGAGGAGCATAGGGATAAGCGTAAGGGACAGGGTGCGGCACAGGATATGGAACAGGGTAGAAGGCAGGAAAAGGGAGAGCAGGACCCTCCACCCCAGGGTGAGGTGGTAGGGACCGACGTTCTCCCAACCCTACCTGAGGCCCAGCCTCTTCAATCCCGTCCATGTCCTCCACCCCGGCAGGCAGGACTGGGTCATCGGGGGGGCTCGCATTGCCACCTAAAGAAGAAATATAAATATAAATATAAATATAAATAAAGTCACATTCTCCACTTCGTAAAACAGAACAAATTGTTGAATCTCAACCAATAAGCTGTTGTTGTTACAAATACTCTTTGAACTATCTGTGTGCAGACTATCCAAGAAAATGTTACCCACAATTCTACATAATAATAACCATGCTCACATTCCAGGTTTTGCCTCTGACAACACATCTTGTTTCTTACAACCACAATAAAAGTCAGACTATAGAAGTCAGAATAATCAGAGACAGTTGTGTCATGAGAGAAGAGATGACCTGACACTGTGTGAACTGTGTGTTTCTAAGAGGATGTCACTGCCTCAAAGATAAGCTGTGTTAACACTGAGATGAAGCCAGAGCGCACAAACCTGCGCGCAATTACGCACAATAAAATGTTGGCACTTTTAATGAATTATGCACAATAAATAAAATGGCGTCTCCAGCAAATAATTGCATCAAAATCTGTGTTTTCTCACACACACTAATTGTTTCTATTCAGTTAACGTCACTCTCCTAATTTATGAGTTGCAAATCACACGACGCGGAGGAGACGGTGGCACTTTGGACGCAGGACGCGCACAGTTAGTGCATGAAAAACCACCCTCATCTCTTCCCTTCATAAGAAAATACAACATGAACGAGCGAAGCAGATTTCAATAACATGTCAGGTACAAGCTGTGAGTGCAGACTGAACAGCTTTGATTGTAGGTCCAGTAACTGTCACACACTTCAGTTCACTTCATCTCTTTTATCCAGACTCAGAGCAATATGTGCATCTGTTTGTGCTTTTTGTGGAATTTCGGAAAATTAGTTCACTAATGTGACAAATGTAACTTAAAAGGACCCGACATCATGTCCGGATACATTTTCAGCAGCATCCTCAGCTATCCTCACAGAGGGACAGGCCCCGGTTTGTTTACACCTGCGCGTGATGACGTCCTGACGTTTGCTCCTAAACGTTCCATCGTCTCCATGGCGCACGAGATAAAAATATTTGGCATCATTAAAAAAAGTCGCCATCTTTATCGCAAACATTTCCACGACGAGTTTGTAAAACGCAACACCCTAAAAAAACATAACAGTGTTTTCTAATCACTACACCATCGTTAACACCTTCCACACCTGTCCCGGCACATACAGCGCATGCTCAACATGTAATCATTATTTTACACCGAGAGAAAGTCGAGTTTTACTAAAAAACAACAGGTCGACTAACATAACTGACTATCTTTACATTATTAACCACAAATGCACATTAATAGCTGGAATTCTCTTTTAAGGATTTAAGGAACATGAATATAGCTAAAGTCTAAATTAACATGGTATGAATAAAAGATGTCTTACCGGCAAAGGAAGTCATCCACCGCCAGGCTCTGGTCAGCAGGGGCTCCACCGCGGGGGGTCCGGACGCCATGTTGTCAGCAGGTTTGATGGAGCTGAAGTTGACCTCGTTAGGTTTTTCTTCAGCTCAGTGATCCAAGTGTTTGTTCTCTAAGGGTTGTTTACAGCTTTCCAGCCGAAGGTTTTGCAGCTCAACTCGTGGTAAGTCCAAGTGCAAAAGGGAAGTTTGAAAGGTCTGCAGCCTTTATATAGCTTCTGTAGAGCCGTTCTGTTGCCATGGCGTTTACTGACGCATGTGCGTGCGCGTGCGTGAGCGACTGAGAGATCATGTACAGTACATGGACGGTATATGGAGGCTGTTGGGCATTTGTGTGTGTGTACTGTAGGTGTTTCCATAGATAGGTGATGTGTGTGAGCTTTCAGAAACACCTGATGGATCATTGTAATGATGAACACACACATCCAGGTCACCATCTTGACCCAGAGGTCAAACCAAGAATGAACCATGCCAACATGACTCAGAGGAGCCCAGGGGCCCCGAAAAACGCCAGGTTCCTCGTGTGAATTTGTTTGGAGTGTGGGAATGTACACTAAAGTACATTATCGACTGACATGACTGAGCTGAGCAGGAGCCGTAAAGAAGAGACGGTCATCACCCGTCTAAGGATAGGGCACACTGGGCTTAACCAGTCATTGTGGAGGACAGGGAGACATTCAACTGGTCTCTGCGCAAAATGTAGTGTGTGTGTCCAGAAACTGTGCAACATGAGTTGCTTGAGTGCAGGGGTTATTTGGAGGAGAGGAAGAAACTGGCAGCAACACTGGAAAACCTGCTAAACTTAAACTCAGCATAGGGAACCTCATTGGGGCAGAAGCAGAGGGCAAAACATCGAAGCATCTAACGAAATACCTAAGGGACACTGGATTAATGGAGAGGACAGAGAACTTTGCATTTCTTTTTACCTTTTTGTTGTTTGTTTTGACTGCCACGCTGCTCTTCCACACTCCAGTCCGGTAGGTGGCGGTGATGCACCTGATAAGCTGGTTGCCAACCGCCGCTCAAATTAGACGACGAAGAAGAAGAAGTAGGAAACAAGAAAAAGGCGCCAGCCGCGTTTCGCAAATGACTGAGTTAACTTCGGGAGGTTAATGTATGAGTGAAACATCGAGCCACATTTCCTGTAGCCTACATTAGACAAGAATGTGTTCAGCTGAGTCTTTGAGAGAGTTTGTCAAGGAGCGACTAACTGCTCCTGCTGAAGAAATATTGGGAGTTTTTAAAAGAACCATCGTCGAGTACGAGGAAGAGATCGATCGGCAGCGCAGACTGTTGGATATCGTTTTGAAGCCTGAGATAAGGTTACACAGGACAGGTGTGTAAAGTTTAATTAGGACATATTTACTGTCGTGTCTGTATATTTGCTGTAGCATGACGTTAGTATGATGTTGGTGTTGTTGTGTGTCCCTCCAGAGCTCCCACAGCAACATGTGTGTAAGGAGGAGGAGGAGCAGCAGCTCTGTGTTGAGGAGAGGAAGTCCAGTGTGGAGCAAGAGGAGCCAGAGCCTCCACAGATTAAAGAGGAAGAGGAGGAAGTGTGCAGCAGTCAGGAGGGAGAGCAGCTTGTACTGAAGCAGGAGACTGATGGCTTTATGTTGACTCCTGCTGATGAGGAAAGTGAGCACAGTGAAGATCAGACTCTGGACTTCATTCATGATGACACTCAAAGTGCAGCAGAGAAAGAGTCTGTCGTCATCATACCAGTTATAAGCTATGTGATACCAAGCAGTGACCACCAGCTGCTCTCTCACAACTCTCATGTAGCTGAGAGCCAAGATGAGGAAGAATACCAGCATGGAGACTCAGGATCAACTAGAAACACAGAGCTTCAAGCAGAGAAAAGACATCATGAAAGTGAAATGAACAGTAAGAGTCCACACACCTCTGCTGTGATAAACTTAAATACAGGTAAAAAGCCTTTAAAATGTGACATAAGTGGGAAAGTTTTTGAGCGCAAGTCAAAATTGCAGAGACACCTGAACAGCCACAGAGATGAGAAGCCGTTTTCTTGCAAAACATGTGGGAAAAGATTCAGTTACAGATCAGCATTGACCACTCATATAAGAATCCACACAGGTGAGAAGCCATACCTTTGCAAGACCTGTGGGAAAAGATTCAGTAAGAAGTCAGGATTGAAAGGTCATTGTGGAATCCACACAGGTGAGAAGCCGTTTTCTTGCAAAACATGTGGGAAAAGATTCAGTCAGAAGTCAGGATTGGAAAGGCATTGTAGAACCCACACAGGTGAGAAGCTACACCTTTGCAAGACCTGCGGGAAAAGATTCAGTGAGAAGGGAGGATTGGAAAGGCACTGTAGAATCCACACAGGTGAGCGGCCGTTTTCTTGCAAAACATGTGGGAAAAGACTCAATGACATAACAGCATTGAGCGCTCATATAAGAACCCACACAGGTGAGAAGCCATACCTTTGCAAGACCTGCGGAAAAAGATTCACTAAGAAGGCAGGATTGGAAAGTCACATGACAATCCACACAGGTGAGAAGCCGTATACTTGTGAAGTATGTGGGAGAGCTTTCAGACGTAAGGGTTATTTGGTAGTCCACATGAGGACTCATTCAGGTGAGAAGCCGTATACTTGTAAAGTATGTGGGAAAGCTTTCGGACGTAATGCTGACTTATTAGTCCACATGAAGACTCATTCAGGGGAGAAGCCGTATACTTGTAAAGTATGTGGGAAAGCTTTCGGACGTAAAGGTCATTTGGCAGTCCACATGAGGACTCATTCAGGTGAGAAGCCGTATACTTGTCAAGTATGTGGAAAAGCTTTTGGACGTAATTGTTATTTGGTAGTCCACACGAGGACTCATTCAGGGGAGAAGCCATATACTTGTAAAGTATGTGGAAAAGCTTTTGGACGTAATGGTGTTTTGTTAGACCACATGAGGACTCATTCAGGGGAGAAGCCGTATACTTGTGAAACATGTGGGAGACACTTCAGATCTGCCAGTAACTTGACAGTCCACATGAGAATGCACACAGGTGTAAAGGTGCATCACTTGAGCACAGAGGTTCCAGTTGAAGTCACACATATACAGGAGAGAGACTGTTTACATGCAAAACATGTGGCAGAGCTTTCAGAGGCCTGTTCCATAAAGCATGCTAAGAAAAGTGGGGAGTGAAGTCCAAATCCTGAATTTTGATTGAAATTGCAGGTCTGGAAAAGTTAAACTAGTGAGATAAAGCACAAAAGGAGGAGACTGCTTTAAAGTTTGAATGAATTATATACTTGCAAGAGTCATGGAAAATCTGGAAAAGTCATGGAATTAGTCAAAATCATTCTAAGTCACAGAACTTGTTTGTGTATAATGAAATTATTAGACTCATCTTCAGTGGATAACCCTCCATATAATGTAACACAATGGCAAATTCATTTTCTGCAGCTGGCGTCTTAATGTAGCTTTAATATGCGTCAATGTGTGACAGTGTTCGTTTACCGTCAGGCGTGTTTGGTCATTTTCTCCCTCAGTTTGTCTCTCCCTTCCTGTGTGCCAATTGTGTTTACATACAGTTTGAATCTGATGTTTGAAAAACCCCGGGCAAGTGGGGAAAGAAAATGAAAGTCATTATGAGTCCTTCAAAAGTCATGAAAAAGTTTGGAAATATCGTCCATGAAAATGTGAGCGGAACCTGTGATTAAAAGTATGACTGATTTTGCAGTGAGCACAGTAATAAACTGATCCCAGACGATTTGTCCTGTTGCTGTGATCTTTTGTCAGGGTGTCTGCAGGTCCTTTAAAATGATTTGAAGTTTTCATAAGGCCTTAAAAATTTTACCAAAATAAAAGACATCCGTGTAGTTACTGCTGCCTTTTTATGAGCCACCAATGACACTGAGACTACTTGTTACAGCCTGGACACTGATATTAGAAATTATAATTGCCAACCATTGGAAGCGGAACATGTGAAAACCTCATGTATTTCACCGTCGGAACTTAATAGTGTAACGAGAGTCACTGGAAGTGGGCGGAGGATTGGCATGACCGGGCTGTGAATAGACAGGAGATGGCAGAAGGAAGTGATGGATCAGGGAGTGAGTTAGGAGGAATGGTAGCAGGTAGCGGGAGAAATGAAAACTGGAAAGCTGTGGAGAACGGTAGTAGCAGGCGAAAACGCAAAAAACAGAGACAATAGAACAAAACTTCTCACTCAGAGGAAACCGAGAATGAGCAACATAGTATGATGGAGAGTGATGGGATGAGGAATGCAAAGTCATTTTTAAATTGGTCCAGGAAGGTGCATCATTCGGTGAGTGGAACCCAGGTCAGTTAAGAAAAGCCATAAACAAGTTGATCAGAGAGGTGAAAAGTGCACGAATATTGAGAAATGGAGCATTGTTGGTCATTTGCAGGAACGCTGATCAGCTATCTGACTTAACAAGATTGAAGGTAAGCAGGTGCAAGATTACTGATCAATAACAAAGGGAAAGTTCGAGGTGTAATTTCGGGAATACCCACAAACAAGTCGGTAGACCAAGTGAAGGACAATAGGAGCAGGGGTTGCTGAGGCGAGACGCTTAAAGCCACAGTGTGTAGGAATTTCTCCCATCTAACGTTGAAATCATATATTGCATTCAAACAGATGGCGCACTCTAGCGCCTCACTGTTTCAAACACGTATTGCAACAACTGTAGCCGCTGTGTACCAAAAAGCTATGATAACACTGATGAAAACATTTCATCCGATACTACATGGAGTATTCATTCAGGCTGCTACACAGACACACGTGACACGAGCTGACAAACCCCCTCCTCACCAAGCTGGCTGTGTTTACAACGTAGGACTGTTGGGGCGGGTGTAAATTGAAACAGCTGTTAGTGACCAGCGGCACTACTGCCGCATAACAAAGTCCCACTCTTTGAGCATAATGCAGGATCATGTATTATGCAGCATCACGGGAGACGGAATCCTCGTCGCCAAGAAAGTGCAAAAGGGCAGCGTGACCGGCGAATTAAAAAAACAAGGGTCAGCATTGGGGTTGCCTTTCCCAGGTGGAGAGAGCTGCTGAAGGAGAAAGGTAATACAATCACAGGCCAGCGCTAACAGTGGCTAACGGCTAACAGCGGCGCAGTGATGCGAGGAGAGGGATTAGGCTGTTAGCGACTGGCCGCTAACAGCGGCTAACAGCCAACAGCGGCGCTGGCCTGTGATTGCATTACCATCCTCGCTCAGCAGCTCTCTCTACCTGGGAAAGGCTACCCCGATGTGGGCCTTCATTTTTTTTAATTCGCCGGTCACGCTGCCTTTTCTATTCCCTTTTGCACTTTATTGGCGACAAGGATTCCGTCTCCCATGATGCTGCATATGCATGATCCTGCATTATGCTCAAAGAGTGGGACTTAGTTTCAAATTTGCCAGGGTAGTAGTGAAGCGCCTCTTGCTCCTCTCCTTCGGCTCCTCAGTCTCGCAGTGCTGGCCTGGCTCTTAACGGAAATGCCGAAGGCGGTGCTGTATGTCCCTTGCTGGCGGGTGTATTCTCAAGATGGCGAAACGTAATGGAACCCCACAGACGACTTACCCGCACAATGTACCAACAAATCCGAAATTCTCCTTTTACAAGAATAAGTCAGATTATTGGTAATGGTACACCAGTGATGACATATTTATGAATGCAGACATCAATTTTTGCCAATAAACAACTGAAAATGTTACACAATGTCCCTTTAAAGACAATGCGTAATGGCGAGAAATGTGATAGCTTGGCAGTTATGATTGTGTTTGACCAGGAAACACTTCCACCCAAAGTATACACTGGCTATATGTGCTACGAGGTCAGACCTTACATTCCCCCACATTTGAGGTGCCTGAAGTGTCAAAAATATGGACATGTAGCAGCAGTCTGTAAAGGCAAACAAAGATGTGGAAGGTGTGCTGGGGAGCATGAGTACAGGAAATGTGCAGATGGGGCTAAGCTTAATTGCAGCAACTGTGGGGGGAAACACAGCTCTGCTTACAGGGGGTGTGAAGCAAGTAAGAGAGCTGTAGAAGTACAGCGGATCAAAACCCCGGAAGGAATGCTGAAGCAGTCAAGAAAGTAACTTTACAATCAGGCAGAACAAGCAATAACCAGACCGTGGCAGAGAATAAGAAACCAAGATCATGTGAAGGATGTAACAAGGTCAAGTAAGACACTCTGATTGTGGGGGGAAATGATTTTATCTTGTTTATGGCTGAGTTAATAAACTGTTCTGCACAAAAGGAAAGGAAAACAGAAAAGATCAAAATAATTGTTAAGTCAGCGGAAAAGTACATGGGAATCAAGGATTTAGGATGGGAGGAAGTTGAGGAAATGTTAAGTGGGGAAGTACCAAGTTCACAAGCGCTATCATGGCGTGGTGGCTCTTCATGGTCATAACTCCCACAGTGGGATTTGGTACTGCAGGGTTACAAAGTAATTAGAAATTAGAGATGGGATTTATGGCTCTTTGAGGGGAGCCGGATCTTGGTGAGTCGTTCCTTTCAAAGAGCCGTTCAAAAAACTGGCTCATTTGACTGATTTTTATATTTAATAAGTTTTAAGAAGCCACCCTGGTGGTAACTCATTTTATCTTGGAAATAATCACTGGGTGGTATGATGGGGTGAGATTTGGAACAAAATGATACAAAATTAGATATCCCACAAATATCTCATTTTGAATTATTGGTTACTGAAATATTGATTATAACCTCATTTGACACGTGTGGACTAGATTTTAAAGTCTGATCTGGATTCATTGTAAATATTCCACAAGGTTGCGCCATATCACTCTGCTTTGACAGTGACATCACTATTTTGGATTTACAAATTGTTTGTATGTGTGTAAAGTTACCATGACTTGTTATTCATGCAACACCGTGACCATAACACTTACAAATAAACATTAAAAAACAAAGCAGGCTACAATGAATTTTGCTCAGGGGAGGAGCAAAGGAGGAAAAGAACAGTTCCCAGCTGCGACTTGGTTCCCATCGTTCATGTTAACGAGCCGTTCAATAGAATCGGTTCGTTCGTGAACGTCACAACACTATTAGAAATGATAGGTTGAATGGTAAAGATGGGGAGGTAGCAACATTTGCGCAGGCTGGAACAAGGTTTAGTGCGATAGGTGTTGGAGAAAAACATGAATCAGTAACAGTCAAAATCTGGACACAAAGAGATACGCTAACAATAATTATTACCTCCACCAAGGAGGTTATGTTATGCCTGGAGTCAGAAATCAAAAAAGCTCAGACAATTGGGCAGATGGTGATAGCTGTCTTTTTTGATGTTGAAAAAGCATACGGCATGTTGTGGAAGGAGGGATTGCTGATCAAGTTAAGTAAATTAGGTGTGGGTGGGTGGTAGGCTCTATAACTGGGTGATGGACTTGTTATTAGACAGGATAATAGAGGTCAGGGTGGGTACAGAGTACTTAAAGTTATATAAAGTTGAAAATGGAACCCCGCAAGGCAGCGTTTGCAGTCCAGTACTATTCTATATAATGATTAATGACATCTTTGAAAAAGCTGAAAGATTATGCCTTGGTCTGTGTAACATAGCATACAGCCCAACAGTCCCATATCCAGACATCCCTCCATGGTTATTTGTGACTCCCATCTGTTGATTTGAATATATGACAAGAGCTTAAAAGGAATTCAGAGCAAACACGGGCTGAGAGGATTGTAGATGTGTACATAGAACAGCATTTTAATGATAAAAGTAGGATTTTCACCGACGGCTCAAAAGACCCTGAGACCGGAAGGACAGCAGCTGCCATCTACATTCCAACATGTAAAATAGCCAGTAAGAAAAGAACCCCTGATCATCTTTCAGTATATACAGTTGAGCTCCTAGCTATTATGATAGCGATGCAGTGGATAGAAGAGAACAACATTAGAAAAGCAGTCATCGCATCAGATAGCTGGGCAGCACTCGCTAGCATCGAATCCGTTAAGTCCTGCAGGCTAGATCTAGTTTTTCAAATTCATCACTTCATTTACAGAATGTTCAATAAGGGCATGGCCATCTGCTTTGTTTGGGTTCTTGCTTATGCAGGAGTAGAGTGAAACGAGGATGCAGATATTTTGGCAAAGCAAGCACTTAAATCAACAGCAGTCAGTATGGAAGTTCCTTTAAGTAAAGCTGAAGGCAAAACATTTATCAAAAAACATATGTGCAAAATATGGCAGGAGTACTGGGAACTGAATGAAACTGGAAGGCATTTTTTCAACATCCAAAAACACGTTGGTTTGGGAAGAAGGCTGAGCGCGAGCCGTAAAGAAGAGACGGACGTCACCCGTCTAAGGATAGGGCACACTGGGCTTAACCAGTCATTGTGGAGGACAGGGAGACATTCAACTGGTCTCTGCGCAAAATGTAGTGTGTGTGTCCAGAAACTGTGCAACATGAGTTGCTTGAGTGCAGGGGTTATTTGGAGGAGAGGAAGAAACTGGCAGCAACACTGGAAAACCTGCTAAACTTAAACTCAGCATAGGAAACCTCATTGGGGCAGAAGCAGAGGGCAAAACATCAGAGCATCTAACGAAATACCTAAGGGACACTGGATTAATGGAGGCAAGGCAAGGCAATTTTATTTATATAGCACCATTCATACACAAGGCAATTCAGTGTGCTTTACAAGAGAAATACATTAAGATAAAACATTAAAGGAACAATAGATCATTAAAAACAAAAGGTAAAAGCAAGAAAAACAGTGCAGAAAATGCATTTAAAAAGCAAACATAAAGCAAAAGCAACAGCAGACAAATATAAAAACAATAGCTACAGATTATCCTAACAATAAGTTACATATCTAGTTCACTGGTAAGCTGCAGTAAATAGTGATGTTTTAAGCCCTGATTTAAATGAGTTGACAGTTTCAGCCGACCTCAGATATTCTGGAAGTTTGTTCCACAGGCGGGGAGCGTAGAAACTAAACGCTGCTTCACCTTGTTTGGCTTTGATCCTGGGAACACTGAGTAAACCTGTTCCAGATGATCTGAGGGGTCTGGATGCTTCATAACATACAAGTATATCAGAGATGTATTTAGGCCCGAGACCATTTAGTGCTTTATAGACAAGTAACAAGATTTTAAAGTCTATCCTTTGACACACAGGAAGCCAGTGCAGTGACTTAAGCACTGGTGTAATGTGCTCCACTCTCTTGGTGTTGGTGAGGACTCTGGCAGCAACGTTCTGGACGAGCTGCAGTTGTCTGATTGATTTTTTACTCAGGCCTGTGAAGACACCGTTACAATAGTCCAGTCTGCTGAAAATGAAAGCATGAACAAGTTTTTCTGTATCTTGTTTAGACAGAAATTCTTTTATTCTTGCTATGTTTTTAAGGTGGTAGTAGGCTGATTTAGTAATTGTCTTAATGTGACTATTGAAATTTAGGTTTGAGTCCAGAACTACACCAAGATTTCTGGTTTGATTTGTAGGTTTTAGTGTCAAGGCGTCAAGGTGAGCACTGACTATTGATCTTTGTTCTTTAGGGCCAAAAACAACTATCTCAGTTTTTTCTGTGTTTAGTTGTAGAAAATTCTGGCACGTCCACGTATTGATTTCGTCAATGCACTTATTTAGTAGATGTAGGGGATTGTAGTCATCTGGTGACACTGTTATGTAAAGTTGTGTGTCATCTGCATAAGTATGGTAGGAGATGTAATGATATTCCAAAATCTGAGCAAGAGGGAGCATATAGATGTTGAACAGAAGAGGCCCAAGAATGGACCCTTGAGGAACTCCACATGTAATCTTTGTTCGCACAGATTCATAATTGCCAAGTGACACAAAGAAATCCCTGTCTTGTAAATAAGATTTACCAAAAAAAGCCAAAAGGTAGGAGTGCTGCCTGGAACTGTTTATCTTGTTTTCTTCTTCTTCTTTTTTTTCTTTTTCTTTTTTACAATGGTGCTCTTTGGTTAAGGGCTGTGTCCATGAGAAACAAAAGGAAAAAATACCAAGGCACTCATCTTGATTTTGGAAAAGGAATAAAAAGCCTTTATTAAATTACATGGCTAAAGAGGTAAAAAGTGCTCCAACGCGTTTCGGCTAGGAGCCTTCGTCAGGGAGTGTGTAAGATTTAAACCAATTTAGCACAGTGCCAGAAAGTCCCACAAACTTTTCTAGTATCTTATGCAGTATCTTATGGTAACTGTGTCGAATGCAGCACTGAGGTCCAGTAATACCAGAACCAAAATCTTTGATGCATCACTGCACAGATGAATGTCATTTAAAACTTTTACAAGTGCAGTCTCAGTGCTGTGATGTGCTCGAAATCCAGACTGAAAGGCATCAAAGGAATTGTTTTGCTCCAAGAAGGTGTTAAGTTGCTGAAAAACAACCTTTTCAATGATCTTTCCTAAAAATGGTAGGTTTGATATGGGCCTGTAGTTATTTATTACTGAGGCATCCAGATTAGGCTTTTTTAAGAGAGGTTTAATGACTGCAGTCTTCAGGACTGTTGGGAAAAGGCCTGACTGAAGAGAACAATTGACTATCTGTAGTATATCTGATGCTATGCAGTTAAAAACATCTTTAAAAAAGCTTGTAGGCAGAGTCTCAAGGCAGCAGGTAGTGGACCTAAGGTTTCTAACTATGTCTGTCAAAGTAGCATAATTTAATGGGTGAAAAAGTGTCAAATTAACAGGAGTAGTGTTATGAGGCACAGGTGAAATAGCCACTGTGTTGGAGTTACAGACTGTCTGTCTGGTGTGGGTGTAAAATCCTGGGTGAATAGTGTACAGGCGTTGATATAGCGTTTTCTGATTACCCCTGTTGTACTATTACTGGTGTCAGTGGAGATGGCCATTTTAAAGAAAACACAGTAATGATCAGAAAAGGCAACATCAGTCACCACAGCCTCAGAAATGTTGAGCCCTTTGGAGATAATTAGATCTAAAATATGTCCCTTATTGTGTGTTGGCTCTGTTACATGCTGGGAAAGTTCAAAGTTGTCCAGGATGTAGAAAAGTTCTTTCGCACTGCCATCTTTGGGATTATCAATATGAATATTAAAATCACCCACTATAACAACACAGTCAAAATCAATACAGACAACAGACAATAGTTTAGAAAAGTCATCAACAAAGTGTGCACTATATTTTGGAGGCCTGTAAATGGTTACTAATACTGCTTGACAGGAGGATCTCAACTGCAGTGCAACATATTCAAGAGAGGATATAGATCTTTGCATTTCTCTTTACGTTTTTGTTATTTGTTTTGACTGCCACGCTGCTCTTCCACACTCCAGTCCGGTAGGTGGCGGTAATGCACCTGATAAGCTGGTTGCCAACCGCCGCTCAAATCAGACGAAGAAGAAGGAAAAAGAAGAAGAAGAAGAAGAAGTAAACAAGAAAAAGGCGCCAGTCGCGTTTCGCAAATGACTGAGTTAACTTCGGGAGGTTAATGTATGAGTGAAACATCGAGCCACATTTCCTGTAGCCTACATTAGACAAGAATGTGTTCAGCTGAGTCTTTGAGAGAGTTTGTCAAGGAGCGACTAACTGCTGCTGCTGAAGAAATATTGGGAGTTTTTAAAAGAACCATCGTCGAGTACGAGGAAGAGATCGATCGGCAGCGCAGACTGTTGGATATCGTTTTGAAGCCTGAGATAAGGTTACACAGGACAGGTGTGTAAAGTTTAATTCGGACATATTTACTGTCGTGTCTGTATATTTGCTGTAGCATGACGTTAGTATGATGTTGGTGTTGTTGTGTGTCCCTCCAGAGCTCCCACAGCAACATGTGTGTAAGGAGGAGGAGGAGCAGCAGCTCTGTGTTGAGGAGAGGAAGTCCAGTGTGGAGCAAGAGGAGCCAGAGCCTCCACAGATTAAAGAGGAAGAGGAGGAAGTGTGCAGCAGTCAGGAGGGAGAGCAGCTTGTACTGAAGCAGGAGACTGATGGCTTTATGTTGACTCCTGCTGATGAGGAAAGTGAGCACAGTGAAGATCAGACTCTGGACTTCATTCATGATGACACTCAAAGTGCAGCAGAGAAAGAGTCTGTCGTCATCATGCCAGTTATAAGTTCTGTGATATCAGAAGCAAGCAGTGACCACCAGCTGCTCTCTCACAACTCTCACGTAGCTGAGAGCCAAGATGAGGAAGAATACCAGCATGGAGACTCAGGATCAACTAGAAACACAGAGCTTCAAGCAGAGAAAAGACATCATGAAAGTGAAATGAACAGTAAGAGTCCACACACCTCTGCTGTGATAAACTTAAATACAGGTAAAAAGCCTTTAAAATGTGACATAAGTGGGAAAGTTTTTAAGCACAAGTCAGAATTGCAGAGACACCTGAACAGCCACAGAGATGAGAAGCAGTTTTCTTGCAAGACCTGCGGGAAGAGATTCAGTCAGAAGTCAGGATTGGAAAGGCATTGTAGAACCCACACAGGTGAGGAGCCATTTTCTTGCAAAACATGTGGGAAAAGACTCAGTGACACATCATCATTGAGCGCTCATATAAGAACCCACACAGGTGAGAAGCCATACCTTTGCAAGTCCTGCGGGAAAAGATTCAGTAAGAAGTCAGGATTGAAAAGTCATTGTGGAATCCACACAGGTGAGAAACCGTATACTTGTAAAGTGTGTGGGAAAGCTTTTAGACGTAATTGTTATTTGGTAGTTCACATGAGGACTCATTCAGGGGAGAAGCCGTATACTTGTAAAGTATGTGGGAAAGCTTTCGGACGTAATGGTTATTTGGTAGTTCACATGAGGACTCATTCAGGCGAGAGGCCGTATACTTGCAAAACATGTGGGAGACACTTCAGATCTAGCAGTAACTTGACAGTCCACATGAGAACGCACACAGGTGTAAAGGTGCATCACTTGAGCACAGAGGGTCCAGTTGAAGTCACACATATACAGGAGAGAGACTGTGTACATGCAAAAAAAAAGCATACTAAGAAAAGTGGGGAGTGAAGTCCAAATCCTGAATTTTGATTGAAATTGCAGGTCTGGAAAAGTTAAACTAGTGAGATAAAGAACAAAAGGAGGAGACTGCTTTAAAGTTTGAATGAATTTTATACTTGCAAGAGTCATGGAAAATCTGGAAAAGTCATGGAATTAGTCAAAATCATTCTAAGTCACAGAACTTGTTTGTGTATAATGAAATTATTAGACTCATCTTCAGTGGATAACCCTCCATATAATGTAACACAATGGCAAATTCATTTTCTGCAGCTGGCGTCTTAATGTAGCTTTAATATGCGTCAATGTGTGACAGTGTTCGTTTACCATCCGGTGTGTTTGGTCATTTTCTCCCTCAGTTTGTCTCTCCCTTCCTGTGTGCCAATTATGTTTACATACAGTTTGATTCTGATGTTTGAAAAACCCAGGGCAAGTGGGGAAAGAAAATGAAAGTCCTTATGAGTCCTTGAAAAGTCATGAAAAAGTTTGGAAATATCGTCCATGAAAATGTGAGCGGAACCTGTGATTAAAAGTATGACTGATTTTGCAGTGAGCACAGTAATAAACTGATCCCAGACGATTTGTCCTGTTGCTGTGATCTTTTGTCAGGGTGTCTACAGGTCCTTTAAAATGATTTAAAGTTTTCTTAATATAAGGCCTTAAAGAGTTTTAAATTGTCTTAAATTCAGATTCAATGGGTCTTAAATATTTTTGGTCCCATTACCATGAAAGTTTCTCCAGCCTGACAGACCCAATGACAGTTTACAGTCATTGTACAGATTGAAAAAAAATAAATTTTTCCTTGCTGTATTTCTTTGAATATTGCAATAAGTGGCATTTATGACCGCCATGAGATGGTTTTAAATTCAATATAAGGTGGGATTAAAAAGTCTAAAATTTACCTAGGTTATATGTGCAGACACCGTGTTCTTTGGTGCATATGAGCAACTTGTCAACAGTGACACCAGAATGTGGGAAAATCTGGGTTTTACAAGGGGAAAAGAAGATGTGCCAGCTGTGGAGAGGATCACAACTATGGGCAATGTAGTCATGAGCAGCCAAGATGTTGTAGCTGCGGTGGCGATCACAGTGTGACTTTTGGAGGGTGTGAAATAATGAAAAGGGAAGTGACAATTCAACACGTAAGAACCCAGAATAAGACCACATATGCAGAAGCTGTGAAGACTGTGAAGCAGAGAGAGGGGTAAGATGGAAGGATGGAGGGAAGCAGAGCAAGAGTGCAACCAGCAGAGGTGAGAGAACCAGATCAGGCAAATAAAGGGAAGATGATTGTTGATGTAAAGAAGCTAGTCACAGCAGGTGTAGTAAATGTCACAATGGAGGTTAAGTCAAAAACAGAGAATCCAAAGTATTGTAAAGGCAGCAAACTACTATCTAGAAGCAGGTGGGTCGACATGGGAGGAGGTGAATAAGGAGCTCAGTAGTCAAGAGAGCCAGGAGCAAGCCTGGGCGGGGGTCTAGTGTTAAGAACGCAAGAAGTTTGTTGGCCAGTGGTAAGGAATTTAAAAATGATGTAGATGAGTTGCCCTGTAAACCTGAGAGGAAGAGCAAGGACAAGTACAGCATATCCTGGAATTTTGGACAGAAGGGAGGATACAGACAGGGTAATGGATGCTCCATTTACTTTGTCTGAAATGAGGAGAGCTCTAGCTAGATCTGGGCAAACATCTCCTGGTGGGGATGAGATCTGCTAATGTTAGAACAGTTAGGTGCCTTAGCATCCATGAAGATGCTAGGTCTGTATAGTAAGTGGGGAATGGGAAAATTACCAAGTAGCTGGAAAGAGGCATTGATTATTCCCATCAGGAAGCCAGGAAATGATCCATCAAGTCCAATGAACTGTAGACCTATAGCTCTGACGTCACATATGGGGAAGGTAATGGAGAGAATGGTCACAGATAGATTGACATTTTATATGGAAAGCAGAGGACTACTATCTCTTTCTCAGAGTGGTTTTAGGAAGGGTAGAGGGACCATGGACCCTGTTATGTGTCTTGAAACAGAGATTAAGAAAGCACAAGTAAATAAAGAATCTGTAATGGCAGTGTTTTTTGACATGGAAAATGTCAGAAGGAATTTGGCAATATTGCTCATCCAGTTGAGGATAGGCTGAATACAGTTTATCAAACAGCCGTGCCCGTGTTCACAGATGGATCCAAGGATCCTGATACAGGGAGAACTGGGATTCAAGTCTCTGTTAAGAGAAGAGCACCAGATCATTTGTCTGTCTACACGGTTGAGATGGTGGCAATAGTATCAGCATTACGGTGGGTAGACGAGTCACGATTCAGAAATGTTGTCCTTTGCTCCCATTCATGTTCGGCGCTAATGTCCCTGCAGTCATCTATATCCGACAGTAGGCAGGATATTATATATGAAAGTTTGTACAGGATTAAGAATATGAACATTTCAGTGACATTTATGTGGGTTCCTGCTCACAGAGGAGTTGCGGGAAATGAATTGGCAGATGCATTAGATAAAGAAGCATTAAAAATGGAGGAGGTCATGGAAATTGCATTGAGCAAATCAGAAGCAAAAAGTATAATTAAAAAGAAAGTCATGAGACAGTGGCAGCAGGAATGGGATACAGATATCCATGCAGTCCAGTCAGTAGTGGGCACAGTAAGATCAACCAGTAGATCCACTGAAGAGGAGAGGATTTTAAGCAGGCTGAAGGTAGGACATAAGACACTGCACCTGAGAGGGAAACACCCCTCAAAGCTGTGTGAACAATGTCAAGAAGAAGAATCAGTGGTGCCCTAAATACTCACATAACGTGACATATTAAAGAGAGAAGTCATGACTGCACAGGAAGAGCTGACGCTTGAGACTTAAGACTGTACTAACAGTTGGTGCAGGAAGTCTATTCAAGTTTTTAAGTGACACTGAGTTAATTGGAAGAATTTAGTTGGTATTTATTTACACTCCAACACAGTAGGTGGCAGTAATGCGCCTTAATGTTGGTTGCCACCCGCCATAAAACAACAAAAAGAAGAAGAAGTGTAACATCCAGCGGAAGTACAAAACAAAACAAAGGCGTCAGTCGCGTTTCCCAAATGACTGAATCAATTTAGGTTCGACGACGCTGAAGTTTGCTTCCGATTCGGCACTTAAGGGGAAAGTTAAGGGGAAATTAACTTAATGTGCAGTGCGACAGTTTGTCCACTGATTGTCGTTTTTTTTGTGACGCTTCTTGGTGTGAAAACATGTTAGACATTTTAGGTAAGACATTAACTTTGCCTGACACCCACTATTGTATTTGTGAAACATTTATTTTATTTGTGAAAATGCTAAAGGGGAGATTTCACCGTTTCTGTTTTATACCTAGACCTCATTAGACAAGGTCCAGATCAAAAACCACTGTACCTAGACTTCTCAAATCTGGACTGGATTATCCTACAGAGGCTAAACATTCAATCAGACACAGTTTCCAGTCCAAAGTGGTCTATATGCTGAAGAAACAGTGAAATGCGTCTATATTCAGTCCTTCCAGAGTTTTTTTTTTTTTTTGTGATTGTTGCGGGCAAAAATCCTTGATTATGTGGCACATTTTCTTTAAAAAAAAAATGCGATGGAACATGCGGGATATTTATACAATTTCATGCGATGAAATTGCGGGAACTTGCAAAAACTGCAGTTTGATGAAAAAGAGGAAAAAAAGTGATTCCCCCAACACCCTGTTGTCACTAGGCTACTACCTTAATGTAGTCATTTCTAATTACTTCCTATGATAAGCAAGCATGCTACATCACAGAAAGTGCAGGGAATATTTAAGTTCTGATCTTGTTTTATTTCAGACCTCAATAAACACATGGCTCAAACTTACAAAACACTGCTGAGCCAAATGCGGCCCCGTATAAATATGCAGACTTTGGCTGATTATGTGTTGAATTATGCAATCGCGTTTTTCTGGAGGGACTGTATATTGTATTTTCACAAATAGAATAAAGGTTTCACAAAACAGAAACTGTTATAATGAATGTTTAGCCTTGGTAGGATAATCTAGGCCAGATTTGAGATGTCTAGGTACAGTGGTTTTTGATCTGGACCTGGTCTAATGAGGTCGAGGTATAAAACAGAAACGGTGAAATTTCCCCTTTAGCATTTTCACGCATAAAATAAATGTTTCACAAATACAATAGTGGGTGTCAGGCAAAGTTAATGTCTTACCTTAAAATGTCTAAAATGTTTTCACATCAACAAGCGTCACAAAAAACAGACAATCAGTGGACAAACAGTCGCACTGCACATTAAGTTAATTTCCCCTTAACTTTCCCCTTAAGTGCCGAATCGGAAGTTGACGAATCGGAAGCTAACTTCAGCTTTGTCTTCGGGAGGTTAATGTATGAGTGAAACATCGAGCCACATTTCCTGTAGCCTACATTAGACAACAATGTGTTCAGCTGAGTCTTTGAGAGAGTTTGTCAAGGAGCGACTAACTGCTGCTGCTGAAGAAATATTGGGAGTTTTTAAAAGAACCATCGTCGAGTACGAGGAAGAGATCGATCGGCAGCGCAGACTGTTGGATATCGTTTTGAAGCCTGAGATAAGGTTACACAGGACAGGTGTGTAAAGTTTAATTAGGACATATTTACTGTCGTGTCTGTATATTTGCTGTAGCATGACGTTAGTATGATGTTGGTGTTGTTGTGTGTCCCTCCAGAGCTCCCACAGCAACATGTGTGTAAGGAGGAGGAGGAGCAGCAGCTCTGTGTTGAGGAGAGGAAGTCCAGTGTGGAGCAAGAGGAGCCAGAGCCTCCACAGATTAAAGAGGAAGAGGAGGAAGTGTGCAGCAGTCAGGAGGGAGAGCAGCTTGTACTGAAGCAGGAGACTGATGGCTTTATGTTGACTCCTGCTGATGAGGAAAGTGAGCACAGTGAAGATCAGACTATGGACTTCATTCATGATGACACTCAAAGTGCAGCAGAGAAAGAGTCTGTCGTCATCATACCAGTTATAAGCTATGTGATACCAAGCAGTGACCACCAGCTGCTCTCTCACAACTCTCATGTAGCTGAGAGCCAAGATGAGGAAGAATACCAGCATGGAGACTCAGGATCAACTAGAAACACAGAGCTTCAAGCAGAGAAAAGACATCATGAAAGTGAAATGAACAGTAAGAGTCCACACACCTCTGCTGTGATAAACTTAAATACAGGTAAAAAGCCTTTAAAATGTGACAAATGTGGGAAAGTTTTTGAGCGCAAGTCAAAATTGCAGAGACACCTGAACAGCCACAGAGAAGAGAAGCAGTTTTCTTGCAAAACATGTGGGAAAAGATTCATTTACAGATCAGCATTGACCGCTCATATAAGGACCCACACAGATGAGAAGCCGTATACTTGTAAAGTATGTGGGAGAGCTTTCAGACGTAATGGTGACTTGAAAGTCCACATGAGAATCCACACAGGTGAGAGGCCGTGCCTTTGCAAGACCTGCGGGAAAAGATTCAGGGATGTGTCCACATTGACAAAGCACATGAGAATCCACACAGGGGAGAAGCCGTATCGTTGTAAAGTATGTGGGAGAGCTTTCGGGCGTAATAATGACATGTTAGTTCACATGAGGACTCATTCAGGGGAGAAGCCGTATACTTGCAAAACATGTGGGAGAGACTTCAGATCGAGCAGTAACTTGACAGCCCACATGAGAACACACACAGATGTAAAAGTGCATCTCTTGAGCACAGAGGGTCCAGGTGAAGTCACACATATACAGGAGAGAGACTGTTAAATGTTGCTGCTGTCCCTGTTTCATATGAGAAGAGGAAAGCTAGTTGCTAGGCTAATTTATTTAATGTAAAATGCCACAGGCTTGTGCCAATAACATTAGCATGTTATATTTGTTTGGAACACGTGTTAAGTATACGACAATTGTTGTGTCTGTGAATGCTGTGAGTTGTAATAGAGCCAAATTGTGTGCCGTTACCTTTGTTAAATGTTGCTGTCGTCCCTGTTTTATATGACAAGAGGAAAGTTAGTTGCTAGGCTAATTTATACAATGTAAAATGCCATAGGCTTGTGCTAATAACATTAGCATGTTGTATTTGTGGGGTAAATGTGTTTGTCTGTGAATGCAGCGAGTTATAGTGAAGCCAATTTGTGTACTTGTTTTTCAAATTGTCTCTATTAAGCCATATTTAATGTGTGTTTTTAACCAACTAAACTTACAGCGCTTCAACATGTCATAGTTTCAGCTCTTAGTGAACAGATTTATGTAACTTTATACAAAAAATAAAAGTTTAATAAAGGCCAAATCATTTTTAAAAACATGCTCTACCAAACAGTTCATTTGTCCTCTTCTGGTAAGGCATACATAAAAAACGCCTCATATTCCATTCATACTTTTATTATTTTCACAGAAATTGAACTGTTTTTCTCAGTTGTACTCTACACCTACATTAGGAAAACATTCAGCACAACGTAGTGGCTCTTAATAAGTGTAATTAATATAATATTTTCAATTTATTTTTATTTCAAGGTATATTTGTGACAAGCATCTTTAATTCTTCATCCAGGTATTCTGCTGTCTGTACAAAACATCCTTCAGCTCTTTTCCCCCCACAGATACATGACATGCCACAGCTTTAGTGCAGTAGTGAGTTGTGTGTGAGCTGAGCGCCCTCTACTGACATTACTGCTACAGCACACATGTAGTGCACCTGCAGCAAAGGTGCAGCTTTGTCTTGAATGCGAAGCACGACATCAACAGTTTATGGGGACAGCTTCTTTGGCAGAAAGTAATTCCAGTAAAATCTGTCCATGAGTGAATATTTTCAATGTTTTTTTTGTTTTTTTTTAATATTTGAAGGTATGCTTTTTCATCAGATTTCTGACATTTCCTCTGAGATTTTTCGGCTTCCATTGAGGAAAAAATGAAAAAAAAAAAGACAAAGAAGTGGGAGGTTAGGGAAATCCCTTTCATCCAGATGATAACGTAAGCGCATATTTTTAGAGTACCATACATAAATAACACCTCATATTCCAGTAATACTTTTATTATATTTTTTATCATTCTCACATAAATTGAACTGTTTTCCTGAGTTGTGTACCACACCTACATCAGTAAAACATTCAGTACAACTTAGTGGCTCTTAATTATTATTTTTTTATTACAAGGTATTTTTGTGACAAGGGCCCAACCTGAGGGGCCAGCATCTTTAATTCTTCATTCAAGTATTCTGCTATCTGTACAAAACATCATTCAGCTCTTGTCAAAGGTTTATTGTGATTTTTCTCCATGCTCCACCAAAATCGAGTCTTTTCTTGCAGACAGATGGAAACAACTTTGTGAATATTGGTCATGGGACTGCCTGGAGAAGAGAGACCAGCAGAGACATTTATGTTGCCTCTCATATTTTTATACACAGAGGAGACTGACCTGTTGATACCTGCACTATTTATAGTAGAGATCTTCATAGCCTTGACTAAACGGGGAAAACCACTGAATGTGGTGGATCAAAGCGAGTTGGCGACAAAACGGTACAAGTCTTTAAAAGACCATCACTGTGGTAAATATATTTTAATAGAAAAGAAGCTGAAGATATGACCTGCTTTATGAATCCTTTGTCATTAATTAGGTTTTATTTCTGCAGATTGACGTGGAAATGTAAAAATGTCACTGAACCTGAAGGACCACATGTGTACTGATGTGGGGGATTATGTACAGACATGACGACAGTTTAAAAACGCTAACAAAATGTAATCAGGTGAGTAATATGAACATTCACCCCCCATACCTTTGTCATGAACAGAGAAATTAGCTATAGAGACAAAAAACAGTTTTTATACCAGGCAGTAAACATGTTTATTTCTGCTGTAGGGTTAGGCATTTAAACATGGGGGTCTGTGGGGACTGAAGCCAGTCTCAAGTGGCCATTCCAGAAACTGGCACTTTTGTGTTGGCATCATTTTTCAGCCCTGGATGTTGCTGCTTGTGTGTTGATATGAAGGAGGTGTGTGTGCATGTGTGTGATTGATCTTTTGCAGTGGCTGAAGGCCTCAGAACACTTCCTCTCCCCTTTCCGCAGTGTTTTCAACCTGTCCGATGAGTTCATCTTCTTTCTTCCCTAATCTTTGACGGTTTCTCAGAACTTCTGGATATGTAGCTTTGCTTTAAAATGACATAGTGAACCAGATGACTCAGTGTAGCTGCTTGTTGAAAGAGACTCCAGGTGGCAAAGCTGTTTTATACCTGTTATGACACCTGCAGCTGATTCACTATTTAAAAAGCTTCACATGAACTCATCACTGAAGATAAAAAAATGTCACAATACATAGTGTCGCTTTATATGTCTGAGTGTTTTATTGAATGCAACATCAAACCAGTGCAGTTCAGACATTAGTGTGACAGAGTGCGCTCAGTGGACGGCTGGGATGGCGGCTCTCTGTGGTTTGGCTCACATCCACTCTCAGGAGCCCCTGCACACAAGAGGAGAACAAGAAGTTAGCATACACACAATACACAATAACATACATTATGTTTATAAGTCAGAAGCTCATACTCATCTTTAGTCCACAGCGAACAGCAGCAGCTCAGGTGTTGCAGTAAGACAGGGAACATGAATAATGGTTAGTAAGACAGATTAATAATCTTTCAGTTACTAAATAAGTGATATTATCTAAAGAAACAGGCGAGGTATAGAGTTTGTAGCTAGTTTACACAATAGTACACATTACTTTCTGTCTTTAAATCATATCATATTCTAGCCTAGGTCACTGTTTTAGTAAGTCAGAAGCTCGTACTTACTTTTTTTCGTCATGGTGAACAGCAGCAGCTCAGGTGGTGAGGTGAGATAAAAAAACTGTTAGTGAGACAAATACTCTTTGAATTACTGAATATTATGAATACAATGTTTAAAATAGTTACTATACCTTTGGCCATGTGAAGGCATTTTAGTCTCTGGAGGCCAATGTTCAGTCATCTGGTGGTCTGAGAGTGGTGTCTTGTCTTCTCTTTAAATTCTGCAGCTTTGTTCTTCTGTCAGCGCCGTCGTCTTCAGTGGTGACCTGGAGAAAACAGTGTGTGTGTGTGCGTGTGTGTGTGTGTGTGCGTGTGTATGTGTGTGTGACAGAGAGATCTGGTGCTGGTGTTCATTTGCACACAGACCAAGGTGACAGTTTGTCGCCCTGCCAGAAGCCTGTCTTCTATTGCGGATCTTATCCACTAGATGGTGCCATTGTTCAATGATTGTTGTAGTTACAGTGTTGAGTGTTGGAAGAAGTAGACTACTTAGATGAAAAGTATCAATACCACAATGCAAAAATACTTAATATATATATATATATTTTATTTAAGATGGCCAAGGGTACTTACACACCTCCATTTTTAGAAAGAAAACTGACCGCAACACTGTATTGCATGCAGACAGCTTTCACCCCCCGTTGCTCATTAAGAATATCCCTTATGGACAAATGCAAAGATTAAGACGTATATGTGATTCTGATCAGGATTTTTTAAATCAGTCCATGGACATGCAGCAGCGTTTTAGACAGAGAGGGTATAAAACTGAGCTTCTTACTCAGGCCCATAATAGAGCTTTATCACTGGAGAGGAGGGATTTGCTCAGCCCTAAACCTAAACAGGAACAAGTTCAGAAACCCTATTTTGTTACTCGCTACAGCAATGAAGCTGTCCAGATCAAATATTATAAAGAAAAACTGGGATATCATTGAGAGTGACCCTTCTGCGCCCGCATCATGAGGCTGCCAATGCATGCCTCATATGAACAGTTCAGTGATTCAATGACATCTGGGATTAAGCAGTCCCCACAGTTCGGGACTGCTTAATTATTAGTTATTATTTTCTCCTCCAGTCCTGATATGCTGTATGAATGATGATTTCATGCTTGTTATTGTTATTAAATGTTTACTGTTACTATTGATATTGTTTACTGTTATTATTGTTTGCTGTTAAGGTTGTTCTTAATAAATTTGTTTACTGTCATAATTATTAATTGCCTGTCTAACATCAGACCTCATCTCACTTTAGATTGAGATTTGACTTGCACAGTGAATAAATTCACGCAAGGCAGCAGGCTAAATTATTAAGTGATTTTTTTTTAAATATAAAAACATCATATTAACCAGCACATCTCAAAATGAATACGTACTTTAGATTCAACACATACCATTTGGCCAGAATTACTTTTTTTTTTTTGTTATTTTGCATTTCACGTGTTAAGTTCTTTGTGGCAAATCAAACAGCTGGAAAATTGAAATTTCTGTGGGTAGCCTACTGATTGCACTTAAGTAAGCAATCTGCACCCTTGTGGCCTATTGCTATGTTATTATATTAAGACATTAATTTACACACAAACTGTCCGCAAAGTTCAATAAACAAGACTCAATTTTTCCTCCTTAACTTTATTGCTGAAATTGATATACAAACAATGCAACAGTGCCATCAAGTGCTTAGAGGCCGCAGTACATTAGAAATGTTAAACATAAATGAAGTTTGACACTGTCTTGATCGTGACAGAATCAAAAGCAAATATTTTGGAGGTAGGTGCAAAGTCTTCCATAACATTTAATGTGAAGGTAAAAACAAAAATATTGCAGTTATTGCAACTGTGGAAGATTGTTATGTAAAAAATCATGTTTGAATGCCCATGCAAACAGAACAGATTTATGGAGACCAGACCTGGGGTCCGTTTCACAAAGCAGGTTCAACAAACTCTGAGTCTAATCCTGAACTCTGAGATAGGAAACTCTGAGTTTCCGGTTCCAGAACAGCTGGTTTGAATCAGTTTAATCAACTTGGAGAAGTTAAGCGCGTGCACCTCAACTATAAAAAGCCAGCATCAATGGAGCCCTGATTCGACGAGTCACCATGGCAACGGGGATGAGGAGGGCTGCGTTTTTCACCCCACTAGAATTAGAAATGTTAATGTGCTCATACGGCGAGTTTGCAGCCTATTAATTTATTTCATTTAGGTGCAATCCCGCGGGGGAGAAGCGCACTTGGCAGCAGTTTAGGCTGAAATATAAAAACATTGTTCAAACAGGTAAGACCTCGGCATAATCTCATGGCGGTACCGGTGGCATAGGTGTGGCGACGTACTTATCAACGACGACTTGCACTGGCGACGGCGTAAGTCAGCCAGTTCAGACGTTAATGTCACACGAGAGTCTCCTGCGGTAGGGTTACCGTGGCACTATCCACCCGCCATACAAAGGCAACTTCATTTTCCTCAGCCCCGCCAGAAACAAAGGCTACATGCACTGGCTGTCAACAGCCCTGCCAGATGCAAGGGCTACCTGGTTCATCGCCAGCCTTGCCAGGTGCAAAGGCCGACCCTCAGGATGAAAGAAAGGTTGATCAGTCCACCGTGCAATGAATGAGGAGATACTCCCTAAAAATCCCAGTGCAAGATGCTACCTGGGGTCCTAAAAGCCCCGCCAGACGCAAAGGCTACCTGAGGCTTTGCTTGCCCAGCCAGGCAAAGGCCAGCCCTCAGGGTTGAAAAGGGTGAATCCAATGGCCCCAGTGCAAGACGCTACCTGGGGTGTCACCAGCCCTGCCAGACGCTAGGGCTGCCATGGGAATCACTGGTCCTGGTCCAATTCTACATAATAATAACCATGTTCACATTCCAGGTTTTGCCTCTGACAACACATCTTGTTTCTTACAACCACAATAAAAGTCAGACTATAGAAGTCAGAATAATCAGACACAGGGTTAGGGTTACCCTGCGCGGGCAATTACGCACAATGAAACGTTGGCACTTTTAATGAATTATGCACAATAAATAAAATGGCGTCTCCAGAAAATAATTGCATCAAAATCTGTGTTTTCTCACACACACTAATTGTTTTTATTCAGTTAACGTCACTCTCCTAATTTATGAGTTGCAAATCACACGGCGCGGAGGAGATGGTGGCACTTTGGACGCAGGACGCGCACAGTTAGTGCATGAAAAACCACCCTCATCTCTTCCCTTCATAAGAAAATTCGAGCGAAGCAGATTTCAATAACATGTCAGGTACAAGCTGTGAGTGCAGACTGAACAGCTTTGATTGTAGGTCCAATAACTGTCACACACTTCAGTTCACTTCATCTCTTTTATCCAGACTCAGAGCAATATGTGCATCTGTTTGTGCTTTTTGTGGAATTTCGGAAAATTAGTTCACTAATGTGACAAATGTAACTTAAAAGGACCCGACATCATGTCCGGATACATTTTCAGCAGCATCCTCAGCTATCCTCACAGAGGGACAGGCCCCGGTTTGTTTACACCTGCGCCTGATGACGTCCTGACGTTTGCTCCTAAACGTTCCATCGTCTCCATGGCGCCCGAGATAAAAATATGTTTTGGCATCATTAAAAAAAGTCGCCATCTTTATCGCAAACATTTCCACGACGAGTTTGGAAAATGCAACACCCTAAAAAAACATAACAGTGTTTTCTAATCACTACACCATCGTTAACACCTTCCACACCTGTCCCGGCACATACAGCGCATGCTCAACATGTAATCATTATTTTACACCGAGAGAAAGTCGAGTTTCACTAAAAAACAACAGGTCGACTAACATAACTGACTATCTTTACATTACAATTAACCACAAATGCACATTTATAGCTGGAATTCTCTTTTAAGTACAATATCAACAGGGCTTTCAGCTGGGCGCTGCTTTATGACCCATCTTGAAGAGGTTTTGAGGCACTGTTTGTAAATTGGCACATGCTAAAACGAACAGCAACATTTCCTCACATTTAGCTCCAAACTTTTAAATAAAACTGGTGTGACTTTTTAAGTCACTTTGTTTACCAGCTTTACAGCAACATTTGTGAATTTTGTCACATTGACCTGTCTTGTAAAATGACATATTAAACAGCCTACTATAATACAACTATTAGATATGAATCTAAATGTTAAACTTAAATCTAAATGTCCTTGGTGGTTTGGCAGTGCTTCATCAAGCTTTTACTTTACTTCTGCTGATCTGCAGAGTGAATTTGCATATTAGCTCAATAATTAGTTTTACCCAGCAAGTTTAGATATAAAATTTAAGATTTAGATTCAATGTTTAACATTTAGATTTAAAACTTTTTTCTACTGTTTTTTTTAATCTCATTTTTTTTTACACATTTTTTTGTTTTGTTTTAAATTTCTTCTTTATAACTACTATTTTATTCACTACTTTATTACTCAAAAGAATTTGTTTTGGTTGTTTTAATTATGTTTTTTCTCTTTTTTTTATTACTGTTAGTTTTTTGACTATTTGTTTTACTTAAAAAAAAATTAAAACTATTTTAAACTAAACTCCTTTTTATTACTAGTATTTATTTTATTTTATTTTATTAAAAAGATTAATGTAATTCCCCTTATCGCCAACATACTCTTCACCATAGGCAAAATGTATTTTTCCAGCGTTAACCTTGATACTTTTATTTATTACATGTTCTCTTTTCTATGTGTTATGTTAGAGACAAGAGGAAGAGTGGATTTCTACTGTCAAGCCATTAGACAAGGATAACAGGTGTGTCAGTTGGGGCTTGGTTGGTGATGAAAGCTGCCTCTATATATGGCAGTTATCACCAGAACAGCAAAATTCAAATGCAATAGCCAGGTTTCAGCCTGCAGAGGGCAGTCACTATGCATATTTTTAACACAATATGAAGAATTCAAACACTTAAATATTAAGATTTGGACCGGAATTTATCAACTACACTACTAAATACCCATATACATTGCTTTTGAACAGAAAAAAGTGGTTTGGGGGTTTAGTTACTCTTTAAACACAAAAGAGACCATATATTGATATATATTCTATCTGATGCATTTTGGTTAATCAGTGTCTGCTGGTGAGTCTATGCCTAACGTAGGAAGGCCTAAAAGGTGACACTAGAAGTACTATGTGAGATTTTGATTAATAATCACCATCAATTTTAAATTATAATTGTTGAATCAGTTAAAACATGTTTTAAACTGTTTATTAAGCATCCTTTTTATGTTCATTATGTCTATGTTCATGTAAAGCTCCCAGTGCATATACTGCCATTATTGTAAAGCACTTTGTGATGCATTTCTTGTGTGAAAGGTGCTATATAAATAACGTTTTTAGTATGATCATTTCCCACATGCCTCTGACTCTATTAGATGCATTCTGTGCTGTCATGCTGCTCTATCATCACTTTGCAGTAAACCCCATTTAGCACAGTGTGCTATGCTTTATCACTGATGATGACAAATTTCTTCATCATCACTGCTCTCTGCATCATAATAAAATGTGTACGAAGGAATAGGCCTGATCTACTGTTAAAGCTTCCAAACTACCTTCCCTCTCTTTTCTCATACGACACAGTCCAGTAACTACTTCACTGTGTGTATCCCATATGCTAAGCACGAACACCGGCAGAACTCAGGTACAACACACATTTTAAATGTTCTTTATTGTGGTGGTACAAAGTATAAAGCCTGTAAAAATGTATAAAATGCCTTTGCTTTGACATGATCTTTATGTCTAACGAGTAATAGTTACAAAGGTAGTATCCATTGCCAGCAAAGGATCACTATACTGAACAATAGTAGAATTTAAGCTACTCATCAATAAGTTTCCTTCATTGATAGTCTGAAGTTTTTTGCATAGATTTTTTGAAGTGATAACACAAGTTTTGAAAGGATGACGACTGTAGATTATCTTCATTGTTCGATGAGTGGGTCATTTATGCGTGTCTCCACTTTGTATATTGTCTGGTAGCCGTCGTCCCAGGTGTACAGCTGTTTGTCTCCGGGGTGGTAGTAGATGCTGCTGTGGCTGGTGTAGCGCTTTGGGAAGAATATTACAGGACTCTCACCACTGCAGATATATGGCACAGGAGAGGGGAAATGTAGAATGAAATTAAGACATATGAAACTATGATGATGTGAATGCAGTCTTCAGCCTACCTGTTTCTGTTTTCCAGTGGATGGTTTCATATAAGAGTGCATGTTTATGTGAGTATCTAGGCTATACTGTATTGTGTTGGTCTGACCTGTGGATGGTGTCATGGATGTCGTAGAGACACTGAATGGTGGAGCGACCTCCGTAGCGTGTGTTGTAGACCACATAGAGAGTTCCACATATTAGGAAGGCTCCTTCAGCATCGCGGCTTCTACATTGTGTATCCCAGGTATACTCTACTGCCAAACTTACTGCGGTGAGGAAGCAAAAAAAAAAAAAGTGCTGATTACAGAGCCGGCTATGGTACTCATCCATCCATCCATCCATCTATTTTCTAACGCTTATCCTCTTGAGGGTCGCGGGGGGGCTGGAGCCTATCCCAGCTGACATTGGGCGAGAGGCGGGGTACACCCTGGACAGGTCGCCAGACTATCGCAGGGCTGACACATAGAGACAGACAACCATTCACACTCACATTCAATTTAGAGTCACCAATTGACCTATCCCCAACCTGCATGTCTTTGGACTGTGGGAGGAAGCCGGAGTACCTGGAGAAAACCCATGCTGACACAGGGAGAACATGCAAACCAGGAATCGAACCAGCAACCCTCTTGCTGTGACAGTGCTAACCCCCACACCACCGTGCCACCCTATGGTACTCATATATCTATATACATCAGGGTAGAACTCTCTACCTTTGTCCAGTTTGGTGATGACCAGGTTTCCTGCATACTCAGGGTCAGCATGGATGACCCAGAGGCCGAGTTCGTCCACAGCCAGGTCCAGGTAGGTGTTAGGGTTCAGACTGTAGACTGGTAGACGACCTGCTCCAGGTAGCAGTGTACTGTCCACCACTGTACCATTCAACACGTCTACCTTTACGTGATGGAAACAGGTGGCGGTTGACAAATTCAGAAATGCTATCATTATGGTCTTGTTTTTTTCAGACATGTTTCTAACTACACAGCTAACGGCACAAACAATACTAATGGTGTGTCTCAAATCACATACTTCTCTTAGTACACTTCCACTTCCTGACTTTTGGTTTCACATGAACAGCCGTCTCCTAGGAAAGACAGTATATTTGTTTGACCCATCCACTCCCTCAACCTTACTCCCAGTGCTCACACTTTATACTATCTGTGGGGGCGTAACATTAATCACTAGCCATTGTGTGACATAGAAACAAGGAAATTGTGTGTTCACAAAGACAAAGGATCCTACTTCACTTTCCGATAGCATCCTTGGTGCTGGCATGTGATTTTAACACATTATGTGCCACCATTATGTAATGCGGTTATAAGAGGTCATGGTCATTTCACTTATTTTTATGAGACCAGGCTGCCCCGGCACAAGGTGCACAAGCCAAAAATAATGTCTTAATGTTTTTTTTTTTTGTGTGTGTGTAAAGCACAGGGCCTCCTTAAGTTGTCAGTCATCATATTAAACCACCTCCGTATCAGATAAACAGTTGTGACTGAACCGACCAGGGTCTGCCTGGCTGGATATCTGTTTGTGCAGGAGAGGGACCAGATTTATCTGCCGGAGCAAATAAAACATGAGCTCGCAGATTTATCTTGTTCCCTGGCTAGGCATCATCCTCTGGTAACTCTAAGTGTTCAAAATTCATAGCAGTCCATCCAATAGATTATCAGATATTTCAGACAATGCTGTTAAAGACACTATTTATAGGCTATGTGGATATGGGTCTTTATTTGCTTTTAGCAGTGCAATTGTTTTTTTCTGAAATGTATTTTCTGAAACACACTTCTCCTCAGTAAACTCTCTGTAGCGATTACATTTGCTCCCAAACACTTAAAGTATTTTGAGAAAAGTGAGCTCATTTTACTGGAACAAAGTTGTTTCTTTTGGCATTGTTAGCTCACTGACCTCAGCTAACAGGAAATAGGGCAACGAGATGAAATAAACCTAAGTTAATCTCCAGCCAAAAGCTGCACTGCAGTTTTACTTCAGCACCGACAAAGTCCCAGATCATTGAATTGCAATCAGCAGTTGCCAAGCGACGTGATCCCTTAACATGACCACTAGATAAACAAAATAACTTTACTTGAGTCACACACCTTCAGTATCTGGCTGGGAGTGTCTGCCTTGTGGTAGTAGAGGAATCCATTGTAGACCACATGACCTGTCCCCTGCCAGGAGAAAGGCAGCTGCACCACCCTAACTGGAGGTGTGGTGGTCCTCCCCGTGAAACTGTGCAGAGAAACATACTCCAGCAGGGTGTCGTTACGAATTCCACTGAACAGGTAGACCTGAAAGGTTCACGAAAAATGTAATTAGTAACTCAGCTTTGACATCCTGTTCTTGCTATAAATATAATGATAACATTAATATCTGGTATTAATTGAATGTGCAACTTTTCTTTTCTTTAATCAAACATTCATATATTTACATCTCTCCCTTGTTGATCAATGCCACCGAGTGAGTTAGACCAAAAAAGTACAATTAATCTAGATTTGTCCGCCAGCAGCCCCACACTGAGAGGAAGCTAAGCACAGTCTGCTGCCAAGAAAAAGAAGATGTCTTCCCATTGTAAACAGTCCATTATTACTGGAAACATGTAATTCTTTCAAAAGAACAGACCTTTGCTGATCCTTGAGAGGGGTCCTTGAACCAGGAACCATAGGTGTCTCCTGTCTTCTTCACAATCTTGAGAGACTTGATTTGATTCAGGGCTGTGTTGCAGTCTGCGGATGTTGGAAAGAAGACTGTGAATGAACTGAAGCACAATGAATGTTCTGTACAGGGCATTTTGTATCTGTTTCCTTTTCCTTTAAACCACTAAACAGATAAATGCTGTAATCTTTTTCTGTGCTACCCAAGTGTACACACACACACACACACACACACACACACACACACACACACACACAGACAGACACGGTACCTACCATGCTCCAATCTGATCGTGGCTTTCTTTTTCAGCTGGTCCAGTTCAGCAGCCTCTAGCTGTTGTTCCAGCAGCGCCTCTTCCATCTCAATGTCTGTCTGGCTGGGAATCTTGTTTTCAAGATATTCCAACTCTCTCTCCACCCGGTCTACACGCACAGCCACACTGTCCACCTGGCTCTTCACCTCTGATCTATGGGGCAAAACAGTTTAATTCTCACAGTTCTCACGTACCTTAAGTCGCACGATGAAGTCGCTTTTCATGACAGGCCTACCTACCTCAGAACAGTGAGAGTGGAGAGATAACCCCTTATTTCAGAGGAGAGGTCATAGGTCTTCTGGGTGACACTCACTGTCTTTTGCTCACATAGATTCAGACGCTCCTGATGACATGAACGCAGAGAAAAAGTGTCAGGAATGCAGAATTCAACCAAGGACAGATGCCTTATGACATTCCTTCTCTTACAGTTGTTGAATTTATCGGGAATAAAATGCACCCTTGCTCATTTCAATAGGCTGTTCATGTTAACCTTAAGGGCCCTGACGCACCAAGCCGAAGGCCCGCTGGTGGTCAATGTCGAGCTGTCAGTGAGCGTCTGTCGCCCTAGTGTGTGTCACACCATTGGTAAAAGTTGGAGGAAACAAACAGCTGAAGTCAAAAGAGCGTGAGATTGAAACATGTTATATAAGGTAAATTTATTTTAGCCATTGAGCTCTTAAACAGAAATGAGTTGGAACTGTTTGTGTCATGGTACACTAGTGCACAGTAAACATCATTTGCTCTTGCAGCATTGGGCTGTGTTATTGCTTACTGGCTAATTAGCGTCTTAAAGCTGTTCCTTTTTGAATACAGAGTACTGCTGGTTTGGGAAGTTATTTCCTTTCACGCCTGTGTAGAATGTGTGTCAGCTGGCTGTAGTCTTTGCAGCATGTTCAAGTACAACTTTCTAGTCGAGACACAGGCAACGTGAGGCGACAGAACAGTTGGCCTTGTCGCTATGAGTTCTTTGATGTCAGTTTGGTGTGTTGGGCCTGAGCTGATATTGCATTGAAATGTTGACGTTTGAGCATTTTTCTGTTCTCACATATTATTACTTATGTAAATGTAGCAATACCACAGTGTAAAAATACATTGTTGCAAGTAAAAGTACTGAATTTGAAGTTTTACTCAAGTAAAAGTAGTAAAAGTAAAGAGTATGAGCACCAAAATATACTTAAAAGTGACAAAAATAAAAAGCACTCATTTCCTGTTTCAAAATCTCACTATATAATGACAAAAACTCTGTCTGTGGGTGTGTCTGTGTGTCTGTTCCACGTTTTTCTCCTCACTGACTTGGTCAATCCATGTGAAATTTGGCACAGTGGTAGAGGGTCATGAGAGGATAAGAATGAAGCAACATTACATCAATTGGCCAAAGGGGGGCGCTAAAGCAACCGATTGAAATTGCAAACTTTGAATAGGCACATCTCATGCCCCGTATGTCGTAGAGACATGAAACTTTGCACAGAGATGCCTCTCCTCATGAGGAACACATTTGACCCAAGAACCCATAACTTCAGGTTATATAGATTTTCCGCCTTTTTGAATTTTTTGAAAAACACTTAAAATCGATCTCTTCCTAGGAAGTTTGACCGATCTGCATGAAACTCTGTGAACATAATCTAGGGACCAATATCTAAAGTTCCCTCTTGGCAAAAGTTGGAAAACTTACTAAAACTGAGCTTCTATAAGGCAATGAATATTGCGGAGGGCGTGGCTCATCTCATAAAGGTGTATAACATCTCAAGGGTTTCACCGATCACCACGCAACTTTGTAGGCATATGACCACACATAATCTGAGGGGACCCCTCCATTATTGACCCCATCAAACAAAATGGGGGCGCTAGAGAGCTAATCTCTTATCTAGGCCTAACCGCCATATGGATTTTTACTAAACTTGGTAGATATGTAAAACAGGACGCCTCTAGGTGACTGGAGACATTTAACTCTAACTGGCAACTGGGTGGCGCTATAACAACAGAAAAATGCTTAAAAATGGCTAAAATGTAACCGTTAACTGTGGCTCCCCCTGTGGCCGAATGTTTTGGGGGTTTTTTCTAATTTTTGGCATGACTAAGTCATGGTATGGTATGCTGTACTCAGTGGGTATGGACTAGTGATATGTATTATAAAGTATTACTGAATTTTAATTTGTGACACATTCATCTGTAAATCAAGTTAATATTTAGCTGGTGAAGGTGGAGCTGATTCTAATTACTTATACTGCTGGGTTAAAAATCTGTCAGTTTTCATATTAGTTGATTTTCATTTTGTATTAATAACATAAAAGCTTTAAAATAAATATAGTGGAGTAAAAAGTACAACATTTACCTCCAAAATGTAGTGACGTAGAAGTATCATGCGGCATGAATGGAAATACTCAAGGAAAGTACAAGTACCTCAAAAGTGTACTTACTTAAAGTACTTGAGTAAATGTATTTAGTTGCATTTCACCACTGGCTACTGTTACACTGTCTTAGCATTAAACGCTACTGACGTTAATGGCACAATATTTACACTAGTACCAGACAGCACTCTGAAATGAAATACATTAAAATCCGTACCATGACATTCAGCACACTGTATCTCTACAGATCTGCACAGCACATTCATTGATATTTTCTAGAGATCTGTTGACTCAGCCAGATGCCCACAACAGGACGACATTATGAAACTGAGAGGATGCCAAAAGTGTGTCAGCCAGATGATCTGACCACAGTGTAAACATAACACATGTGATGTTTTCATTATGTAACTCATTATTCTGCTCATTTTAAGGTGTGATGATTTTAACGTAGCAAGAAAAGCTAAAAGTCATGTCAGGTCATGTGTGAGTAGCAGCTGCAAGACTGAGGTTATAGTGCTCCGATTTCAAAGGTAGCTGATGTTGAATGAAAGTGAAGCAGGCACCTACCTCCATCTGAGCCAGTCTCCTCTCCAGGTACTGGATTATAAAGGCATCCTGGGAGGAACCCTGGCTCTGGACTGAACCCACAGTCAGATAGAGAGACAGCAGAAGGACAGGAACCCCTCTGCCTAACATCATTAGCACTTCTGTCACCAGGTCAAGACTAAAACTGCTGCTGCTGCTGCTTCTGCAACAACTTCACTTTTTCTGCTTCTGCAATGCCTTGCCAATGACAATGAGACTTTTTCCTGTATTTTTGAAGCACTCCTGCAGAGAACAACCCTCTGAACAGTCTTCCACACTTAAAGCAAGAAAATGAGATCAATCCATGTGGCTTCAGTTGCACTTGAAAACAGTCCTGCCGTGTTGAAAGAAATCCTTAACGGTGCTTTAACGGCTGAATATTCTTTTCTCCTCCTGTTGTGCTCAGCAAACGTTTTCACCCTGTTGGAGCTCCAAAACTTTCCGTCTTGTTTCTTTAAACAGTTGTTGCTCTAGTGGAATTGGATCCAAGTGAACCTCACCCACGGTCCCTCCCTTCCCCTCTCTCTCTCCTCCAGTCTCCGTGTCTGTCTCTCTCCCACCCCCTCCTTCTGGAGTTTGTATACTTGAGGTATGAAGGAGAAAAACCAAAAGAGAAGGGGGAGAGAGACCAGAAACAACCAAGACAGTTCATATCCTATTGGTCAATCCTGCAATTTTCTATTGTAATACTCTCCAGATGGTCCACTGACACGTCCTCAGTTCTTACACAGAGAAGAAACTGTTCAATAAAGTTGTTAACAAGGCTGTAACCAATAACAGCATCAGTACCATATCATCCTGCAAGAAATGTACACACAGCTAATCATATTTGAATCTGAAAACTTCATTAAACATGCTAAATCTTCATAAGACTACACAAGTAATTTGTTATCTTGCAAGACACAAAGGGTGTTTCCGCTGGCAGGATGGCAGGTATTATTCTAATTCAATATTATATAGACACAAAGCAAATATTACATAGCTTCCTTGTCATTTTTGCTCCTAATTCTATACTATAATGTCAAAGACATGCTATTATCTAATGTCCCCATAACTTCCCAAAGTAATGATTATTTTGTCTGAGGAGACTGAGGGCTTAACAAGTCAGACTATACAACAAAAACAGATTTCTGCCTTCAAGAATCCAAGTTTGAACCTTTTTGGCAGTGTGGCTCCAGGTCTTGTTACCCTTTGTGGAGATCCAGGTGACATTCTGACTGATTCAGGTCCAAAAGTTGTCACTGCCATTGAGGATAATTTTTGGTTCGCTGCTCTTGGTTGACGACTTTAATCTCCATCTGGTGCTTTTCAGAGCCACCTGGGCCTGCTTCCTGGGCTTTTTTGTTATGACAGACAACATCTGGTTGTCAGCTTTCAACACTCCACTAGATCTGGCGCATATTGAACAAAGAGCTTTGCTTAGAGCAGCAACTGTATGTGAATGAGACAAGGATAATGGAGGATAAGACACTAATGTGCTAACAAAGCAATATACCAAATACCCCTCCTCATTAACATCTTCTGTTAAGATCTTTAGTATTTTATTTTTGTCAGGCCTCTGCATTGTACTAGGTTTCTTCCATAAGATGGCGCCACACCACAACAAGAATACGACATATTACAATATCATGTAGAGTCTTTTAGGAGCAGGCCTCACCACTACAGCCCCACCACAGCCACCCATCTCCCCACCAATTCACCTGTGGTCTGTAATTATAGCCTGCTGTTAAATCCTCTGCAGAGAACAGTGGTAATAATAAGGCAGCAGGAAAAGACAGAGGAACTGTGACCAACCAAGTTCATGATTAGAAATGCACTCAGCTGCTGTGGTTTCTAACCTTTTGTCTTGAGTCACCTTAATACTACAGAAATGTCTGTGTGCGTGACTCCAGTCTCATGAGCTGTTGAACCAAAGTGATTTTCCCTTCTCAGGGGAAATATGTAGAGGAAATATATCTATGATAGTCTCTCATCCTGTTAACCTCCTGTAGAAGCACTGAAAGGACTGGAATATATCCATTTTACTGCACAGGACTTAGACTTCAGCCAGACTTGAGCTACAAATCTGATGACTTTAGACTTGACTTGACAAAAAACAAAAAAAACCTTGCAACTTAACCTGGACTTTAACACCAGTGAGTTGTGACTTCACTCTGACTTGAGCTTTTTGACTTGCATGATACCTTATCTCTTGACCAAAGATTAAAGAGTATGTCATTTAAAACATAGTAAATTCCTGAATTAACTAACGTTAACACTATTCACTCCCTGCAAGCAGACACTTACTTCCATAGATCCACTTTGCCTGAAGCAATCCAACAGCGTCCAAGTCATCAAGTTTCAGGAGAGAACCATGAGAAACTCAAGTTACATTACTGAGCGCTTGACTCAGAACTTGCCTCTCTTGTCTTGTAACTTGACTCAGGAGTTAAGTGCAAAGATCTGAGACTTGTGACTTGCCTCAAAGCTTCAAATAAACATCAGATAAACTCCTAAATATATTTTCACTGAGAGAGAAGGACTATGGATTTTGTCCCCTATCACTTTCCTTGGATGCACATTAGCAAGGGATCTCTTATTGGCCAACATAAACGGGAGGAATGATTACAGCATTGTTCATATGGCCACCCGCCTGTTGTCTCTAGATAGACATCAAAAACTGTAATCTACTCTTGAAGTAAAAGCAGCAGTACTGAACTGCATTCAAAATGTTCCTCAAGTTAAAGTACAGAAGCAAATACTAGAAGTATTTAAAAAATGCTCGCAGAATGAGGGTGGCACAGTGGTGCTGTTACCTCACAGTGAGAGGGTTTGGTTCAAAGACGGGCATGTGGCCTTCCTGTGTGGAGTTTTTATGTTCTCCCTGTGCCAACCCTGGGATGCCAGCATTCCTCTCACAGTCCAAAGACATGCAGGTTAGGTTAATTGTTGACTCTGAAATGCCCGTAGGTGTGAATGTGAGTGTGAATGGGTGTCTGTCTCTAAGTGTCAGCCCTGTGATCGTCCGATGACCTGGCCAGTGAGTACCCCCCTGGGTGTATCCCACCTTCGCCCAACATCAGCTGGGATCAGTAGCCTGCCCTTGACCATGAATAGGATAGGTGATTATAGATAATAGATGGATGGATGCAGAATGACAGCTGTCATAGTGTTACAAAACTGAGGCCCTACCATACATTGACTGAAAGACTGACTTACCAGAACCTTTTTGCCTTCCACGCATCCTCTTTCTATAAGATGTGAAGAACAGTCATGATGCATGGTTCCAGGGACACTTTCATTATGAAAACTGTGACTTCATACATTCACAATCCCCTGCACCCGTGTACGTCATGAAAAACACACATTTTACATGGTCAAATGTGTAGTCTGGCAAGAATTTATGATGCGTCTTATGATGACAGTGCTAGTCAACCCATTTGCCAAACGAAGAAGTAGAAGAAGAGGGAAGAAGAAGAAGAAGAAAACAAAATGGATACTTGTTTTGAAGAGTGGTTAGTGGTTTTCTTGAAGTTTGGCAAACAACATTTTTTGGTGCACTGCCACCAACTGGAATAGAGTCAGAAGTCGACTGGGCATGTGTGGAATGCCAGACCGACACTGAATCTCATTAAAACAAACAAGTAAAAAAACAACCAAAAAAAACCCTGTTGTACATGAAACTGTTTGAACAGTTTTGGAAAGTGACCAAAACAGAGAATGTGAGTTAGCAATTGTAAAAGACAAAACAAAACGAAACAACATCTTGCTGTGTCCCTGCTTTGCAAAGCATTTGTTGTCAGGGAGTATAGGTACCTGATGAAATGTAAGGTAAGTTACGGATTTTACCTTGTTTTAGGTGACCAGATTAGTCTTAACCACCACTTTGTGGTCTTCTAACTGCACACAACACACATGTTGGCACACATCCCAACTCCACATACACACACAATGAGATGTAACCTCATGAAAGATTCATTCCAATTTATGGAAGAGACCTATAAAATATCCATAGAGTCTCAGCGAGACATCCGACTGGGTTCACTTTCAGGACTCACAGGAGCAATCCATAGAGCTTTGTGTGTGTGTGTGCGTGTGTGTGTGCGTGTGTGTGTGTGTGTGCTGGATTTTGTACTTTTATGTATGCGTATAATGTTTCCCTGCTCTTTAATATTTGCTGTATTCTTTTATGTTTCTTTCTGAGTGTGTGTTCCTCCATGTGTGTGCACGTGTCATCTCTGTTTTTATATGGATGTGTATGGGGCCATTATTGTATGTATGTATGTAGAAAGTTGTGGACTGTGTCTTTTGGTGTGTTCGTTTTGTACTTGGAGGTTGGAAATTCCCAGTTCCCAGCCGGAAGTTTAAACTCAAACGCACCCTGAGGTCGAATTTCCAACTCGGAAACTCGGAGCAACCACATCAACCCCGACTTACAAATTCAAGATGGCTGCCGGTCACATACATAGTGAGTAAACCATAGAGTAAACACTCTGCTAAAGTACTGTTTATAGCAATTTTATCTTATTTGTTTTACATTAGGTCAGCCTCATCTGCGGCTTTCATCAGTTGGAGTGCATGATGGTTCTGAAGCTGTCTATACTCCAAAAGTGCAAGGGAAACAAAGGATTTCTTGCGAGGGTACATGTTTTTTTCCGACTTGTCCACCGTCGTCAACTAGAACGCAAAAACTGTTGTCAACTTGGAGGTGACGCCATTCCCACTTCTGACTACCGACCTCCGAGTACAATACGAACGCAGCATCAATCCACGTGTGCAGAATCAAATTTGTTAATGTGTGCAAGAATCTGCAAATGTGTATTCAGAGTCAGAGGAGAATATTGAGATTTCTAAATGCGTAAAAAATGTTATAGAGATTTATATGTGTAAACAAATCTGTAGATGCATACATAGATCTGTAAATGTGTATGTCACCGTTCTGCATTACTGGTCACCTGCTCTTTTCTGCATGCCCAGTCACCCAGCCCTCAGTCAGTTCTGCATTTGTGTGTGCATTTGTACGTGTGTGTGTGTGTGTGTGTGTGTGTTTGAGTGATTGAGTGATGCCAACTTTCCACCACACTTGGGAATCTGACATCATCACTGACCTTTCCTGCCAGTCTTTGTTTCTGGCAGATGATGAGGTTTTAATGCCAGCCACTGCAGACAGGTTCCGCCTGGAGACAGCTGACTCTGTAGAGGCTCAATGGTGGGGAGGACAGAAAGTAGAAAAAAAGACACGTGTCCACCATATCACACTCACTCAACCGCAGTCACTTCTCCTAAGAGATAAAGAAAAAAAAAATCAGAAACCAAAAGGGAGAAATTTTAATTTTATATTTTTTGGTTTTATGATGGTGCCCTGTAGTTTTGCATCAATTCAACAGAATACTGCTTCAGTATCCATCTATGTAAATTGAAACCTTATGTCAATAAAGCTAATGAAATGTTGCATAAAGCTAGCCTTGAAGTCCAGACTCAAATCTAGAGAGATTTTGAGTCTGGCCCTCACTGATACACCCTTCCTACCCAAGGGGCGGCACTAGCTGAGGCATATTAAATGTCGCCGCACGCAATTGTATAGCACGATGGCCAATCAGAGCAAAAAACAAGGTGATAGGTTTGGCGAACAGTGGGGCTAACCGAAATATTATGCTTTTGCCGTATCCCGTCAGTAAAACGGCAAAAATGTTTCTTCCTGGAAGCGGAGGCTTCTAGGGCAGTCTTCTGTTCCAGACAGGCCAAGTGTAGTTGGCTTAGCGTTTCTTCCAAAGCTAAATTGAATGGACGCAGTCCTTCGGCAGCTGCCATCTTGGCTGTTTACGCTGTCCTCATCATGTTACACCCGCCCAGAGCCCGCCTCTGTCAGATGGACTGATCTGATCGGTCCGATAGTGATTCACCGTGCTCTGTTCGTCGGCAGTGCAAATTCGAATTTGCTAGGGGCGGGGCATCTGGATTTCCAGGTTAGCATAAAGCAATATCCCCAGCACTTTATCATAGCCATTGCAGATGGTCACACTGAGCCAGGCAAGCTGCACAACACAAAAATCCTAGTTTGTCCTAGTAGACATGAAAGTTGCACGCAAGATATGACATGTCAGTTAGTGAGTTTTAGGACTGCTGGTTGGGAAAATTTGAAGCAGGCCAGTTGTTTCCTTTCCAGTCTTTGTGCTATGCTAAGCTAACTGGCTGCTTGCTGTACTTAACAACAGACACGAGGTTTATTCTCATCTAAGTCTGCGCAAAATATCACAACTGAAATAATGCAAATGGCATGACATTCCCATCAGCCTTAGCTGTACTTAGTGTTTACATGCTAATACGCAAAACTAAAATGATGAACATCATTAACTTTATACTTGCTAATCATATTTATTTTAATGGTCATGTTAGCATGCAGATGTTAGCTCAGAGCACAGGCCTATAAGCTCCACTCACATCTAATCATCCTATTCTGTATGGAACACCTCAACCTTCCCATTACATAAAGCTACATGTATAATATCTGCTGAATGCCAAAGTGCTTCTTGTTCTTTGTATTGTTTCACAGTTGCTCTCTGCAGGGCTGCCAACTTTTCAACCTTGTGGAGCCAACGGGAATTTTGCCACATACACTGCAGTTTTTTTTGTATGGCCCATTCAGCGTAATTACCATACAACAAAAAACGTTTTTGTTTTTCGTTTTGTAAATATACCATTTTCCATACATCAGTAGTTCTCAATGTATTAGCCTAACTCAGAGTATACCAATTGAACCAACTGACCCAACAGTAAGACACAAGACACAGCATGGCTCACATTTGTGCATGTTTACTTTGAGATTCTGTATAAAAATAAAGTCATCAAATAGTAAACAGATATGCAACATCATGCAAGAAACATTTAAATAAAAATGTGACATTTTTGAACATCCCCAAACTACATGCAGCTAATACCAATTTAAATTAAAAAAAATAAATAAAAATTAAAGTTTAACCATTTATACAAACAATTCCCAAAATAGGGAGGCTACTGTCAAAGTCCTTAAGATCTGTGTGCTTTGTTGTATTTGCTTGTGGAATTTTTTGAGGCCTTGATGATTTCTGGGGAGGGCTCCCACGTGAAGCAGGACTCTCGGTCTAGGTCAGCCATCTTTATTGTCATTATTGAAGACAGGGTTCCATCCAGAGCCAGGCTGTTCCTGGTTTTAGTCTCTCTCTCTCTGCATCTGCATTGGAGTGGAGTAACACCAGGACCAGCTTTGCAATGGTGGCAAGCCTCATGAACAGACTTAACCCTGTCACCTATGAAGAATGAACCAAGAACACAGTGGAAAAAAATCCCACATTCCTTTTAAAGATGAGTAAAGGTTGATAATTAATTTTGTCTAAAACAACCTACACCTACTGTATATGATGCTTTATACATACATAACAAATTATTCTAATTTGTATATATTACTATATATACAATCCTGGTGTCAATTGGGCCACAGCACCACCAACATCCAATGTAACGGTCGGGAGGTGTATTGCACATTGAAACAGGGACTTTCTTTGTTTAGGCTCAGACGGACACTTCAGCGTGAGAAATTGGGGGTGTGGCGTGAGAGCGTGTGAAGCCAATCAAATGCATGTGTCTCACGGCCAATGCGTGAGAGTTGGCAGCCCTGTCTCTGACCTTCCCTCTCTGTTCTCCCGCTCGCTCTTTCACGTCATCCATCTCTCTGTCACTCTGTGGGTCGTCTGACTTCCTGTGGTGCCACTTTTAAAAATTTAATTACCAGGACGCTCCCTGGTGCAGCACGTCAAGGAGAATGCCAAGTCAACCCCAGGTATAGAAATTAATTAGTTTTAATTCAAGCAAAATGTATTGTTGCCACACTGTGGCATTTCCACTGTCAGGAACATCACCCTTTCCATTCTTTAAAGCAAATTAGTCTTGTCTGTATTTGCTAGTGAAGATGTAAACACAAACGTAACACAAATGCAACTAGGTACATTTTCTGAGTAATAATGTGCAATCATCATCATCATCACAGTAATTTTCCCAGGTGGGTCAACATAGGTTTAAGATTCCTCTCATCTACCTCTATACTCTCATGACTCTCATGTACTCATCCCTAAAGAATGTAAATGTGTTCTCAACCTATGGCTTCTTGTCATCGTCCACATCCTGTTTTTATTGACATTTATTGCAAACACACGTGAAAAAACACTTTTGCTCAATTTCCCAGTGAACCAACTGGAATATGACATCATTTTGTCTTTGCTATAACTCTCCATTCACTACTCCAATGAAGTTTTACTAGGTGTGGTTCTCTCTGACATGCACTCAATAGAGAGACTGTATAATGTCATACGGTTATAAATGTGACAATAAATGTAACTTTGCAATTTCTCCCAGCCTAGAGCATTTTAGTGTCTTTTAGCTTTGTTTTGGATTTACAACTAGTTTATTTTTCCTGCTCTCATGAACCAGTAAGGTTGATGGGAGATAGTTATCCACTTGTTGGATGACAACTCTGACAGATATCTTTAAGAGGTAACAGTTTGTGACTATACAGCATTCTCCAGGAGGATGTAGTTTGGCCATAGGGTTTCTTCTGTTAATGAGGAATTCTGTTTTTGAAGAGACTTTTGGGTCTTTGTTTGTATTAAATAGACCCTAACGTTTATACAGTTGTTTGAATACTTTTTGCTGCCGGCCATTATAGTTTAGCGGCATCAGGGGGAAAGTTAAGGTGGCAAAAGTCCGAATGGGGCGGGCAGAAGGGGTGGTGGATGGGTCAAACAAACACCAACTTTCACCTGAGAGAGCATGTTTGTGTCTCGTAAGATTCTAAAGCCAAACCCTGTTCCATGTGTGTTTGTTGTTAAAGGATTTTTTTTTTTTTAATTTATGGTGTTTTACAAATGTAGTGCATTTATTTTGAAAGAGACTGTATGTAAACGTTGAATTTCCTCCAAAAACGGAGGTGTAATGTGAAAGAAGACAATGCATGTAACAGGCAGAACTTGACACTGTGTCCCAGAAGAATGTGTTGCATTACCAGATACGACAGAGGTGCGAAGGCTGGTATTGTTTTCACCTCATGAATGTGCGTGTGTGTCATCATGGCAAACCATGGTCCTGATGACAACTATTGTAACAGGAACTACTAAAGAAATCGTTTTGAATACTTCAGCAGGTATTTTTATGTCTGTCTCTTGACAGATTTTTGTTACTGCGATAATGTTGCAACTGTGCACGATGCAGTCACAAAACTTAACAGGTGTGTAGTTGAGATCGAAATAAAGGTCGGCCCTTACAAAGACCCTCGTCCCGAGGGATCACAAAAAAAAGTCCCTGAGGTGGCCTGGGGCCCTTCTCTGTCTCTGAGGCCGCCCTGAAGCAAACGAAGGCGGCTGCGCCTGCAGTCTTGGAACCACTGGCTGATGAACAGGGGGTGAGTTCAGGGGCGGAGGAGAATGTGGGGAGGTGATAGGGAAGGCAGTCATTAAGTCTGGGGGTGTGGCTGTCTTGTTTCTCTGGGGAGGTGTAGAGGGTCCTTGGCGCTGAGGTGGGCGTGCATCACCTCTGTATGGGGCCAATCTGTCCCTGTGGAGCACCACCCGTCTCCCCCTAGGGGGCAGCTGGAGCCTGTATACCACTTCCCCCAGTTTTTCCAACACCTCACATGGCCCCAGCCAGTGACTGTCCAGTTTTGGACAGCGGCCCTTCTTCCTCTTTGGGCTGTATACCCACACCAGGTCTCCAGCTTTAAAGTCCCTCCCCTTTGCCCTCATGTCGTAGTTTCTTTTCTGTCTCATGCCCGCTTTCTGCAGCTGGTTGCGAGCAAAGGCATGAGCTGACTCCATTCTGTCCTGCAGCCGTCTGGCGTACTCTGGTCCTGGTGGCACAGCTGGTGAGTCTGGGGGTCTGCCAAAAGCCATTTCTGCTGGGGTCCGCAGTTCTCGCCCCAGCATGAGCAGGGCAGGTGTGCATGAGGTGGAATCCTGCACACCTGACCTGTAGGCCAATAACACGAGAGGGAGGTGCATGTCCCAGTCACGTTGATGTTCTGCAGTGAGGATGGCGAGCTGTTTGGCCAGAGTCCTGTTGAATCGTTCGACAAGTCCATCACTCTGAGGATGTAAAGGAGTAGTTTGAGTCTTTTGCATGCCCAGCCGCTCACACATAGGTGAAAACACACCTGACTCGAAGTTTCTTCCTTGGTCGCTGTGGATGACTTCAGCTGCCCCGAACCTGGAAAACATGCCCTCCACCAGAGCATCTGCAACAGTCCCTGCCTCCTGATCTGGTATGGCATATGCCTCAGGCCATTTTGTAAAATAATCCATGGCGGCTAGAACATAACGGTTGCCCCTCTCGGTGCGTGGGAATGGGCCCATTATGTCCACAGCCACCCTCTCCATCGGGGCCCCCACTGCCAGCTGCTGGAGCTGGGCACGGGACTGATCCGGGGGACCTTTGTGTGCTGTGCAGAGGTCACAGCAGCGACAAAAATCCTCAACGTCTCTCCTAAGCTGGCCCCAGTAAAAACCCTGCCGGATGCGACGAAGGGTTTTTGAGACCCCAAAGTGTCCTGCCCCCGTAGTTCCATGAGCAGCCTTCAGCACCGTCTCTCTCAATACCCTGGGAACCACCACCTGCCACCTCTCCTCTCCTGTAGCAGGCTCTTTCCAGGCTCTTTGCAGCACTCCATCCTTCACTCTGAGAGCCTCAAACTTTGCTATCAGTCCTTTAGTGGCAGGCGAGCACCCAGCAGCCTCATCCCACCGTGGCTTTTGTTCTGACCCGACCCACTGCAGCACTGGGTGCAGGTCAACATCCTACTCCTGCTGCTCTCTCTATTCAGGTGAGTCCACAATCTGCATCTCTCTGCAGACAGGCGCTTGCCCATCCTGTAGGGGGACTCGCTCCTCCACACGAAGCTCTTTCTCACGAATCTCCCTCTTTTCACAGTATCTGCAGCCGTTGAGAGCACAGGGGCGCCGAGACATGGCGTCGGCATTGGCGTGGCGCGTTCCAGCCCTGTACTCCACTTCAAAGACGTATGGCGCCAGTTCCTCCAGCCAGCGTGCAATCTGTCCTTCTGGTTCTTTGAAGGACATTAACCACTGGAGGGCAGAGTGGTCAGTCCGAACGGTGAAGGGCAGGCCGCACAGGTAGTACTTGAAGTGGCTTATTGCTCTCACAATAGCAAGTAGTTCTCTGCGTGTCACACAATAGCACCGTTCTGCTTTGTTGAAAGTCTTACTGAAGTATGCAACCACTTTCTCTCCCTCCACCCCCACCTGGCTCAACACCGCCCCCATCCCGACATCACTGGCATCCATGTCCAGGATGAACGGCGGTTGGGGTCTGGGGGAATGAGGATGGGGGACTCTGTCAAGGCCTGCTTTAAAGAGCTGAAGGCCTGCTCGCACTCAGGTGTCCAGAAAAAGTCACTGTCTTTCTGTTACAGCCGGAAAAGGGGTGCGGCTATGCAGGAGAAGCCACGGACAAACAGCCTGTAATAAGACGCCAGTCCAATAAAGCTTTTCAGCTCTTTCAGGGTGGTGGGGGTCGGCCAGTCCCTCACTGCTTGCACTTTCTCCTCCAACGTGCTAATGCCCTCTCCTCCTACCCTGTGTCCCAGAAACTCCACCTCTTTCCTCATGAAACAGCACTTGTCAGGGTGAAGCTTCAGACCAGCCGCAGATATCCTCTGTAAGATGCGCCGCAGGGCCTCTAAGGCTGCACGGAAGGAACCCCCATGGACCAATATGTCGTCCAAGTAGACCAGACATTCCTGCCGGGGGATGCCGCCCAGCACCTTCTCCATCAGCCGTTCAAATGTAGCTGGGGCGTTGCACAGGCCAAAACAAAGTACTCGGAACTGCCACAATCCTCTGCCGGTGCAGAAAGCAGTCTTTGGTCTGGCTTCAGGGCTGAGGGGCACTTGCCAATATCCACTGCGCAGGTCTAATGAGGAGAACCAGGACAAGCCAGACACCAAGTCCAGAGACTCGTCGATGCGGGGCAGGGGGTACGAGTCTTTCTTTGTCACACTGTTCAGTGGCCTGTAGTCGACACAGAACCTCATCTTTGGACTTTTCTTCTTGTTGACCATCACAACCACTGAAGCCCAGGGGCTGTCAGACAGTTCAATGATGCCAGCCTTTTGCATCTCCTCAATGGCATTGTCAGCAGCCGCCTGATGTGCAAGGGGAAGGCGGCGGGGGCGTGTCTTGATGGGCCGTGCATCGCCAGTGTGGATTTCATGTTGCACCAGATGTGTCAGGCCCACCTCCTCTTCAGTCAGGGCGAAAATGTCCTTAAATTCCCATAGCAACTGCCACAGCTCTTCCCGCTGCCCTGGTTCAAGGTTATCACAGCTGCGTTTCCATATCTCTCGTACTGCCGTCAGTCTGTCAACCCCGCTTGCTGTGGGTTGCTTGTTCAGGGCAGGGGATTGCATAACAGCTGGGGTGTGGGGTGTGTCGGATGAGGTTGCAGGGGGGGGAACTTGAAGTGGGGGGTCTGTCACATAACCTGCCTCTGCTGCTTGAGTGATTGGTGGACGTGGTCCTGGGGTCTGTGTGGGGTGCACCATTTCAACTGTGGGTCACTCTGGGAAGGAGAGTGTGTTTTTCCCCAGGTCTAACACACAGCGGGCGGCCCGCATGAAGTCCAGTCCTAATATGTAGGGGTCCTGCACTGCTGCAACCCACACCTTAAAGTTCACTGACAGCCCCCCAACTCGTACAGCCACCGCCCCGCTTCCAAGCATCGGGGCCAACTCACCAGTCACAGTTCGCAGCTTCACCACCGTAGGCTCCAGCTGTATCCCTGCAGGGACCACATCAGGTCTCATCAGCGTTGCTGTGGAGCCAGTGTCGACAAGGGCTATGCATGGGGCCCCCGCCAGTGCAATGGGGACATGGCAGAAATCTCCCACGTGGGTTCAGCCCACCACTCTCGCAGACTCAGCGGTGTCATCTGCTTCTGGGGGGAGTCGTTACAATACTAATGTTACACTGCTGGTTGTGTAAATTAGCAACTGTTTGCTAAATATTTGCTAGTTCGATAATATGTCAGTGTGGCTTCAAAGCTTGTTGAGTTGCCAGCAAGTAGTCCTAAAATAGATTAATGCAGGTTTAAGAGAAGGCTTGCATGTCTCAGAAATACACTATTACCTTTGGGCAATAAGGTGCCACATGCTAAGAAGAGAGTTTTGTATAAGCTACTTATCACCAGAATAATTAGTGCCCAAGGTCTTTCAGCTGAATCAGAAATACACCAACGCTAGTTGTTTACAGAGAGCAACAGCGAGAGAGGGCATGAATCTTATTTCAGATGTGAGTCATTTGGTACTATTTTAAAAGAAGTCACCAACAGGATCATTTGTCATTGTAGTTTAATATTTTTATGCAATAATCAGTTATGCCAGAAACACGGGGACAGAGTAAATAATGAAACAGACAGAATGATTTGTAATCAAATGTCACCTTGCTTTATTAGACATTACTCATGCAAAAACCTGCTGCTGTTTGAAAAGGATGCATCATGTGGAACAAAGGCTGAGAGAAAGACCTGCCTGCAAGGCGAAATTCAGGCTAAATAAAATCTCATATAACAGCTCTGGGATTTGCTGTTTCCAGAGCTGTCTGTGGTGCTGAAATAAAATGACCCATACTGCACATTCAAAAGTCATTATTTATTACACTATTGTCCTGACCTGTTATTTGCATACTTGCAGCCTTCCTAATTTGGACTTTTCTTTCTTGGACATTTTCTTCATCAACAAGGCATTTCTCCCTGAAGACTACCACTGGTCAGATGTGTTTGTTTGCAGCACTATTCTTCTAAACTCTTAATACTGTGTTGCTAAAATCACAAGAAATTCTGGGACATTACAAGTGCATCTGCCAACAGTGATCAAAGCATCTTGACTGTAACCAGGACATATTTCATGTCCATTCATGTCTCTTCACACATGCCTTTTAACACTGTCATTTTAACTGTCCAGAGGCATTAGCAGTTTGTGTAAATGTGTTGGAATTATCATTATGTCTATTTCTGTCAGTAGGTCCTTTTGACATTATCCCTTCCTTAGCGATTTTACGATGCCTCTCTCTTTCTCCATCCTTTGTGTTCTCCTTCCGCGCCTGTCATGGTCCCGACTGTGCCTGTCCCTCATTCTTTGTCTGTCTGGTTTGTCCCCTGTTTCTGCTCTTTCTCTCTGTGTTTGTCTGGACGTGACGTTACATTCCACTCCAACTGCCAGTCAACCTGCACACCTGTAAAAAACCTGGGGACAGTTGCACAAAACAACTTAAGATGTTCCTTAACGTTCTAGTTAAGGTTTCTTCATAATAAAATCAGTTGCACCAAACACCCTTAGGTCGTCTCCTTAAGGTTTTCTTAAAATGTTCACTTAAGTATTTGAGGTTTTCTCTTTGTTTTGGTTTTACACTTAAGGAATCCCTAGACCGTTACATACAAGAGTGTTCTGCAAATTGACTTTGTAGTATGTGCTTTCTATGACTGTATAATATTTTCCTCCAACCAATATGGTTTTCTTGTCTTCTTTTCTTCTGCCATTTTTTCCACTAACTATAAGCTAACGTTGTGAGATAATAATAGTCATCACAAGTGTGAGTCCAAGCAAACAAACAATCTTCATGGAAACGTTTACCACTGTAAAATCACATTTTTCCTTACTAAGGAAACCTTTTAAGGGTTTCTGTGCAACTGCGCAAGTCCCTTAGTTGAGGAGAAATAAAGCCTTAAATGTCATTCTTAAGGAGAAAACTTGAGGTGTTTTGCGCAACTGGTCCCTGGTCTCAGAAATACGAGAAGTGGCCACGATCTCTTAACACCACATTGCGTAGTGTTGGCACATATTGTGTCAAAATGACGTGCCCTCCATCTCTCCAAATGTGAGATGGTATGAAGCAACACCTCCAGATGCATCTCCACAGAGAGCGGGCTCTGAAGCACTGAAAACATCAGACATGCATTAGGAGTGGACAGCATTATGTCATACAGCTGTTAATATTAGAAACCATCAGCACAGTGCAGTGTGCCGAGAACAGCTTGTGCTGGAGGAAGAGATATCCAATCACAAAGTGAAACCTTAGAAATGTAGCTAGATTTTTTTTTAATCAGATGATAAGAAAGCAACACAATGGAACACTGAGTAACTGGCAAATGACTGCAGAGACTTCGTTGCAAGTTTTGTTTGATGAGTGGTATTTGTGTTTTGCACTGGAGGGGCTCTAAGGAACAAAGAAGTCCGCTGTCCCTGCCGCGGTGGACATTAGTTGCTATAGAGACTAGAGAGAGGTGTATAGGTGTACAGGCAAAGGAATGTAATGGTAAGGTCATGACATGATTCTCACACACACAACACACACACACACACACACACACACACACACACACACACACACACACACACACACACACACACACACACACACACACAAAGAAGCCATGGGTATAGACAGCAGCACAACCCAGAGCTTTATTGGGTGACCTTTTCAGCACTTCCACAAGCTGCAAAACACACTGTGAGAGACAAAGCTCCTCCTTTGCAGAGGGAAATGTTGCATCTGAGCTTTGACGTCTAATTGGGGACAGAAAGCTTTTTTCTCACCTTGCACAACATTAACTTCCATTTATTACACCTATTTTGTGTGTTTGTAAAATATTCAACCCAATTGCCAAAAAAATGGCATTGTTTGTTTCTGCAAACCACAGATACTTCATATTTGAGTTATTACTGTGCGGTGGATATGTTCAAACTTAACATTTCAACCGTGCTGTGGTTAGGTTCAGGCACAAAAACAACTGCTTTTTCGTGCCACTGTCCCAGCAGGAAATGTTGCGATGTCTTGGTAAAAATAGATCACTTTTTGTGCCACTACCGCTGCAGCAAATGCAGCAATGTCAACTGCTCTTTTGTGGCACCATCCCCGCTGGAAAGGTAGTGACAGATTGCTAAAAAAAACCCACCCACATCAAAAAGCTGCTGGAAACACAGCAACAGGCCCCTAAAACACACCCACCTTTGGGGGCAAGAAAGTGAAAAAAGAGCTATGGGCTGCTAAAAACACCCATATCTTTGAGCTAAAAAATCACATAAAAAGCACCACAACAAACGTGTTGTTTTTTTGTTTGCTGGTCTCCAACAGTCGTTTGCCACATGTGTGGCACTCTGGACATTTTTGTGATTGTTATGCCCAGAATTGTTACTGTATTAGTTGTGGAAATATCTTGGTCCCCCCATCCTTATTATTTTATTAATTTTCAGAGAATAATTCCTTGGAGTGATTTGTGTCACTTGAAATACAGCACAGAACTCCTTCGCATTTATGTGAAGTAGTTCTAAGGCGATACTCATTTTCGCCAGTAGAAGGCAGTAGCAGCTTTGCACAGTTAGCGACTAGCGCAGTTATTCTTCTGGAGTTAGCCCAGTCGGAAAAGGTCAGGAAACAAAGCTGATACTCATCCATAACTGTCTTTTTATACTGTGTTTACAGGTTAGAGAAGTGTGCAAGCATAATATATTTTAAGGTTGTTGTCACTCATGATGTCATCTTATCATGTTTGAAGAATCATTTGAATGAGAAGGTAAGATAGCTAACTAATACTAATATGAATAGGTAACGTTAATCTTGGCAAGTTGTGTGTCCTGGCTGTTGTTTGTGTTTACATCAGACATGGGGGAAAGTCACACATGTGCAAGTCACAAGCAAGTCCCAAGTAAGTTGTGGTGAGAGTCAAGCAAGTCAAGTCCCTGCTATAAGTCAAGCACGTCAAATCGAGTCATTGCTCAAGTCAAGTCATATGTCACATACAGCAAACATGTCCTCACGATCCGCTAGCTACTGAATATGCTGTGAAAAAGTCCGGTCTCTCTAGGCAGCCCAGGCTCCGCAAATGGCAACAAAAACATTTGGTTCCAGGCTGCACCAACCAGCCAGCGCGAGACTGCAGCTTGTTAACAGATGACCACACAAAGTTATTTATGCTTTTCACTTTCTGTGTTAGCTTACAATCATGTGTGGACAGACCCTAATGAAACGTGATTTCTCACCTGCCAATCTCCACAGCTATGACTCACCAGGCAATATCTTTTTGGCCAGTATAATGACGGTATTGTTGGTCGTTTAGCTCGGTATATTTCTTGGCCTCAACAAAGGGTCTCTAGTCACCCAGTCTTTGTCACACATAAGACAGCAAACAGAGTTCTCAGGCATCCATGATGAAGAGAGGTGCGCACCCGTGAGCGCCAACTTGAGTCTAGCTGCAGCCAGTGTGGGGTTCTACGGCCTTTAGTGTCACACCATCCACCATCCCGTCCACCACCTGCTGACAGTAGGCTGATATACCTGCTATGACACGTTAGAAACATTGATGTGTTACGTATGAGACGCAAAAGTGACATATTCGTCTTTTGCATAAACATACAATGCCAACATTTTGACCAAGGTAATGTTGTACACACACAGCTGGTTGACACCTAGTCCACCGGTGTTGTCATGATAACCTGGATCTGAACAAAACTTTAGGTTTTTGGGATCTAGCCTAAAATCTCCCCGGACCTGAAATGATTATTGGTCATAAAAAAGGGTGAATGAGAATCCAGAATCCATATGAACAATTAAATGTACGTAGCTTCTTTCTATAGTACATTACGGTGTTTTGCTAGACGAGACTGACTGAGATGTTCAATATAATATGATGACCGAAAAGGCCAAAAATGTCAACAGCTTTCATTGACTAAAACTATACTTTAATAGTTATTGTTTTCTTTGACTAAGATAAGACTAAAATGCCTAGACTTTTAGACAACTAAAACTGAAAACAAAATACAGGATAAGGTTTATTAAATGTGATGAAAAACACACAGGACTGAGACTTAATAAAAAATAGCTGACAAAACTATCAGAATGTGCTTGTAATTCTTTATTACAGGTAGTAAATAGTAACTGCAAGCAGCAGTAGACTTCGAAATAAAAAGATGTACCTGGAGATTACCATCATACGTGACCTTTAAGATAATTCAAGCAACAATCTATGTTTTCAAAAGATAATGCAATACTCTATTTAGTCATCATTGCATTTTGTGCCAGAGTAGACATGCACGACTGAACCAGCCCCTCTAACTGCCTGCACTTGATTTAAGAGCTTGTACATTAAATTAAAATGTAGACAATAAACTTACACAACATCTTTATTCAGGACAAATTGCCCCTTATGGTGCAGAGAAATTATGCAGCTAGTGTCTATGCTGAATGTTGGATTAGTTAGCTGGCCACTGTATGAATAGCTAACACAGCCGTACTCATACACTGACGTTTCTCACATGCATAGCTCCATGAGGGTCTGCTGCTATCTCGGCCATCACAGCACTCTCCGTAAAGTGCTACTGTTAGGAGCCCATTTCCATGGTGGATATGCAGGAAACCACACCCTGCTAATGAGCAAATGCTCTTGTTCATTCAAGGACAAACAAACACACAATCAGCAGGGAATGCAGCTCTCTGAAGTGTGCTGTGCATCCAGGTGTGTCCATTGATCCCTGTTGAGAGTTTCACTGGGAGGATATCTCAGAACAGATGTTCTTTTAGTTTTCAGAAGTGACACAAAAAACAAAGATTGAAACTGTGTTCCATGTTCTCTTGTATTGTTTTTAGGGAAGTTTGTCTTAAGCCAATTGGTAAAGCACAAGAGTAGCTGTTCTATGAAATAGCATATTGCCTATAAAGGAGAATGTATGAAAAAAAAGTGACTACAGCGTCTAAAAAAAGAACAATTTACTGGAATGTCAAGAGCCATGGGAGATTTTGAGCTACACTGTTTAATGGGCGAGCTGCTGTCCGTTCTCTAATCTTGACACAAAAGGCAACTTGTATTGTAGGAGACTCTCATTATTCCTTTCAATTTATGCAACAACCACCTCTGACCCCTCTAACCTTTGTATTGGATCTTAAATATTTATCATAGTGAAACAGCAGGTTCCATCTAATATTTCATTACACTTCCTGTATGCTGTACAGTTGATATTATCTTGCCTGTAACACACTAATTAGAACTGAGACCTGAATGTCCAAACCTTGGCTGGGAAAAAAGTTTGTCTCCTGGCTTCACTCTCCTTCACAGTCCCTGACTGTAATTACATATCTAAAGTCTAAATATAACCTGTCCTAAATCTGCACCGCTTCTTAGAAGGAAACAGCAGAACATCTTAAATAAGGAAAAAGAACAGCTGGTGCAGATGATGATCAGATGATCGGCTGTGTCGCTTCTACCAGGTGAATGGACCACTTGTAAGTATTTAACTTTCATGGAAGCTGTAGTTTTTTCTGTCCAAACCCAATTAAAAATACATACAGTGGCCATACATGTACCTCTGTGCAATGATAAATTGCTTCCATGCATAGTATTGCTTTTTCAGAGAACAGTATTATTGATCTCTGGAGAGCAGCTCCGTGTGTCGATCTGGCAGACATGCCTGCGTATGGTCCGATATGCAGTTCCTGATTTAACAAGCTCTGAGGAATAAACTATGTTAGATCTGCTCATGGTGAAGGAATATGTCATCCAAGTTCAAGGAACAGCAATTTTCTGTACGTTTAATTGGACAGTGGAGGTCTACAGAAGAGAAATACATTGCTGTAGCAACAGAGATGTTTGCTGGAAAAAAAAACACAATATAGGTTTCAGTCTTTTTGTGGAATTTGTTGACAGTAATAAAAAGATAAACGGTCAAGTCAAGAAATTTTTATTTACATAGCCCAATATCATGTTAGCTAAAGTTAGCCTAACGTTAGCCTATGTTATGTGGCTGAGCCATAGGTCAATTGTTTACAAAGTCAACAGACCTTCCCAATGGAAGACATTTTGATACAGTATGTCACAGCCCAGGTGGCCACCAACAATATTAGATGTTGATGTTGGGTTGAACTTAGGTTGTCATGGAGAGTGACCAAAATTAAATGTCAGGATGTCTAATTCCAACATTGATATGACATAGAATACTGATGATAGAAGACATTGATATGTTGTTGGATTTAAGTTAAGCTGTTCGCTAACCAAAATCCAATATCTTCTATCCTATATCTAGGACTTTCCCCGGGAGCAGGTGTTCAGAACTTGTGTGTGAACTTTGAGTGAATGTTGAGTCATTATAAGGTACGTCCTCACCATGTTTCTTTTCCTAAACTTAATCATGAAACTTTACTTGCCTTAACGTAACCTACATAACTTCACATCAATTACATCATTTGATGTCAAGGACATTACATCATCTGTGGGCTGCTTATTTGTAGAACAACATACAAGGAGGATACGTTGTATTTAGTCGTGAGGTATGGCAAACAAAACCCAGCGTCTGCGAAACATCACAATGTCCACAGAACTTGATAATCTAATGTTGTTAGACATTTAGAATATTGTCAACAGAACTTTTTATTCCAGCCACATTATTATGTCTGTCTGATGTAAGAGCCCAGTGTGTTTACAGGTGGGACAGGACAAACAAATCTGTGATTAATGAAAAGAAAATGTCACCACATGTTCCATCTGGTTATCAGGCTAGAATTTATGTAATGATTGAAAACCAATATTATACACGAATTTTCGCCTGTCTGAGTGGCCACAATCGCTGCTAATGCTCATAAAGAGGAAACCATGTCAAGACCATATTCTAATTATGTTAATGCAGAAAAGCTCTTAAAATAGCATAAGCATAATAGGATGATCTGATTTTATTTGCATAAATACACACCACGCTCCCCTACCTTACACTTAACGTGTTTATGTTTATTGGGAAGCACTTAAGGTTGTGCAAAACAGACATAAAAGCTGTCCTGAGAGAAATGTTAGTGTTTTCAGAGAGAAAGCAGTGTTTCCCACATCTCTCCCTGAATACTCACAATGAGTGTGTCAACATGATTGTTATGTAATGTGATAATCATCCATTCCTGGAGTTTTGGCGACATTTCAGAGTGCCTGTAAACTGGTGTCTTAATCATGCTTCACAGTATTATAGTCCTTAATTGTCCATATCATGATAAACAATTTGGGCAGACTCAAGAGATGTTGACCCTAAGAATAAGAAAATGGTATGATAAGGGAGGGGAGCAGGTTCAACCCCAGGTTGTCACCCTTAGCTCTGCTCTAGCTCATGGACCCAGTTTTCAGCTACCATTAGTGTAGTGGATGATGTCATCTTAACAACAAACCCCCAGTGTCCACTGTTGTGTCTTCCTCTTTGCTCCTCTCTTTTCCCATTTTTTTGAGCATTAAAAATGAGAGTAACCTAATGAAACGGCGTGCCTGATTCAGATGTTATCAGCCTATTAATGGCTGTTTAAATGGCTGTTTGCATATTTAACGTTGTGAAACTGTCGCCATTTCAGGCCATTAAATGCACATGGGAGACGTTTGCATTCAGGGCTTTCTGCCTAAAGCCCCTTTGGAAAGAAATCTGTTCATTTCAGCCCAAAATTGTGAGGCCTTATCAGTATTCATGGAGGTCATCACTTAACACAGTATGCTCAACCTCATTATTACCAGCCAATCAAGTATATATCAGAATGAGTTCAACAGCTGCATCGTTAAGACTTTGTAAAGAGAAATACAGACAGCAGGGGGAGGAGTGTAAGATCATGATGGAGAGCTGTACTTGAGAGAAAGACAGGACAGGAAGACATCGACTGAACTGACTCAGAGATAATTCCATTGTATTAGGCGAGATTCAAAGCAGATGTCTTGGTTCAGTCAGGGACTGGCTAATAGGAAAATCTAATTCAAATCCTCCACAGATTACATTATAAATTCACTCCAGGCCATAAAAAAGAACCTTTCAATTCGCAGGGGTGTGTTAGACAGTGGAGATAATGTCCGGACAGTCCAAAGCTTTTCCCAGAAATGCTAAAGTTATAAAAAGCACACCAGTTTATTCTAATGAATGCTGTAGTATTGGTTTATGGAGCTCAATCGTAAGTGACAAAATTATTATTTTATTGCATTTTCACCCTACAAAGGCAAAAGAATACAAAGCTTGTTAAAATGTTTTTGAGAGTGACCAGTGGGCCATGCATTAACAGCATCACACTCTCACACACAAATACACACACAGACACAGACATAAGCATAGAGATCGTTTAATAGCTATTGAATAGCAATGCCCTGGCTATTGTCCAAATCAATCTGTGGACATCGGGGATAAAGGGAGGCATTGATGGTTTTTGTTCGCTCTGAAGGTCATCTCATATGGTCAGAATGGCTATCTGCCTCTTGGAGGAGAACTCTGAATAATCCCTATGATCTTTCAGAGTTCCACAAGTCCTGTGCCTTCCAGCATAGGAGCCCCACAGTTACTGTGTGCTCACATAAAACCAAGTGTTTTGCATTGCGGGAGTATTAAACAGAGTTAAAGCAAAGATGCAAATAGTCACATATTCATGCTGGGAGATGCATGACAATGTGTCACAAAAACCTATAAGCGTTGAGACTGTCCTGACTTTACCGAGAATCAGCAATGGAAGACAAACTTATTGTCACCGCCTTTGGGCACCCAGAGCTCTACAAATCAACGTCAGTATTGATTAAAGGCAGAGCAAAAACGGAAAAAGCATGGAGGACAGTAGGTGAAGGCAGAGACTACATCGTAAGTCATGAAAATTTGTATTGTTACTTATGTAAGCTATTTTGTTGAGTTGCTTTTTAGCAGAATGCTCTGAGTAATTTAAGTTGTATTTTTGTAGAAGGTAAACAACATAAAATGGTAATTAGTTGCTGTAGACAATGTGAAAATTAATAAAGAGTGTTGCTGTCTTGATTCACACTCATCCAGAGGGTGGAGCCTACGTGTGCACTGTATTCACATCACATTGACTCAAGCTCATTTTTGTTCCATAACCGCTTGTCCTCTTGCTGGAGCCTATCTGAGCTGACATTGGGCGAGAGGCAGGGTACACCCTGGACAAGACGCCAGACTATCACAAGGCTGACCCATAGAGACAGACAACCATTCACACTCACATTCACACCTATGGACTATTTAGAGTTACCAGTGAACCTATCCCCAACCTGCATGTCTTTGGACTGTGGGAGGAAGCCAGAGTACCCAGAGAAAACCCACGCTGACATGGGGAGAACATGCAAACCGCGCACAGAAGGGCTCCCTCCTGGGATTGAACCAGGAACCGTCTTGCTGTGAGGCGACAGTGCTAACCACTTATATTTCATATTCTTATAGCTCATATTTAATGCTGCACAAATCAATATTTTCATATTGACCATGGATCAAATTACTATATGTAAACTGAAGGGGAAACTCATAGTGACAACCCTACAGAGAATTATCACCCAGCTCTGTGGCTGTGTTTTAACATTTCTCAGCTTATTGTTTTGGTTTTCTTCCCACAGCTTTATTGTTTCTTTAATCTCACTGATCTCTTCAACCTGAATTGCACTCAGTGACGGACTGGCCATCTGGCATTTAGGCAAATGCAAGAACGGCTGCATGGTCCTGCGGCCGCTGGCCACCAGGCAAAAAAATTAAAAAATAAATAAATAGATAAATCTTCTCTTGGCAGCCCAAAACATTTTTATCGGCCACAATATACATATAAGTACTAGCCTAAATATAATTTTAAATAAACATGAGTGAAATGGGGCTACTGGTAATATAAAGTGTTTTTGGTCATCAAGCATTTTCTTGCAATCATTGAGAGATGACATTTGACATCTGACAAATAACAAATGAATGATGAGTAATGCACTCAACAACAACATCACAGCAAGAAAAGAAAATGGACTGAGGCACGAAAAGACGGGTGGAGAAGGGTGGAGCTGAGATAAAGAGAGAGAAAAAAAGGAAAGCTATGCTCGCGGAGAGTGAAAAGTATGCGAAAATATCAGATTTATTTACAAAAAAGTGTTTACCCGGCGGCGACAGACCGAGCACCTCAGCAGCAAGTGTAGCTAGCAGTACGGCCTCTGCCTCAGAGAAGAGCAAACTCCTTTGCAGCCTGCTAACTACTTAAAGGTAAGACATAATAATAATAATAATAATAATAATAATAATAAAAATAATAACTTAATTTGTATAGCACCTTTCAAAACGGAGTTACAACATGCTTAACAATAAAAACAATTAGTACATAAAACAATAAAACATCAAATAATTTGAAAACAGTTACAATAATTAATTACCATCAATTAAAAAAAGACCATACGATAAATGTGAGTCTTAAGAAGAGATTTAAAAGAAGACATTGAGAGACACATATTTATTTTTATACTCTAGCTGTGCAGTGCTCTTGTCATGTTTTGGTGAAGCTATTGTAATATGCATTGTGGCTGCTGTAACATTTATCATGGCTTATAACACATAGGGTCCTTCTTGTTTCTGTTGTAACCAGTGCTTTTGATAGAGCTATTGAAATGTGCACTGTGGCTGTGCAGTGTTCTTTTCATGTTTTGGTGAAGCTATTGTAATATGCATTGTGGTTGGTGTAAAATTTATGTTTCTGTTGTTATAATTTGGTTGTGCTGTGAATATGTCCAAGAGGGGGCCTATGGTTAATGGTGGAAGTAGGCTAAGCCTTTAGGATGAAGCTGTGTGGTGTTTGATTTCAGATTTTCGTGTTTTGGTAGACATAGAGCTAGTATTATTAACTGAGGTTATTAGTCTGGCCTTTGAACGTGCCTGAATTTATGGGGGTTCTGCTGCCGCCTTATTATCTTGTGTGCTGTGCATTGTTGTCTACTGTACCAGTGCGATTGTAGTGAGTTGACTGCGTGGTGTGTGTTCTGAATTTCTGCATTCTCATCATATGGTTAGCTTTCCACATGCTCCCATGCAAGCCACAAATCAATTTTATCATTCATAATGACTGTGTCTGTATATCTCCTCTTCTATTGTGCATCAAGGCAGTGAGTGAGTGTGTGAGTTTCTATGGTAGTTGTGGAACAGTCTGTGTCTCTGTGGTGCTCTGAAACGTTCCGCCAATGGTAGTGTTTTTTATGTTAGTATGTGTAAAATCATCAGTCATAGTACCTAGTAATATGTGGGAGGGGGGATATGAGACACCACCTCTGTTCTTTCACAAATAAGGAACTGTTGATCTAAAATGACGTAAAAATGCATATTTTTTTGTAAAATAATATGAAAAATTTTCACCCCTGGCTGGCCGATGTGCCGCCATGGGGCCTCTGTGTCAAACATGCCAGGGCCTCTTTTTGGTTCCAGTCTGTCACTGATTGCACTGTATGCCACCTGGAAGTCAAACACATTAAGTTAGCAACTGTAGAGGGCCATTTAGCAGCTAAAGAGACAGGTATTTTTCTCAGGGGGTGGTGGAGACCAAAACAGAGCAAAGTGGAGAAAAAATGCAGTATTAGATTTGCAATACTTGGGTGGTCATCACCATGACTCCAACGACAACAGTTTGCTAACATCTTCATGACGTACATCATGTGGTTACAGCTTGTCCTGCCTCCTGCAAGTTGGCAGAAACAATTAAGACTGCTCTGTAATCTACTGCAATGAACATCAAATCTGCATTAATTTCAGTTTGCTTCTTCTCATAATATATGTCCCAATGTTATGTAACACTAAAAAAAATTAATGGAGATGCAATTTTCTCTGTGATGAATTACACAATGTCTGCACAGGCCACATAGTGAAAATGGCAAATTAGCAAAGCAACCTGGAAAATGCAACATAGAGACAAGACAAGCAGCTTTTACTGATTTTCATACAGTGCAGAAATAAATGGAAACCAGTGGCTGAAAAAAAAAAACATTAAAAAAAATGTAAAACTGTATAGCAATCTGCAAAAAAAAAAAGTTAGGGAGACAACACATAAATAAGGTCCTTTAATTGCTGTTTTTCTTTTGTTCAACTCCTAAGAAAGGAAGGGTTAACATGTTAAAGACTGGCAAGAGTGTTCTCGAGGGATATGGTGATGTTTGTACTTTGAGTTTGAAGAGATTGATTAGAACAAAATCTTTATCAAAGGTCAGAAGAGGTCAAAAACGACTATTTGACCAATTTCTTTTTTCAGACTTAAGGGCTCATTTATGCTCAACATGAAATATGGACACTGATGGAGCCTTCTGTGTGTACTCTGCATTCATTTTGTCCGTGTTTGTACATGTTTTATTAAAGCTTAAGGATATGGACAAGTATCACTCATGGGATTTAAAAAAAAATGGAATGAATTGGTAATATAGTGAAAATAATTTTCCGTCCACATGCCATGATGTATTTTATGGCCTCACAGATCTTCACCATCTGCAACGCTGCATCTGTGAAAAGGTGAATTATTAGCTGTATTATTATTCCAAGCATAAGGACATCCTTGTAAGCCTCAATGGATTGTTTTGTAAGTTTTTGATGACAGGCTGCTGCTTCGATGCTGCTGACTTATCAGCTACAGGTAAGCACAAACCAGAGCTCGACACAAAAATATTCAGAGAATTATCTCAAGTGCAACTCATTTTCATATAATATATGTAGTAGGGGGTCCCTGCTCCATCTCTCTTTCAGCTAAGGGGTCCTTGGCCTGAAAAACATTGGTGTAGACTTTTTTTTATCCATGCAGTGTCTGATGAGGTGTCTGTTTATCGTTTTCTGTCTTTGCTGTTTATTTCCAGTTTGCAGTTTATATGTGGCAACTCAGGCTGTACACTGCATACAGTAATGTTGCAGCAGGTGTTTTGCCACCGACGGCCCATAGAGAACATGCACAGAATGATAGACAACACAACATGTTTAAGAGTCTTGATCTACATAGAGCAGTGCAACAGATTATCCCTGTATGTCATTTGCTGCTGATTGACCCTTTAATAATTTAATGCTCCATTGTTGACCAAGAGCATTAATGTGGTATACATCACTTTACTGCAATACTAAAGCAGGAACTAAAGAGGAGGATGGCACATAACAGTAGTGTTTATGTACTGCATGTATGGTCAATGTATTGACTGTCTTTCCACATGCTCAATGATTTCTGCAAAGTGTATTTGTCTGCTGCATTGCAAGATAAGTAGAGCTGATACCTTTATGAGGAAGTGCTGCTAATTCATCTTTATGGTCTGATATAAATCCTATCTACTGTTATAGAAAGAAACACTGCATAACAGTCGTGAGAGTTACAAAGCTGAGGTGGTGGCACTCTTCTACGCTGTGTGTTGGGGAAGCAGCTTGACAGACAAAAAAAAACAAGCGTTTGGACCGGCTGATTAAAAAGGATTTTGACTGGATCCACTAAGAACTGTGGGCACATTGAAGAAACTGAAAGCTATAATGGACAATAGCAGTCCACAAGATTGTGGAAATGAAGGACTTACAGCGTCTAAAGACTGACTTGTGAGTCTAGGACAGACACGGATATAAACTGTAAATGCAACTTGACTGGTTCGCAGAGGTATACAACCATGAGGCGCTAATTCGAGTTTCTCTACATTATAAGTTTATTTTGAAGAGACTGTGTGCATCTAAGGAGCAAACTGTACATTTCCTGTGAAAATGGAAGGTTTTATTTTAAAAGAAACAATGCATAAGCGGAAAATGACACAATCGCTGAGCATCCAAAATTAATGCTAGAGGAGGACCCAGAGCATCACAGTTTGACATGTAGGGCCACTGAACAGTATTCAGTATTTAAAGGAGCAATAAGCGAAATCGTTTCACCGCTAGGTTTGCTGTTGTGCACTGCCTGTAGACCAAAACAAAGTGTGTCATGAGCCACTCCTCCCTCAACCTCTACTCTCCACCCCCCACTCACCTCATCTAGCAGTTAGCGATGTCTCGGTCTCTGCTGTGTTTAGCTATTATAATAATAATAATATATATATATTAAAAAAATGTAGCCTCGTGGGGAGGCTACATTTTACAATGCTAATTGGAAATGTTAGCTGGGCTGTCGGGCTGACTTAGCCTACTCAATTAACACAAACCTACCAGAATGTGCAGCCAGACCGGCTTGTAAGCAATGGGCTGGAGATCAACACAGAGAGGGTGTGTGAGGTCATGCTATACTCCAGATGAAATTACACCTCTAGTTCTTCTAGCAATTTTTTAATTCCTACAATTAAGAAATGATGAAATTCGCTTATTGCTCCTTTAATGAGTTGGGAGTGAGAATGTGTCATACATAAAGGCAGTTATTTTGAAAATAATAACAATATTAAATTCCTTGGAGATTTTACTATAGGTTGATCTTTTTTTAAATCTAAAGATACAATTTGAATTTGTAATATATGAGGTTCTGCTTTAAAATCTGCTGCAAGCTTGAGAAATTTGGGATCCATCAAGTCGGGACCAGCCGATTTGCTGGGATCCGGATGCTTTAGAGCTCTATGAACATCAATCACATCAAGTCATTAAGGTTGCTAGCAGTTTTAGAAAGGTAAAAATCAGATTTGGCTCTTTTGGTGAGAGAGGTAAAATGATTTTGGAGCTCTTTAAAAATCAACCACTCAGCCTGGGATTTGGATTCTCTTGCTTTAGCCCAGGCAACATCCCTTTCCTTTTGTATTGGACAACTGGGGGGTAAACCATGGATCGTTTCGGCCTTTCACTCTATATTTGTGGAAAGGAGCATGTTTATCTACGATTTTAATAAAAGCATCATGAAAACAATTCCAAGCCAATTCTACATCATTAATGAGAGAAATTTTGTTCCAGTCAAAGGTCCACAGATCATGAAGAAAAGCTTGCTCACAGAAGTGCTTAAAATCTCTTTTAATAACAATTTGAGGTCTGGATTTAGGGAACTTGGCTTGTCTGACAGCAGCAGTGTCACAGTGGTCACTGATATCATTTGCAAAGATACCTATATCTGAATATTTATGAGGAGCAGTTGTCTAGAAGAGAGGATTTCTCTGGGCATTTGAGATTTGGCCGAGTTGAACTATTAATTAGTTGTGTAAGGTTAAATGAGTCAGTCATAGGTAGATTTAAAGCTGTTAGAAACGGGAGACAGCCAGTCACAGTTAAAATCTCCAGCCAGGAGAATCTCATTAAAATCAAAGGATGATAGTTGCTCACACACTGATAACACAGTCCCACTGCTTGCTGACAGGGGTCTATAACAACCTACTATACTGATAAAATGACCTTTAAGAAGTTCAAATTTCAAAGCAAGAAATTCAAAGCGATACTGATGATAGCATGATGGTAGCATGAAATTTGTTTTTATATATATGTGGCAATGCCACCACCCTTTCTGGGATGGTAACAACAGAAAACATTATAACCCTTAATTGCAATGTCTTTGTAATAGATTTGTTTAACCAAGTCTCTGACAAGACAAAAATGTCTGTGTCAATGGATTTTGCCCAGACTTTCACTTGATCCAGTTTAGGAAGCAGACTTCTGACATTAAGGTGAATAATACCAAGCCCAGTTCTACCTTAAAATCACAACACCTGGTTTGTTTGTATGGTGTTCGCACATTAGAGTTCACATACAGGGGCGTCGGTAGCTTAGTGGATAGTGCTGGCGCCCCATGTATAGAGATGATGCCTTGCTGCAGCGGTTGCGAGTTCGACTCCGGCTTGTAACCCTTTGCTGCATGTCGTCCCCCCCTCTCTCTCAGTCTCCCCATTTCACACTGTCCTGTATATTAAAGGCAAAAAAGCCCCCAAAAAATAATCTTTAAAAAAAAGAATTCACATACAAGCAGCTGAGCAACACAATGCACATTCCTGCTGCCAGTTTCATATTATTCCTTTGCCTGGTGGTGGGAACATGCAAGAAAATGTTGAAATGCAAATACAGGGAGAAAGAAGGAGACTTCTAGCTAGTAAACATGGGTTTAAGCAATGCGTGATTTAAGGAATGCATTCAACACGTTGGTCAGTCTTCAAGGACACCCACAATGCATAGTGGTGAGCAACACTGAACATAACTTTTATTTGTTTACAATATAACTCCATAGGGCAACAGCTGAAGAGCCAGATATTTCCCTCAGGTGCTGGTGGAAAACAAATATATGTATATGTTTAATTCGGAATGTTCGTGATTATGTCCGTGATATTGCTCCTAATGTCCTATTATTTCACATCATGACCCATTATGCCATGTAAACCAGAGAGTTGTAATGATTGTGAACCACAGGGAGACAGTAATCCAGGGAGAAGCAGAGAGATTAAACAAACAGAGCAGAACAGAGCTGAAATGGAAGCTGATGTCACTTTAGCACCCCATGTTTCTGCAGTCCATCCCTCGACATGAGGAAGATGATTGGTTAAATTTGATTTCCACAGGAGAAAAGCATCTCTGTAGTGTTCTGTGGCACATCGTAGTGGGATCAGTCACAACACAAGAGTTAAAAGCCATTACTTTGTTTTAAAATCCTACATATTGGCTCTAACAGTTAAGCAAGGCTTTGTTCTAAAATTACTCCAGTTCCAAAGCTGTATAGTTGCTATGAAGATCAAACTACATTTTTTAAATAGCCAAAGGCATTTGTATCTGTTGAACACATAAAAACTGAGAAAACAAGAAAGAGGATCATTAAAAGCTCTGGTCTATTTCTGTATGCCTGTTTTCATGCTCATGTTAAGGTGCACAACATCACAACTGGTGCTGGAACTTATTTAGGCCCTTAAGTTGTTACAGGCAGGCACTCCCACGTAGAGATGAAAAAAAAAACCAGGCATCTCTGTCTCTGATCGGTTCATATGAGTTCCTGTGAGAAGCTGCCCCGCCAAGTTACGTTTAACAGACGACAGCACAGTCTGCCTGTTGGACACAAGCACACCCCTGTCTCTCTAAGGCAGCCTTTCAAAATTTTAGTGATTCGGATGCTATTGTGGGGAATTGGAAATATTCTGAAGTCTCTCTGTGTCTCATCAAAGCTATGTAGCTCACCAAAAGACTGCTTAGCTTGCGTGGCTTTCATTCCTCCGTCCTCAAATATTTAAACCAAGATGAGAACAAAATGCATTTGGAGTGCTGTTTCTTTATAAGAATTTAACCTGGCACTGTGTTCATTTATTCATTGCCTGCTCAGCCACAGCGGCTACTGCTGCTGCTAATGCTAACTACCCACTTCTGTTTTATTTCTTCTTAAAGGTCCAGTGTGTAAGAGTTGGGGAATATATTAGCAGGAATGAAATATAATATTCACAACTATGTCTTCATTAGTGTATAATCACCTAAAACCAAGAATTGTTGTGTTTTTGTTACCTCGGAATGAGCCATTTATATCTACATATGGAGCGGGTCATCTTCCACAGAGTCTTTCTACAGTAGTCCAGAACAGACAACTGCAACCTTACCACCAGATGCCACTAAATCCTACACACTACACTTAAGTAATGCCTTTGTGTTGATGGTTCTGGCCTCCCCATTGTGGTCACGGTCACTTGCCAAAGAGAGAAAAAAAAATTAAGACCATTCACGTATACGAGTCTTGACTCAGTTTCCGTAGTAACCTCTGAGGATTTGACATTTCTTGTCTGCTCATCTCTTGGCTCAGCTAACACTGCACTGGCAAACAGTAAATACAATTCAGCAAATGAAGTTTTCAGCACTCACAAATAAGAAGGTCATACTCCAGAGACGAACCCCCAGTCAGCTGCTGCAGCACCCTGAATCCAGCCAAAGCAAACCTCATTACCAGGGGAGCTGACTCGACTCCCGAACCGACTCCCCCCAGTTATGCAAACTCTCAGTTGCTGCTGTTACACACGTTGGACCCAGCACTGCTGCTGGCTATCAGCCTGCTGTGACACCCAAAGATTTACGCTAGCCAAACTTTCTATGGCACTGATCGAAAGTCTGTCTCTTGAGCTGCTGCCTGCTCTCCTCCCGGGGAATCAGTTCACAGTGGGGGGAAGCAAGACAAAGGGATGGTGGTGTGGCTAACGTTAGCTAGCTAATTCTTGATAAACAGAGAAAGAGAGAGCGAGGCAAGAAGGGGCTAAACAAATTAGCTGCATGTGGCTCTACAGTGACATAAGATTCAATAAATAAACGTATGGGAAACACTGGGTTACTTTATGAAGCATACGCCCTTCGTCGTCTGACGGAAAGGGCTTAGGACAGAGAGGTTCCAGATTTCTACCTACCCCAGCATTACATTGCCATGATTGAATCTTTATTGTTTTCTTGGTTGTTGAAATGAAATAGCAAAACTATGAAAATGACTCATGTTAATGGAAGTGTATTTACATGACCATGATCCAATGAAAAAATGTTTTATTTTATTTCATGCTGAGAAATACTTAGGCAGGACTGATTTTAAAAAAGAATTTGTTGGTGTTTGGTCTGACTCTGATAAAAGCTCCAGACTGATAGATGGTTAGAAAAGGTGCAAAGGTCCTCTCAGACTCACCATTGTAAAAAAAAAAAACAAATTAACTTTTTCCCTCACATCTTTCTCTCTGCTATCTCACATCCTGCTGTCAAAGGCCAAGGCCATCAAAGAATCACTTGTTTGTTCACAGAGCGCCTCAACTCCTACCCTCTTTTGAATACTGCCTCACTGTTTGCTTCAGTCCTTTCTCCTCTCTCCATTCCCCACATCTTCCTGTTTTTCCTCTTCCTTTGACCTGTTCTAAATGTTTTCCCTTTGCTATCCTTGACAAACAAATACTGGATGAACAGATAAAATAAAGAAAATCTGCAAATAAACAAGCAAATGCAGAAAAAAAATCACGAGAAGATATAGACTGACTACAGTGCTGCACTGTTTGCGTCAGTGAGTATGCAGATTCCACAGAGTTGTGCCCTCAGATGTGTGTCAGTGATTTTATTTATAGGTGGTGATATGAAGCAATCACACATGCACACAGAGAAAGCTATAGGTAAGCTGACACTGTTTACTTTCTCTGTCTATGCTGAGGTGAAATATCCATGGACGTGCCATTGAAGCAGTGATCTTTACGTCTCATTAAGTGGTCACTGATGGGAAATAGACTCCTCACTCTGCTTCAGTAATTAGGGAAGTGCCATGGTTCAGGGTGTTCTTTCTTTATCTTGAATTTTAGAATATCTAGTAATGATGGAGTAGATAAAACTACTCTAATAAACATTTTTATATTAATAATGGATTAAATTATATGTGTAAGGTTCCACGAGACTAATACAGTCTCTTACCCAAATGTAGAATTTTTGGCTCCAGCAACAGACACTGGCACAAAGACACAAACAAACAAACAAACAAAAAACACGTACAGCTAATGCCACAGATACACAAATTACATCTCTGTGTTTTGAAGATGCATTCAAGGTCAGATATTGTAAAACTATAAAGTCAGATTTCCATGTCCTTTTTAAGAAAAAAAAAATGAAGTAGGTAGGCTATAGATGCTATATGCACACAGAGAAATGCTCACAGTCCATATTCAGAAACTGTGCCTTTAAATGAGCCATCAGGACTTAAATTTATAATGTCACAACTATACTATATAAGGGGAGAAAGCACCACTAGACAGTCGTTGCAGCTGCTTGACATCAGACAGAATTGTCACCTTGTTATACTCGGCTTCCATTTTCAGTCCAACATTGTGTCTGCGCTAAAGCTGAAAACACAGATGTGCTGCCGTGGCGCTGCATGTCATGTTAGGCACGTCAAGTGCCACCTCTAGCAGGCACACACTGGACACGTTGCACTGCAGCTCACCACTCAAAGTTATAATTACTTTTGTTGAAAGATCTGTAGCTCTTCAACCTCTGCGTTAGCTTACAATCATGTGTGGACAGACCCTAATTAAACTTGATTTCTCACCTCAAGAGCCAATCTCCAGAGCTATAACTTGCCAGGCAACACGTTTTTTGGCCATTGTCATTATAAGGACGAGGTCGTCATAGTAGGTGGGTTAGCTTAGAATATATCTCGACATCAACGAGTCTCTCCTCACCCAGTTTTTTTTTTTACACACGAGACAGCTACGGAGTTCTCTTTATGCATCCATGGTGAATTGAGCTGCCATAGGAGCAGAGAAAAAGAGATGCTATGGGAGGTGGTGTGTACAAGCAGAGTGCAAGTTGGGGAGAAAATGGAGTGATGCAAAGCTGGAAATAGGACAGTGGCTTAATGTGCCACAGGACGGTGCGTCCAGAAGTGTTGTCGTGCATCTAGCCACCGGGGTTGTACGTTGAAAATACTAAGGGTGTGTTTTTTGACACGCAGCGATCACTGCCGGTGTGTTTTGGCCTTAACTGAATTCCATGGGGGAAGGCGATCTGTGTTTTTCTTCTACCTCTCTGCATTGTTTCCCTCCTTTTGGATTATTTCATCTTTGTATTCTTTTTTTTTTTTGTCGTTCTTTTTATCCAGAAAAGCACTATATATAAAGCCAATGTATTATTATTATTTTTTAATTTTTCTTAATCAGTTATTAGATACCCACATATCTGCTTGAATCTAACTTCATTTTAAGTCTACAGTGGGACCACACCACATTGGCATACTCCTGCAATGCACTGAGTAGGTGGAGTTGCACACCATATCTCAGCCAGCGTAGCAGGCAAATTCACCAAATTCGCCACTAAATGTCAGCGACAAAAGCTGCATTAACACACCAAGACCACATGGCCGATGCAAACAAGTCAAGGGAGACTGATAAGACTGAACTGATGAATGTCATTAAGGCTAACAAAAAATCATATTGTGAACTTCACTGTCAATGCTGGCAATTATTTGGAAACAAGGAACTACCATGGCTGGTGCCCTGCAGGCCAACATTGCTGTTTGTTCAGCCGACAGTTACGTGGTTGCTGCCGCTGGCTGACAGATTACACTGCATGTAAACAGCTTTCCCAACCCTTGCTGTTACGTGTTTATTGGTGCACTGGCATTCTGAAATGGAGCAGACCCAGATGCGTCGTCATGCCAACATACAAAGTACGATGTTGTGTCATATTGTAAAGGCATGTCAACTTAAAACAGCCTTGATAACAGTGTCAAGCTATCTTGACTTGAGACGGCATTAGTCCCGTCCATGGTGCTGATTGGTAAATCTTTAGTCCCCCGTGGCGCTCATTGGTTGTTTTTTAAATTTTAAACAGGAAACCACTATTTCAAGTTCTGTTGCCAGACCAGAATGAGTCAAATCGAACTCAGTGGAGTGGGTAAATTCAAAGGTCTGGACCCAGGCAATCATTACATTCATTCCTTGGCTGCAATGCTGTTGCGGTGACGCCAAGAGTGCAGATGTGGAAGACATGGAAACACTGACCAATCCGAGCAGACTGGACGTTTCTGTGAGGCAGGCTTAAAAAAGCTGGCGCTAAAGCAGGCATATTCAGGCAGACAGTATGAGAAAATAATGTTTTGTGTTTTTTTTTTACATTAAAGCCTGTGAAGATGCAGTAGACACCCGCAAGTATGAACCAGAAAATGAGCATAACATGGGACCTTTAAGCACCATGTGAATTCCATCGCCTCAGTTACAGTTCAATTACAGTTCACCACCACCTCAGTGATCGTTGGCAGTTTAATGGTGGGAGGCTTTTTGTTCAAAGCACAGCCTTCAGTGTAAGTACTGAAAGCCAGAAACCTTCAGCATACATAAAGTAACCATGAAGTCAGTGAAAAAAACCCAACAATTATTAAAACCAAGCAGATATATAAAGATTACCATTTTAAGCCACAGGATAGTGAAAATCACAGCTATTAGCCCTTTAACCTCAGTTAGGAGTTTATATGTGGATGGTGCTTTCTGAGAAGCGTTTAAGAACAGAGCAACCGGTGTGGAGGCTGAACAGATGCCCTCTGTTCCTCTGAGGCAGCTGGGCTGGCTCTGAGCCTGGCTGAATCCTCCCAAATAATGCTAAATCAAACACACACCAGGATGACACACACACACACACACACACACACACACACACACACACACACACACACACACACACACACACACACACACACAGACGCACCGGTGAGTCCACGTGCATGCTTAAATGCAAATACCGTCAGTCACACACATTTGGAAATGAACAAATAAATATGCACATGTGCACAGAGATGCAAACCAACACTGGGGTAGAGGCGCCCACACACACTCCCACACACACACACACACAGACACAGACACACACACACACACACACACACACAAATGAAACTGCTTAACTGAACATGGTTTTAAACCAACAGCTCTGCATCATCATGCACAGCACTTGCGTTTTGATGATCTCCTGATATTTTGGACCTGCTGACCACTAGAGCTGACAGCATTGCATCATCTGGCTCATAAGCAGATATTATCTTGAGAGATCGCTTCAGCGGAGGAGCGGTTATATTGCACATAACGCCTGATCAAATCCAACCAGCATTGTCAGTATGTGTGTGTGAATGCTGACTTCACGCTGAGGTACTCAGTATTGAAAAATCTGCCCATGACCTGTTTGCAAAAACTCAAAAGTTGAGTGACATCCCACGGGAGCAGTTTAAAAAGCGGCTGCACTCTTGTTGCCTCTTTACATTGACATGTCAGCATCAACAACATTTGTGCACAAAGCTAGGTAATAGCATATCCTGTTTTTCAATCTGTCTTGAAAATGAGTGTTTTTCCAGATTGTGAAAAATGAAATAATTCAGTTTAATGCATCACAAAGGCCTCCTCCTTGGCAAATTATAGAAAATTACTCGCTATTATTTGTAAAGTTTTGTAAATCAAATGCTGTAAACACACGGCAAAGCTGAAGGCGACTCAGATAAGCATTTTAACATTTCAATCGACTCAGAACTTCAGACTGAAATTGTAAAAGCTTAAGTCCCCCATCCCCAGTGGAAATACACCTGTGGATCAGGCTGAGTGACGCTTGATGCTGCTGGTTTGTTGGTGTGGGGATTGCTGGTATCAAGCATTTGAGCATTTTATGAGATTTTCACCCCTGTCAAAAAAAAACCCATTTGCTGAACTGAACTGAAGGAGAAAAAAATGCTCTTCATCTGGTTGTTATGGTTACCTGGAAATGAACAGAGCCCACCTCTGACCCTTGCCTGACCTTAAAGAGTCTAAGATGAGTATTACATCAGCAAATTTAGCTGGCAGTCTTCGTCGACTCTGGAGACCCGTGGTGTTTGACCTCTCGGTATTACATCAATTGTGTGAGCTAGAAAATGCCCCGACAGCTGTGATGAGGTAAGTCGTGTAAAACAAATCACTTCAAGCATTTGTATCAAACCAGAGATGTCTACACAGGAAATCCTGCAGATAATATTCTCACGTTTTTCTTTCTCCTCACCCTTGTGGCTTTATTTCTTCTTCCCATTGCATATATATGCTAGTTTATTCTGAATCTGTAAGGACAGATTATTTTTTAAAGTGAAAACAATCCATATTTTTCTGTAAAGAATGTCTGAAATGACTGAAAACATAGCTTGGTGGTGAGTTTGAGCTCATTGTTTTGCTCTTTATTCTGCAAAGTTTACCGTTTGGTTCACTCTCACAGTGTTCCTTTAATGAAATAAGAACTAAATAAGGGTCTGTTTATACAGTTCCATATATTTCTGAAAACAGGTATTTATCTTTGTGTTTGCACCTATCATTTACACGTAACCGACGTTTTTCTCGATGAAAACAGAGGTTATTAGGAAGTGTATAGCAGCTAACTATGCTACATAAGGTTAAAATGTAGTTAATTATTGTTTTTATCACCAGCGCAAAGAGAAAACAAATCACTGTGCATGCGCAAAACGTTCTTCTATGGTGTTTGACATGGCATGTCGCCACCTACTGGCCTGGCATGCTAATTGCAGCAAAAAGCTGCCATTTTTGCGTCTCGTGTAAACAGGGATATCGTTTTCACAACTGATTGTGTAAACCAGGAATTTTTTTATACAGGATAAATAAAAGTCCGTTCTTATTTGTATTGGACCGTGTAAACAAGGCCTAAACTGAAGTTGTCGCAGACACACATTCTGCTCCCCTTCTCTCTCTCGCCTGCTCCTGATAAATTTCCATTCACCTGCACCCTGCCAGCCTTGTCATCAGCACTCCCTGCATATAAGCAGCTGCTGCCTTTCCCTCAGTGCCAGTCCCCTTTCCCTGTTCCTGTTACCGGCTTCTGACCTGTCTACGTTGTCTGTTTCACGGTAAACTTGCCAGCCTTCTGTCCCTGCGTCTCTGGTTTCTGTCTGCCTGCCTGTGGCTGTGTGGTGTTTTTCTGCCATGACGTTTCAGCGTGAGTGTTCCCACCTGTGTGTGTGTGTGTGTGTGTGTGTGTGCGTCCTTCCTTCTTTTACCAACCTTTCAGCTCCTCAATCCATCGCCTGGCTGCTACTTTCCTGCTACTCATCCCACGTCGACTCTGCTGCTTTGCTGGACTGCTCTTCTGATTCTGGACCCCTCCCCTTCTCATCCACACCATCAGTAAGCCCCTCTTTGTTATCTCTGCCTGCTGTCAGACCAAACTGTTCAGATACGAGGACTCAGCTCATTGTTCTCGGTCCCACTTCCAAGTTCAGCTGGGTCCATTTCCTGGACCCTGAACCCAGAGCCTGTGCGGGCTCATGACCCTGTTACCTTGTGTATAAGTAACTGTCACTGAGTGCTGCATTTGGGTTCAATCACAGACATTACAGAAGTTGCTGTAAGTTTGTACAAATGTATCAATAGTGAAAATATGATGCAAGGCAAGTGTAGACCTATAGCACCTTTCAACATCAAGGCTATCCAAAGTGCTTTACATAAAGCAATGATGATTGCTTCATCACCTTTCTAAAGCTTTAGAGTTCAAAGAACAGTGTGCTGACAGTAAAGAAACATCAGTGTCATATGTTACAGAAATGGAACAATTGGTTTACATCATAGAGGAAATGAATATGAAAATGCATGTATACTATGTCACTGCAGTTTTTGAGAGAGTAAAGCTTATGCTTTGACACCTGTGGCATTTTCACTCTGCAAGCCTATTTCTCCCCTGCATTGTATGCTCTACTATCTATATTGCATTCTATCAAACAAAGAGGAGTATTGATGCAGTGTTTGATTTTTTCCTCTATGTTTTGGCCTCTTGTCCACACGCAAACAGAATTTTAGGTCACTTACATGAAGATCACTGAAGACGCCTTCTAAGCTGCAGATTTTTCAAAAATCTGGCATCATTGTATCTGCAAGTGTTAGGTTTTGGTTTCTGGCCGGACCCCAAAGCAGAGGTGGACGCAGGTTTATGGAAACAAGAATTTGTTGACAAAGGAAGAAAAAAACAAAATTTGCAGGCAGTGGAGGCAGGGTGCTAACTGGCTGGGAGGTTGTGCACCAGTGAAGAAAGATGGATCTCTGGAGATGACACAAATGTGACACAGAATTATCTGGCAGAGTTGTGGAGTGAAGACCAGGGCTGTGTCCGAAATCACTCCCTACTCACTAAATAGTGCACTAAATAGTGTGTTCGCCATTTTGTAGTGCTGTCCGAATGTTTAGTGTAAATTAATATACCCTATATAGTGGACTCATAATATCCCACAATGCAGTGCAAAAAGTAGTGTACAACCGATGGTCACTAACCAAGCAATATGTACCGTGAGGCGCCAATAACAGACGGCAGACGTGGTGGACAATGAGGAGGAGCACCCGGTGCAGCAGGGAAATACACACAAATGGAAGTAATAGTGTAGTAGTGTATTTATTTTTGTATTAATTCATGTGGGAAAATACGCTCAGTATTAGGTTTTTATCACACAAATGAATTTATTATTTATTTCGGAAACCCACCAGATGACATCACTCTGGCTCGTTTTAATTGTGCGACAGTAATGACGTACTTAACTTCGCGACGGAGTAGTGTCCGAAAGTGTTTTAATGAGCTCACTATATAGTCCTCTATATAGGGAATTCCCTATATAGTGAGTAGGGAGTAGTGAATGATTTCGGACACAGCACAGGAATATGTAGGCAGGTTGATGAGCTGAGTGGAAACAGGTGGGCCTCAGCTGAGCCAGCCACGCCCCCTGCTACACACAAGCCTGGCAGGAACAGAAACAGAAAGGGAAGGGAGAACACACAAAAATCCACCCAAAAACCAAAACCGAATCATCATATGTTAGCACATGTTACAGGGACTATTTGGCCAAATATGATATACTTTCCTCAATTCGCAAATTTGCACATGCCCAGTGTTGCTTTGTATGTGTAATGAGCATGCAGCAGTGTGGACTGCTGGTTTGTTAATAATACTTTTTATAATACTTTTTAATCGAATGACAACTTTACACTTAAACTTACTACTTTTGTCATTTGCTTGAACACATTGTCCATTCAGAGGTTTTTAAAACAGTTCACACACAGGGCTAACCTTCAAAGTCGCTGCCACATTTTGTTTGCAAAATGCTCTCACATTCACATAACATAGAAAACATGTAAGAAAAGCAAATATTTCCATCAAAAAACATAACTTGTCTTCAAATTGATATATTCTTCCAATCAATCGTTACACAATGGACAACAAAATACAGCTATCAATATGAATTGGTTGAACCTGACAGTAATTTGCGCTATACGCCTGTGCCATTTGTTGATACTTTGCATATAGTGTAATTAGGCTATATTACAGCACAAACTGTACTCCTGATGATTTTATGAGAGAACAAACCCTGCTGCAGTCTGCACCTGCACTTTTTACACTATTTTAGATGCCCAGATGAAATACTGTTACAAAACAAACAGTTTTCTTCATTCGTTTTATTTCTTTTGTGCAGGTTTTTCCATGCCCATCGACTGTTGTTGACATTTGAGGCCTACAGTAAGCACCTAAAGTATGACCTGTGTTGCACTACAATAAGCATTCATTACAGTACAGACAGAACAGATTTTGTGCTGCATTCTTTATTCACAAACAAACCAATAAAGAATGCCACCCAAACTCATAAATATAAATACTTGTTTTCATACATTTCAAACTCAGAAATGCTGAATAATGGTCTCTTCCTCTCTTTACATGCATTTTCCCTCTTTGATCCATGCTTACAAATAGCAACACAGAGGTGGAAGCTTTTATAAGTGGAAGCGGACTGACTTCTCATTAGAGTTGTACAAAGAAGTTTCACACAGGTGCATCGGAGATTCATAATTATGCAAGTGATTTCTATGAGCTGTAAATAGATGTTTTCATTTTGTTTCACACAGTTAATCCAACAGACTTTTGGGTCTTTTTTTATGAGATCTGTGTTGACAGTCTTGAAAAAAGGTGTGAAAAAAGTGTGAAACCAATGAAAACGTGTTAAGACAATTGTAAGAGAGGACCTCTGCTATGCTGAGAAGGTGATGATGAAGATCAAATGGATTCCAGTTTCATTAAGCGTGTCTTAGCGATAGAGAAAAACTGTAGTATTGCTGCACCACTTCACGGACGAACAGTCTACCTCAGCATCTGTGGTTTACAGTTTTGCATCATCAGGCCTGGGCGAACTAGTGGATGGTGGGACAATGTGGAGAGTGGGATTACTGTTGATGTCCAGAGCATCACTTGTATTTTTTTTTTTTTTTTTTTTTTAAATATGCTCCCTTGTCTGTATATCAAATCAATGGTGATGAGATCTCCAGTAGGTGCTCTGAAAAAGGTAACATCAAATCTGTGCACTTTTTGTAACAAGGGGAGACTCCATATAAATACGTATATAAATAACTGTGTTAGTCTGACTCATAAGTCCAGGGCCATTTTCATTCCCAGTCCGTCCCTGGCAGTAGGACCCTCTTTCACAGTTACTTGACATCAGTTTGATAATCAGCCTTATGCAGCTCAAACTCTGCCAATTAATATAACAAAAGCTTCACAGTCAAGTTATTTTTATGTTGCTTGTAGCTGTTGATACACTGAAAGGTCCTCTCCTAATTCTTCACAGACACTCACAGAAAGGGACGCAGAGACTGAGGCAGCGAGGCCTTTATTAGCTCCATCACCAGGGCTTTAATGTGACATTTATCCGTCGTTCATTACCTCCATCAGTAAAGGTCAGACTCGTGCATGTGGGCCCTTTCAGGTGTTTGGGCCCCTTACCCCACCTGCTATACCCAGGAGCACACAGGGACATTACTTCATTACTCATGTGTTCACCTGGTGAGAGGAATCACATCTTTGACTTTTACTTATTGGACAAAGGAGAAAAGGAGGGACACGGGGAATTCATGACATTTGCAGTGAGGAGGTAAAGCACACAGAAACCTCCACTGGCTTCTCCTTAGAAGGCTTCTCTTTGAGGTGGGAAGGCTGCTGCTTGGATAGCAGGGAGATGGTGGTGGAGGGGGGGTGGTGGTTGATGGAGGCAGAGCTTCCTGTCTGTCTCTCTGCATCCCAGTGCGCTGAGAGATAATTGAGCGCAGTGAAAGCCGAGCATTCATTCAAGGACCTTGACTGGCGCTGCTGAAGCCTGGAGGCTCAGGAGTGATTCAGCAGCGAGCAGGAGATAGACGGGGAAAGTAAGACCGAAAGAAAGGAGAGAAGAGAAGAACAGGAAAAAAGAGGAGGAGGAGAGAGTGAGTTGCGCGCTCCGTTGGCGCCTTATTTCACCGCTGAACAACAAAACTATGCGAAAGAGGATTTTCAACCGATGAAAACTTCTCTTCTCTTTGCCAAAACCTCAAGCATTTACCCCAAATCCACCAAAACTTTGGACTTCATCGGATTTTGCGGATGCGTCGAGCGCACCGGAGCTATCCAGGGGTGTAGCCGTGCTGATTCTGGTGCGTCTTTGCGCTGGTAGAGGCTGCGAGTGTGTGTGAGCGTGTGTGTGTGTGTGTGTGTGTGTGAGAGAGAGAGAGGTGGTGGAGGATCAGCCGGAGTGGCCGACCAGTCAGAAGGATGCTGGAGGGCAATGCCTGCAGAAAGAGAGGATGAGATTTGTCGAAAGGCGCTGGAACTGCTCTCCGACCTGTGCTCCAAGGGAGAGGTGCAGGACGACCACTGCCTGGATTTCATTTACTACTTCAGGGACCTGGCCAGACCGCGTTACACGGACTCAGGTCAGACTCCACAATCTTCTCTTTGAGAGTTTAAAGTAGACTGGATTTTTATTACAGGAACCTGCAGCTGTCCTAAAAATAATCTGAGTTGGATGGTGAAACTGATGATGATCTCATCGCGAGCTGTAGGGGCTGATTAGAGTGAATGTTTTTATAAGAGCATTCAGCACTTTAATCTCAAACACACTCCGCTTCTCTTAAACTTTAGGTAGGATTAAAGAGAAATATGATGAAATGTGAAACTGTATCATCCCCTTGCTTTGAAAATGGACACATTCATTTGCAGATTTGAGGGAGCCTTACATTAACAGGTGTGTGCATAAACTAAAAGAGGTTTTTCTTTGTCCACCGGTCTGAAAAGAAGAGAAAAATCTTCTCCTCTGCAAAGAGAAAACAGCATTACACACACCACACTGTTTCGCAATATTCTCTGCTCACTAAAGGTGAGAAGAGTGTGATCTGTGAACTTGTTGCTTGCATCCATTTGCACCAGCAGAATCTACAAAGCATGTCATATATACAGCTTTCTTTGCAAATCCACCACAGCGTCCTCCATCCTTTCCTGAGCAGACTGAAGTGTGTAAGTGTTGGTTTCTCTTTTACTGTGGCTGGCTGGAGAGAGAGAAAGAGCCCCACCCGATAGTCCCCATAGCTCCCAGCACTTTGCAGCCATGGGTCTAGGAAAATAATGAAGACCAGTGATCTAATCCAGTAGAGTCCCTGCGTGGAGAAGTTGGCTGGGATTTCTTCAATATTGGCATTAGAAATCTGATCAGCTAGGAGGAGACCAGTCTGAAAAACATTCTGGTAAACTTTGAAACTTTAAAAACATTATATTTATATTGCACATTACATTGCAACAATCTTTAGAAAAACTGATGTAATATTACAGGGTTATCTCTCAGGGACTGCCCCTAAATACCAGAAATTAGTTATTTTCTTTAGGAAAGATTTGTCAAAAACCAGTCACCTCTACTGTACTCTGATAAATCTTCAGTACAGGGTGTTTGCACGTGTGTGTGTGTGTGTGTGTGTGTGTGTGTGGTTTGGGAGTGCATATACATATCAGAGCATGTAGGCTACTTGACTATATTTCCTATGCATATACAGTCTACAGTGTATATACAGTGTGAGCTTCTTTGTTCCTTTATTACTCTCCCCTTTCTGTAAATATGTGTGTGTGTGTGTGTGTGTGTGTGTGTGTGTGTGTGTGCATGCATGATTGCGAGTGTTTACATGTATGTCGGCTTTTGTCAATAGCAGCTGTGGCTGGGCCGCTGCCTTTAAACATGTTACAATCCATCATTAAACATGTATGATGAAGAGGAAGTTCAAGCTACCAGAGTGGTTCCCCTGAGGAGCTATGACCCACTTTCTCTTGTATTAGACTGCTCTAAATGCACACACACAAGCAGGCACACACACCCACACACACACACACATACACATACACACACATACAGTGTGATCCACAACAACACTATCTCTGAGTGGAGAGACTGGAGCCGGGCTACTGGTCTCTGGTACAGGAAGTTTTTGGAGTTTCACTTTTTTGCAACAGTTTTAAATAGGCTCCATCTAAACAAGTGGTTTCATGCTCAAAGACGGACCCACAGGAGGAGTCAGCTCCTCTACTTGCACCATAACAGACACGTAATGGGCCCACATGAGACCATGATGCGTACTTTTTGATCCACCACAAATGTACAAAGTAGTTCTTGGTCATTGAGGGTGAAAATTACCGCCAATCCATTCTGAATTAAATGTACAGTAGCAATCTTTCAAGCATGCAGTAAGTGCTACAGTAGGCTATTGCCAATAAATATGTGATTGAGTTTCTTATTTTAATGATCAGATGCAAAACAGAGAGGTTTGCCCAAGTTCAACAGCAATTTTGGCATACTGTTGCTGTCTATCAACCGAAAAATCTGCCTTGAAAACTTAATATAAAGACTTTGTCATGCTTTCAGTTTGGTTTCATATTCTACTGAATGGAGTTACACTTGTTTACAGGAGGGATGCTGGTGAGGGATCACTCCAGTAGAGGAAACTCTTGTTGCAAGTGGTTGTTGTGACACTCATTTAAAACATGTAATAATCATGACAGTTACAGGGTCAGGCAGTTCTAGTACACTCTTTGTACGTTTACCTATGAAAAATAATACACCAGAGTTTGACTATAACCCATGTTATTTGGAAGGATGTGATCACATGACCAATGTGCTGACGAGGGCAAAGAAGCAAGAATATAATGTATAAAGACGAGAAGTCCCCGTAATGAGGCAGGCTGGTAGATGGATCAAACAAACACATGACTTTCCCCCAGGAGACCTGTGTTCATTTCCTGTGTGAAACCAAGTGAACTCAAATCCCAGTTCAGACCAAAGATTCACGATGAGACAAAACCGTTTTAGAACATTGCGAAGGAAAGTTGCAGTGGTGTGAACTGGCCGTCTGAGCTCGACTCAAACTGGCTGATGATGTCACCTGCAACTCCGCTGGTCAAAGCGCCGGCAGCTGATTTTAGAACGTAACGCACGTTGCCTGTTTCTACATCCAGTCAGCTTGCAGTGAATTCAAGTCAAAATGACCGCAGATGGCATGTTTGCCTGCTCCGTCCTGCTGACCCCTCTGTTTACGTACTCACGTGTCGGATGGTGAGTTGCTACTGCTGCTCACTGTCTGTCCTTATGCCCCCTCACACACATTCTCATTGACTAGCTAATTGATGCAGCCCTCTTATATTACTGTGGCATATTTATTATGAATACAGTCCATCTGATGCTCGTTTTATGTTTTTTGCCGTTCATCACTACTACAAATGCAACTGAAGCCAGCATCTCCCCATCACTACCTTCATTCATAATCTAAGAAGCTACAAATTATATTAAGTCACTCTCCGAAACCTAAGTCATGTAACTTTGCATCGCCATTCATGGGCTCTTTATTTGTAAGATTTAATACAAACCATTGTATTTGAATTTTTGTAAGATATCATACGAACCACTGCTTGAGAATATGTTGGCAGGGTGTTGTCTCTTCACTGATAAATTTATCAAGAATCTTTAGCAAATGCATTAAGAAGCAATTTTGAATTAAACTTTGATTTTATCTGGAGAAAACATATCCCTGAAGATTTGCAACAAGCATCAAGTAGATACGGCTCAGTACACTTTAACCAAACTGACAGAGGCATAAAACATAAATAACAATGAAAAATACATCAAAATACACATGTGAATTCACAGTCAACATGATATGACAGCTCATGTTGCAAAGTTGCATGCTGAACTCCCTTATCAAGTCTATGTGCTCATACAGACCTTAAAACACTTAACAAAGCTTCACTCTAAATGCCACATATTAACTTTACTGGTATTTAAAACTCCCCTCCAGCCAGTGTTACTTCCTGCTCAATGGCTAACATTCTTTCTCAAACTGAGAATGGGGTTGTGGGTTAAAGTTGGACATAATCTATTGCCATGGCAACCAGATTGCAACTACAGTACCTTAGAAAACAGCGATCTGGCACTTAATTTGATGAATTTACTGTTTATCAGACCACAAATGAGACAAGCATTAGCAAAAAGCACCAACTCTGTCTCTCTCCCTCACTCTCTTCTTTACTGTCTCCTCCTGCTGCAGCTGTTGATTGTTTTAGATGTGAGGCGCCGTTTGGCTGCTGCACAGAGGAGATGCACCACCACATGCTGGCTGAATAGACATGCTGCTGAGGTCCGCTGTTTGAAATGCAGTTATGGGACATTTTGGAGGTGCAACATCCACCAGCATTGGCTTCCAGCACAGACACCACACCGAGCAGCACTGTGATCTTTTTTTATTTTTTTGGTTTCTATAATGTGACTTTTCTCTTGTTGCTGCATGGAGATGTTCTGCATGTCTGGGCTGAAAGTTGTGTGCTTACCACCGTCTGGTCCTGTTAGAGGCTGGTGTTGGTGGACCGTGTAAAGCTACTGCCCCCGAAGTGTATTTCAAACGGCAGACCTTGGCCAGGAGATAGTAAAGAGGAGAGCCAGTGAGAGAGACAGTTGGTGTGTTGTACTATTTCTGCCGGTGTGATTTCTGCATTGATTGCACCCATTTAGTAGAATGGAGGGTGAGATGGATTGGCGGTTTGGTGTGGCGTTTGTAGTGATGCAGGCGCTGTCATAGTAAGAGAGAGCTAAGCCGGAAGCTGAAGCTTTCGATTTACTGGTCCATCTACTTCCCAACCTTTAGCTATGGTCATGAGCTCTGGGTAGTGTAGACATATAATGTAGGAGCTGCTAGAACCATGATAAGGACCTGATCCCTTACTGGCTTCTCACCATCAACACTTCCAAATGTGTTTGATGGGGCTAAGCCAAAAGCACCACAGCCAGAACTTGAATCTCTGTGATGACGGTTAAGTGTTTTCTGCTTTGTACCACTTGGTACTGCCATTCAGTATCTTTAACACTAACTTGAAGTTGAAGGGGGTGTAATTAATCATATTGTAAATTTCATTGACTCATTAACAATCTTCTTGCAGTGTAGCTGACAGAATTTCACTGCCTGGTTAAAATCTTAAGGAAATCAGCAAAATGTACAACAACAATCAAATTCTAACAAGTCTTTTGTAGATACTGTTACTGAGATTAACTTTGTAAACATAGTTAAATATTACTAATTCTTCATCAAACAGTTCAAACCAGGAGCGGACTGAACTTTCTTAAAATCAGAGAACATTTGAAGAAACAGTTGAAGAACATCATGGCTCTAATCCGTACCTCCAAACTATCAGAAACTACTTTGTAACTTTTTATTAAATTGCCTATGTGCTGCAGAGAGCCCGTCCTGTGCCTGTTACAGGTCTTTTGTGAAAAATGTCCTCCTTTGAAAAAAAAAAAATTGTACTCCTCCTGTTCCTGCTCCTCAGTGGACCCCCATGATGGCACCAGCTGTGGGTGTTAGATTGGTGACGCAACTGCAAAGCCTTTTCCTTGGCCTCGTTTGCAGTATCATCAAAACTGCTCCTTCCTACCTGTGTGGGAAAAACAGGCTGAGAGGATATTGTTAGTTTTTTTTAAATGTGTACTGCATAGCCTATACACATCAAATATGAATATTTCATACATGTCCATTTTACAGTTTATTTTGGTGATAGCACAAAATTTAGGAAAAAAGAGCTGCAAAACATCTTTTGTTTCATGCTGTTGGAATGCAAAATTATTGTAATGTCATGCAAAAGCTTCTCCATTTGCACCAGTGCTTCAAAATGTGTTTTCCAGCAATGCTTCCTCAGTGCTTTCATACAAAACTGTATTGCTTTTAGGAGTGTATATGTAAGTGCTGTGTCAAACTGGGTAACTATTTTTGACCATGGGGTGCCAGAACTGTTGTACTGACTTACTCTACAGGCTTGTCTTATTCAAAGTAGACCTGGGTAATATGGCTGAAAAATAATATTGCTAAATTTTAGGCTACATTGCGATGCACAAGATTTATATTGCAATATTTTGAAATTTCTTCCGAAGGACTGTAGACTACAAAGTTACAATTAAGTTATAGCTACTGTCATAATAAAGCTAAATAAAGTACTGTTATAAGAAAGTTGAAAAATACTTGTTATAATTAGATTCATCAAAGCAGAGCCACTGATGCTTTTATTCTGAAACACCCAGTTTGTCTCGAGCCAGAAGTCCAGAAAGACTTGGATGGGTGAAGGAGTGTGTGTTTGACGCATTATGTTTGCAAGTATTTCTTTCTGTGTGTGTCTGTAATAGGGGAAGAGTGAGAAATGTCTGCCTCTGAATGTTGACCGCGGGACATACAAATGCAGCGGCCAGTAGCTCCCAAAAACGTTGCTACATTTTTGTTTTAATTTGTGATCTTTTGCCTTTATTATGAAAGCATGTATTACTTATGCCAGAAATATACTCATCAATACCAGTAAAGGAAGCGCAGAGGTCAGATTAATTAAGTGCAGTGGACTTTGAGAGGATCAGTGCCCAGAACCACAATCTTTTGATCCCTGAGCCAGACCAGCTGGACCAAATGCAACTGTAAACGGTGTGACTGCCCCAGGAAGAAAGGGAAGAGAACCTAGATAAGAGTTAAGCCAACCCAGGTTGGACCTAACGCTATTCAACCACCCAGCCTACTTCTGGCTATTGTCTGATCAAAGAAAAATATAATGGATGACAAAAGGCTCAAGGGTCAGGTGTGTACTGGGGCTGTGAGTGTTAACACGTTAATCACAATGCGATTAAGGTCTGAACACTTTTTTTATTTTTTATTTTTTTAATCGCATTAATCGTGTGCTGCTATTATTCGCAACTGCCTGTTTTTCACAGGCTACAGATGACTGAGTTTTAAAGCTAGAGTGATGATACTGGTATTATATCAAACCAGAAGACCTAAGAAATTCAGTGGTCTGTGTTATGCTAGCTTCTCAGGAAGAGAGCTAAATATTGCTCCAAAGTTAGGCTAAATTTTGGTGTGGGAAAAACAGCATGACCATTTCCACAAAGGTCCCTTGACTTCAAGATATCGGAATGAAAATGGGTTCTGTGTGTATCCATGAGTCTCCCCTTTACAGAAATGTCCGCTTTATTCCATACAATTTTGAACACAAACTATTTACTTTCTTGCATTCAATGTTTATTGCAGATTTATGATTAGAAAATCTTGACACATGACGCTGAGTTGCATCTCAAATTAATATTCAGGTTTCCAGCTTTCAGATGATGTATACCACTTCTATATGACATATATAGTTGACCCCCTGTCCCCCCTAAAAAAAAGACAGAAATGGGTCAATAGTATGTGGGTCTCAGAGGGTAAATTGTGTGCTGTCATTTTGTCTCTGTGACTATCCTGTGGTCGCAGTGCAGCACTGATCTTAAAGAAATCAATCTAAAAATCAAGGTCATAAAGTAAATATCTGTGCATTTATTTGATTCCCATTCAAAACACTCTTCACCTTGTTAATATGGGCTTTAAAACTCTTTTGAAATTCAAAATAATGGAATTTTAAACCTGCAATAAAAGAAGTGTGATTAATCGTGATTAATGAAATCCAGCAGTTAATTGAGATTGAAAAGGTTAATCATTTGACAGCCCTAGTGTGTACAGATGATGCTACAGCAGCTCTACAGGACTGTTTTGAGGGCACAGAGTGGCACATGCTGCTTCCACCCACAAGAGCCACATCAATCTGCAAATTCTTTGATGATGTGGTGATGACAAAGAAAATAAGAAAGCCTTGATGAATTGAGCCAAAAAAGCTGCCTTTCAGTCATGTTACAAGGAAACATACAGCAACGCCAGAGTCAGACTGAAAGCTGGCATTGAGGAGTTGAAGCGAAGACATCAGGAGAGACTGGAGGCACTCAAGCACATTCTGATGAAGTGCTTTGAGAAACTGGTTCTCCAGCACATCAAACACAACATCCCAGCCAGTCTGGACCCTTACCAGTTTGTATACAGAGCCAACAGATCCACAGAGGATACCATCTCCACTGCCCTCTGCTCCGTCCTCACACATCCTGAAAATAACAACACCTACAGCAGAATGCAGTGTGTTGATTTCAGCTCGACATTCAATACAACCATGAAACTGAGCACTCTGGGCTTGAGTACTACACTCTGCAACTGGATATTGGACTGCATCACAGAGAACCTAACACAGTCATCAGATATCTCCCTCCTGGTGAAAAGGGTCAGAAATGGCTGTATTTCTTAAGGAAACCTAGGAAGGCATTCCCCTGCCAAGTGCTTGTTAACTTTTACAGATGAGCAATATAAAGCATCCTGATTAGAAATATTTCAAAGTGGCATAGGTAGCTAGTTCAGTCTGCAGAGCATGAGACTGCTAATCTTAGGGTTGTGGGTTTGTGCCCCATATTGGTTGATGGTGTTTTTTTTTAGGATGCTTAGTGGCAGAGTGGACAGTATCTCCGCCTGTCATGCAGAAGATCTGGGTTTTGATTGGCCAATGAAGAGAGTTATGTCTTTTTGTAAAACATGTACATTACTCTGTACTTCGCTGCTGTAAGATATTTTTTGGGCCACCAAAATCTAATCAGTTCATCCTTGAGTCCAAGTAAATGTACTGCATTCAGATAGCATTTTTCCAACCTTAGCAACCACTCAAGGTGCTTCAACCACATTCACATTCATAAACTGGTGGCTGACACTGCCATACAAGGCGTCACCTGCTCATCAGATAAACATTCACACAGCTATTTGGTGTTTAGTATCTAGCCCAAGGACACTTCGACATGTAGACTGCAAAAGCTAGGGTAAGAAACCACTAACCTTCCGACTGGTATACAACTGCTCTACCCTGAGCCACAGCTACCCAAGTGAACGTTTGTGCCAAATTTGCAGAAATTCCTTCAAGGCATTCCTGAGATATTGCACACACAAGAGCAACATTGACCCAAGGTTGCAGTGACCTTTACTTCTGAATTTTGACCACCAAAATCTAATTCGTCAATCCTTGCGTTCTAGTGGAGGTTTGTGGCAAATTTGAGGAAATTTCCTCAGGGTCTCCTGGAGATATCACAGTCACAAGAATGTGACAGACAGACACATGGACGAATGCACAAACACACACACACAAAGACGAAAGGATGGACACATGCACAACCTGAAAACATAATGCCTCAGGCAATGGCTGTCATCAGCGCAGAGTCGCACAAGCAAGGTTTTTTTGTGTGTGTATCATAAAGGGACTGCAGCTAGCATTTTGTTGAGCAACCATGCGTTGCAGAATGACAATACATGAACCTCATAACCTTGTAACCTTGAAAGGAGCATGATAGTCTCATGTTCTTTCTCTGGAAAGCAGAAGAGACTGATCCAAGTCAACAATAACAATGAGCCACCGGAATGTTGAAATGCAGAAAGTACTTTCATTTCTTGGTCTCCAAGATGAGGGATTGATTAAATGTTCGGGAAAATGGGTTAGGTTTCATTATACCCTTGATTGCATTTTTGAGGTATTGTTGCTAGGCAACATAACATTATTGGATATTCGGATTAGAAATCTTTGAGCCTCTGGTGATATTCTTGAATGAGCTCAATAAAGTTAATGGCTCTCATCTCCTCTTCTCTTTGCTTAATTTGAAAACCACCTATTTGCAACACTCTTTTGAATCCCCGACATACAGCTACATTCCTCAAGTTGTTATCCATGCACAACTATCCCTGTTTTCCTCACTCAGAACTGTAAAAGTTGTTTCCAGGACATTATCCCGATTCCTTCCCTTTAGTACCACACTGCCATGTCCTTTCACCTCAGCTATTGTTTCTTATTGACCTACTGCTGACTTGGCTGCTGCAGCTTATTGAACTGTACTCAGTGCTGTGCCCCCAGAGGATGGACTGTACACTTAAGAGTTTAATGAGATGGCTTTAGCCAGAAGTCCTCTCTCTGACAGACCCAGGCATCGGAACAATGAATTGGTCATAATCATGGGCTTTGCGTAATCTGCTCTTAATAATTGCATTAACCTTAGGGTTGCATCATTTTGTAGATATTAAAATATATTTTTCAGGAGTGTGGTGTCACTGGTTGTTTTCTGTATTATATGTATGTGCTTTTGGCTTTTTGAATGATGTACAAGTTAAATGATGTATATTTTTACCATTTTGTACCTTTAAATTATCCAGTGGGGTTTGAAAGAGTTTCCTCATGTGGCCCAGATGATATAAAATTCAGAAAACTATGCATCCTTAAAAACTTTGACACTTTCATCATTAACAGATTATTGGACAAATTAAAAAATGACCTGATAGTAGTACTGCAGTAGATGAAATCTGAGGGATTCAAATTTTTCCTTAGCGAAACATGAATGGATTGCCATTAAATTTTGTACCAAACATTCAATGGTTGTTGAGATATTTCAGTTTGGACCACAATGACACACTGACCAACCTACAACTGCCCTCCCTAAAATCTTTAAATATCTTTAGAGGTGGACATCTCACCTCTCAGTGGTGTCCTATATCAGTTTTATACCAGAGATTTTGTCGGTCATTATAGTAAAAATAGACATACAAACTGTATCTGTGGAAAAATAATGCTAATTTCAGAATGAATCAGCCATTTAACTGTGATGTTTACACCAATACAGTAGTTTAATTGAAGGTTATTATCTGTGTAGGTGTGCTGGATAGTAAACAGGAATTAACGGGCATCATCGTGAGTATTCTGTGTCTGTAAATTGTTGTTTGCCCTGCTCAGGGACTAAACAGAGGGAGTGATGGGCCTATAATGAACTTGCCTCAGAGGCGCTGGGACCTATATCCACTCATCACCACTAATGTTTGCAACCACAGAGATGATTCTGCGATGAAATAACAAAAATAAAATCACCAATAAAATAATTCAGATTGGTAGGTTCCCTGACTGCCTGAAGTCAGTGGTGTTCATGGTTATTATTATTATGACATATAGAGTTAATATAAAGGAAACAAAGAGAAGCACAAAGAGGCTTTGTGTGGCAGTGTGTGTATCCCGAGGAATTCATACTGGACAAACCTGCAGGACATGATTTGTAAACTTTAATAGGCAGTGCAGGGATTAGTGTGGTCTCTATGTAGCAAAATAAGACTGTGCAGATAGTGTATGTCAATTATGTGTGAATTCAGAGATATTCATACCTCTTGTTGTTCTGAGTGCACTCTACTGGCCTCCATGCACAAACACACATTAGGGCTGGTAAGGGGAATGGTTGTTTTTCCTTTCATTTTATTTGTCTCAATAGCAAAATCACCTTGCACTGGTATTTTATAAGTCAGCTAAACATATAAATTAATTTCTGTTGGGGCGTTGGTGGCTTAGTGGAAGAGCAGGCGCCCCATGTACAAGGCTGTTGCCGCAGCGGCCCGGGTTAGACTCCGGCCTGTGGCCCATTGCTGCATGTCACTCCCTCTCTCTTTCTCTCTCTCTCTCTCTCTCTCTCTCTCCCCCTTCACACTCATCTGTCCTATAAATTAAAGGCTTAAAAATGGCAAAAAAAAAAATCATTCATTAATTTCTATTAATGTCAATTATGCGAATTAATCTTGTTGTCTTTTAGCACTATTCATTAATCCGTCACTGAAAAACACTTCAAGGATTCATTAAGTGAAATCATTCAAATACGTCAACTTACTATATAATGATGAAAACTGTCTGTGGGTGTGTCTGTGTGTCTGTTCCACGTTTCTCTCCTAACCCTAACACTAACCCTTCTCCTCACTGACTTGGTCAATCCCTGTGAAATTTGGCACAGTGGTAGAGGGTCATGGGAGGATGCGAATGAAGCAACATTACATCAGTTGGCCAAAGGGGGGCGCTATAGTAACCGTTTGAAATTGCAAACTTTGAATGGGCACATCTCATGCCCTGTATGTCGTAGAGACATGAAACTTTGCACAGAGATGCCTCTCCTCATGAGGAACAAATCTGATACAAGAACCCAAGACTTCCGTTTATATAGATTTTCCAACATTTTGAATTTTTTGAAAAATACTGAAAATCTATCTCTTCCTAGGAAGTTTGACCGATCTGCATGAAACTCTGTGAACATAATCTAGGGACCAATATCTAAAGTTCCCTCTTGGCAAAAGTTGGAAAACTTACTAAAACTGAGCTTCTATAAGGCAATGAATATTGCGGAGGGCGTGGCTCATCACATAAAGGTGTATAACATCTCAAGGGTTTCACCGATCACCACGCAACTTTGTAGGCATATGACCACACATAATCTGAGGGGACCCCTCCATTATTGACCCCATCAAACAAAATGGGGGCGCTAGAGAGCTAATTTCTTATCTAGGCCTAACCGCCATATCGATTTTTACTAAACTTGGTAGATATGTAGGACGCCTCAAGGTGACTGGAGAAATTTAACTCTAATTTTGGGTTAGGGTTCTTCTTCTAATTTTTGTTATGACTAAGTCATGGTATGGTATGCTGTACATAATCACAGAAACTGTCAGTGTGTCATTCTGTCTGTCACTCACGTTTTTCTACTCACTGACGTGGTCAATCTATGTGAAAGTGCACATAGGCATTGAGGATTGGCACAGGTAGAAGGTGACAAAGCTACTAATGGGTATGGACTAGTTGGTTATGATTCTTGTTTTTGATCTAGCTGGGCGTCCTACTTAAGATAAGTCTGCATGGCCTCATTTTCCATTATAGACCTTCATTATTCTAATCAACGTTTTCCTTCTCTGAACATTTGTCGTTTTGGAGGTTCCTCGACAACTCAGTGTTTCACATTCAAACCTTCTCCAAGCTCTGGAGAGATGTTTCAGAGATCCTTGTGGAGTTCAATAGAAGGGTTTCTGTAGATCAACTGGCTTCTGGGCATCACATTTGCTGTGGTCCTTTGTTATCAGCATAGCCCTTTTATAGGCCTCCTCCCTGGAGCCTGATCTTGGAGCGCCTCATCCATCATGGCCCAGAAATTATGTTGATAACATCTTTCAAGTTTTTGGTTTCTCCCATTATTTATACCCTTAAATCTGTCTCCCACAGAGCTAGTTGGAGCAGTAGTGTAGCATCTGCCATTCTGCAGCCCAACTGGATGATCACCATTATTGTGCAGATTGCTGCTTGTTGCTTCCATTTATAATTGAAGTTGTCTTGTGTATCTTGATGAGCCACTGGGAAAGCTGACAGAAGAATTGTCAATACATTTGAATCACTTCCAGGCTTAATGTCTGTGCCTAAGAATGCCTAAAAGATGTAACCAGTCATTGCACATGTAACGCAGTGTGTGTAGAACTCTGCTGCCAGGTTATCAATAAAGACTGGACACACATCTGCAGGATTATATTACGAGTGTGCCTGTTTCATCCTTTCTCCATCGGCAACCGGTAGTTTTAAATTGATTGTAGTGATCGCATTGAGCTCCTGGCCACATATTTTAACCCCTAGGTTGCAGTCTGCTAAATGTAAAACTGTTTCCTTTCGAAATCTTTTGGCTGGTTTAATGTATTGTGCGAAAAGTGAAAAATTGTGGGCCTTTGCTTTTAGAAAAAGTTCTGAAAACAAGTGGAATTAGTTCACATTTGTTAATAGTTTTGAGATAGAGATATTAAAACTAGACGTCAGACAAATGGCTAAGACTTGCTAAGATGGACATGCAGCATTCTATTATTTGAAAGTATTAATGAGGCTTTGTGTGTGTTGTGTTTGATTGGAATTCAACATTCCTTGAACAGCAATCTGCAGAACCGGGCATGTGTCCCAGGGAAAAGCATTTTCACTCACTCCTAATGATAATGGAAGCAAAATGAGAGAGACCGGGTTGTGACAGAGAGAGAGAGCACTGAAAAAGTCATGCTAAATTAGCTGTGAGCAGTTTTAATGTGCAGTGCAACCAACTTAAGGGGGCGCACGTGAGCTCTCTCTACCACACTCCCTGCCACTAGGAGGCTACAGCTGAAATCAGTTCTCACTGTTGCTGTTAGTGAGGGGGTTGTACATCAAAAACAGTAAAAGCTGCTGTTTTGGCAGGTGCCTTTTGGCACCAATGTATTTTAGCCTGACTTTGCAGGGAGGAGAGTGGGCGGCAGTTCACGGGATGCAGCTGTAGGACCAGAGTGACTCCCTGCCAGACCAGCAAACTTTCTGTTTCTGCTGTTGCACAGGTTAGATCCAACACTGCCGTTATTACCCAGCCCGCTGTGAAAGTTGGAATTCAGATTTTATCTATTTGTGAGGGCCGCCCAAGTAGAGCCTTTGTGCCAGGATTGATCCCGGCCCAATTTGACCCCTGGACACACATACACTCAGAGGTTAATTAATAAATCCTTATTCCTGCTTAAAAACACTCTTGGCAGCAAATGGGATGGTGTGACTGCATGTGTGAGTGTGAGTGCATGTTACAATACCACTTACCAAATTAAACATGCAGAACTGGCAGGAACATTTAAGTTTCATAGTCAGTGCTGTTGGCTCTCTCTCGACTTCATTTTCTACCTGTTCTGAGGTTCAATATAATAAGCCTTTCCACAGCATAGCTGCATAATCAGCCATCCTAGAGTGTGTTGTTGATTCACACAACGCCTCATCAAAGGGAGATTTAGTCCAAATCAATAAAGGCAGCCATCTGTTTGTCTGTTCACTTTGGGGTTTTAAGCTTGATTTACTTCAGAGGCCTCTGCCAAGGCTTCTATCAGAAAAATCCATTCGCATTGATGGACAATGAAAATCTGACTCTGATCTCTGTGCTGATGTGCGTCCTGGTGGTGCAACATTCTCTGTTGCCAACCAAGTGGCTTCAAAGCTTAAATTTGTTGCTTTTATCGTGTATTTTCTTTGCAACAATTTGTTGATAACATTTGTGAAAATGTGTCTTATGTGTGATTGAAATGAGATGCTCTGCAATGTTGTTCTAAAGCCTTAACTTCCAGCAGCCAAACTCGAAACCTAAGCCCCATCCCTTTTGCTCTGTGCCCCAACAGTTGAGCAAGTGTGGTACCCAGCAGAACTTAAGTCAACTTTCCCCTTTCCTGTTATATAGATATCCTGTGTGTTAGGCTCGTCTATGTCGAAAAGAAAACCAAAATGAAGATGTTTCAGCAATGTTTCCTGGGGACTGTCACAATCTTGATGGACTTATTATGGTGTATATAGTCACAGTTAAGTTAGCTAATGTTAGAAAAATAACAAAATAAACTAATTAGCTAGTTAATGTATAACTACGTCAGGAGGAGTTAGCCTAATTTCAGGTCAACAACGTCAGCAGGAACGCTTCCTTCTTATATCTGTGGTGACTTTAAAGTGATTTAGAAAAGGACATAGCTTAGTTGCTGAAGATCCCCAATTATTACATTCAATCAAAGTTTAAGCAGAGATGAAGTTTTTGTTATTTTTAGGAACCTTCTTTTTTTTTTTTTTTTTTTACAATGTTGTGTCTGTATTATTCATTTTTAGTGATTTTTTTAATTTATTTTATTTTTGACAGTCACACATATTTAATATTCACATTTTTTGACAAATTCAGTGTTTTCTTCTCCCTGACGCTTGGTGATTGGTCCTCTAGCATTGGTTGATTTAACTGCTACTGGTTGAGACTGTTTGGTGAAGGCTCTGTGAGTATATCTTGTGTTCAGGTCTTGACCATGCCTTTACTGTGTGAGACGATTAAATCTTGAATAATAATCTTAACTTTAGAAATATCCATTTCAGTTTCCTCACAGAATAAATGAAATGCTGAAATATTGTATACTACTGTATATTTTTAACAAAAGTTTTCTTAAACCCCTTATAATCAAGAAGGCCTTGTGACAACCTGTGAATATTTTTGATTTGAAATTTGAAAGATCTAGGATAGTGAAGGAATGGCCCACCTTACTCTGCCTTATTCTGGCTCGAATTGGATACCCTGACATTTTTAACTTAACCATTTCCACTCCTCTTGCCTAAACCTAACTAATCCAGCCCACAAAGACAACGACTACTGGCCAGTCAAAGAAGAGAAGGGCAGGTCATTCCTTTGCTATCTTCGGATTTGCAAATTTGCAATGAGGACACATACCAGGCAGTGCAAGAGCAATGTTGACTGATAGTCCTGTCATCCTCCGAGTTCACACTGTTTTGCCTTGCTCATAAAAGTTAGCATTGTGATGATATCCTTCCATTGCACACCTTAGTCCTTGCTGTTGGGTTCTTAGAAGCTATATTGCCTGACTGCCAGAAACTGGATCTTGTTAAAGAAACACTGCAGCATTGTCTGAGAGGATCCACCATGTTTAGAAAATCGTGTTTATTTTTGTCAAGTATATTTGACTTAGCAACAGTAACAAAGGGTGGCAGGACTTGACATCAGTCAACTGACCATTTGCTTAGCCCGCTCCCCTTAGTTGCTATTGCTGCGTCAAGCCTTTAAGGGATAGTGCACCCAAAAATAAAAATTCAGCCATTATCTACTCACCCATATGAGGAGGCTCATTTGAAGTTTTAGAGTCCTCACAACACTTGTGGAGATCCAAAGGGAGAGGGGGTAGCAACACAACTCCACCTAATGGAGGCTTATGGCTTACGTGTGTGTGCTTGCGCGCGAGACCAGCAAAAGCATGTGAACACACATGAACGCGGTGCCCATGTCTCACGGTCTTGCGCAAACACGCACACGTGAGTGTGGTGCACAGAGAGCCAGTCAGAGCTACAGGCTACAATGAGGCTAAAAACAGAGTTTAAATGACATTTTTCCAAACAACTTTTTATGTCAGGGCTTCAGGACACTTGGATCACTACGGACGAGCAGTATGGAGATATTCTGTTCTGTTTTTGGACGTTTGAATCTGGGGCGCCTTAAGCCTCCATTAAGTGGAGTTGTGTTGCTACCCACTCTCCCCTTGGATCTCCACAAGTGTTGTGAGGACTCTAAAACTTCCCCTGAGCCTCCCTCGGCATATGGGTGAGTAGATAATGGCTGAATTTTCATTTTTGGGTGGACTATCCCTTTAATTTCTTGCATAGCACATAGGCAGGTTACCAGGCATATTTGGCATATATTATGGCATATTTGCCAGTCTATTCTTAGCTTTGTTATCAGCTGTAGCAAGCTACATTATCCTAACTTTAGCGCTATGAGTTGGAAAAATCGTCTCCAGCTCTTGAATGTTTTCAGCTGATTTGTTCTAAAATGAGAACTGTGAACAAGGGAACAAGGGTAAAAGATTGAGGCTACAGTTGCAGTTGTCCCAGGCAAAAGGCAACATCCTAACCAGCTAATGGTCCTCGTAGAAGACGTGAAAGGAGCAGCATCGTCGTTGCAGTGTAGAGTTAGTAGGTCCTAGTTTTATCAGTGTATCCAGGAAAAATGTTAAGCCGGGCTGTTATTTCATTCTAACTGCAAGACAGCAATTGGTTTTTACCTTTAATGTTAATACTTGAAAACGGTATGTTTTAACTTTAATGTTACAAGAGAAAAGGCTTTAAAGATGAGGACAACAGATCTAAAACACAGTATGTCATACTTACTACAGCCCCATGCGCTCAGCTTCAACAGGGGAACAGTGTAGCTCACAGGCAATTTAAAATAAGTCTTTCAACCATGACAAATACATATTTGTTCAGTGTACCTGCATGTATGTACAATACAAACAAAAGTTGTTCAATTATGGTTAAGGTGGACACATACTGTATGCATTTTTTATCAAAACTTCCAAATAATAGCTCAGCAAGTGATTTTACTGCCTCATTAACCGCTTAGAGTCTGATGTAAACCACCTCTAACACCTAAGTATAACACGCTTTATACTTGCACCAGTTATTCCTTCATGCATATTCACATTAACACAAGCAACCCCACCACAGACAATTACACTAATCAAAACCTCTCTAACCTTTTTTTAATTATAATTGTTGACTTCCTTTAGCTTATTGATTTTTGGAGCTTCTGAATCCAATTAACTGCCACCAGCTGTACAGGGTTTAGGCCTTGGTGCCTTGATTGCACCCTGCAAGGGGACTTGAAAAGCGGAGACACCCTGTGGCTTTAGAAAAGGCTCTTGCAAAGGTAACTGAACTAAGCCTCGGGCTGTTTTACTCATTCTAAAAGTCAAACTTATCAAAGAAGGAGCAACAGTGTTTTCAATATTTATATATTAATATATATATTTATTTTTTGACTCAAATATTTAGGTGATTTGAATGGAAAGTAGTCAGTCTTGAACAGGAACAAGGTTTATACTGTATGGGAATAAATTACTGATATGTGCCATATTTTCATTTAGATACAGAAAAGCCAAATTTGGGGTGTGAAATGTTTCTATTTTTCATGAAACAAATGCATCAGCTGTTTGGCACATCAAAGCCAGAGCATGGTGAAGGAAGCTGCATGCTCTCTATCTGTGCCAGCTGAGAACACCAACCCTGCACTGTGTTGGGACACACACTGTATATCATCTCTCCGCTGCTTTCACCTCTCTCCAGCTGGTGCCCAGTGTGGAGCTGCAGAGGGCTGGCTGTGTTCTATCCGCCTCATTTCACAAATCTTACCACTGACTGTGCTCTAATAACACAGTGCTTTGCAAACATATTCAGAGTCCTTCAAAATGAAACAAACACTGTCGAGAACGAATGTGGTGTATAGAATAATTGTAGACTACACTCCCTGCCCGGCATAAAACAGTAGACGGACACAAACAGGGACTAATTGGTGAACATAGTAGAGCATTTCGCATATCAGAGAGCCAGTTATCTCTTTCTGAAGTTGGTGGAAACCAAAACAAAGCTTCAAAGAGAGTGAATATTGGGAGTTATATTTATCAGGTGGACAGACACACAACTCCTAATGCATGTTAAGGTTGCCTACAAAAGTCACTGTCACTGTTTCAATGCAACACTGTGTAATTTACATACAGTTGTCACACACCGATGTCACCATTGCGGAAAAAAATGTACTTATTCCAAACCTTTTTTTTTAACGTAACCAAGTAGTTTTGTTGCTCAAACCTAATCGCAACCATTCCCAACGTTAACCATGTGTTACAGTGTGTTTATGCTGTGTGTCACTTAGATATGCTAAAGGGTGCCCTGTGCATCCCTATCAGATGCTGAGGGGTGTGACGAAATGTCTGTATTTGATGACATGGGAATGACAAGGGATTGATGATCTATAGGTATATGAACCTGATTCAGACCCTCAACTGGCACCTCACACTTCAAAGACTGTAATCTTTCATCACATTTAAAAGCTGGCGAAACAGTGAGGAGTAGTAGGAGCTATTTTCATGGTGTGTGGAGAAGAAGAGCAACAGTAGTATTTAAAACAACTTCACCAGAGCGTTTCAAGTTTCAAGCTGTTTTCAAGATTGAGCTTTGATGTTTGGAAACAGTGAGGAGAGCCAACTAACAGATCTATTAACTACACATTTGCATTTTCAGGTGTAGGACAGGCCTCTCTGTAGAAAACGGAGAGGGTACATCAACAGTGAATCACAGAGCAGCGCTGTTGCTTCACTGCTGTCTGTGGGCCGACAGGTTTAGTCATGTTGGCTACACCCTGATCAGTGATGTCACAGCAGGTCTTTTGCCTAACAGCTGATGGAAGCTGTGCCATAACAACAACAACGTGGCTAGAGGTGCAATATGAATAAAAACATCAATGAAACAGACCTAAAATAGATTCTGAGCACCCCACGTGCATGTTCACAGCCACCTGCTTTGCTGGGGAAGCTAGTGATAGTTGTTACCTTGACTACCTTGGCATGTCTGTGGCATATCTTTACATTGGCTGTGTAGCATAAATGATGAGCAGCTGTGATGATACTATTATTGGCTTCAGAAAATATTTAGACCCCTTCACTTATGGCACATTGTCTTGTGTTATAGAGTTGCGTTTCAAGTTGCGTTTCAAGTTGAAATTGATTAATTTTTTACAAATTATTTAGCAAATCAAAATCAAATAAAATAGACTGGATTTACATTGTTTTTTCTCATTAACTGATATGCCAAAAAAAACCCACACATTAAAAATGGGTTTTTGCTTTGTCATGATGGGTGTTTGTGTGTAGAATAAATTGCCAAAAAGTAAATGTAATCAAAAAGTGAAGGCACCAGAAGGCCACTGCAATGTGTGTATCACACTAGGTACAGTAATATTTGCCAGTTTAGCACTATGTGTGTGTTTGTGTGTGTGAGTTTAAGGGCCCTATCTTACACCTGGCACTATTTCTAGTTTTAGGCTGGCACAGTTGTCATATTAATGGCCAGCACTCATCAGCACCCATCTGTGTGTGACGTTGACCAAAAGTCAATATCAGGACAGCATCTTATGCTAACGTCAATGTGATGTTGAATAAGACGACAGATGATGTTGATGTTCTGCTGGTTTTAAATTGTGTTGTTAAGTAACAAAAATCCAACATTTTTCAAAACTCTCATGCCAGTGTCATCTTGATACGGAATAATGATATTTAGTTGTAAGGAATGCAGAAAAAAACCCAGCATCTGCAAAACATTAGAATGTTTACATCCACACAATGTCAAATTTTAACGTTGTTAGACATTTAAAATATTGTCAACCTAATTTTCATTCCAACCAAAACTTAACATCTCCCTGATGAAAGAGTCAGATGTTTTTCTAGTGTCATATTAATGTCCAGCGCTATCTGGGGTGTTGCTCTTTTGAGACAGTAAAAAGCGATTGTGACATTGACCAACAGAAACCTGGCCTAAAGTCAGAATGGCGTTGTATTTTCCTGCTTTTTAAAGTTTGCATTATTTAGATAGTAAGATGCTGCTACACAGGTGGGTTCACAGGGTGCATACACTCTGCTTGTTACACACACAGGGGGGCAAGGATGGGTTGTGGGTGGGTTAAATAATACATCATTAATGAGGAAAATATTAATTAATCTCTCTAAAATGTGAACAAAGCAGAGAGCAGTGCAGAGCTGCTGTCTGACTCCCCATTAAGAGAGACACTGTTTGCCGACGCACCTGGCTTTTAAAGGAAAAAGATGTCACGATGGTTGGATTTATATTATGCCCAAAACATGCTTATGATTAATTAAGGGATGAAATACAACCCCTTTACCTGTCTTGCACCTTACTTTGTGCCCAGATTATGGGGCAGAGAGTGGGGCTGGATACGCCCTAAATGCACATTGCACTTGCGCCATGCAATATAGATCATTTAAATAGGTCCCTAAGTGTTACAGTGGAGATAAAGTCCCAGTTTCAGCACAGGAATGCGTCCATAAATTAGTCCAGTTGCTGAGAAAACAAATCTCAGAGATAGTTTAGAGAGAATACACAGTTTTAGAAAAATACTGCTTCTGTCTTCTGATCTGGGCCCTCTGTAGTTTCATAATAAAGACTGGAAAATGATTTTCCTTTGAACTCAAGGACTGGACTCTAATTGCATCCATAAATGAGCTCATACACATATCTCACATTCCGCCTAAGCACTCTTCGATGTCCCATTAAGAGATGCTCTCAGCCCTTTTAGCAACAAATAACAAAGGAAAACACTTTAAAATTAATGCAATGCAATATAAAAATGACATCTAACAGCTGTTAAAACATAGAGCATATTTTTGATAATATGACACCATGCCCTGAGGGAATATCCTATGTTGGATAATGCTCAGTGTATCACTGATATTGTCAGTGTTTCATGGAGTCTGTAGAATATTGTACCAAACAACCAAACAAGGACACTCAGTCTGGTGGCTTAAAAAAACTTGAGACGTGCTTTCTCTCTGTTGAGTCTGATTCAGAACGACTGGCTACAAAGAAAAAGAGAACTGAATAAGAAAGCGGTGGTGTTGTAAGACACCGAGAGCACAGTCATCTCTTTCTCTGTAACTCTTTCTGTTCAGGACGGAGAATGGGGATGTCATCCTCCTACACAGCTAGCTACCTAGAAAAAAATAGTTACAGAAAATGGCAACAAGTACGGATGAGATCGATGCAGCTGTACAAGTTGGTGCCAGACAGCTTAAGAAAATATTAACTCTTACATATTTTGGATGGGTGTGAAAAACTTCTTTTAATGACCACTACCTCAGCAGTCAAGAAAACTAAAAATGAAGTTGGCAGAACGTCAACACAATGTATGGCTAAATGAGTAGAATGACATGAATTGGCTTTGGAGTGCCTTTCAGTCCTTTGTTACCACATTTATGTTAAAACATGCAGTCAAGAAAAACAATTCAACCATGCCATATACATATTCCATGGATAAGACTGTGTACTAAAGTAAGTTGTAGAATGAGGGAAGAGCAATAGGAAAGCAGACAGGGTGAAACAGTGATAGCACAATGCATTTAGAGGTTCCCACATGAAGGGCATTGTCTCAGGCTTTAATGGTTTGAATTTAATCATATGCTATGTATATTATGAATAGCTAAAATGACTCACAGCTATATGCCTTCGTAAACCAGTCGAATTGCGGTTATAGTTCACATTCAGGTCTCTCCAGAATTATATGTAGCCATGACAATACTTTAAATATGGATGATGCTACAAAAAAGCTACATATTCTGAAATGTGGATGCATCAAACACATCTTCCACCCGGCAGCACAGAAGATCTATTCAGTCGGCCAAAACATCCAAGATTAGTGTCACCAATTCAGAATCTGACTAAATGTCTCCCCTTTTGTTCCTGAGTTATGCAATTGAATAATGGCCAGAAAAGTATTTCCGCACCACATTATGATGTCACAGGGAAGCTGACCTTTGACATTTTTGTACAACATGTTATTACTTCATCATTTTTATTCTACTAGAGATTTGTGTGAATTTTTGTCATCGTTATTGTCGTCGTCATGTATGAATTATGGCCTAAAACTAGAGATTTTCGCCTGTGAAGCAGGTCTGAGGATATGCCCCGCATGAGAAAATCCTTATGTATACATGGCGAAAAAGACGAATGATAGCAAACTAGCTAACAAACAGCTAAGACACACACAACACAGCAGAAAGTAGGACTAACTTTCATTCAGTTAAAATTATTTGACTCGTGAGTGGTGGCACTGGAGCCCTAGCGGTAGCGTACATCCTGATGGGAAGACACGATCATTATTTTGCCCAACCTGAAACTTAAAATTGTTGGTTGGGCTTTCTTTTTCCCTTGGACCCCCTTCATGCCACCATGGATGCTTCATACTGTAACTGTAAGTAGAAAAATGTGTCCATTGATTAAGTGTTTTTTTTCTTATTACCAGCAAAAAACTTACTCTATGGACAATTTTTTCTACTTATTCCAAGTAAAAATTTGCTTGAAACAAGTGAAAATTGTCTAAAAACAAGTTATTTTTTCAGTGATGAGTCTTATTTTAAGTGTAATGAGATTTGTTTTGACTAGAAATGAGTCACTATTTTTTACTGCCAAATTGAGAAAATCTACCATATTGTCGTATTATTAATAATTCTGATATTAAATTTGGGGGGTTGTGGTAGCTGGTTTGGATTATTGAGTGGGTTACAACCCCCCATAAATTACGCCTATGCTGTGACCTCACGAAACATGGTTTTTGGCTGTAATTTAAGAATTCATACGCTAATTATGAGAATATTTCACGCAAATGTTTAATAGGATAAAATAATGAAGTGATGACATTTTATATCCCAAAGGTCAACCTAACTGTGACATCATAATTATCTATAAAACACTTTTCTATTCAGTGCAATAACTCAGGAACAGAAGGGGAGACATTTGGCCAGACACTGAATTGGTGATGCTAATCTTGGGTGTCCACCTTGAAACTGTGCTCTGTATAAATCTTCTGAGCTGCTGGTTTAAAGATGTGTATAAAGCATCCACATTTTAGAATTGGTAGCCACTTAGCAGCAACACTTATAGTATTGTCTACTGTCGTGGCGACAAATTTGTGTGCTGTCCTGTTCCTCTAATGGTCCACTACAAGATCACTGGTTTTGCTGATATTACGCTTCAGATTATCGTCACTGCACCATGTGAAGACGCTCTCGTTCTGTACTCCTTTGTTAAACCCCCCCCCCCTCAAAGTTAAGACAGCATGTTTCTCACTGGAAATGGTTCCTTGAAAGTCTTCATTAGACATATTAAATGAGTCTAGACCACCAGATATGGTGGCACCATTAGCATGCCGTAGATTATCTAATGGCACGCTAGCAATAAATATGCAAGAGAGCCTCTTGAAATGTATAAGCAGGATTTCCTACACCCATTTATTTGTGGCAACCTGTGATGATATCATCTGCCGCCATGTACTGATTTTCTACTTTCAGAGCTTGACCATTCATGAGGAGCGCTGTTGGAATATGTAAAGCCTACCATTTGGTCATTCATAGTACATGTACTCTGGTCACAAACAGAGCAGCAGAAAGTGAAACTTTACCGTTAATTGTTTTGGAGTTCGGTTTCACTGATACACAGCTGCTCCTCTCATCCATCTATTTGATCTGATCTGTCTGAATCTCTGATTGGATCGACTGATTGGTTATCCACCCTGTGACTCAAACTCTACTGGCTGCTGCGTACTAAATCCAGTGCCTAAAACACCAGAAGGTCATGACACAGGACGTGACCACAAGTTTTGTGAAGTGAGGTATTGGCATAATATTGATATGACACACTGATTAACAGGAAAATTTAAAAATGACACTCCATCAAAAAGGTTGCTGACCGCTGGTGTAGATAGAAATGGATGTAAACTGCAAGTTGACTGGTTAGCAGAGACATACAACCACACGGCGGTAATTCTAATTCCTTCTCATTAAGCATTCTGAATAAACACAGTCTGTCCTCCCTGGGGAGCCAGTTTTGTCTGTGCCAGCGTTTTTTACAGGCAAATCTGTGTTCGCTGTTCACTGAGTCCCCCCCCCCCCCCACCCCTCTCTCTCTCTCTTCCATCTCTAGATGTATCGGTAAGCCTGTTGTCCCTGCTGGTGACCACCTGTGGTTTGGCTCTCTTCAGCGTCTCCCTCTTTGTCTCATGGAAGTTGTGCTGGGTGCCACTGAGTGGCCGCTTCCTCCCAGATGTCCTCAAGGGGGCCCACTTCTTGGGAGGAGACCAACAGCCTGTCCTCACAGAAGTAAGGGGGAAAGGCTTATGTTCAAAAGTTAAAGTACTGGTACTGGGAGCAACATTTGGTTTGCTGGACGCACTGTCAATGCTGTTAGAAATGCTTTCTTTCCAAAGGGTGCCATCCCAGCCATACAGTACACTCTAATTCAACACCTGTTTTCTCCTGATCCCATCTCCATCAGGGTGCTCAAAGTTTTAATGACTGAGTGCCAATTTAGGGAGTCAGCATATCACTGAGGGCTGCAGTAGCTCTCCATCTCTGAACTGCTAACCATGCTCAGCAATTTCATGAACAACCTGCCTGTGCTACATCTTTACTACTAACTGCTCACTGCACCGAATATGCCTGTTTGCAGATAAGGCAGATCACTCATCAGTACCCCAAGGTCTGATGAAGTAAGAGTTAATTTCCTGAAACCTCCTTTTCTCCTCAACCATACAGCATTTTTCCATCTCAATGAGTTGTCCATGAAATAGCTCATTTTAGGTAACAGCACTAGCATTTAAGACCGAATGCAATTAGTTGCAAAGCAACCAGCAACTTTCTATAAGTTGTCATCTCTTACCTGACAGATCCTTGTTAGAAGGGTGCAGTTTGACGCAGTAGCTGAGTAGTGTGTAAAATGAGGTCCACCATTGTCCCTCGGACCACACTTTGGTCAAATAGAAGTAAACTGATATAGAAAGACCGCAGAGGACAGAGCCCGTTAAACTGATAAAACGGTGGAAATGTGGCTGAGTAGCTGATCAAGAGCCCATTAAAGGGAGGCTGTTGTATCTTGTATTGTAATTGTATCTTATTGTTAGAGAAGCAGACACTTCAAGCCACTATTCCACCCTAATTATATAAAAGTAGCACTTGAATTGGGTCTAATACTTGTGTTATCATTAGAAATGTGACCCACTGTGTTACTTTGAGGTTCAGCTTTATTAAACTTCTTCCTCTTTACTTGTAGCTGTAGCATAGTAGCTTCATGGGACATACCTACATATTCCCATTACCACAATGTTAGCCATTTCCAGCACCACTGGTTCAGTCCAGCAGATCACCAGTCCACCCAAAAAAAAGGAGCAATCCTTTGGTAAACTGCTGATTGTTGCCACTTTTTATGTGAACTATTGCATATTTGCATTGCTCTAACTATCACAGAAGCAGCAGGCTTTATTGAAATAAACTTTCTTCTTACAACTCTTCAGGTTCAAGGTTCAGTTTCCCCATCCCAAGGGAACATTTCTACAGGATGTTTTACAATGTAAACACTGATGTCTGCTGTGCAGGTGGACGGAGAGGACAGAGAGTACAGCGAGGATGGCTGTGTGAAGGAGCCCTCAGGACCCCCCTCGGCAGTGGCTGTCCCAGAGACAGGCTTAAAGATAAGCCACACATCGCCTGACATTCCCCTGGAGACCCAGACCAAGGTGGAGAAAAACCAGGTCCACACTCTGGCGAGGGACAGGGTCCAGAGACAGATTACGGAGCCTACGTCGTCTGTACGGTCGGTACACATCAGTCACCCAGAGCTACTGTCCAACATTTGGTGCAAGCAGATTAAACACAGTTGTACACACACAGTCACACAGTTACAGAGATCCAGACCTCTGGGTTCAGAGATACTTCTTTCAGAAAGTTGTTTTTAATTCCTAAAATTAAGAAACCAATACCAGACTGACTGATATTTCCTTGAGTGCACAATAATGCAATTTGCAGATGAACCCTTGAAAAACATCAGGCTAATGGAAACACAGTGGCTTCAGCAGTTGCCTTACAGAAACAAAGATTTAACAAAGAGTATGTTAAACAAAATGGTTTGACTGATCTTATTTGTCCAAATTTTTCAATACGTTACAGGCACAACTCCATCCGTCGTCAGATGAACTTGTCCAATCCTGACTTCAACCCAGCTCAGTTTCAGCGCCAAGAGTCTCTTTCTGGTTTGGGCCGAATCAAACCAGAACTCTACAAGCAGCGCTCGGTGGACGCAGAAGACGGTCGTCGCACTGACAGCTGTGGGCGTCTCCTCTTTGTTCTGAAGTTTGACTTTGACCTGGAGCAGCTGATCGTGAAGATCCACAAGGCCCAGGACCTTCCCGCCAAGGACTTCTCAGGGACCTCCGATCCTTACGTCAAGATCTATCTGCTGCCGGACCGCAAAACCAAGCACCAGACCAAGGTGCACCGCAAGACACTTAACCCAGTGTTCGATGAGGTGTTTCTCTTTCCTGTGGCGTACGCCGAGCTGACGAGCCGTAAGCTGCACTTCAGCGTCTACGACTTTGACAGGTTCTCTCGCCATGACTTGATTGGCCAAGTGGTGGTGGACAACTTCCTGGATCTGGCCGACTTTCCCCGGGAGACAAAATTGTGCCGGGACATACAATATGTAACCTCGGTGAGATACCAACTTTTGTCCTTTTCCTTATATTACATCCATATATGATATTCTCTTCTTCCCCTTTACACCATTGATGCTACATTTCTGAGTAAAGCTTTCCAATTATTACTGTCAGTACCAGAGGTTACATTAGACTTTCTTGCTGTCTGTCCTGTCTGAGAGACAGGATTGTAAAAATTCCGTCCTCACTCTTCTTCGTCCTCACTCTCATCGGTCCCTCTTTGTTTCTGTTTTTTGGGGCTCTGGAGCTTCAGTAATGTTAGTAATCAACAGCGAATGTTCAACGCTTTGGCTGTGGAGGTATTGTCGAACATAACTTAACTAATTTTTTACTATTTAAAATACATAAAACCCTTATTTCACTGTAAAGCTGCTTACAATGTACTGATTCACTAAGGCTGTCTTTGCCCTGCTCTCACTCTGTTCATCATGGGACTGATGTGGGAGTGTGAGGTCTGCACCAGGGACCCACAAACACAGTTGAACCTTGATGGTGTTGGTGCGAGTTTGTTGGGACCATGTTGTATGTTAGTCATTGCTGCTGTTTTAGCTTGTGCTCACTGCAGATGTTAGACTGACCAGCACTGCATTTTCACCTCATTCGTCAATGCCGTAACAATTATTGGGCTTTTAAAAGAAATTTCAGAAACTCAGCTGCTGTGATATTTCGCAAGGTATGTAGTGATAGCCTACCAACCCGATGGCTAAAGCAAAGCGGTTATCCGAAGTAACCTCTTTTGCTAAAGCCAGCTAAGCAACAAGGTCATGTATGTGAGATAAACACCAACTGGACAGGGGTGTGAATTACTTGAAGTTATGGTAGATTGCGTTCAGTGCTCTACTCCATCAAAATGATGGACGCTCTCAGAGTTATTAGCTATTGTAAAAAAAGAATATCAGTCAGTGATAGAAGATATTTGGTTGTCTAGACCTCTGGTCAGCACTATGGTAGGTTAGAGACCAGCAGTATCCATACCAGCCTACTAAAGAAGGGCATTTTCTTTAGTCTGTTCAGAATCAGCTCAAACAATCGAAATGAGCAAAAGAAACTCCATCCTTTACACCAGGGCAGGCGATATATATCAATTGACATGTATCTCATTTCCCCTCCAAGTGGAACTCATCTGTGGTTGCAAGAGGCAGAGACATAGAAATATACTTAGACACAGTTAATGTTTAATGAACGCAGTAGGAAACACTTGGGGGTAGTGACCCAGATCTACACTGACATAAGACTGGGGTAGGTTTGACAGAGATACAGCGACACTGTCTATATTACATTATTCACTTGGATAAATCTACAGCGCTGGTACGTTGAGAAACTCAGTAACAGTTAGATCCTCCTATGAGGGAATTCCTCATGGTTTGAATTGATTGCAATCTGATATGTCTCAATTTGGGATAGAATTTTTTTCATTTTATGGTCAAACAGTGTCAGTGGACAGTATATTGAGCTTTTGAGCATTATAAAGCGTTTATGGAATGAGAATACATAAACAAGCAAGATTCCATTTTAAAAGTGCAGTATAGTTTATGGGTGCTATGTGCAAGATTTTAACCCCAGAACAACACTTTTAGTATCTGTCAAAACAGGACTAGACATAAATACAGGACTTGGAGACAATTCTTTACACTCAGACCCACAATTTCCATTTGAACTTTTTTAGCACTATGCAGTAACAGTCTTTTGTAAAGCCTGCACACACTGAAATAGAATGAAATTAAATGGAAATGTAATTTTAAAAAAGAGACCATCAGCAGTGTACTAGTTTGTATATGCTGGTACACGCTCTGGGCAGGGAGATTTGCCGACCTAAAAATAGCCAGAGATGTGGATTAGAGGTTGAAATCAGTGATAACTTTGCTGATTAGAATCACCTCAGTCTGATTTTAGTTCAAGTTGTCACATTCAACTCAGTACAAAACTGACCTACCGAAGCACTGCACATAAGGTTAAAGGGGAACTACACATATTTTTGAAGTCATAGGGTATAGAGTCTGGAGCTGCTCCATAAACTGGAACTAATTATAGGTAAAATAGTGAGTCATCAGTTGGTAACCTTGTGGAACTTTGAGACTTTTAGTCAAGAGGATAGCAGGTGAACTGGATGTTCAAAATGTGCAAAAGTTAATCAAATATGAAGTTTCCAATAATGATGAATAAACATTTATCAAGGTATAAATGGAGTAATTTCAGTTATAGGACTTTATTCTTTTTCCTGGAAAACTTTCAAGAAATTTAGAAATCACAAAGGATGTTCTAGATGACACTGAGAGCACCCAGGGGAATGTTCTGAGTATATGGGCTCATTTTCTGTTTCAGATCTGAGAACACTACAATACAGTAAAGCCCATTTGAGAATAATAATAAAAAATAAAAAAAATTCTGGGGGTCCTCAAATCAGTCTCTCATCCACTGTCTTTGGAGCAGCTCCAAGCTTTATACCCTATGACATCACAAGTTTTAGACTTGTTTCTGACTTCGAGAGAGATTTAGGTTTTTAATTTAGGTTTTGTTTCCCTTTAATAGCTTAGCTTAATAGATGCCTATTATTATATAAATTGCTGACGATTACGATTCTGTTGTGTTCACTGTCTTATGCTTTAATTTTTTTTCCTCATTATTGTATAAAGAAGTAACATACTGTGCAGAGCTCAGCTGCTAAAAGCCACTGATTCAGTCTTGGACAATGACAATTCAGTACAGTTATTAGAGTTTATAGATTTGTTGATAATGATCTTGGGGAGCAAGGCAGCCAACCATGTTGCAATCTTTCAAGTAATCTACTGTATGCAGGCAACTTTTGTTCCCTGACTTTACCCTGTAAGGCAAATGGGCAATGTGGAGCGACTGCCCAGGGCGCAATCTATGTGAGGGCATGAGCGCCTCCAAATAAAAAAACAAAAAAACAAAACTTGCCAGTTTTCTTGACTACCGCTCATGACCACCGAAATTCTCGCGTGAGCCCGTTAACATCAGACACGCATTTCTCCACGCCGGTCGAGAAGCGCTTCTGCTCCCAGCTATTGTCTCCGTCATATTTGGGGCTGTTTTTCTATCATTTCTCTGTTTGCGTGTGTGTGCCCCAACCCCCACCCCCTATAGCCGGCCTCCTCTCTCTCTCTCTTTCTTGTGTGTGTGTTAGTGGGTGTGAGTGTGTGTGTGTTCATCTCTCTCTCTCTCTGCTATTGTGCTGTTTTGCTATACAGACACTATAAACACTATGTCAGTGCTGTCAAAACAACAAAAGTCCATTCCCTTGCTGCTTTTCTTTTTTTACCACCCAGGACATCATCTGGTAATTTTTTCATCTTGTGAATCTGTGTGTATGTGCGTCATTATGAGCACGTTTACATGCACACTAATAAACCGATCATTATCTGATTTCTAGAGTTACGTGATTATTCAAGTGGTCATGTAAACAGCATAATCAATAAAGCCATTATCTGATTATGAGAAATCAGATAAACACATCTAGCTTTTTCCCCAATAGTCAGATTATTTGGCGCATGTATACCCTTTAATCTGGTTTCTTTCGGGTTTTGCTATTTTATACTCCCACTCCACTACATTTTAGAGGAAAATATTGTACTTTTTACTCCACTACCTTAATCTGACAGCTTTTGTTTCCTTTTAGATAAAGATTTTACATAGAATAATATATTTTTATATTCTCAGTGTTTAAATTGTCACTTGTATTTTATCTTACTTATATATTATGCACTGAATCTACCCATGAGCCGTGTAAAATTGGCTCATGTAAACCAGGTTTTTCTGATTATCACATTATTGAAGTGCATGTAAACGCGTCATATCGGATTATTAACATTACCTGATTATTCCCAGTTGTCTGATTATTGTGAGCATGTAAATGGTCTCAGTGTGGCAAAATGCGGTCCTGGTGATACCTATTGTAAAAAGCCCTACCACAGAAGTGGTTTTGTCTACTTGGCAGCTGCATGTCTGTCTGTCAGCAGATCTTTGCTACTGTGATAATGTCAAAAATGTGCAAGATACACTCGCTAAACTTAACAGGTATGTAGATGAGATCAAAATGAAGGCTGGGTTTGAAAATGGGTGAGGTCAGAGTAAGGGTGCTGGAGGGAGAGGGGTAGAAAGTAGGGAAGGGGCCATTGCCCCACCTACTTAACGCCCCTAGCCAGCATTTGTTATTTGGTTACAAAGTGCTGGATCCCAAGACGGTCTCCATTTTTACCTCTGAGCTTGAGGCTTTGGGGATGACCGGCTTAGTCACTCACTCTTACAACTACAAATATAAAACCAACACATCAAAACCCATTATTTAAGAAATAAAATAAAAAAATGAAAATGCCAATACAACAAGGCCACGAACAACATGAGCTAGTGGGAGAGTAGTCAATGAGTAAGGCATTACATTAGTTGATGACACTTTTACAGGTGTTGCTGACCAATCCCAGTCAGACCACTGTTACTTTAACAGCTGCTCAGATTTTAAACTCTCAATACCAGTTAGGTGATTTTCATTGCTTTCCGATAGCCGTCTACTAAGGCCCGGTTTCCAACAAGCACTTTCGGTACAGTACCTTTGGAACCAATGTAACCCTTCAGACAGGTTACCTAAACCCTTGGTCCACCTAACGTTTCCACCGCAACTTGTACTCTCTCATTTGGGCCGAGCTGTTGTCACTCAATACTCGGTCAAGCACTCACTGTATTTCCTGTCTGCACCTCGTTTATCGTCCACAGAACGAGGCTGCACACCAACAAAATAGAACAGGCATGTAGTTCTTCCAAGGCAAGCTCTGGGGTTTAGTGTTGCCGGAGCCCGCAGGAACAGCACTCCGCCATGCTTTTTTTTTTTTTTCTTTCCTGAAAGTGAGGATTAGAGTACAGTCAGTGCAGTTCACATAATCAATATGCATAAACGCTTGAAGACCCACTCATTACTAAAATTGTATGTCATCCAAGAGAGACAATAAAAACTAAAGGAATGGTCAAAGTTGTCACATAGAAATTTAAGGTGTGCTGATTGATTCACTTTATCAACTCGCACATTCAGTAACATAACAAGTCAACATTCCACCTTAAAAGTCGCCAGCGGTCAGCCCAGTGAATTAAGTCGGACTACAGCTGCTGTAAGAGGCAGCAAAACATCCTTTTACTTTATAGGTATTTACTAATAGTAATATACTAATGTATGTAAAACTCTAAGGTTACCGAGGTTACATAAGCCTCAAAATCAGCCACAACTCGGCCCTGAGCAGAGTGACCGTCCTCTATTGACCAATCAATGGACAGCAGTGCTCACAGCCAGTGGCATCACCAAGCATTTTTTCCGGGGCTTCAGCGTGTTTCAGTGATTCACACCTATTAGGTTCAGGGGTGCCCAGACAGGACAGGCAAACCAGGCATCTCAGAACTCCGATCCAGTTTTTCACTACTAAAATAACTAAAAAGGAAAGGCTGCATTGCTTGTTAAATGTCAACAATGTCTTGTGGTGTTAATCTAGTTTTTTATTTATTAGGGGGCCAAAGCACAAGCGTGTGGAGTCTTGCTGCTTTTTTAATTTCAATGTTCGACATTTTAAAGATTTCTTGTGTTGATTTATTTTCTATTTATTAAGGGGCCAAAGCAGCCAAAGCAAACCAGCTATATTTTTTATTTAATGTTAATGTTCAAGTTTAAAGTTTGTTTATTTAACCCAGTTAACAATAAACGTGTCAGTTTCTCATACCAACTGTTGTGGATCATTCTAACTAAGCCGATTAAGTAGTTGTTCTTGTTAGAGTAATATCGCTTGATCAAACCTTTTCTAACATGACTGACAACAGAATAAGTGAATATGTATAATACGCGCTTGGATCGGATCGGTATCGGTATCGGCCAAAACTCAAGGTTGTAATATCGGTTTCGGATCGGAAGTGAAAAAGCTGGATCGGGACATCCCTAGTACACATACAGCTGTCCGTTTTGTTTTTGTCCTGTATTTCCCACTCCAAACTGACCCCACACACCATCTAAATGTGTAGCAGATTTTCTCTTCTGTGCTTTGGAGGCTCTATCTCCGCAATGGATTGGTCGATTTTTGTGATTGGCACCTTGTTTGATTTATGAGAGCCATGTCCGTCTACCAGGAATGTTTAACGGCAGAATTACAGTTTCATGGCAAAACAACAATGGTAAGAGAAATATTACAACTATTGCTCAGCTAAACGATTTCTGTTGTTGTTGTTGTTGTTTGGCCTCTAGCTCTCTGAAGCTTTGGCGTAGCGTGTTTTGCCGTGTTTTTGGTGTTGTGTGGAAACAGCAGAGTTTCTGCTTTCATTTGAGATGAACGGCGTGTGTTTTGCGTAACGTGGCGTCGAGGTAGAGCCCGAAATATGCCGAGTGGGTTGGCACATTGGTGCTGTATGGAGTTGGATTTGTTGTTGTTTATTTAGTTGTTGTTTGAGCTGTATTTGGGGCTTGTAAAAAGGGTTTATACAACCTTGTAGCCCAGGTTCTGCTGTTTAATTTTCTCGTGATTAGTGCATTGTTTCACTCTGTGTTTGCAAAGTCATTCTGAAAGTCCTCCAATTGGGGGATTTTAGGGTTTTTAACCAACAATTTGAGCAGCCCAATAGAGGAGTTCTCATTCTTTGACAAAGTTCTTTGTCAAAATATGTTAAAATCATGTGTTTAAAAGGGAACTATACAAAATTTTCCCGGGGAAGAAACCCCGGACACACAAGTAAAAAACAACCATATCAGGGCTAAAGCCCTGGATGTTTTCAACTCCTAGCAACACCCCTGCTCACAGCACCACCCTTTAGTACCAGATCTGTGTTCTAGATACCCAAACAATAGGGGGACTAAATATGGGGTTGGTGCAGAACCACTGGTACCATCTTTTTACAGTGAAAATGGAAAAAAAAGAGCGAGAACTTAACTGTGCCGTACTGTACTGCTTGGTGGAAACAGGGCTTAAGACACCTTTACGACATCCAGGCATTGCTCTATTGTGTACAAGGCAAAGTTTAAAACCTTAGTAGTGGTACTTAACTTAGAGTAGGTTCAGCAGAAATACTGGCAAAATGTTTACAAAACATCCAACCTAGTCCTTATTAAATTTGTAGTGTGTGGAGTTGTGCAGTTATGCAAGTGCAGTAATAGAGCCAATGACATTCAAATAGGCTTTTAGCAATAAAAGCACAAGTCTTTGAGTGTATTACTTGAAGTCAATAGAGGGCTTGTTGTTCAGTAATGTGTCTCTGAGGCACTTCTGGAGTGTTTATCTTGTACCTGCAATTTCCTCAGAGCATTTACTGGGCTCCTGCTGATGATCACCAGTCCCTCAGAAGTACTGGAACTCTCTCCACCTTTGGTTTCATGTTTTGTACTACTAATGAAATGTACTGAACACTTTGCTGCCTTCTTGTGTGTTTATTGTTCAGCCTTGGAAAACGTTCATTCCTTTGTGTCTAATCCTTTGATTACAAAATGTTCTCCAGAACACAGTAAGACCTTTTAAAAGAACAAGAAAGTCGAGGCTGACAATACAAGGTTCAGCTAAATTTTGAGGCTGTGAAGTATTTACATAAAGAATGAGGCCAGCATGCTTGGCTGCTAATTTAATCAAGGTTTCATATGCTTTCTCTTTGTTGAACTGCTTGGACAGAGGAATGAAAACAGCTATACATTATATGTTCTTGTGAAAAGAATCCTGGCCTGAATACAGGCTGTACATTTTTCATCTCAGTTATGGTGATGTATTGTTACCGAGGTGATATTATACAGTATGTATGCATCAGGTGTGAACACCAACTGTAGCAGAACATGTGGATTGCTGTTAAACGCAACTACAAGGCATTTTAACCAGTTATAAAACAGTCTCTAGTTAATACATATGCCTCCATATCAGATGGCAGCGGCCAGTCCTAGATTCAGCTTTGCTGCTGTCCAAACCTGCAGTTGGAAGGAAGGCAGAGAGCTCCAAACCCAACAATCAATCTCTCAGTCCATCCATCCATCCATCCATCCATCATTTGTCACATGGAATTATGCAAAGTACAACTCCAGTGAAATGTGATCCCATCAGCTCCTTTAACTTGTGCACTGTAGTTTAGTTATTTTTGCTTCTTCTTACATTGTTGACTGCTGCTACACATCCCAACCCTAAGCCATGTTCTGCTTCTCCAGAACCGGAGGCCATACAGTTGACTACTGACTGTGCAATGGCTAGCAGGATGGTAGTTTAGCTGGTGCAGAGCTTCTCCATGTTTTCTTCAGTGCTTACTGGTGTTTACATTTTAAGACCTGGCGAGGTAGCAAAGTTGCAAGAGTGGCGAGTTTACAGACTGGTGAGTTGTTTTTCCCATCTTGATAATTGACTCGCAGTCACATGTGACCATCGTCCAAAGCCAACCACAACAAGCACCACCAACACTTGCAAAATAGACATGAGAGAATAAATTTAGCTGACAGAGAGGCGACTGGAAACATCCACACCTTATGTCATTTAGCAGCTTCTCCTCAGAGGGAAACAGACGTTTGCCTCGCTGCTCAGCCGGTCCCCACCAATGAAGATCCCAGGGGGAACAGTGTCTGTCTGCGGCGCCCTTTTCTACACTGTAGCACAAATGTCACTTAGCTGATGACCCAAGTGTACTTGGGTATGGAACAACATTACTAATGTGAAAGATGAGCAGCTGGGAGTTGGGAAGAGAGGTGGGGGTGGGCATTGTACTCAGGCACAGTTCAACTGAATTGTACCTTATATGAAAATGCCTTAAGTGACTACTTTGCCACTCCAGGTAAACTAAGGCTAGTCCCACTAGTTACTGTTGGAGAGCTGCTGTGCCGCTACTGCACAAACTGTAACCAAGCAGCTCGCATTGGTATTAACATGTCTTGTAAATTACCTTACTGTACATCAGTCACATATCATAACCTTCGAAATATAAATTACTATGAATGGTAAAGCAGTTGGACATTTTTCTGTTTTCCATTCAACATTACCACCCACTTAATCATTACAGCACTAAAATCTGAGATACTGTTTTCAATACATTTACCTATAAACCAATACATGTCTCAGTACTTCAAGATATTTACTATGCGTTATGCATATATATCTTATAATTTGTATGAGTTTATGTCACTTTCCTTTTGCTAAGAAACCCTTGAAAATTGTATCAAAGGACTCAAATTTGGCATATCAGAAAGAGTGTTTTGGGAACCTACCCCTGCTGTCTGGAGTGTGGCCACTGCTCAGCTTGATTTTTTGGGAGACTTTGAACCGTACACTGACAACACAGCTGCTCCTCATCAAGTAATTAAGTTCAAAGACAGGAAATGATCGTTAGCTGGGTCAGCACTAAACCAGCTCTGACCTGTTATTGCATCGCTAACTACAGTAATGCAAAGACCCTTGTGGGATGACGCTCCCAACTCTCAACGCACACACACACACACACACACACACACACACACTAAACTTGTTGGTTCACAAATATTGTTTTAACACCTTCCAGACTCTAACAGCATTCTCAGCTAAATAAGGTCAGTATAAATGGGTTAGAACCTCCTCTGAGGCATCCAACTTGTGAACTATAGCTGTCGTGTCTCCTGTGTCCAAGTCTGAGGAGTCCACTTTCTAAATATAATCCCTTATTAATCATCCATTTATCTAACATAGTCTGCAATCAGCAATGCAAACTACTGGATTTTCCCAATTTGGCATATCATTTGCTCACCTTGAGCAACTTTGGCATATTTTCTCTTCCAAAGCAAGACAATAAACAGTTATCACCACTTCACTCTTGCAATATTAATAAGTAACATACTGTATATTGTAATTTAAGATACACACATTTTGTCAAAATATTGTCCCTACCTTTTGTTCTTTCAGAATGTATCTAAATGATGTGAAAAGGCACATCATTTCCTTTCACTGCATTTAAAGTTATGTTTATTTGTCATTTGGAACAGATAGTTTTGTAATGTAATTGATGAACACATCATGAAGACATTACAAACACACTGTTTAATGTGCAGAAGGTAACAAATATCAAGTTTCATTACAACTTGTTGTGTCTGTAACCTCTGGGTTAGCCATCCATTAAGGAGGGTTATGATAGTTGTGTAACCATCACTCTCTGAGTGGAGAGAACTGCCATTATCTGGTTCCTCTCCCACTCTGGAGGGCCAGGGTCAGCACATCAGTACTCTACTGTAAGAGAAGGAGCTCGCACGCAAGCACCCAAGTATATGCAGTCATGATGCTGGCAGTGTTGGTTAAGCACTTGCTCTTAAAATGAAACCCTCCAATCCTCAATCCTGGAGCCCCAACTCTCCATCTGTCCTCTTCCCCTACAGTCTTCCATCAATACATTTATTTTTACTGTGCACATAAAAATGATAGTTTGAGTGAGAAATTTTCATGATGTGATAATTAGAAAACACTTATACAAAGAGGAAAAGAAGGGAAGGTATGAGGTATGTTTCCATAGTCGGTGTATTACTAAAGCAGATGTTGGCAGATGTTGTTTAACCACCTACAAAAACATCAATCTCAGTTTAAGTGTACGTTATATTTGGCATATTTTCAGTGCTTTACCTTAACATCAGACAGCACTTTCCAACAGGGGACAGAGACCATTACTGTACGTCTCTCTTTAAAACCAGACTCCATTGAGAAAAACAGTGATTTAACATCGCTGATCACAGAAGCTGCTGGTCTGCCACTGCCTTCATCAGTTTTTTGCGTTATTATGTGTAGTTGTTCGTGTTATTGTGTGAATTTCACTTTAAAGGTTTACTTCGGATTCACCAAAGTCACACAAAACAAAAACTAACAAGGCAGCGGTACACCAGCGTCTTCACTGTTCAGCAACCCAGAATAACCGTTTTTGTCAATGGGGTCTGGTGGCTTTGTTGAGAGAAGACTGAGGATGGGAAACTGAAGCTTTTAACTGCCTCCCCCTGTCTGACAGCAGGGTAAAGCAGTGAAAATAATCTCAATATAGAGTGCACTATAACTGATATTGATTTTTTGGGGACTTTTTTTTAGGTGGCTAAAATAAGTGTTGCTGCTGCCCCCATCCACAGTACATTACTTTGCTTCTGTTGTGGCACTCCTGCTGCTTCTCCATACTGAGTGACATAAATCTCCTTTATATAACACACTGGCTATAGATAAATACTCTATGTGACCTCACTTCAAAAAACCTGAATTCTCCCTTTTAGTCAACTTCTACTTCTTGGAGTCACAAAAAGTTGCTTTATTTAAATTATGCCTTTACATAATAAACATATTAAATGATTGACCAAAAATCTAGATGTGATACTTGAATTTTAGTCACAGTTATATTGACCCTAACTTCAATGTCAGAATAAGGCATTTACTGTATTTGCCAATATAAAACAGAACAATTAGTTCCTGTTTGTGCATGTGTGCAAGTTTCTGTTTGTGGGTTTGTCCCAACATTTTGCATCTGTGAGGGAGGTCTAAAGAAATGTGAAGTTCCTTCTCTCTTTCTTTCTCTCTCACTGTCCCCAGCAGAACTAGGTTACCTCCCATGGGATAACAAGTAGGGACCCTTCGCTGGTCCAGTCTGCGTGCATTAATCATGGCTCCTGGCACAGAGCGAGCCCCCAGCCACCACTGGCCATATGCACTGGTCCGTACCGTACTCAGGCTCCTGGGCTGGATGCTTATAGAAAAATAAAGTATTCCTCCTGTGAAGTGTCAATCATTGGAGCACTGTCCTAACAGGGTCTGCAGTGCCAGGACTTGTTACTCTCTTCTCTTAGTTTTGTTAGTGTGCTGTTCTTAAATTGGCAAATCCCCTTTTAGATAGATTCACACCTCAGGTTTTCCAAGATTCCACATCTGTTTGGATTCATTTTGAAAACATAGCACCTCACTGTTAATCTACACAGCATTAATTACTGAAGCAGTAGCCTAATTAAAATCCCTCTCTGGAAACCACATGTACCTCTGCTGACTCAGGAACGAATCCTCCACGACTCTACCCTACATTTCTCCTGAGCTCTATGGTCCCATGATGCTTCTGTGACATTAACAAATTATTTTATATAAATGGGATCCTAGTTTTCTGGCGCACCTTATTAGCTGAGTTGTACTGTCCATGTATACTGCCTGGTCTCATAGAAATAGGCTTACATTAACAACCTCTTAACACAGCATTACGTGTTACAAATGTGAGCCCTGTCTCCTAGAAATTACATGCAACTAATCTGAATCAGTGTATACTGTACATTTTTAAGTGAAATATAATACCTAGCAAATTCCATTTTCTGTTACCGTAAAGAGGGAATATTGCTACTGAACACATCAAAATGTTCACAGTCATGTATTCTTTTTTTCTGCTGAAATAGACAGTCTTGCAATACACTGTTCACTTGTAGTGACCACAGCATCATTATTTTTTTTTAACATTTCTTGATCAACATTTAACTGAAATCATGATCTTACTCCAACCCTAATCCAAGTGTGTTTGTTGCCTAAACCAAACCATAGACAGGAGTCTGGACCAAAACCCAGCATTGTGGCGTCACAGTCCCGTACTTTGTATGTTCGCCGTCCACCTAACCATCTCCATGTGAACCCAGTGTGGTACATAAATGTGTTTTATTAAGTCAAAGTAACATTGTCTTTGAATATAATCCAGCCACGTTTATATTGTCTCCACAATGTAATTATGAATATGATTTCGTTATATACAAAAGTAATTTTTAGGAGACGGGGTTGGACCCTGATATGTTAAAATGACTTGCTGAAACCATGGAAACAATGCCAATGGAAAGAGAATTTGGATCCTTTGTCATGGTGGACACACAAATCCTTGGTTCTACAATGTCACGCAATAGATGGTGGTTAATGTTAAGACCCTACAGATAGGTGTAGTGGGTGGATGAGTCAGCAAACAGGACTTTCACCCAGGAGACAACTGTTTTTGTCCTGTGTTAAACCAAAGATTAACGTTGATTTTACACGTGATGTTACATGACATTACGTGACATTATATGATGTTACGTGACGTTATGTGACATCCTATATGCAGTGCTATTTTTATTAACTGGTACAAATGTTGAATGGTACAAAAACATCTATAATAAACTGATTGAAGTTATTGTTCTATTAGCAACCAGCTAATGAGCTTGCTAAACTCTTCAGTGAATAAAATTATGCCAGTGAGGAGTATACAACAAGGTTAAGAGAAAATAGAGGAGAAGTTGGAGAGCTAACTGACTAGCACTAACTTGGCTTGCTCAATTATTTGAAGTTAGCTTTGTGTAGCTACAGCAGTTTACCAACTAGCCCTGTGAATAATTACTACGTCACCAAGAGTCTAGAATCACATGTTTAGCAAAGGCGTGCAAATTAGTTTCACCCTGGTGTGACAACTGGCTTTTAACACTTTTCTGAAATGTTTTTTGTTTAATTTCTTCTATGTATAAAGAACTAACTAGCGTTAGAATTTTGCTTTATAAAACTATAGAGAGTTAGCGGCTGTTTGTATTTGAAACTCAAAGAGGAAATGAAGCAGCATAATTAGAGGAAACTCTCAGTGAGGAAGCTCAATGATCAGTTCTTATCTTGTTATGAACCATCCGGTAATAACATCTGGCTCAATGTGCTGTCAGCCACCCACTTAAATGTTTTGTTTCCTGAGATGTTTACATTTGTATATTGAATATATATGCCAATAGATAGTTCCCTCATTTCTTGCTCTATTGGTGCATATATATTGTACCTAATGATCTGAGGTGTCAAGAGACTCCCCAGCTTGGCTGTGGATAAATTGAATTTGCTTTTGGACATCATGTTATTACACAAACTCACCTTCTTTCTCCTCAGCTGCAGATTATTTGGAGACAAAGACATTAAAGATCTCAGAGACACTGTAACCTGCAGCTCCTAAAGGTTCAGTCGATACTATTGACTGCAGTCTGCTTGGCCTGTAATTGGGGCCTTGATGAATGAGGTCAACATGTGCATATGCAGTGTGTGTATGTGTGCAGTTAATTCAGTAAAGGAGATTCCCATTTCCCAACAATGACAAATGGTGCTTATAACAAGCACTTGTCCTCCCATGTGCCCTTAGGGACTAAGTGAGATCTATGACTCTAGATATTTCTGGTCAACTGAGTCAGTGGGAGCTCCTGAACGTATTACAGGGGCGAACATACACAGGTGAAGTAGACATACAGTTTTGTTTAAAGTTTTTGCTGGTGTATCATGAATGTTTACTATTGGAATGTTGGTTTTGCCCTCACTTATTCAAGTGTTTTAGATCGTTTGATGAGAGAGCAAAAAAAAAATCCCTGTTCACACGGGACTAGTATTACCTGGGGAACCTCTGACAATTTGTAATAATTGCAGAGGTGGTCTCAGGACCTTAATCCCATGTGAGCCTGCCATGTACGTAATTTGTCATGCAAACATTCCACCGCAAATTACCTACCATTTTGGCTTTCTCTGCACCTTGTTTTCCTGCCTCCTTCCTGGTCAAGGATTAAGGAGGCTGCATTGGCAAGTATTTAGGAAAGTTTTGATGACATTTTGGGTGCAGCAGATCATGTCACCACACCGTGGAGACCCATTTGTAGAAAAAGCAAGCTCAAATCCGTCAGGAGGTGATGAGATGGATTACATGTGACAATGTATGGCAGAATTGGCTCTGTTTGTTTAACACACATTTAAAAAAAAGAAAGAAAAAAAAAGATAAAAAAGGAGGTTAACACTGTACATCATCACTAGTAGCGCTGTGTAGTGTTTCTGTGTCAGAGTGAAGTTACAAATGCACAGCATTATACAGTGGGATAATGTCAGTAAATTCAAATAAAATACAGACTGTTGAATGTACAACATTTGAAACAATAGATTCACAATTCAATTGATAAGAAGCCCGTTCATGTGACAGTGTCACTTGTAACATTCATTCATTCATTCATTCATTCATTCATTTCCGTAACAGCTAATCCTCCTGAGGGTCGCGGGGGGGGGCTGGAGCCTATCCCAGCTGACATTGGGCGAGAGGCAGGGTACACCCTTAGCAGGTCGCCAGACCATCACACGGCTGACACATAGAGACAGAGACCATTCACACTTATATTCACACCTATGGACAATTTGGAGTCACCAATCAACCTGCATGTCTTTGGACTGTGGGAGGAAGCTGGAGTACCTGGAGAAAACCCACACTGACACTGGGAGAACATGCAAACTCTGCACAGAAGGGCTCCCACACCCGGGATCGAACCGGCAACCCTCTTGCTGTGAGGCGACAGTGTCCTTGTAACATACAACTTTTAAATTTGTTTAAAAAGTCTTGCATCTTTTTACTGTACAAACAACACATCAGCTACCCACACAGCTTTGTGTGTAACTGTCTCACTGTTCTTCACAGAGAGTAATGAGGGATCCTGTAGCCTAACCTGATTCTGCCAGGGTATATTCATCTATACAGCTAAAGTTCAGCCTTGGCAGTGATTTATTTACTTCCACCATGTTCAGCCAGGCAGATATATTATACTGTTGATTGATGCTTGTGTAATGGGATCTCCAATTCCAGAGGAACAAACTCTCATGCCTGCTTTTGGTCCTCCTACTGTAGTACTGTACATTTCAGTTCTTTTGTAATCCAAACTGCATCATTAAAATAGAAGGAATTACAACTATTTACACATTTATTTATACCCCATTGTACAGTGCATATATTTGTACATGAGGCTGTGGGTGGGAACATGAATGTGTCAACATTCATGTTAAACAAGTGATATTCATTATTAACCCACTATATAAGGGTATTCCTTCTGTTCACGTCATTCACAACCAGCCCAAAAAAATAAAATATAAAAGATAAAATATTTCAGCTCGGACTTGGATAGGGATGTCCGTTTTGGTTGATTTTGCTTTTGATAGCCCAACACCCATTAACCAGTAACCAACTGGTGTACCGACATTAACAAGTAACTAACCGATTAATTTTGAAGAAAAAAAAATCCAGAATGTTTTCACAGCAATCTTGTTGGGTCCAGATGCCGTATCATGGAATGAGCCATGCTGTTAGCTGGTTGCCACCGGACCTGGTTGGTGCCCAGTGTTTGTGTGTAATCTGAAGAGCAGTGTAACCGGTCAAAAAATATTGTCCGCAGATAACTGGTTGACGGTTAATCATTGACATCACTAGCTTTGAGACTAGAAATTTTCAATTTAACAAACTGCTTTGTGATTTATGAGGACTGGAAAAGTCACTGTCACGCACTGTCTGCCATGGTGTAATTTGTTAAAGGTTTCAAGAAGCCCTTAAAGAAGCTCTGCACACACACACACACACACACACACACACACACACACACACACACACTGAAAGCTACAAAAAGGAGGACAAAAGAGATTAAGACAGAGAGAAGAGGGATCAAGTTAGATTGAGTCAGTGATTATTAAAGACACAGCAAGAGAGAGGCTGGTAGATAAAGCCGTGCTGTTCCTGAGGGAGAGAAGGTGCTAGTATTATAATTGGAGAAGATGGACTGCCCGCACTCTCTTTATGCTTTATTGGAGTGCTTTAGAGCACCTTTCTAATTTCATTGGCTGAGCACAAGTGACCATAATCTTGACCGCAGGCTTGATTTGAGTGCTCAGAAGAGTAGTGGTACTCCATAGTCTGTAAACTAAAGTGTGCTGTGTGAGTGCGTGCATGTGCGTGCATGAGTGCGTGTGTGTGTGTGTGTGTGTGAGTGGTGGGAAGAGGATATCACTATCTGTGGAGAGCTGAAGTGTTTGCAAAGCTTTGTGGGAGTACCTGCCTATTTGTTTATGTCAATGTCATATGTTTCACCTTGGGGATATCATAAGCTGTACATCATTAACACCCGAGGCTCATCCTAACATTGATGATGCAGTGTCAGAGGTGGGTTCTGCCTCAGAGTCAACTCATCACAAAGTCAGAGTGTCACAGATCCTAGACAACTCTGCTTGTGTGTATGCATATGTGTGAGTGAATGTGTGTTTATGTGCTTGCAGGCATGCAGATGCTGACATCAGAGATGAACTCATTTTGTTCAATTTAATTTTCAGCGATTTTTTGAGCCAAAGACCCAGAGCAGTAGCATCCGAATTTGTGTGTGAGTGTGTGTGCACCCATAAAGTCCAAATCCAGTTACTCTTCATCAGCATCAGAAGGGGCACATATTGACGTCCAAGTCATACATTGACTTTCCAGTATAACCTGTACATCTGACCTTTAACTAGGCTTTCTATCTAATTTGTTGCTTCTGACAAAGACTAAGTACCAAATCACTAACATCCTGTGCATCGATCACTGAATGAACAGGCTGCATTAGAACACATCAGATAGCTGTGTATATTAAAACATAAAGCAGCCAAATTCAGAGTAGCGAGTTTTTGTCATGTTAGAAAAGCTGGAATCTCATTTTACCTTTCCCCGTCATCACATTTCAGGCATTTCCCTGTAACGGCTATGGGAGATGGCTGTTTGCATAATCCTGCAAATATATGAGTCTAAAATAAAAACTTACAACTCTACATTACCTTGCTTAACATGTGGTGCAAACATAGGACTTTGCTATAATTACGCCAAAATCTCCCTGGGAATTTCTTGTAATTTCAGCAGGAGATTGCTGTTTGTATAATCTTGTACTGATCTTGAATAAAAACCATGATAGCTATAGAATTGATTCCATTTGCAGCAGGAAGCTCAGGGTTCTTTCTTCCTTGTCATCATGTTTTATACTTGTAATAATGTCATTGCACTACATTATGTGTGGTGCAAAATGCGTGATGAACTGATGATGAATCCATCACAACGCCTTTTCACTCTCAAAAACTAAATAATGTACATAAATGACTTACGTAGTGTTAAGAAATATTTTGTACATCTAGAAATCTTTTGGATTTTTGGATGTTTTGGTTTTTTATTTGTAAAATCTGATGGAAAAAAGTGTCCGATTTTAGTAAAAAAAAAAAATACTGTAATTAATTATTATGATTTATTGAGTTACATAACCTTTAGCTCATGTACAGATTTTAGGGATATGAAGCGTCTGAAGATACTCAAAGAAATGACATCACAATAAGCAAACATACCAGTGTAGGCACTGGCAGACCATTGTTGTTGCAGAGTTCAAAGGTTAATGACTTGTATTTGTAGTTGTTGAAAAAGCTGGACCCACATCTGCCAAATGTCACCACAATATCTTGTTTTGATTAAGTAAATCAAATATAGTTGAATTTTTGCTTTTTTCACTGCCTGTTTAAAATTTTGTTACAGGGAGCTCTGTGTCGGCCCGATGTGTGGGAGAAAGCTTAAAACTAGAATTCAGAGTTAGCCTTGTAAGAAACCTTGTTAGTGCTTGTGTCTCATAAACGCGCCACTCTCTCTCACACCTTCACACATTATTTTCAGATGTGTTAATTGGGAGAAGAGCTTGGCATGTGTTGACTGTGGATGAGTTGTGAAAGGAGGGATATTCTCACAGGAAACCAGGAGTAGTCCAATCTGATTGCAGATTCCATAAGTTTAACAACATACTTCTTTAAAGATGTAGCATATATACAAAGCCAGGTTGCATATCTGCGTGTTGCAGATGTGATTAAAAGGATTCCATGTGGAGGTGTCACAGTCATGATCCATATCTGAGGTGCAAAGACTGTGTAACACATTATAATGTGCCTTCTGTTGAATCAGAGATCAGGGATTTGACTCAACTGTTACCTCACCAAACCTTAAAGTCCCCCGCAGCCAGTGTTACTTCCTGGTTAACGGTTAACATTATTATTGAGCAACGTATCCTCGTACAATGGTTAGAATGATATCTGATGAATTTAATGACATTACATACTTAGCATGAAGTTACTTTGGTGAGGTGTAGGAAAAGAAACTTGGTGAAATAACTAAAATTTCATTAAGTTTCATATCGTTCTTAACACCAGTCTGCTGAGGGTACGTCCTGTGTTTTATGACCCATCCTCCACCCCATGGACTTTTGGTCTTTATACTATTTCAACACTCCAGTCAGCGCATCAGTCACATGATCGCAGCCTTCTCAGTTACGTGGGTTTTATATATATAATGTCTCATTCTTACATTGATCACATATGAATTGTGCATTATTATTATTATACAAACACCACACAAGTTCCAAATATTAAATATCAAATATATGATGAACAGTGGCTAATCAACATTGTCAGGAAATGACTCAGAAAAATATGAATTATGCTTAAAAAATGCCAAAATACACTGCAGAGGGGGCTTTAGCCAATTTTGATTTAATTGAATAACCTTAATTCTTAACTAAAGTTGTTTTTCTCAGGGTTAACAATACTAATCCAACATCTAACACTCCTTGTTAACTGGCAAGCTAAATGCTTTTGTTTGATTCTAAATGTGTTTTTTATATTTCTGTCTACATTTGGCAACAGCTGAGATTTTGAAAAGGAAGGAAAACACTGGAATTTTCTTGAGCTTTGTAGCCAATATCTGTTTAAGGTTGTGTAGCAGTATAAAGGTAATAAGTCAAATCTCTCTTTTTGATCACTAGCAGCACTATGAAGCAATATTTTAGTGAGCTGGTCCATGCATGCATGCACATGTACCTGCACAAGAGCATGGCTATACAGTATAACTTACTGCCGTCTGTTTCAGGCTCTTCCACTGACCTACAGTTGTTGGCAATGATAGCCCAAGAATTGTAGCAATGTGCCAACACAAGGCAGGGAAAAACACAACTGTTGGATAGCAAAAACAGATGAAGCAGTGGATGTATTAAGAGAGCTGGATATGGCACTGCCTGTTAGCATTAATGCCCCCGTGGCAAACAGTGCTTCAACTATAAAAATCCAGTGAAGCCCATTTTCCCCATAGACCAACATTAAAAAAGAGGCATTCATTCTTGTCCTTAAAATGTTGATAACAGGAGAATGACGTTATTAATATAAAAATGTAATATATTTCTTTACAGGACAATGTGGACCTAGGAGAACTGATGTTCTCATTGTGCTATCTCCCTACGGCTGGCAGGCTCACCATCACCATGATCAAAGCCAGAAATCTCAAAGCCATGGACATCACTGGGGCTTCAGGTGGGTGCTGACTGCAAAGCAATGTTTCCACTGGGAGGTGGTGTAGTCAAATATAAACATAAGGTGTTCCAGTGCTTTATAATTATTGGTCGATATAGAAGTTTTGTTAAATGGCATTCCATACCAAGATATTTTTGCACCCTAATGGAGTCTGTCACGAAACCTTTCTCCAGATCCATATGTGAAAGTGTCCCTGATGTGTGATGGCCGTAGGCTAAAGAAGAGGAAGACATCAACCAAGCGAAACACTTTGAACCCAGTGTACAATGAAGCCATTGTGTTTGATGTTCCTCCTGAGAACATCGACCAGATCAGCCTGCTCATAGCTGTCATGGACTATGATCGGTTAGTGAGTTACCTATACGAAAAGTGCTGTTTTTTGGGTGGAAAAAAGGTGGGGCAACAGATATTTAGGAAAGATGTAAAATCAGGAAAATTATCATAATCAGTCAATTTTGATTGCCAAAGGTTTTGAGCATGCATATTGCTGTTTTGCCACACATTGACACTGTGAGCATGGGGCTATCTCCACATAGTGGCGTCTCAAACCAAACACAATTAAAACATCATTTAAAAACCATTCTATCCAGCCACTGAGCTTAAATTGTAAAATAATTAAAACAGCAGCAACCAAGTGAGTTTTTTGTCATGCATTCATCCAGAATTATATTAATGTAGTCACCCAGTGAAACATTTTCTGCCCCAAATCACCTGTCATTTCCTACCTACCTGCATCAGTTTCATCTAGAGTGCATTTACTAATGCAACATTTTTGGGTCTCCATGTGTTGTTTTCTCTGTCATGCAGGGTTGGACATAATGAAGTGATCGGGGTATGCAGGGTGGGCAATGAGGCAGAGAGCCTGGGGCGAGACCACTGGAATGAGATGATGACATACCCACGGAAGCCCATTGCACACTGGCACCCACTCATAGAGGTACGGGCCACTTCGTGTATCGTAAATTCCTGTAAATGTTGTAAACTGGGGTTTATAAGAAACATTCATGTCATGCAATCATCCAAGGAGTCTTCAGCCATGCTAATCTCCTTGATAGGTGGTAACTTGACTCAGCGGTGCTTTGACCTACAAGCTAATGTCAGCTTGCTAACAATGACAATGTGAGCAAGCTGACATGCTAACCGTGTTCAGTATCTTAGTTTAGCATGTCAGCATGCTAGCATTTGCTAACATGGCAAAGTACATTTGAAGCCAATGTTTATGCCCAGCCAGGTCGCCAAAAGAAAATGTTGGCATTGTACATTTCTACCACGAATATGTTACACTTTTCTTTGTTTTTTTACGTTTCATTCGTGTCATATCAACCTTTCTAAAGAGACATAGTTCATGAGCTTACTTTGTCAGCGGGAGGAGGAGGAGGAGATAGTGATTCACGTGTGACCTAAACAAGATGCCTGCCAAGCTGCAGACCAAAAAACAACAAAACTGGTTATGTAGCAACCTGTCGCTGTTTTTCTACTGGGGAAAGTGCCACGAAAAGCAGTTATTTTTTACAGAGACATCAGCGGCTTCTCCAGCCGTGATTCTGCTACCCAAACCAGATTATATACACATAGTCTAGACTAAAGTGGTGGACAAAATCGACCAATAGCCACTAGCACAACTGGAAATTAGGTATATAATCAACAAGAAATGAGAATGACTGTTCACTGCTGATGTCTGCACAAATGAAAAACCCATCACCTTTTGATGCAGTAGGTTAAAAGCCTCATATGTGCATTATGTAGCTAATGGGTGTGAGTTCATATGTAAAAAAAACAGCTACCTGGTCCCCGACCTTGGAACCAAAACAAAATGTCCATTTGAAATGATTATCAGACTAAGAAGGTAAACTATTTAAGTAAAAGCATACATGTTTAGGAATATTTAGAGAATAAATACACAAATAGTTAAAGTGAAGTAATCATTTTAATGAGGCGCTTCCATTCATATGCACAACATACACACAAGCTTCTCAACAGCTACCAAAGAGTCTTAATTCAGAACAGAAATAACTTCACAGATACAGGTGAAGAGACTGTAAATGTTGTGTAATTCATTTTGAGGCACAGTAATAAAAAAAAAAGAAATAAAACAATTACATAACAAAATTACTGCACAACCGTCTGTATACTTGGCTTGTTTTACAGGGTTTGCCACAACAGAGGCACCTAGCTAACAGAGAGACACACACAGAGAGGTGGCTACATTCACTGAGCTGTTTCTATTTCTGACTTGCCTGCCCACACTCATTAAAAAAACAGAGCAAGCTAAAACAGATGTTGAACTGATTCATGTAAATTCATGTTAAGTTGTCAAAGCTAAATCTATTGGTATTCAGCTGAAGGAGTTGGAAGATAAAACGCTTAAAAAAGGATTGCTGTCCCGGTCAATGTAATGCCTATCATCAGCTATGACACGCATTAGCATCTACCGGCTCTATGTGTCTCCTCTGTTGAAGAATTATGAAATCCTCTCAGCTTCACTAAGAGATTTGTTGGCATTTTTAGTTTTCCTTAGTGAAGGTAATGGACACTGGCTAGCTCGTTAGCTGTTAACACAGGTCGTCATGAGGACTGTTGACGTAAATTCTCTCTAGACATCGTTATTTTCACTGGAGGAGGTCTGACGATGCTCATTATGAAAGAAGCTGAGGACCCCAGGAATATTATTCCATCTCTAATGAACATGTCTAATTTTCCTCAGCAACACTAATGACATTTCCATCTGAAATCAGGCCAACAAACATGTAATGAGTATCTTTTTGGATTATTTTGCCATCCAGATGACTTACCTAAGACATGTGTGCTGCTTTCCCATTGTAATACTGATGCTTCACAATGATGGCTGTTGCACGCATTTTACTTACAAGAGAAATTTAAAGTCATGCTACGTGAAATCCCTTGAGAAAAAAAAAAATCTAGTTTTCCAGTCAACTTTCAGAATTTATAATTTAAAAGGATGTATGTATCTGCATTTATATCATTTATCATCTTCTACTTCTTCTTCTACTGTTATTATACACACATGATTATTGTCACACATGTGCACTATCAGATATTAATATATACTTTCAACATATTGTACCACAACAGCCAGAATTATAATTATAATATTATTACTTTCATTAACGTTGTTGTAAGCTATTGTCATTACCGTCTGTCTCTGTCTCTCTCTCTGTCCCTCTCTCTCTCTGTCGCTCATTGTGTCATACAGATAACTGTTAATTTATTGTGTTGATCTGTTCTGTACGACATCTACTGCACGTCTGTCCGTCCTGGAAGAGGGATCCCTCCTCAGTTGCTCTTCCTGAGGTTTCTGCCGTTTTTTTCCCCCATTAAAGGTTTTTTGGGGAGTTTTTCCTTATCCGCTGTGAGGGTCCTAAGGACAGAGGGATGTCGTATGCTGTAAAGCCCTGTGAGGCAAATTGTGATTTGTGATAGTGGGCTTTGTAAATAAAATTGATTGATCATCATTAGATGTTTAGCTGGATGGAGGAGCTCCTTTACAACCTTACAAAAACCTTACAAAACAAGGCAAGATGAGGCACGATGACGACTGTTTCATACCATCATTGACTGCTGACTTTTCCTAAGTGCTCGTTAAGGACCATAAGTGATCATATCACATAGTAACAGGCATTTATGGTAAGTGGCTAGGCTAAAAACAAGCCTTACCAAGTCTCTTAACTAGTCTTGTTATGGCCTATGTAATGGCTCAAAAACTGACATCCATGGAAAAGTTTGTTCTCATTTTGAACCGGAGCATCTGCAGATTGGTTCCATGCCTGATGGGTTATGATCCACTAAATTTAGGCATACAGGATGAATAAATCCTTGTTTCTGGCTGCGCTAATGGTTCTAACAATGCTAACAACAGTAACAGTGCTGACAGAGCTAACTGTTCATTTTTGGGGGATGGGGTAGGGTAGGTGTTATGCTTCTAAACAACGCTGTCCCACCCGCCGGCTCGAGTCACCACTATCAGTGGTAACTATTGTATGGGTGCAGGAAAAAGTGGCCGAGATTAGCTAGCCAGTGAGACACACTGGGACTCACATGCACTGACATGCACACTTGGCAGGGCCGGCTACCAAAACAAAGGACAGAGAAGCTCAGATTACAACCCACTTAGAAGTAGTGTGACTTCATTCTCAGCTCAGGAAGCCATTATTGCACAATATCTTTACCTGAGTCCAATAGACGACTAATTTTTGTACATTAGGAGTGTTTAATGTCAAATATTCAATATATGATTGAGGAAAAAATAATACAATCGTGTGCCCTGGTACTCATTTTCGCTGAGGGGCACTGCACAGTGTAAATTTGCTGTTGAAGACCAGCAAACAACAAAACTGGTTGTTTTTTAGTGAGACATCAGTGGCATTTGCAGTGGGTATTGTGCCACCCAAACTGGGTGATTTTTTTTAGCAAGATATTGCCAGAACTTCCAGTGCCATTGTGTCATCTAACCAGGTGTTTTTAGTGAGACATCAGTGGCATTTCCAACAGTGAACGTGCCACCTAATACTGGTAATTTAAGCCAAAACATCATCTTTTCCTGACCATAACCAAGTGTTTTTGTGCCTAAACCTAACCACATGTTAACCACAGCATTGTTGAAAGATAAGGTTTCAGCATATCACTTACATAAAAAAATAAATAAAAATGTTACATTTGATTGGGTTGAGAAGTTACAGGAAAACAGCTCATCCACTCATTTTTTGCTCCATCATTAGCTGCTATGAAACTCCATCCCGATAGATTTGCAGTGGGAGTCCCTTGCATCCAATATATTTTATAGATCTAAAAAGCAGCTCCAGAACTGTCCAGGCAATTTTCTGATCTTTCTCAAGCTGTTCAGCCTGACTGCATTATTGAGTAGCTCCCAGTAACGCAAATCTCTCCCCAAGATGCTTGTTATGACACTGTTGTCAGATTGGAGGAATTAATTCAATTCACACATTTTAGACATCTTTTTTTTGTCATGTATTTTCTGACAGGCGCCTTATATAGTGTTCAAAATGTAAAACAAATGTCTAGATAGCCCATGAGTTATGATAAAACAACTAGCTATTCACAGACATATTTTCCACCCCTGGTCAATAGAGAGTGCAGCAGCACCCTCAGCACCCACCTTCCCGCGCCCTTGAATACAACAGCATCACAGTATCATGAATGTATCACAAAAATGATCAGTAAAAAATTGACTTCATGATGCTGCCATGTTGGTAACAGTAGTGCTTGGATGCATTATGTTTTTGGGTTGTTTGTATGAACATCCCATTTTCTCAGCATCACCTGGAGGGCATTTCTTAAAATTTAGCACAAACTTTCACTTTGACTCAAGAATGAATTGAGAAGATTTGGAAGCAAAAAAAGATATCTGGATTTTGTTGTGTTTCAGTAAAGGTGGTGCAGGCAGTGGGAGCTCTTTTCACACCTTGAGTCCACATGATAATCTTATTTAGTTGCATTCTGATACCAGGATTCTTTCCTCTTCTCCCAGATAACCATTCAGTGTGTTACTAAGCGCTGCATAAAGCTGCAGGAGCAAATGAAGCATTAGCTGTCACACTGTGTTTACTAGAGGAGTTGCAGTATTGGCGGGAGGTCAGTGACCCTGATATTGCCAACAACGGTGAAGCTAGAAGAGCTCTCTTGCTGTCTCTAGGGCCATTTGTATAGCACCAACACACACACACACACACACACACACACACACACACTGAGGTTCAGTCAGAGAGCATCCGTGTTTTATAGGCCATTAGCAGCACTAGACTACAGCAGCAGGGCCTGAGACCCAGACTAATGGCTTATTTGTGTTTCTTTAAAAGATCTACATAGAAGTCCTGAGAGAACCTGGCCCACTGGATATATCACACACCCACACCCACACCCACACACACACACACACACACACACACACACACACACACACACACACTTAAGCACACACAGGTATCTAAAGTATATCATGTAGTGATATATGCACACATTAAGTATTTACACATAAAAGCTCATTTCAGTAATTTCAGCAAATAATCACAAACACATGCAACATTTGTGTCGTGTGCACACATACACTCTGCTCTTTCTATCATTCTCTCTTCCTGAAACACACACATGTACTCATGCACACTCAGTTTTCTTATCGACTTTAGGCATTTATATCTTTTCTGAAGTATTGGAGTTAGCATCACAGGCCCTCTGGCCACAGTCTAAGAGCATTATCAATTCACCAATTTGATCTCTTCAGCCAAGACTATAAACACACATACACACACACACACACACACACACACACACACAAGACCAAGACAACCAACGACAAAATTCTCTTGAATTCCCGAGAGTCATTTCAAAACCGCTCTGATGCTATTGAGCAGAAAGCAAAAGAAATGAAGAAAGCAGAAAGCTCAGTTGCCTCCACTTTGTCACATGAATGTTTGGTTGAATAATCAAATGGCATACTGCAAGGGGCTGCTCTCATGATGCAAGGTTCGTGTTTGCAAGTCAACTTTGAGCTCATATCCCTGTCTCTTCAGTCTCACAGGGCTGACTAAAGCTAAAACATAATCACCATGGAAACGTGTTCAATCAACCTTAAATTCATCTCCATGGAAAAAAGGCACAATTTGGACAGAATACATCGTATTTATCTTTGTAGTATTTTTGACATTTTAACATGTCTTAGAGTCCGGCCTGGCAAGAATTCAAAACAGAAATGTAACTGGGATTTGTGAATCCCACAACTTTGCCCCACAAATTTGCACTGGAACCGAAAACGAGTCATCCTGACAAAATTTACCTTGTAGGGCAGTAGTTCTCAAACTTTATACATCACGTACCACCTCCGAAAATTTAAGGCTCTGCAAGTAACACCACTATGACCAACATTTAAATACAGCAGGCCTACCCTATTCAGCTACGAACAGTTCACGCAGGTGGCAGAATTATCCATAATCAGAAGATTATTTATTGCTGACTAAGCCACAGCTGTGCTGTACAAAATGCATAGCTTCATTCAGGGACTCACAACGGCACAACACTGCAGCTCATGAAAGCGCAACACTGAAAAATAAATATAAAAATATTATATATAATATTAAATACAAGATTTCTTGGCCTGGCGTGGGCTCCTGTTGGTCTGGCAGTCCATCAGGCCTGCTGATCTGCTGGCAGTGATCTGTTTAGACAAATCCTAAATGGCTGACATGACACCTGGACCATGTGTGTAATTGCGAGGTTTGAACCAGGTTCATTTTGATTTCACTCTGGAACATGATTTAGATTTTAATGATGGTGATGCACATTGGTGAGTCAGTTATTAAAGTGGTTGTCCACCACTTTGGCCCAGGATATCTACTAAAGTACTCTCCAGATCTGCATTAAATTTGGTATCAGTATTCATGATCACTCAAGGATTATTCCTATGGTTTTGTGACCCCCTAACTTTTTTTTCCCTCGCACCACCATAATGTAAAAATAATCACTTGACCAATGCTTGTCAATATTGAATACATGATTGTGTCTCCAGATTATGAATTCTTATGTTTTGGATGCCCATCTTGACTGTTTCCTCAAGTGCCATGACAAGTGCCATGCAAAAAATATCAGGGTCTTTCCATTGGAATTACAGAGCACATTCATGGTATGTCTGAGCAAAAAAAAAAAAACATCTTTTGATACTTCAAGTCTATTTTCTTCAGTTTTATGCGTGTAACCAGACAGTTTGTATGTTGGGCTCTGAGCGCTGCCAAAATGCAGGTGACCTAACCTAAACTGTGTCTGCGTACATCCCATATATTTGATAAGCTACACTATATAGTGCTTTCACTACACAACCTGTGTAGACATACACATATCAGCTTCTTGTCTACTTGTATTGCATACATAGCAAAAAGATATTTAAAGATGTTTTCTTAAGTGCTCAAGTTTGTTCGTCTCTCAAAAATGACATCTAAAATCCACTGCATATCATGGAGCTCAATATAATCCTTGACTCCTTTTCCAAGAGCATTTTCACTGCTTCTAACATTGGAGTTCCACGATGAGATCTTTAAAGTGCCACACTAGCCTAAAACTGACACTCTCTAGCACTTTCGTCAAAATGTGGTCTAAACCAGCTTTTCAGGAACCAAGTGCTCTTGATGGATGATGCAGTGAAAAGCCTCAAACAATTTATGTTTAGTTAGTCATCCATGAGGTGCGCGATTTTGTTGGATCATTAACTGAAGAGATTGGTTCTCATTATAAGACAATTATTTATATATATATAATGTAAATTTTAAAAAAAAAATTGATTCAAACCCAAATAAACCTTTAGTTTTGTTTTACTTCTGTTTACATCTAACCTGATTGTATTCTCTGCCTCTCTCTTGCCTCCTCTTTTTCTGTTGTGGTCCAGTGGGTCGGACAGGGAGCGACGGGGAGTGGAAGCCAAGGAGGATCCACCAATTCCCTGAAGACACCACCATCGCCATGACCACACAGACACCCCAACCTACAGTCACACAAACACAGACACACACACAGAGCCTCAGGGTGGTAGACCGATAGATGATGGACATGCAGATAGTCCTATTGAAATGTTTAAAAATGCAGTACAAGGTTTGACTAACAAGTGACTACAGTAGAAACATCAGCTAAAAGCCATTAAACTGGTGTGTCGTTAGATTGAACAAGGCTTGAGAGTGCTAAGACTGCTGCAAAAGCTAATGCCCACTTCCTTCCTCCTCTTGTGTCTTCACAATCAAAAAAATCACTTAACTACATTCCAACTGAACTACTACAATACTTTCATTTGTCATTTTGAGTTGTTACTGACAGTATTAACAGGTTGAGATTATCTAACAGGTCAAGCTTTTTTTAACAAATTGCAGTTTGTGGACCAAAATCATTCATTTTTAGGCCAGTGTGTGAAGCTGTAACTTGTGATTTGTGTGAGTGATAGGCTATCATAGACACAGTAAGAGTTAAACAGGTGAGGTTACAGAATTAGAAACGATAGAGAGGGCATTCTTGTTCAAATCAACAGAGTTTCAGCTCTTTTGTTTTGCTGTTGTGTCGAACAGTCAAACTTCTCTTGCATTGGTAAAGTGCTGCCTAGACGCTGTGGCAGCCATAGCAGACATGAACAAAGGAGATTTTCTTAGTGTAAGCCTTAGTTTTACCTCTATGGGCGACTTTCTCACAGGACATTTCCTGCAAAGACGTAAACCGAAGAGAATTTGCTCCAAGAATGTGTAAAGCAGCTGAAAGAGGGAACAGACAGTGTTTTATTTACTGCATGTTAAATCGTCATACTTTGTTAACAGGGTGTGGTCAAAATAAAGAAAACACAGGTGTTGGGGGTTGCAAAGAAAGTGGCATGTTTTTCTGGCAAAAGGGCATAATCTCTGAGTACGACTGCTAATGATTCTCAGTGATATTCTTGGCTTCTGATTTAAAGGATAATTCTGGTTTCTTCAAACTATTATATATGATGATTATCACCATGATAATGTAATAAGATATAACACCAACACAAAAAATTAAAGAACACCTCTAGGCTACAAAATAAAGTGCATTAACATGTCAGCATACCCACTAGTGAAACAACATCACACCATCTCAACACCACCGAACTCTCATGTCCGAACCAACAATAAATTCCTTTTCTGTAGTCGGACATTTGCAGCCAAGGCATACAAGTGATTTTCAATTAGACAACAAAACAACTGCCTCTCGTTTAGCTACCAGCAGAATAAATCATCACTAAGGCTGACAATACAGGGATCTATTAACAATATAAACTCAACAGCAAAGACAGAACTGCACAGTTTTTGCACACTGTGTGGCAATGAAATGACCACAACCTCTTAACAGCATTCATTACTTAACATGGTGGTGGCGGCACATATTGTTTTGACATTACATGCTGGAAGCAAAGAAACAGTGCCAATGGAAAGTCAATCAGGATCCTTTGTTGTGGTGGACACAAGAATTCCCTAGTTCAGCGGCATCATGCAGTGATTGGTGGTTAATGCTACGACCCCATAGGTAGTGAAAAGAGTGGAAAACATCAAAGTAAGGAGGAGGTCGAGGAGGTGGATGGGTCAAACAAAGCAGGACTTTCACCAAGGAGACCACTGTTTGTGTCCTGTGTAAAAACAATAAGTCAGCGTTGACTTCTTCTAACTTAACATACTTACATTCTTCTCTCTACATGATGTACAGACGTCACATTATGACATACATACATAACAAACACTTACATAACACCAAAACATACTCTTTTTCTAAACCTAACCAAAGTAGTTTTTGTGCCTAAACCCAATTGTGCCACCACCACATAATGCCACGCCAAGAAGTTGTGGTCATTTCTTGTAATTCTGTTAGATCATGTTGCTCCCGAGGCAACAGTGTGGTTGTTGTCGTTTTCAACTGGAGAGAGAGTTGTTATTGTTGTCAACTGTCTGACCATACTGTATTCTGTGAGCAGGACAGACAAAAGCAGGTGCACTCCTTAATTCAATTTTTGGTCTCCACCAACTCTTGAGGGAAATTTCAGGCTCTTAATGATCCTCTGTGTTAACTAAATTGTAGCTAACTTTGTCTGTGGTTGGTCAGGCAGGTAGCATACGGTGGGTTAGCCAGAGATTTTTGGCTGAAAACAAATGGTTGCTGCTGCTGCTGGAATTGAAGTTGAGGAGGAGTTGATACTAAAGACCCTCTTCCACTGGACGAAAAAAAAAACCCCACTAACATCTGGCTTATGTCTTTAGTGGGAAAGGTTACAAATGCTATTTCTACCCGGGACAAATAACTTAGCAGTAGTCACAGGTATTTATTGGCTCCAGCCCTGATTGCCTCGGATTGGCAGTGATGGAAATACTACACTCGTGTGGATGTATTAAATTTTGCCCCTCTGCTGGTGTGATTCAATGACACGCTATCACCAAATGCTGCCCATCTCAGTCAAAGCAGCCGTTAAACTCTAAACTAAGTAACAAGGGCAACCACCTTATCATTTTTACTGGCCTCCATGCTGCTTTCTACTGTTTACTAACCCTGTTTATCGGGGTGTTCATGGCACAGAACGTGGCACAGCAGTAAAAAGGAGAGGCATACTCCGCTAATGCAGAGCTGTTTACACCCCTCTGGTCTACTGGCACCGGGAAAGGAGTCTATCGCCTATTTTTATTGGGGTTTTCCACATTTATAAGAAAAAAACACATACTGTATACACGCTATACACACTAATTTTGGTGCAAAAAGGGCATCAGAAGAGCTGTAGGGTCCTTGGGGGCTTGGAAAGAAAAGATGAACCCAATATGTTACCTAAACTATCTGCTGTAAACAGTTTACTAGCCCCTACTGTACTTGACTCAGTTGTGCATGATTTTCATGTGGAATGTGGTACTGTTACCAATCTTTATCATGCACTTTCTCGAGGAGCTTTGACCTCAGAATCAAGTGCTTTAGATATTCTGGATAAACTATTGACCAATCTGACTGCACATTATTTTTGCCCAAGCTGATATCCTAACAGTGATGACATGTACCCAGATCTCAGCAAGTAAATACAATGTGATAGTGGCTGATAGAAATGATGGACAAATCCAAGACAGTGAGACAAAAATGTAAAAACAACAATATTCTCTTATGATTCCAGATGCGGGTGTACACTCTTTAAAAAGCCTTGTTTTATGGTTAACTTTATCAAACCAGTGGGTAAATATTTGTGCCTTTGTGATGGGGGGCTTTGTCATTGCAGATCCAACAAATAATGACGATGATCACTCAGAATCATGTTGTCAGTAGGTCTTTCCTTTGCCATGAAATAAGTGACTGAATTGTTTCCATTCTGAAAAAAACTTGCAGCAGCCCGATCCAACTGTAATGGGACTTAATGTTATCCATTTAGACCACACCCTGCTGTTGTTTTGATAAGCCAGTGTTTGTTTTTTCAAAACTGAGATTAATACCAGTATTGTTTATGTCTTTGTATTGGACACTGTCACAAATAACAATGACAATTTCCTCTGTGTTTTAAGGTACAGTGCATGCATCATTTTTTTCTGTGAGTCATTTTTAAATCTCTTCTGTTGTGAGATACTAATCAAATTGTAAACACAAGATGTATTATGAACTTAAGGCAGGCTGTGTAAATTGTCCATTCAGATGTTATTAATAAATATTTCTATATATATATAGCATGGATTGATTTATGGGAAGTGTGAAATACAAGCAAATGTTTCAGAGAGGTTGAATGAGGCAGGTAGATATAAACACGCAGATCCCCCCTCAAGCCTTTTTTCCCACCTCACACCTGTGCTGTGAGCTTTCACAACAGACCGCTGTGATTGAAAGACCTGTGAAGAGTTCTGACAACACACGCACCTTCAATGAGGCCAGCACAGAGATAAGACCCCATGGGGGCTGAGACGCCAAAAGGCATAACGTCCACGTGTCTGTGTGTGTGTGTGTGTGTGTGTGTGTGTGTGTATGTTTGATGATGTTCTTTGGATTTTTCTGAATCACCAACTGTAGTACTGTAGCTGCACTCATCGAAAGACAGATTTTTCTTTCTCTCTGTTTTTTCCAGACCAGCTAGTGTCACAAGCAACGGTGTTTGTAAATGAGAAACATTTAGCAAACAACTGCCTGTTTACACATCCAGGAGACATGTGGCAACATTGTCTTTGGGTGTTTTTGCACACCTAACAAATATAAGTCCAATATATGCCCTATTTCTACCGCTGCATTCATTGACTCCTTAGGGGAAATATCTGGCTTCCTTAACAGCTAAATGCTTCCTTCTGTTCACCTACTATTACTATTTTGCACACTATTTTTGTCATTGTTTTGGCTTGTAATGTGTGACATCACAGGATCTTTTCTAAGTAATTGTGATGCATGTTGCAATATTTTTAGGTGTGTTTTCAATTAAATTGTGGGAGCAAGGGAGAATTGCAAACACAACTGCAATGCCGTCTTGGATTCTTAGCCCACCATTATAAACATCACCGTTTCTTCACAATAAGAATCTGTTTGTGATGATTGGGAGGGTAGATGGGAGGAGCCAGCAACAGCTGATTGCCAACAATCAACTGTTTGAAGCAGCGCTAAAGGACCATCTTCATGAGTTGCTCTCCTCCTGCTCTCTCTTCCAGGTTAGCACAAGCTAACACAGCAGCAGCACCTAACATCCAACACTGAGCTGTTAAATAGTCCCAACAATCTCACACCAACACTGAACTAGCTCAACTTTGTCTCAACTGCTCTACTGAGATTTTACCCGTTTCACATAGTCAAATATGCAGTGAAGTTGCAATCAGTGGCGTGCACAGACTTTTTGAAGTGCAGGGGTTAAAAGACAAAAAAGGGCACATACAGCGCGTTCTCGCCACTGAAGAGGGCACTAAGTTCCATGTGTTTTCAAGGGCACTTTAGACATGTTTATATGTTATACAAATGGCACATTATATAGCCTTAAAACAGACTAACCAAACAGACTACTCACGTTAGTTTGTAGTTAGGCTCAGCATCCACGAGAACTGTGTATTAATTTTCAGTTAAGTAGATGCCATTTCCTGTATTCTAGTGCATTTTAACACCATATTAGCATCAGATAATCCAAACTGGTTCTGTAAGATATAGTTCTGGCTCAATATAGATCAAAAAAAGGCCCAACATAAAAGTCATTGCAACAGTAATGTTTTAACCAGCCAAAAGGGCAGTTTAGTGTGTTTTTTCCACCCAAGAAAGCAGTTTATTATTAAGCCTTTATTCAGGACATGCAAAATCATGTTGATACCGGAGGTCTCATTTTCAAGTGTGACCTGTATCACAGCAGCAACATCCACATCAAGTTACAGAGCAGCAGACAATACGATACAACACAAGCTTAGCTCGTTAAAGCTATAGTTGGTAATCCTGTTCAGAAACACTTCTTGTTATATTGAGTGAAATGGTCCTTCCACCCTGAGACTAGTCAATACATAATATGTTCAGAAAAAGGAATGAAAAAATCAGACCTCTGTAGCAGCTGCAGGCCTGTAAAAACTCTGACCAATCCCTGCCATTCGGTGCAAATGGAAAGAACCAATCAGATGCCTTTATGTCTCGTCCATCCCTCCCTCCCTCCTCCCTGCGTGCACTCATCACGTGTCACCGTTGCCGGAAATATTCAGCACACTCCTCAGCAGAAATACAGAGTAAGCAGGAGTTTGCTGAACAATGGCAAAGAAAATGCAGCCAAAAGTATCACTTGCAGCGCTATTTGTAACGGCTCGCCCCGCTAAACAGGCTGAGAAAAGAAAGGCTGAGGCAGAAAAGGCTGCGACGAAAAAGGCTGCAACATCCGTGCAGCTTTTGAACGGTGGAGACAACTGAGGGAGCTGAAGGGCAATGAAAAGTGATGCAGAGGTTGCTGTCATTCTCTTGGACGGGTAATTATTTGTTTGCTTTGGGGGGGATTTGTTATTTTACTTGGCTCTCCTCTGTCCTGCTGACTGCAGGATGTGCGTTCAGGCTTGTGTGGGGCCTTGGCTTTGGAAGGAGCACTGACGGGAGGGGGAGAGGGGGCGGAGCTTAGAAGAGGTGCCGCTTTCAAATTTTGCTAGCTCTGCAGCATTACCAACTATAGCTTTGACTAGCTAACCATCCAGCTAACGGTTAGCCTTCGAGCAAGACGCCAGTCTGGGGATGCATCGAACTCAGAGCCTGACAGAGAAGTGTTAGGATTTAGGCATTTAGGGAGAGAATATTTTGAACAAAAGGCTGTGTGAGGTTTGAAAATAAAGGTCCACCACGTTAGTTAGCTAACGTGATGCAGTGTTAACGTTGTCATATGAGCAGTGTAATGTTAACGTAACAGACTGGACCAGTGGACACTCAACACGAGGAGACAGAACTGGACTCCAAACAAGACTTCCCGTCTGTGCAGTGAACACTTTGAGAGTCATCACTTCAGCACTGACTCCAGGATAAAGACACCTTTTTCATACAGTACCTCACAAAGAGTCAAGAAACTTATTAGTTTAAAATGATGAATTATTGACCATAATACATTTAAATGCATTACATAAATTACTAATCGTCATACATTACTAAGTACTCGATTAGGGCACAGCTTGCTCTGTACTATTACTGATAAGGTGACATTAGTGACACACTAGTGCAGTTTAATCTTCCCCTGATGCAGAAGGCCAAATGAAGATTTTATCAATCAAGGAACATGTATTTACCAACTTTAACATTTTAGTGCCTTTTATGCAAAGACCCTTTATCAAAGTGAGAATTACTACCTTTTCCCCACACACAGTCTGTGAAGAACCAATGGAAAAAATATTCTCATAATGAGACAGCCGAACATAGCAGGATTCCACAGTGTTAAATTTAAAATCACATTCAAATATAAAGTCGAATATTTACAGAACTTAAACTTAAACTCTCTTCTCTGTTTATAACAGAATCATTCAACCCCCGGACTCCCTACCCCCCCACATGTACTCCTCAGACACCTGTGAGTCCCTCCTCTGGTTTTTCAATGACAAGATCAATAAAATTCACCAGCACCTGGGCTCCACTTCCTCACCACTTCCTCCTCTGAACTCCTCCCTCCTTATCAACCATTCTCCACCTTCGAACTCCCTCATCCCTCAGTTATCTCTGACCTCATCAGAAAGTCCAAACCTTCATCCTGCCAGTTAGACCCCCTCCCCACTCCTCTGGTCAAATCCTGCCTCCCCTCTCTGCTCCCCTTCATCTCAGCCATTATCCACTCCTCACTGTCCACTGGAACTGTTCCCACCCCTTTCAAAACCGCAGCCGTTAGTCCCATCCTGAAAAAACCTGGTTCAGACCCCAACGATTTCAATAACCTCCGCCCCATTTCTCACCTCCCCTTCATTTCCAAAATTCTGGAAAAAACTGTTGCGTCTCAACTCCACTCCCATCTCACCCACAACAGCCTCTATGAACAGTTCCAGTCCGGCTTCTGTCCCCACCATAGCACAGAAACAGCCCTCATCAAGATCACCAACGACCTCCTCATGGCAGCTGACTCCGGTTTAATCTCCATTCTCATCCTCCTCGATCTGAGTGCGGCCTTCCACACTGTTTCTCACCCAATCCTCCTTCATAGACTCTCCTCCATAGGTATCACTCACACTCCCCTTCACTGGTTTCACTCTTACCTCACAGGCCGCACTCAGTTCATCCAACTCAAATCCTTCACTTCACAGCCCTCCCCCGTCACTTCAGGTGTGCCCCAGGGTTCTGCCCTGGGGCCCCTCCTCTTCATTATCTATCTCCTCCCACTTGGCAATATTTTCCATAAATTTGGAATTCTCTTTCACTGCTTCACGGATGACACCCAGCTCTACTTATCCAGTAAACCCGACACCTCTCTTCCACCCTCCTCCCTCACCCATTGCCTCTAAGAAATTAAATCCTGGTTCACCTCCAACTTCCTCAAACTCAACTCTGATAAAACAGAACTCCTCCTGGTCGGTACCAAATCCACTTTATCCAAAACTGACAGTTTCTCCCTCACTATTGACAGTTCCACAGTGTCCCCCTCCCCTCAGGTTAAGAGTCTGGGTGTCATCCTCGACAGCTCACTGTCTTTCCACTCACACATCAATAACATCACCCGGTCTGCATATTTCCACCTACGAAACATTAACCGTCTCCGCCCCTCGCTCACCCCTCACACCACGGCTATCCTGGTCCACAGCCTCGTCACCTCCCGCATCGACTATTGTAACTCACTCCTCCTTGGTGCCCCACACAAATCCCTCCATAAGCTTCAACTGGTCCAAAACTCTGCAGCCCGCATTATTACTAGAACCCCCTCCTTTCACCACATCACCCCTGTCCTCCAGCAGCTTCACTGGCTTCCAGTCAAATTCAGAATCCATTACAAAATCCTTCTGTATACTTTCAAGGCCATTGACAACCTCGCCCCCTCCTACCTGTCTGATCTCCTCCACATCGCCACCCCCTCTCGCTCCCTCAGGTCGTCGTCCTCCCTCCACCTCTCTGTGCCCTCCGCCCGGCTCAGCACCATGGGGAGCAGAGCTTTCAGTCGCTCTGCTCCCAAACTCTGGAACTCTCCCCCCCGTACCTCAGAAACATGGACTCTCTACCCCATTTCAAATGACAACTCAAAACCCATCTGTTCCAAATTGCATATTCCCTTTAATTGCCCACATCCATTTTTACTTTGTGTCACTCTTGTCTGTTGTTTTTATTTATTTTAATTGTCAGTTTTTATTGTGTTTTTAATGCTCTGTAAGTGTCCTTGAGTGTTGATAAAGGCGCTTTTAAATAAAATGTATTATTATTATTATTATTATTAAACACAAAACTATTTTATGAGTGACAGCCACTTGCTTTTAACCAAGACAGGCTGTAGTCAATGTTTTCGACATGTGTTTTTAACCTGTCATCTTTTCTCTCAACTGCTTCTCAGTTTGTGTTGGGTGGTATGACACCCCATGACCCTGTCACTAAGCAACCATGACAACGCATTCTACACTCGTAAATGACTCGGGTTAGGTCAAAGAAAGATCAGGGACTATGGGTAAAAGACATCATGACTACTGGTGGGAGACAGGAGACAAATCACAGGTTCTGATGTCAGATCTGTCAGAATCAGATTTTTATTGTGACGGAGGAAACATTATTCACCACAAGAGGTCCCTGTCAGGTGAACAAGTAATTTTATGTCAGATGTTTCCTGATGAGGTCACCCTAAAAGGTTCAAGTCAAGTTACGCTGCACAATTAATCACATAGTGATAGTAATCACAATCTTATCTTGCAAACTGAAACTTTGATTTCAGCTCAATTTGATTAACCTTCTGTGCCAGTGTTCCAGATTGGACAGTTTTCTACCCAGCTGGGTGGTTCTGGGTTACGTTGTGCACAGTAAAATGGGCTTAGGCGATTAGAAAGGATTTGGAATGGTTTTCCATGAGGTGGCCTGGCTTTTAAATACATTAAAACATTACAGTATATTTTAAAAACTTTTATAAATTGTATTCTTTAGTTATGCAAACACATCCAGTCACCAAGCACAGCTTTCATGTGACAACATTTTTATTCACCCTGCTGAGAGGAGATATGAGATACCATCACTCACCTGCAGCTTACCCTATGACCCTATGAACACACGAGCTGGAGTGTTTTTGCAATTCTGTGTTTTCATTGTAACAGAAAGCTTGTTGCCTATGCTTGCAACATTACATCATTATTTGTTTGGCCTTTGGATAGCATGGGATCATGTGTACTATTCTCTTTAACTAAATAGTTTATGTTATTATGTCAATTTAAAAATGGACATGAACCACAGTATTTTGCTATGAATTCAATCATATTATTTATTATAGATACTATTTGGGCTTTTTATCAATTTGTGCAGATTTTGAGCAGTTACTGGGATGGGAAACATTAAACTGATCTGGCAACACTGGACTGTGCTTCAATAACACCTGCAGCCGAGAGCAACCTGAACTAACAACATTAATGCAAAACACAAGTTCACTGTAATGCGTTATTGCTGCGATGATTGGATTTCCCCAAAATATCTATCTTTATTTGATCTTGTGGCATTGTAGAAGACCATGATACATTTAAGACCGAAGGACATTGGATTAATTATGATAACTAGTAAATTGGCCAGGAAGCAGAAAGCATAAGAGAATGGCCTTCCTTCTCTAGATTTATTAAAACAGACAGATCTAAATACAAAATTTAAAATGCCTCCCCTGAATAGCGACTGTCTGAAAATTATGCTAAAGTGATCAGATGTAAGTGATAAGAATAATACTGTATATAGAAGTAATATGAAGGTTAGTGTTTTTTTGCAGCCTTTTTTAATAAAAAAATACAACAAAAAGAGTAAAGGATGGAAAAAGCTGTTTTTATCTGCTCTAAAATAAGCTGCAACCCTTGGCATGTCTGACTCACTAATTCACCTGGACTCATAGTGCTTTCTTGGCACACAGGTTCCCCAGGATCATGGTTGCGTCTGCTGCAATGGTATTGCTTGACGCCCACTGCTATTGTTATTTTTATAAGTCATATTTCTACTATTGTTATATAGGCTATATATATATTTACATATTTTTATTTACTTTAACCAGGCATAGTCCTTCAAGATTCAAAATATCCTCTTCAGGAGAATATAATATTATACATATACTATCATATACTAGTCTTAGTCACTTAGTCATATTTCTATTACTGTATTACATATTTCTATTGTTGTAGTGGTTGTTGTTACTATTGTTATTGCTGTGCTTCTCTCTTCCTCTCTCATAAGTTGATGCAGAAGGCCGCCCACCTAGAGCCTAGTTTTGTTTGAGGTTTCCACCTCTTAAAAGGAAGTTTTTCCATGCTGCTGTCGCCAAGTGCTTGCTCATGGGGCAACTGTTGGGACTTTGAAAATCAAATATAAGGGTACGGCCCTGCACTATATGAAAAGTGTCCCAAGATAACCTTTGTTATGACTTGGTTACAATGGTAACAAGGCTAAGGGTAAAGCCTAAGTTATGCTTTCTGCATGGACGGTTGCACAGACAGGAGTTGATGCAGAATCATGATGAGGAAATGTTTGGATCTTTTATACTCGGTGCAGGTTTTTCCTCACTGCAACTTATATTCTTAATAAGGGGCAGTGTATTCAACACTCAAGTCTTCAGCACTTTTCTTTTTTTCTCTGCCCAACCACGTCCCCATAGGTGGAAAATATGGGATGTGCAGAGAGGCAAAAATGCGCAAAACAGGAACCTTCCTCCAATGAAGGGATGTGTTTCAACACTTTGGCAGTGCAGTCACTCATTACCCTGATGGAAATCAAGCATTTGCATGTCATTAACCAACTACATTAGTATGAAGAGTTACAGTTTGGGTAAAAAAGAAAGCCACGTCTACAACTATCACATCCACTGTGCTGTACTTCCCCACTATGTGAACGCCAGCCCTGAATGTTGTTAGAGTGTATAGCAATGGTGTTCTGCTCTTTACTGGATTTTTTTGTGTAAATTTACACTCCTGCTTCCTTAGCTAACTAATTGAGACAGTGTGACACTGCAGTACAAGAACAAGGGATGCTCTTTAAACATTAAAAAGTAACTTGAGATTGAGCAGTGTTGCTATCTCTTTCCAGATGAAATGTGTCATGTGTCATCATCATGTGTTCATTTGCATATTAGTGACATCGGTGTGTATTCATTTGGTATAATGCAACACATTCTCATCCCAAGTCAAGACATATTGCCGCTTTGTCAGTGGCCTTTCACATCTACATTTTACACGCTAGGTATCCTCCTGTGTCTGCTGTTGATGCTGCAACCAACACCAAGCAGGCAGACAAAAGCACACGATTAGGTTGAGACGATAAACACCATGGTTTGGCTCTACGTTCATACGGGAAGCAAACACTGGCCTCCTGGATGGAAGTCCAAGGTTTGTTTGATCCATTCACCATCCCTCTCACTCACCCTATAGGGACTTTGAGCTCTTAACATTATGTCGCTACCAGCAGCATTTCAATCTGACATTGTCCAGTGGCGTATCACACAGCTGCAAGACGCTGTCTGGCCAATTGGCGGTGTATCATAACACTGCGAAAGGTTCAGTCCAACCACGTTACAAAATAATGCCGCCCGTCGGTGTATCATACTGCGGCAAAAGGTGGCTTTTGGCATCAGATGTCTGACGCTGAAATCACAAACAAAGTGGCAGTATTTTGGAATGAGAACGGGCTGCATAATGAAAGCATTAAACAACTTTGCTGAGCTAGATTCAGTAGAAAAATCCTCAAAAAACATTTGCATGCAATGACAGTTTTCTGGCTTCTCCAATTCAAGGAGCAAGCGTGTCAACATAACCATTTAAACTCACTACAACTAAGCTGCTTGAGTGCTGCAATGGCATCTCCTCTCCTCCTGCTTGCTCCAGACTGGTGCAGGAGAGGGGGAGAGACTCAGTGCTGTTGATTACCCTCCGGGGCATGGAAATGGACATATTTCTCTCTTTTTCCCTGATGGTCTAAATAAGTCACTAAGTTTGTCACTAGTTTATGAAGTTGTTAAATCTAGTGAGAATGTCGCCAAGTTGGCAACACTGAGATTGAGTTTCTAACCAAATCAGAGAATTAGCTTTAATTAGCCAGCTAGCTACATCTGATAAAATCTGTTAGCGACAGTTGTCATTTCAGCTGAAAAATCTCTCACTACAAGTTCAATCTTTCACTGTTATCACTGCATATACACTGTGCTTAAAAGGGAAAGCTTGAAAGGTCAAACACAATTTAGTAAATGGTCAGTTGGTCAGGAAACAACAACAACAATCCAAGATCTGAGATCCCTGTAATAAATATGATACACAACAGCATAGTTGATTGGAGTTTAGAGGCACAGCAGACACTGTCAAAACAAAGTTTATGTGAAACTGAGAGACAAAAGCAGAAAGAAAAACATCATTATCTTAGCTCTAACACAAAGAATACTTTATACAATGTGTGACCTTACAGTTTTATAAACAGACATATTCGGTTAAGTTTTTATATCATCAGCACACAAAGTCTTCTGTTGCTAAGATATCGTGACAAAGACAAGCACACAGGAACACTAGTGAGCCCTTTATCTATTTTATCGAGTCTTAAAAGACAGCATGCAGAGAGGTGGCTGCATGACAGCAGATACCAGAGGAAAAGGCACAAGAACACTTGATTATGGTTAGGAAAAGATCATATTATGGTTTTAAATATACGGCTGTGGGGGCACAATCCCAGCAGGGAAGGCAGCGCTGTCTCAGTAAAAAACAGTGATGGGTTGCTACCAAACACCCATCTTTGGTAACTACAAAGCTGGAAAAACAGCAATGATACACTAAATTACAACCAGGTTTGTTGTTTGTTGCTCTTAAACAGCAGTCTGCAGTGGTCTGCAGCCAGTGTTAATTTTGTTAATGAAAACTATGACAAAAATTATTCATCAACCAGCCTTTTGTTCCATGACAAAGATGAGATGGAACGGAGCGGAGCAGCAGCCGACATGTCTTCACAACTGTTCCTGCAGAACTCCACTTACATTTGGACTGTCTCGAGAAGTTTTATGGCATTATCTATGACGCTTGGCTATAAATTAACTGTCTGAACTGGGTACAAAGCCAAGTTGTGAAACTGATAAGCTTTTTTTTCTAAAGAACAAGATTAAATCTAAAATAGCTGTCAAAATTAACACTGTCTGCTGCTGATGACATGCCATCCATCACCCCCTCCACCTCCCAATGAGAAAGTCAGCTTTTACACTATTTAAAGAATGATATGATATGATGATATCTATGCCAATGTAACATAATATTTGTGGTTTTAAGAAACAACATTTTCTTCTGTTGACTGGGCTGGGGAGAGGTTATCATCACACCGCAGATGTAAGCGTAGGAACACAACACTGAAACATGTGGTGCCTATATGTCATCTCAGTTATTGTTGGTGTGAATTATCTTCACAATCTACAATAATGGGTCGTGATGTTCAAAGATGAAAACAGGCTTCATCTTCACAGCCTGCAAGAGACACTTCGCAGTTTGACCTGTAATAACCCTCATATTGTCTGTTATTTTGCCCATGTCGAATACCCTTGCTGAAACAAAACGAGAAGAAAATGTTCCAAAAAATATGTATTAAGCCATTCAACAAGATTCCCTTTGCTGTCTTGCGGCTTAAAGTACGACAATGCAGGGAGGGCAGGAACAAGACTCTCATGGCGTGAGATAGCTGAGCCAACAGTGAGACTATAAAGCAGCAGTGATGTGGAGTCTGAATGATGTTTGGGATAATATTCTGTCTGAGGCTGTGTGTGGTACAAATACAATGGGATGACACTTCAATTTCAGGGGAACTAAGTGCCTCCATGATGAGACTGCTGTAGATAAAACCAATGAGACAGAATGCTGAGACAGAATTTATGCTGATGGTGACATCATTATTAGTCATTTGAATCACGGTCCCATAGATCACTTAAAAATCTGGGCCCTGTTTAAAAATTAAGGGGCATTAGTGAAGACAATGTGAATCTTGGATGTAATTCAACTTATCAACAGGCACGAGACATGATCCAGCAGAGAGGCGCCCTCAGGCTGCATATGGTGCCAATTTGTCCACCTAATTTATCCCTCTTGAGCTCTCGAAGGCAATATGTGGAAAGCTGCTGCAAAGCACTTTTGGAGAGGAGTGTATTGCTCTGTGGATATTTTGCACTCCTCTTGTGATGGCTGCTGTGGGCGCTCAGAGCGAGATGAGCATCCTGAAAACATCTAAAGCCCAAAAATGTCTCAGGAAAGGTTGAGCAGCTTTGCCACAGGCTATACTGTATTTTGTCTGTTGAAATTTTGATACTCAATAACCTGCTGCAAAGGACTGATCTGAAAACCAGGAACTTTAGAGACTTTTTTCTTGGCTGACACGGGCATCTTCACTTTTAGGTTAACGTACTGAAAATACTGGGCAGTACTGGCGCTTCCATTGTTTTCAATGTAAGCATAGCAGCAGCCAATTGGTGGAAAGCAGCAGTGGCAAAAAAAAGAGAGGGCGGCTGCTACTCTGGTGACCTCACATGGCTATGTGCCACTGCTGTGTGAGCTGTTGATAGTTGAATATTTTTTCATGTTGCTACCACAGAAAACACACAAAAAAAATCGAAAGAGCCATATTTGTAAGAAAGAGTTCTTCGAGGATTGTTGAAAGCATGAGTGTTAAAAGATCCTCACCGTCATACCCTCAAATATTCAAATGTTTACCCATGTTTTCCTGCCATATTTGACATCTTTATTATCATTTCATACTATACAATACCACATGTTCAGCCAGTTATTTTTATTCATTTATTTATTTTAACGGGTACATAAGACCTGGCATTTTGTTTGGTTCCCAATTCTACTAAACCCTTGAAATAGTAAAGAGTCCCCAGTGGTAGTGATATCATGAAATCTCCACCATGAGTGTTGTGGGTCACACTGGACCACATCAGCCCGACTGTCATTCCTCTCCACGGCTCAAGTAAAGTTCCTTCAGCAATATTTTAGGGATAACGCAATCATAACTCAGCATTAACAGTATTAACTCATATCATACAGAGCAGATTTCCCTGTAACAAAAATGTCCACATACATAACAGTGTGAACATACCACAGTATGAACTGGCAAAGGACAATGAAAACAGCGGAAAATCAGTTCAATGTGTTCAAATCTCCCGGCTGTAAATGTCCTTGGCTGGTTAAGTTTTGTTCAAGTTCAAGTTCAAGTTTATTTGTCGTATGCATAAATACACAGTGTATAAATACAACGAAATTCATTGTGCTCTGAGCACCCTCAGCCGTATTACACTTACGGACATACATTTCGTGTGAAACGCAAAACAAGACGAGTGAAAACGAAAACGAAAAAAAGTGACAGTGCAGTACAGTGCAAATAAGTCAGCTATTCAACGGCCTGACTGCCTGAGGGAAGAAACTATTCCTGAGACGGGTGGTGTGTGCCTTGATGCTACGGTAACGTTTGTGGATCACTGTATGCCCACTTGAATAAACTAGACTACACCACTGGCTCATACTCATTAAAAATTAAAATCAAAACTGAGAGCATGTTTACCTTTTTTTTTCCTGCAAAACACCAGTAGTTACCTGAAAATATGCTTTGCATAATTTATGAAAACACACAAGGATACACAGTACAGCTACAGACTGATAAAAAATTAAAGGGAAAACATGGGTGTAGAAAACAGAACAAAAGCAGGTGCATACACATAAAGCACAAGGGTCACTGAATGATTTGATGAAGGTAAAAATGATGTGAATCTTCATCTTGTAACACAATAAAATAGTATAAGTATAAGTATCTCCCCACTGCCTGGATTGCCTTAATTTCAGCTTAGTTTGCTGCTGCCATGTATCTTTATACACGGTTTGTATGATACAGGATGTTTGTCATCCAACATGGCACGGGAATTTACAGCAGCATTCATCATTGCAGTATATGTCCCTCCAAGTGCTGATAAGAAAACGGCTATGATTGAACTTTATGATAACATTAGCCAACTGCAGACTGCTCACCCAGATGCATTTTACATTTTTGCTGGGGATTTTAACAAGGCGTGTTTAAAGAGTGTGTTACCTAAGCTCTACCAGCATGTGGACTGTGCAACTAGAGGTGACGGCACGTTCGACCTTCTTTACACCAACATTAAAGATGCATATAGAGCAGCCCCTGTGCCACACATAGGCAGCTCAGACCATCTAACTGTCACTCTGCAGCCTGCATACAGACCCAGAGTGCAACGAGAGCCATCAGAAAAGAAAAGCATCAGAAAGTGGCCACAGGATGCTCTACCAACACTACAAGACTGCTTCGAGTGCACACAGTGCAGCTTCATCGACCTGCAGGAATACACAGAGGCAGTGATGAGATTTATCTCCAAATGTGTTGATGATGTGACTGTGGTGAAAACTGTTGAAACAAGGGCCACAAATAAGCCATGGCTGACAGGCGAGGTTCGTTCACTCCTGAAGACCCATGATTCTGCCTTTAAGGCTGGTGACACTGCAGCATATAGGGAGGCAAGGAAGAACTTGAAAAGGGGGATCAGAGAGACTAAAAAACAGTATGGGAGGAAGTTGGAGAAGAACTTTGAAGATACCAGGGACACAAGGCGCCTGTGGCAGGGATTTCAGACAGTAACGGGCTACAAACATACAGCCAAAACACCTCAGTGCAACAATCCATCACTGCCAGATGACCTAAACAGGTTCTATTCCTGGTTTGAGGACAACAACACCAGGAGTGCACAAAGACTGACACCAGCATCCACTGACCAGGTTCTACAGCTGTCTGCTGAGAGTGTTAAGAGGACCTTTTCAAGGATAAATCCTCGAAAGGCCTCCGGTCAAGACAATGTACCTGGCATACCTGTCAAGTTTTGGATTTGAAAATAAGGGAAATTTTTCGGCACCCACCGCGACACATACCTGTGTGCTGCCACGGCTCAGCTGTCCAAGTACTTTTGGGCAGTCATGACGCCAACGAAAGAAAGGAAATTACTGGACCTGGAGTCAGACTTCTCTGTTGCCGGTAAGCTGTTATCTTTCGCCGCAGAGCACTATGAGCCTCCGCCGTATTCCTCTCTGTGATCCCCGTTCAACCCACAACCTCCAGGATTAGCCGTTCCTTTCTGCTGCTGGTTGAAACATGATAATAGGGGCGCCCCAGCGCCCACTCCACTAACTTGATGTGGAAATGAGCGGTAGTCCAGAAAACTGGCAAGTTTTGTTTTGTTTTTTGGGGGGGTTTTTTGGAGGGTGCTTGTGTGCCCTCACATAGATTGCGCCCTGGGCGGTCGCCCACATTGCCCATAGCAAAACCCGTCCCTGGGTGTACAGGAAATCTAAAATAACCACTTGTCAACCAGACCCGCTGTCGACACTAACCTCGCAACAACTGCCACCCAGGCTACTGCAGGTGGCAGTTGTTGCGAGGCTAGTGACAGAGTTCAGTTTGCACCTCCCTCTGCCAAGCTGTTGTGCCCACCTGTTTTAAGAGCACCACCATAGTACCAGTTCCCAAAAATTCAAACCCCCACTGTCTAAATGACTATCGCCCTGTTGTCCTCACACCAGTTGCCGTGAAATGCTTCAAGCGGCTTGTCAAGGACCACATCAAATCCCACCTCCCTGCCAGCATGGATCATCTACAGTTTGTATACGGGGCAATCCAGGTCTACGGAGGACGCCATATCCACCCTGCTCCACCTCACCCTCACTCATCTGGAAGACAAAAACACCTACGCCAGGATCCTGCTAATTGATTTTAGCTCAGCATTTAATACCATCTTGCCACAGCAGCTGGTGGAGAATCGCAGCTGCTGGGAGTGAGCACTTACACCTGAGAAGAGGGTCCTGGACTTCCTCACAGAGAGAAAGCAGACTGTCAAAATCAGCAGCAGAACATCCAACACATCACAGTGAGTACTGGATCACCACAGGGATGTGTTCTGAGCCCACTACTCTTTACCCTGCTGACGCATGACTGTACTGCCAATCATAGCACCACATAATTAAATTTGCTGATGACACGTCCGTTGTGGGCCTCATCACAAATGGAGATGAATCAGCATACAGGGATGAGGTGGAGACCCTGATGACTTGGTGCAATTCACACAACCTCTCTCTCAACACAGGAAAAACAAAGGAGATGATAATAGACTTTAGGAAGGCTCAGCCCACTATCCTCCTCTGTTGTTGAGAGAGTCCAGAGCACCAAATTCCTCGGGATCCATCTCAGGGAAGACTTGACCTCCAGAGACAATACCACAGCTGTAGTCAGGAAAGCACAACAGCGTTGAACAGGCCTCTCCAAGTCAGCCCTGACTGTGCTCTACCGCGGGACCATCAAGAGCATCCTCACTTATTGTATCACTTCGTGGTACGGGAACAGCAGAGCGGAAGAGAGACAGAGACTGAGCAGAGTGATCAAAACAGCAGAGAGGATTATTGGTGTCCCACTGTCACCAAAGCTGGAAATTTACAACCAGAGATGCACACGCAGAGTGGAACGCATCATCCACGACTCCTCTCATCCCTCTCACAGACTCTTTTCTCTGTTGCAGTCAGGAAGGAGATACAAGAGCATTCGAGCAAAGACTTCTCGACTACGAAACAGCTTCTTCTCATCTGCTGTTAGACTACTGAATGCACAATAATCACTGACTGTCTGCCCACTATGCACTTAATTTAAAACTAACTTTTAGCCCTTAGTATTTATTAAAGTATTTATTAAATTATTTATGGTATATTTATTTATTGCATTGCACTGTTCTCTTTTAAAGTGTTTTTAACTTGCGCAACAGTATTTCGTTTTTATGTACCTGCATAAGAATGACAAATAAACTAAACCAAACCGATTCACGAAAATGCAAACATAACAGTTCGTATCATAACCTACAAATTAGTGCCTCATGAATGACGTAATGTTCTTAATGTAAAGTTACGGAGGTCAGGTGACAGGTGAAACATGGTGACACCGAATCTCAAAATAACTCAGTTCTATCAAAGTTCTGAACACTGGTGTCCTGCAAAAAGTCTCGGGAGAAAGTCCTGTGTTTTGTTGCCCATCCACCACCACGACCTCCAACCCTATGGCACCACTTCCTTCTTTATTCTTTACTTCAGTCACCAAATTAGTCACCTGACCGCAGCCTTCCTAAATATGTGGGTTACTGGCTCATGATTATGTATGATATGTACGAACTGTGGTGCATTACTTTTTGTAGGAAAAGTACAAAGAGTGCACGAAAACAGCCTGGTTCAGGATGTTTGTGGGCACAGCACACAGGTAAGGACTTTACAGCTACAGTTAAGCAGGACACATCCAAGAGGAAGCTCTGAAAACCTCAGTTTTACCTCCAGAACTAATTTCATTCCCTCTGACCTCAATTTCAGTATTAAAGCCATGTTTATGTCATATAATTCAGACCACAAAACTGAGCCGCAAAGTTCAACCTTCACTTTAACCTCCCTAGTCATAATTTAGAGGTATTGGAAATTCCAACAATTTCCAGTTAGCAAGAAAAACCTAATGGAGTAACTGACAAATTTTATGGCATGACCACAAGGCTAACACTGGGGATAAGAATTTATTGCATGAGCAATCCCAATTTTTCTTTTCTTTCCCCTCTGCCAACATTAGGCTAATGCAGCATTACTGTAAGTAGTGTAATTAGCATGCTAACAGGCTAAACTAAGATAGTAAACATGGTAATCATTATACCTCATAAAAACCATCATGCTAATGTCTCTTTGAGTTAAATGCGGCTGTTAGCATTTAACTCAAGGCACTGATGAACCTGAAACAGCTTCACAGAGCCATTAGCATGGCTCTAGACTCATTGCATACATGCTAATTTTCATAATGGCATCCATGTTTTACCTTACCACTACTGCATCTTTTCCTTGCATCTTAGTCTTCTAAAGGAGCGAGGAGAGAGGAATTGAGAAAAGATAAGATGGACATGCTTTCCACTATCATCATCTAAAAGGATGTCGGTCTCTAATGACAATGGCACAGCTGGATCAGCTGTCCGTCAGCTTTGTTACATAACTTTTGATGTTTCAGTAGAGTTCAGAGTTTGTGTTTGCATGTAAATGCTGAGCTGCAACTCTCATGCTTTGACTTTGAGACTCAAGCAATTGACACTTTTCAGAAGCTCTCACTTCACACATCTATTTTCTCAAGAAATGAAAAACAAATTTATAATTGATAATGTTGCAAAACCAAAGGGGACACTGACAGCACAAACCAACAAGACAGGGCAGCACAGTACAACAGCAGCACTGTAAAACACTGCGGTCTTAATAGGTTTGCTTACATTTTCAAATATGTTATTTTACTGAAAGTTTTTTATAAATACAAATTTAAGGGAGATCACCTCAAAAGACATTGTAATAGTAAATGGACTAATGTTTAAACCAAGAGGCATCCTCTGGGCTCATAAATGAAGCCAACGCAGAGGTGCCAAAAACTGCAGTCCCTTGAATGGCCACTTGAGGCTGGCTGCAAAACAAAAACAAAATTTTACAGCAGAAATCACCATGTTTAAAGCTTGGTAAAAAATGGTTTTGGTCTCTATATCAACATTCATAACAACTGCATGGGGGTGGGTTTTTTTATTCATTAAATTTACATATGGAGTGACAGGTTATTAGTGGGGTATCACCTTAGTCTATGAGTCAGATCCACACCTTCACTTCTCTACAGCTTTAATTTGACACAGACTTGATCATGTAAAATAAAAGTTATTTTACTCTCACTCCAGACAAAGTTGGGAGCCCTGTATATGTACACTCTAATACTAATACTACAGTTACCACCGATCTAACTGTGTGGGTTATTATCTGTATGTTTGAATATGTTTAAGCTGTTTGCCAAACATTTGCATATTTATTAAAAACCTGCATAGTAGGGTAAATGGACGTCACTGCTCAGACACTAAATGCACATGAATCATTATTTAAATTTGATAATTACAGGCATCTGCATCATTGATATTCTGTTTGTAAATTCATTACGCAGTAATCCAGGTTATAATGTTTCATAATGTTTTGTAGAAATTATTTATTAGGCCAGATGTTTTAGACAAAGTGTAATTATGTAAGTATCTCACTTCAAACTATTTTTCTTCCTGGTGCTCAGAGATTTTCACATTTCACTGAATAGTTACAGTGGATAATTAAAATATGTTTATTGAAAATAGATAACAGACTCTCCTCCTCTCAGCGGTTATAAATTAAATGCAATTGGCAGAATTATTTTTTTATGGATCAAACGTTGCTGGGAAACACCGCAATAAATCAGTAAAAAACACCCAGGTTTGGTGCCGCGAACACTGCTGGGACGTGCCGCAATGTCCCACTGAAACACACCAGGTTCGGAGTTACCAACAGCCGCGTAACAGTGGTCTGCAGCTTGGCAGGTGTCTCACCTAAGTGACACAGCTTTTATGTTACATCCCTATGAAATGTTTGAAAGCAAATATAATGTATGTATGGCTTGCAGAAGCATTCAATGGCAATAGTTTTCTCTGGCAACTGGACTAGATTAAAAGGGGAAATAACATGTTCATGAAGAGTGAGGAACAACGAAATAAATGGAAAATGGATTGGACTTGTATAGCGCTTTTTACACTACATGTCTCATTCACCCATTCCCACACTGGTAGCCAAGGCGACAATTAATGGTGCACTTTCACACACTGATGGACAGTCATCAGGAGCAATATGGGGTTCAGTATCTTGCCCAAGGATACTTTAACATGCGGGCTGGAGGAGCCGGGGATCGAACTGCCGATTTCTGGACAATCCACTCTACGTCTGAGCCAGCGTTGCCCTGAAATATATTTCTAACATAAAACTACAAATGTATCTCAAATTATGATGTACCAATGTGTTACAGTTTGATTGAGAAAAGAGGGCTGCAGAGAAATAATTGGATGCCCTCATCATAAATGCTGTCAGTTACAGTTAGGCTTGTTGTTAATTCTGCTTATGCAGACATGTAGGTGTTCAGCTACGGCTTAATTTGAATACACTCCCACACACTGTTGCTTTGTACTGTTTATCACCCCATTCCTATTTTAACAGATCACTAAGGATACCACACTCAGGCAACAAGAAACCTATTTATTTCATTCAGTCAAACATTTACTGTAGGGTGGAAGCCAACCTGAAGAAGCAAACTCACACTATTATATCAGCTTTTAATTGTTTAAAAGACTCTTTTACTCAAATCTTTGAATGCCCGTAAAATATGGGCTGAGTCTAAGCACTGGTGTTTGGATTTTTGTGTGTGTGTGTCATAAAGAACAAAGAAAGAGAAAGCGAGTTATTGAGGTAAGGCTGAACATCCCACCAGTAAGAAGCACTTAGTTGAAACAGTAGCAAGTAACAAGATCACTTATTCTGCAACCACATCACCACCGATGGGACACCAACCAACATCAGCTATGATGCACACAAACATGTGCACACACACTCACATACACACACACATACTGTAATTGCTCAGGCATGCTAATGGTACTATGGAGATCTATTCTCCTCTTCCCGTCACTGAGCAGTGAGTTACTGACTTGTTTGTGGGTGGAAAAAAATGCATAAACATCAGTCCGATACCCTCAAATAACATCGGTAAAAAAAACAGAAAGGCATCACTGCACATAAAGTGAATGCATGGGAAAATGGGCATCCAAGAAGACAATGTGAGCAATATGATTTATTCATTTATAATCATTTTTTCATGGGTGTTTTATCACCTAAAAGGCACAGGGGAGGCAAGTATGTGTATTTTTAGAGCATGCCATGAACAATGTAGAGAATAGATTGACTTATGTAGATGAGATCATGCATTTTTCACATCAGCTGGCAAATCAGAGCACTGCTCTAGACTGTGCTCCCAGTGGCTTTCAGCTGTCCACCAGAGCTCAGAACTTAACTACATAAAGCTGAATCCATAGGGACTCTGATAACAGAGAGCATGCTGGGAACCCCTGAATAAAACAGGCACTTAGAGAGATCCTCTATGGGAAGCTGCACCAGAGGGAGGTGCATGTGCGATATGTGCATGTACAGACTGGCTGTATGTACATAGTCTTCTCTGGGGAAATTGGTTTGAATTTACATGTAATTTAATGTGCATACTTTAAACATGTTAGTACTTGCTTGAAAGCTGTGTCTGACGACAACTGCTTTGTGGTTTTAAAGGGGCTCTGTATAAATTCCAGACCATGTGAGTTGTCTGGATACTGTTGTCAGCATGGAGGTGGCTGAGCCGGCGGCGAGCAGCTCACAGTGCTAACTCCATAAACAGTGCTTAACAACAGTAACGTGCTAACTGTGTCAACCAGGAGGGAACAGCAGGGTGGGTCCTACACTTGCGCAGCAACGGCATCCTGATATTAGCAGTCACTGCCATATGAATGCAGTGCAAAGTGACCAAAGACCAATTCGAAAAAAACAGTAACAAGCTAAGACACTGATCATTAGAAAGCACGCATTTGAGGACACTGGGACTTTAATATCATCTTGTTTGAGGACATTAGGACAAAGTCACTTCTGAGGGCATTGGGACTTTATTATTGTCTCATTTGAGGACACTGGAACTTTATTATCATTGACAATGTTTAGTTTTTTATACTTATCAGGTCCTACTTATCCCAAATAGCTGAGATATTAAAAATGCATACCGAACAAAAGTTCGGGTCTAAGAAGGATATAACTAACGTGACCATGAACCAGTAATTCATACATAAACCATGATCATTCTGAGACATTTTAAGGTATGTCATCACCATGTTTTGTTTCCTAAACCTTATCTACATTACTTTACTTTCCAAAGCGTAACCTACGTAACTTTAGACCCTCAGATTAATCTTGATTAAGTACGTAATGGGGTAAAGACTTCTGGGGGAAAGTCCTGTGTCTGTTTGACCCATCCTCTGCCCTGTCCTGCCTCCTTAAGCAGACTTTTGCTCTCTGTACTGCTTCCTTCTTTAATCCCCTCAACACATTGGTCATGTCATCACAACCATTCTGATGGGTTATGCACAAATTACTGGCTCATGATCACATGTTATGAATTATGGTGCATTACTTTTTTGTAGGTATACGTACTAACTGCATGACAACAGCCTGAACTTTGTATAGATATTCATAGTCCCCAGAGGATAAATCCTACTTACTTTTCATCTAGCGCCACCATGAGGTTGACATTTTTAGCTTTCAGTGAAATGTCTTACTTTGGTTTATTACCAAATACCTGAGAAAAAACTAATGAAACTTCCATCAGCCTCAGTCAGCTGTACTTGAAAATGTTAGCATGCTAATATCCGAAAATGAGCATGTTAGCTTTGTCACTGTGAGCATCTAGCACATCGCAATTTAGTTCGAAGCGCAGAGCTGCACAAAGATAAAGATAAAGAGACTACAGTCAAGCAAGTGGCTAAGACAATACGAGGCCAGTGATTGGAACATAAATGTAACTGGCTGCAGAAACATAGATTTTTCTGTATTTTATGTAATCAGACAGGTCAAGGCTGATATTCTATCTGCTTAATAAAGCCAGTATATGCACTGATATTGTGGCACACTGTACTAGGATCCATTTTTGCTGTTTAATTCCATTGTTTGATAGGCCAGCAGCAAAATATGTGCTGCTCAATTAATGTGTGCAATATAAACTCATTAAAAAGTGCAGTCATTAATATTCTAGTCTCTTTGCACAAAATGGCCATCAGTTTTGAGTGGGTGCTCACAAGAGTGTTGAATCAGCTGCATCAGCTCGCATAACCTCAAATGTTTACATTCTATTTTTAAGTTTGTGTTCTATTTTCTTCTTTGCTGTATCATCTCACCATTGAAGCTGCAATGTCCCAGTTTCTCCACGGGGAACACACAAGTTTCTTCTTGTTTTTACAAGCAAAGCAGGAAAAAGACAAAGAGCCAGCATACTAACATGGGAATCAAAGCAGAGGACGAGCAACAATCTGAGGTGTTGTTAACACTGCTGTGGCACAGTGCTCCACCTGTCCATTCATCTATTTATCCATTCATCTTTTCATCCACTACCTCTTGCCTGTCCCTTTGGTACTGTCATGCCCAGCACAGTGCTCATAGTGCAGATGGGAGAAGAGTTAGGAGGTTCATGCAAACAAGACAGCACAAAATGAGGTGTTGGCTTTTTGGTGAAAACTGACTCTTTGATGTTGCACTGAGAAAAGATGCACCCGCAATATACCTGCAACCTCCTGCCAGGAATGCACACCTATTACAGAAAACGCTGAATAACCTAAACAAATACTACAAATGACATCACTACTGAACTATTGTAACAAGACAAATGAGACAATCAGAATCAAATCCCGGACGAGCCCACAGTGTTGAGAGGTGTCTGTGTTGTTTGAGGTCCAGTGTGACGTGAAACAACTTTGCTCCCTAGTGTCGTAGGTGCATTACCTTACGAAAAACAGTATTTTAAACCGAGGGCTGATGTGACTTGATGAAATCAAAGTCGCATGATTTAGTTTTATGCACAAAGCAATTTCATTAGGATGGAGCAGTTGTGTTTGACTGATTTGACTGACAAATCCAAGCTCAAGTCTTGGTGGAACCTTTCGTGTGAAATGTGTTCTATCGTCCAGTAGTATCACAAGGCTGAATTTGAGAGTGGAGCCACAGAAAGAGACAAAGACAGCAATGCAGCTTGAGGATTGCTTTTAACTCAGTGACAGACTGGGGCTGTATGTCCTTAAACAAAATTTACACGTAGGAAGTTTTGTGTCGCTCGCAGGTCTAGGAGTATGGTTCTGGCTTCTGGTGCAAGAGGTCCTGGATTCAAGCCCCCAAGGGTGAAAATGCTACTTGTTTTCTGGGTGAGGGATTCAATTTAACATGTTTGAAACAATGTTTCAAATCTGAAGTCAATGTTGAAAAACCTTATCCTCAATTTAAAGTCAACTAAAGAACCAACTTCTCGTAGATAGAGAAAGACTCTTTTATTGACTTCAGTGCTAGGGGTAGCATGTCTTCATGAGACTGTAAATAGCATGCATGCTTGACTTTGGTTCCATGGTGTAATGGTCAGCACACTGGACTCTGAATCCATTGGTTCAAGTCTTGGTGGAACCTAGACACTGTTGTTCACACACAAATAAGAGTTATGGCTAATAGGCAGTAAAGCCGCTAAACGTCTCTTATACTATCGGAAAACCAAAGACAGGGCCTTTGATCTAGCAGTCGATGGGTGTTTGATCGTAAAACATGGCCAAAGTTTTGCGTAGCAGCTATAATAATGAGATCGTGGATGCACATGTGCCATCCAAACAGCTTTCCTACACAGGATGTCTCTATGGATAGTTGGGCAGCTCAGATATTCCAAGGAGGAAGTCTGAAAAGAACCACTGCACTTACATGTCGACGACACCACGGCATATCCCATTGTGCCTGGGAATGCCTCTGGATCCCCGAAGAAGACCTGGAGGATGCCGAAGTGGAGAAGAGCGAGTGGGCAACTTTGATAAGCTTGCTTCCACTGAGACCTAACTTGGATAGGATAGGGTAGGAAAATGGGTGGGTGAATGGATGAGTACGCAGCATAAACTGGGAGAGTGCTCGACTGACCACCCTCCCCAGCAAGACCTTTCGTGGCTTGTTGGTCTAGGAGTATGAATCTTGCTTCGGGTGTGAGAGTCCTGGGTCCAACCCCCGGTCGAGCCCATAGTGTTTAGAAGTAGCTTAAATAATGTGCTATGTTTATCAAGTGTAATGTGAAACAGATATACCCCCAGTGTTGCAGGTGTAACACTTTTGGGAAAGCAGATCTTTTAACCTAAAGCTGATGCGACTTGAAGAAATCAAAATGACACAATTTAGTTATACACACTGAGCAACTTTACTACAATAGAACAGTCAAGTTTGGCTGATTTTACGACAAATCCAAGCTCAAGTCATAGTTGAACCATCTGTGTGAAATGTGTTCTATCATCCAATATTATCACACAGCTGAATTCAGCAGTGGATCCATAAAAAGAGACAGAGCCAACTATGCAGCTTGAGAGACATACAGCTCCAGTGACAGACTGGGGCTGTATGTCCTTTAGCAAAATTTGCACAAAAGATGTTTTACGTTGTTCATTGATCTGGGAATATGATTCTCACTATGGGTTTGAGAGGGCCTGGGTTTGAATTCCGGACAAGCCCCAAGGGCAAAAATCTTACTTGTTTTCTGGATGAGGAATTCAATTTAACAAGTTTGAAACAATGTTTCAAATCTTAAACTTTGAAACTGACAAATGCTTGAGTGACCACCCTCCCGGGAAACATCTCTAGGGCTTTTTGGTCTAGGAGTATGATTCGTGCTATCAACGGGAGAGGTTCCAAGATTTGAATCTTGGACGAGCCCACAGTGTTTAGAAGTAGTTTAACCGAAGCATTTTTTAAGGATCCCATGAATCTGGTTATTAATGTTTTGAATGTGTGAAGGTATGTACTGAGTGGGAATTGTCAAGTTAAAACTGACAGTTGTCCAATGTGATCTCACAGAAATATGTGAAAGGACCACAGACCTGGTGGTGGTGGTGGTGGTGCCATGTAATATCTTAATTACATGGTGGCAGCATGGTTGGGTTAAGGCTAGGTTTAGAAAAACATAGTGTTTTTGGTTAAAATAACTAAATTGCATAAGGAATGTAAGTACATCTTAAAGTGATGTGAGCGTATCATGTAAGTGGATGTAACTCCATAAACAACGCAAGTATGTAAAATTTAAATAAGTCAGTTTTTATGTTAGATTGACATGAGACATGAACAGCGATCTCCTAAATGAAAGTCCTGAGTTTATTTGACCCATCCACCACCTCAAACTCCTCCGTACGCAGACTTTTACAGTCTTTATACCGTGCCTTTTTACTGTGGTTGTAACATTAACCATCTCCCATTGTGTGACACTGTTCAACCAGGATATTCGTGTGTTCACTATGACAGAGGGTCCCAATTGACTTTCCATTGGTATTGTTTCCATGGTGCTGGCACATAATTTTAATATATTTCATTCCACCCCCACAAAATGCAGTTTCAAGAGGCTGTGGTCATTTTACATGTTTCTGTGAGATCAGGGTGCAAATCTTTATGGTGGACAAAATACGCAATGTTTCTAAACTACCACAAACACAATTTAGGTATTTCTGTTGCCTTTTTATTTATTTTTTTAATAAGTCAACAAATACACCAATACTGATATAGTATTTGTGATCAGTAATTAATGATGTCAGCCAGCCAACTTACTTCCCTGGCTTCAAATATAATAATTATTATATATAACTGTGATTATGCAGCTCCCTCTGATAAAAATAATGCTGCTTTTTTTTAGGATGCTGCACGTAATCAATCTTCATTAATTAACCGCTCTTACTTTATTTTTGGTCTATACTGTAAGGCAAGTAAGGAAAGGTCAGACACAGCAGTATTTCCACACCTGCATGCAGCACTCCCTATTCACAGAAGACATTTTGACTTGTCAGTTAAAAAAAGCACGTGTTACCAAAAAACATTAAAGGGACCTATTATGCTTTTCCTTGTTTTCTGTCATATTTAGAATGTTATGACGAAGGATGTTCATCTTCATTAATTTATTAATTAAACATGGCCAAAGTTTTAAATAATGAGGTAAACATATGTAAAGTAATAAATAAGTAATAAAACAATTGCTATGAGCAAAAACCTCAGACTTAGGAATGTTCTGAGAACTCTGTTTCCAGTGTTTGTTTGTTTTCTGTTTTGGCTACAAGCTGATGCCAGCTGCCACAAGTGTTTATATCACAAAGCCTATACTGCTACATGTAGCTATATGCTAATGTCAGGGAAAGATGAAATCTTGGTTGCCGACATTGTTAATTTCCCCTTGATTTTGGATCATATTCCTGCTGGAAAATGCCATTTTTTTTTGAAAACTTTTGTTGGCAATCTTTAACCAGAGACAGTACAGTACAGTCAAACAGACATTACAGCAGTCATTCGCCAGTTGCAAATACACTGCTACATGTAGCTACATGCTACCATCAGGAAAACATGTAATCTTGGTTGCCACCTTTGTACATTTCTCCCCAGTTTCGGATTATATTCCTGCTGCTGCTTTTTTCCATTACAGTAATTTCATGCAGAGACACTGAGATACGGAAGACCTGGGGATGCTGACCAATCCCAGCAGGCTGGGCTTTCATCAGTTTTTCCATCAAAGCATGTAAACATGTTCTAGTAGAAACCCAAGTATTAACCTGAAAATAAGCGTAATGGTCCTCTGTCCTATTCAGGTGTCCCAATAAGTCACAACAGTGTTACAGTGAGTCAGCACGCATGATATCAGGATCCTGAAACTGATGCAGCTCAATGAGATTCAGCCGTGATTCACTTTTTCCTCAAGTGACATGTGTCACAAAGTGTCTTCTGTGAAAAAGGCCGATATGGTAAGATGCTAAATAATCTTTTTTAATATTACTTTACCACACATCTGAAAATCTGATGAATATTTTGTGCCCCAGTAAGCCATGACAGCAAGCCAGCATGGACAATACCAACAGTCTACTGGGATGCAGTTGTTTTTAATGTCATCATGTAGGCCTGTGCTTTTCCTGCTACGGCAAGCCAACATGTCTGCTGTGAATAGGTCTATTATTCCACCATACCTGGTATACTGTCACACACCTGTGCAGAATTAGGTCCTACATGCCCACTGTACTGGGCTGGGTTTGACTGCATGCATTCTCAGTTACGTCCCTCTTTGGTACTGTGAACTGTCTATTAATGTAAAAGGCCTCATGGATTTCTGGGTCTGCAGAAAATATGTGGGCCAAAGATAAAATCCAAGTTTGTTTACAATGATTTAGAAGCCCACACTTGTCCTCATATAAATCGCATTTCCTTTATCTCTACAGCAGAGTAGGTGAATGCAAAATTAGCATGACCTGTAATCAGATTAGAGACAGTTATGAAAAAAGACCCACATTAAAAATATTTTCCCTGTAAATTTCTCTCTTCAAAGATTTTATTTATAAAGACTTTGTTGAAGGGGTGGGATGTGTATACAGACCATTAGCTTTACATAAACTTATCCAACTGTTTGTATGATACGCTTTTAAAATGAGTAAAAATATTGTATGAAGTAATTTGTGTATAACCCACAAATTTGGGAAGGCTGCGATCACGTGTCAAATGTACTGATGGACCTACGAATCTAAAAGATACACAGGATACCTGCAAAGCAACACACGGCAGCAAGCTAGAAGAGCAGCTCCTCAGCCATACCCCAGACAGACTGATTGGCTGCAGGTTTCCAGGTTTTACCAGACAATGGCACAAGAGAGGGGAGGATGAGCTTAGGTTGAGGCGCAGCAAGCCTGTGGAGCAGCACAGCAAGTTAGTTTTACATTCACCTATGGGGGAATGTAACAATATGAATTTCAGCGCATTAGTTTTCATAGGAAAATGTACAATGCATAAGATCAGACTGACTGGCTGCAGTGCTTGGACACCATCTTCCTTTCTCTATTCCCCCCTTTCTCTTCCTCTCTCTTTATACATGCCTGTATAGGAATACTGATAATGTACTTAAATGTGCAGTTTTGCCATCATGTAGCCCCCCCCCCCCCCTCACCTCACTGCAGGGGTGCTCATCTCAGGCATCGTTTTCCTTCATACTGCCCTTTGTATTCCCTGGAAAAGTTCTGGTAATACAAATCAGTATTCAGAGGGTGCACTGCATTACCCCCAGGACCACAGCAACGTAGGGAACTTATGGTAATAGAGGACACAGAGATAGACTCAGAGGACGTATACATACACTTGAGGAGTCTGGTAGTGGGCTGAATCTCCTCTTCAACATGGCACTCAACTCACTGTGAGCTTTATACAAGTGGAGCATCAGAATAGAGTATACCAGCTAAGAAGAAAATTTGCCCACTAGCACCTTTAAAGCTCACCCATTTGCATGCTGGTGTAATCTAACAAAAACCAAGGTGTAAAAACTACAAGTGCTTTTACAGGGGGGTTGTGCCAGAGGACACAGTAGCTTACTGATGCTGGTAGGCAGATTTTGGTAACAGTCCGGTCTTTATGCTATGGGAGGTAGTTTGCTGATTAAGAAGGGTTTTAATCTTTTAACTTCCAAAAAAAAAATGGTATGTATATCTCCCACAGTGTCAAGCTATTCTTGTAATGACTCAGTTTTCTGTAGTCTTTTCTATCTGCAATCCAATCACTGTGAATCCCTGCAGACCACATCCCATTGTTTGTGAAGTTGTGTATACACTTTTGGAATCAGCTGTCATTTTTCTTTTTTCTTTTCTTTCTTTCAATAATGACCAGATAAATACAGTAAAAACAGCATGATCCAGACACCAAATGTATTATTTACATGTAAAATAGTTTTGGCCTCAAAAGACCCTCGATCATTATTGAACCACAACAGTGCAACTGGGCTTTAGCAAGTTGTTTTTCTTTGGGCTCTCTGCAGTCTACTCAGTGGTTACATTGAATAGGACTTTCTTCAACACTGTACAAACACAAAAGACTATTCAAAATTATCTTGGGCAAGAGATTTTGAATAGCAGTATATTACAAACTTTTCAGAGTCATTTCAGGTCTACAGCAGGTAAGTTTAATACTAAAAAGAGTCAGGGCAGAGTGGAGTTGCGGAGAGGTTTAGCAGCTCCCCTTTTCCTTCAGCAAATATCTTCTCTCATTAAGTGGAGGGTGTATTCCTTCAGGATGTCATAGTAGTCCTCCAACACCTGAGGGCGGAGCAGGACAAGCATCTCAAGGTAGCAACTGGATAGAAATCTGAAAAAGGCAGTGAGAGTGTTGTGTGTGTGTGTGTGTGTGTGTGTGTGTGTGTGTGTGTGTGTGTGTGTGTGTGTACCCCAGTGGAATCCAAACATTTTGTACTAAAAAGTTTAATTTTTCACAGATCTACCATTTCAGGCACATAATGGGTCTCTGAGCTGCCGACTTGGATGGATTATTGCAGTGAAAGAATGTTTTATTTATTATTAACATTACTAACTGCAAACTGGCTACCATACACTTGGGAACTCATGAGCCTTTATCCGTGACTCACTCAAGTTTCAAGTTTAAACTTATTTTTTATCAAATGCACAACAATTACAGAAGCAGCCATTGGCAATAAAAAAATATTGGCTCCCTGGCTCCCTCCAACAATACTTATCAAATATGTATGAAAAAGTAGAAGACAAAAGGTTTTCTAAGACAAAAGTGCAAGTCAGAATATAGAGATGGAATAAAATATAAATAAAATATAAAGTGATATAAATTTGTGGTACACAGTAATTGCATATGCATCAAGCGGCAACCTCCAGCGCAGAAAAATGAAGCCAACATGGAAGTGCCAAAAACTGTAGTTCTCTGAATGGCCACTTGAGGCTGGCTCCAGACGCCAAGCAATCCCCGTAGATCTCTAATGCCCAACTTTACAGCAGAAATACATATGTTTACAGGTCTCAGGTTAATTTCCCCCTTCATGACAACTGCATGGGGGGTGAGATTTTATATATCGCATCCATTTACATTAAGGCTCAAAGTTACGCATAATTAAGGGTGGGTTACTTTGAGCGACAGCAGTCTGCTGATAATGTTCCCCATTTTGCAGTCAGATCCACCCCTCGCTCCTTCACAGCTCCAGCCTTTTGCCCAAATATGGTCATTTCTGGCTTGAAAAACCAAGATGGTGACGGACGAAATGCCGAACTCGGGGCTTCAAAATGGGAGCGCACACAAATGGATTATGTCATGATAGCTATGGCCTATCATTTTCTACAGCCCATACAGTCTATGGTATGCATAAGATGAATGTAAATAGGAATGTAATAAATATATAATTATATATATAAAGCACTGATGTTATGTAGTGATCCATTACTGTTTTTCCAGTGGGGATTGTGCCAGAAGAAGATTTTTTCCTAACCCTAACCTAAACCTAACCACATGTTAACCACAGCATTGTTGAAACATCAAGTTAAAACTAAAGACTAAATTGCAGTTGCCTCTTTGCCATAGCAGGAATAAAACTCGAATAAGTCATATTTCACAATAATTTCAGCAACATACGTCTGTGAGGTTAGAGATGCTACGTTGTTGATCATCTGAACTGTTCACTGTGCGTCCTGAGGTAGTGTTCACTGGTTCAGCATGCACATCCTCATAAAAATGTTTCAGTCTCAGAGGTTTTAAAGAAAGCGGACTGCACCATTATCTGAACAACTGTCAGAAAGTGCTTGTGCCTGAAACTGGTTTTGATGCTGAGAGCGTGTCTAATTGTTGCTCTCCCTGTATGGCTGAAACACCGTGCCCACAATCCAACTGCTGCAAAACATCATTCAATATTGATCATTAGCAGATAAAAAGTGGTTGTACTTCATCTGCCATGTATTATTGATGAACATCCTTTACCCCTGATATGTGGGCTGACTTCATAACACTTAATGTCTCATTGTATTGCATAGTTCACTTAAACAGGCAGCCAAATTTCACTGCAGAGGTGCAACATGTAAGACCTCAGGTTCAACAAGTTCACTGGAGTTATAAGTAAGTGCACACAGTAGAAATCTTACGTTCAGGGATAAAAAGACGACTCTTACGTCAAATAAATTGTACTTAAGAAAGTAAAGTAAGTAAAGTATAAAAATGTACTAAGGTAAAAGTTCAAAAAGAAAAATGCACTGTAAATAGACGTTACTGCATCACTTTTTGTCATAAAAAAATTGATATTTTAAATATATCTAAATTATATATTAAATATACAATTGTCTTTCTCTGTAAAGCCTCACTAGTATTAATTAGAGAATAGAAATATTTCTAAATTGATAAATACATTAACAGAGAGATATGGACACCTTGGCAGGTGCATTTTTACAGATTAAATAATCTTAGACTTCTTGTACAATCAACAGCAGAATTAAACAGCACTAAAGCAGATAACCGCTCTTACTTTATAGGTTTGTGCTGCTCTAACAGATGTATCCACTGATTTAGAGAAGTCTCTTTCGCTGTGTAAGTCAAGGGGAAAATGTCCTTTTGGGCCACATGGCATCATGTGATGGACCTAATTTCACTGTCTGGCCACTACAAAAACCCTGGTGTACTTCCTGAGGAATTGTTAGAAAGCCTATCATTCCTGGAGTGTCAGCAGAGTGTTACCTCTCTGCAGCTCTGCCCTCCTGAGGCCGCAAACACACCTGCAGCTCCCCCTCTGATGATTTATCTCCTTTCATCTGTTACAGTCCCAGACAGTTTAGTCATACATGAAAAAATAACTTGGTAACAGTAGCAAGAGTAAATGGAATTAATTACTTCCACCTGTGCTAAAGTTACATCTGTTTTTTTGCCTTCTGACTGTTAAAGGGGCAATCCACAGATTTTAAGTGTCAAAATCAATTTAAGCTTCAGTGTCTCTGAGAGAGCTTTGTCAAGTCTGAGAAAATAATCCCTTATGATATCATAGTGGTGACATCAGGGTTATGTCAGCATGGGTGTGAATACTTGTAATGTGTGACAGAAAGCCTGTGTTAACAACTGGGGGTGTGGAGTTTGAAAGACGTGGCATTTAGCAAGCAGGGAGGGTTTATGAAAGGAAGCTACTGAGATACATTTTAGAATATAAAGGATGCAATGTTTTAAGAGCCTGATCTTATGCTAACTACTAAAGGCCAGGATTTTTCAGACTCTGCTGTTCTGATTTTGGTCTTTTTTAATGTTGCTTGCAAATCTTTTAATTTTATTCAAGTGCAAATTGATGGATGACTGTACCTTTCAAATATATGTCAACATGCATTGTGCAGTGTTATCCTTCCTGTTGCTGAATGGTTGTAAAATGGAAGTAAAAAAGAACAAACAGAACTGACGAAACAATGTGAGTCAAATGTAAAAATAAAAAAAATATCAGCTTGATTATCAAACTACTGCAACACGATGTTTGAGTTTGGACCAGTTCTTGTATTTATACTGCTCCCAGTAACATCCAGACCGTGAGTTCTCCATGGGTTATATGATTTTCTATTCTTCTATCTCCATCTAGTGGGCTAAAATTGTAAGTACGTTACCAGAGGTGAGAGAGCAGTTAGGACTACAGACTCAATCTTCCATGCAGTAAATAGATGCAGCTTGACAGTTGTTTCACACAATTATCTGAATCCTTAATTATTCGAATCCTTCTATGTGTCTTAGAGTCGTCATCCCTTAATCCTTGCCTTTACCTGACATTGGCTTTCCTTCCTTATTTCTTGTTTTGCCACAAACCGAATGCTGCATGTGTAAAAGTGATGACTGCAAAATCAGCAACTGATTTCTCCGTTTTTACTATTCTTTCCTTCTGAAGTCACTAACACCGAACAGCCCCCCGTGTCTGTATCTTCTGAAATATGAGTAGTCATCAGAAACACATCTATAAGCAACTCTTATAAAAAAAAAAGTATGAAGGTGTATGAAAGTGATTAACCAATGTTAGGTATGTTTTTGAGCTGTTAGCGGAGGCCCTGGGTCTAACCTGAACAGAGAGTTAGGGTTGATAAAAAAAAAAGTCAAATGATGTCAAGATTTTCACATTTACATTTCTTTTATTGTAAAGGTGATTTCTTAGAAAATAGTCACATGATACAGAGGCAAAGAAATAAAGAGGCCTGAAAACAGTAAAGAGTGAAGTCAAGGAAATATCTACAGAAAATAGAACTTTGGTGATGACATTCTTATTAAAACTGAAATAAAAACATAATCTGCTGTGTAATTATAAAGAAACACGATCTTGCAGATCACTCTCATCATCGCAACACAATGAAAAGCGCAATAAAAACAACACAGGAAAATAAAGTGTGTTGTAACCAAGGCCCCAGTAACAGTCTACTGCAAGTTGAGCTGTCCTTAATACTGTAGAAACGTCTGCAATGTTTTCAACACAAACCTCTTCTGCAGCCAGAACTCTGCACCAGTGCAGCACAGCACATGTTTAAGACGTGACACTTGGCTCTGTCTGTTTGTGTTTTTCGGGAACCAACAAAGGCAGATACAGTCATTTAGCTATCTGTTTTAAGACGACATCTACGGCAGAGAAAGCATAAAGTCCAATCAAACAGAATTATCTATGCACATGCTAAATTAAGATCTTCTGACAGAGTGAGAGCTATCGCAGGTTTAATGCTACATCAGCTGAAACAACAGATAAACAGCAGTACAGTATATAAAGACTAATTTTAACAGTATAAAACATCTCCATTTAAATGTATCTGTTTATTAGGGAAAGTGTTTTTAGTACTCATAGTAGTGTCATTTATAAGTGTTGGTTAGATAGTAGTTATACAGTACATCCATAAGTCTGTAAAGACTTCCTTGATGAGCATCTATGTCTTGCAAAAAAAAAAAAAAAAGACAGATATCCTACATCTTCAGTGTCATCTGTTTATACATTTTCTCACTTAAGTGACAGTTGGCAACTTAAAATACTCCACACACGGGTCGCAATTATTTTAAATTGATGAAGAACTTGGGGAGGGGCTTCTGGTGGTGTAGTGGTGTTTATACATGTGATGCTCTGTTAAAGATCAAACTAACTGCTCTGTACTTTCATTTTCTCTCCTTTTTTAAAATAGCAATATTGAGTAAATATTTGAGTAAAGGATCAAAATACTATAGTAGTCTGTCGTACACCATATACGTCACAGCTGAAGAGAAAGATGGCAACATGATTGCCAGCAGTCTCGATCTGTGAGATGTACATATTGCTATTTAAGGAGTGTATGGTATGTATAGAGTGCTGCAGGGATGACACTTTTTTGTCGGCCAATCCGTAAGTTCACATCGCCCTGGTTTCCTTGTCAAAAACCCAATGGGATTGTTCCACTGGATTTTGGATTACTGCAGAAAATAAGCTCTGTGGCAAACAAAACTTTATGATACTTTCTTGTTCAGCAAGATAATCTTCACAAATGAATTGGGTTTCTGTCTTGTAAAGCATAAATGAAATTGCCAGAGTTAAAAGCTAACGTTAGGCTATAAACAACCTTCACTATGGTCGCACGACTTAACATCTCCACCATGACGAGGCTGTAAAGTCGCGTTCGCTTGATGACGCTCTGTAGTCTCATTTAGCCACTTGTTAGCAACCGCCCTTTTTAAGACACCTAAAAGCTTAAAGTCTCACAAGTGGGGTATTTACTGACATATTTTATGTCGTAGAACAAAATGTGAAAGTCTCTTATGCTTGTGTTAACCACAGACCTTATTTCAGGCATCTAACCAAAAACCACTTTGAGATAAGGGACCCATAATTGGAAAAAAGCTAACTCGTTTCTGGGATTTAGATCTCAGTCCTACACTCTATATAGCACCCCCCTACACAGAGATAGTTATATAATGCATTTGCACCACTACACCTATGGAAGCCTCCATCCTGCATGTCTGATTAAGTTGAAACATTTACAATGTTTTCATTTAGTTTATATTATAAACAGCAGCACGCTGCCATTTAGCATGAATAGGATCTGTCTTAAGATGATATGTTGATCCAGATATTACTGTAATAATGCTACTTCAAGGGCAGACTATAGCTATAACAATAGCATGGGATCATTAATGTTTGGAGAAGGCATCTTTGTGTCAGTACACACGATAAAGTAGACACATGCCTAAAACACCATAGGTTTCCATGGGTATTCTTCTCAGATGATACAAGCACATTTTGGTGAGAATTCCCAGGTAATCCCAGGATCTCAATCTCAACCCTTTTTCATACCCCAGAGAACAAAACTATTGAAAAGACAAAAAAAGTGTGCAGTACTGGCAAAGCTACTTTTTTTTTTTTTTTGCAGGACACAGACACTACTCTCTAATACTTCCATTGTGGTCTAAAGGAAATGTCAGCCCTGTTAACTAAATGCCTACAATGGCTTCACTAAACAGCACATTATCACCTTATCCTCTTTTCCTCCTCCCTCCTCTCTACTCAGCTAAACTCATCTCCTGTTTCCAAAGTGTCAAACTAGCCCGTCATCTCACCCTCACCTCCCCCCTGTACACAAAAGGTCCCTCAACATCATCTTTATCAAATAAACCCATTTTTTCATGTATTTAACCTGCTGCTCCTCTCCTCTGTAGCTCAGTAGTGCCCCCTAGCAGGGATGAACGTTACAAGCACGGATCTCCTTCCGGTCTTTACAGCTGGCCATCAGAGTGGCTTTAGCTCTTTTCTTCACCATCATGAAACGTTCCTGGATCCCCCCTCCGCACGGTTTGGTACAGTCCGTCCAGCTGGTCCATGGCTGCATTCTGCAACCTGCTGCAAAAAACAATAGACAGTAGCATCTCAATTCTGGTCTTGTGAAGCTAACCTCTCTACTCTGCGGGGACGCCAACATCCTCGGTTGACTTTATTGTCTTTCAGAAGCTGTAGAGGGTAGAGCTTTGTAGCTGCGGTGAAGATACTGGTGACAAAGGAAACAAAAAGACCCAAGGAACCCACTGATATCAGCATGCTTGTCATACAGGGGGTTAAATAACCCTCCAAAGTTAGGTTTAAGTTTCAGGAGGGAAAATAAGCATGGCAGGGGTCCCTTGACCTCTCACTTGAAGATATCAAAATGAGCTCTATGGGTACCCACAAGTCTCCTTTTTACAGACATGCCCACTTGATGTTGGTCTCATGCAGTTTTGGGCAAAAACCATGCAGTTTATATAATGCTGTCCAGATGTGGGTTTTTTTTTTTAAATTTTTTTGCCTATTGTATTTGAATATTTCTGCATACTGGGGTCCAAAACCAGTCTTAGAAATGCAGAAATTGGGTATGACTGGAAAACTGAGACTCTTGTGGATTCAATAAACCAAAATGTATTATTGCGCGATGATGTTAAAAACTTGACACACAGTGCTAAACTGCATCTCAAATTAATCTTCAGGTTCCCAGCTTTCAGATGATGTATACCACTTCTATATGGAATATTCTTTTTCCTGCTATCTCCCTCTAAAGAGCCCCTGTCCCCTCTAAAAAGACAAAAATGGGTGGAGTAAAAGAGGTTCATTATAATGACAATATAATGGATTATTCCCACCAACCTGGCTGCTCCTCGACTGCTCCATCTCTTCCCTGTTTACCCCGTCTCCTTCTCTTTCCTCCTCCACCTCCCCTCTCCTCCTTTGTTTTTGTCCGGCACTTCCTGAGCTTGCATTTCTTCCTCTGGATGGTCTCAGGACAAGCGCTGCCCCCAAACTGCGGCTCCAGTTTGATCATACGGGTTCGAATGGTGTGTCCTTTACCGCAGGACTTGTTGCACTCGGACCACTCGGACCACTCAGAGACCATGCAGTCAACGGCTGGAGGGTTAAGAGGAGGCGAACAAGAGGAAACATCAGAAAAAGAACCAGTTAATGAGAGGCAGATATTTAAATGTAGGCAAAGAATACACATAAGCACAGTGTTTCGTCTGCCCTTCCCTCTAAGTGTCAATCAATTTCACTGAAAACTCAAGTGAACTCCTGTGAGATGGAGGGTTGATGAAGATATGAGTCAGTGGAGGATAAACTATTCAGATCTTTAACTTAAGTTCACACTGTTAACAGTGTTGACAAACAAAAGAAAGGTAGCACCTGGAAATGGGATTAAATAAAACAAGCAATAAATGTGAAACTGGACCTTAAAATTAGCAAACATGTATAGAAAACATATTAAACAAAACCTGCCCAGCGCAGTGAGTACAGTCGTTCAAAGCTGCCTCTCTGGTTTCCCTCTCTCAGTTAGGAAAGAAAATCAGCAGTTTTATACTTCAGGTACTTACGGCACTCGGGCAGCATGCACTTCTCTGTCTGCTCCAGCTCCTCAGTGCACCCTGCAGGATCAGACTTCAGCATCCTCTGGCGTGTTCGCAAGCCCCGCCCACACGTCACACTGCACTCACTCCAGTCAGACCAGGGTGACAGCATGCAGGGGATCGTATCTGCAAACAAGCACAAGTATACAAAAACACACATTGGAGTTATTTCTGTATCAGGTTAAAGTCTCTGTACTTGAAGTAATAAAGGTTAAACCTGATTCATATCGGTGTTTACAGTATCTCTCATCAGTTTGCTTATTCATTACAGCAGACTGAATTGAACTGAAGATTAAATTGACAAACAAATGCCCATGAAAAAAGCACGTAATACTAAAATGCTATAGAAATGAAAGGAAATAAATGTTGCTTACGGCATTCTGGCATCATGCATTTCTCCACTTCAGCCACCTCGGTCTTACACATTGATCCGTCTATAGGAGGCATCTTCACCATGCGCTCACGTCTTCTCATACCCAGCCCACAGGTGACGCTGCAGGGGTCCCACTCAGCCCACTCAGTCACCACGCAGCTGCTGGGTGCTGTGGAGAAGGACAAAAAACACAAGAATCAGTTGCTCTCTTTTGGAGAATGCTTATCATCATAATGATATTTCTTCTATATTTTCACATCAGAGAATCAATCATATTAAGGGAGTTATTTTTCACCATATCAAGTCTCAAATCATGAGACATAACTTTGCCTCAAAATATAGATAGCTACATGAAAATGTGGTTAAAATTACAGCAGCCTTTATCAGAGGTGCGCCCAGGTCATGTTATTGGAGTAACTAACTGAACAGTGCTTGCTATATTCAGTTTTAGCAGCTTTTATAGCCAACCAGCTTACAAAATTACCAATCCAGAACCTGTTAAATTATTTTTCTGATTATTGTATGAAATAAACATCGTAAAAATATTTTTTTTCAAATGATTTAATCTGAATTTCATGTATTTTCTTTAACTGTAAATCATGCCTAACATTACTTTACTGTTTAGTTTTATTCATTTCCATTTATTACTCTGACATTGATTCTGTATTTCATGTCTTGCTTTTGCTTTCTGAACTTGTGCTCTAGAGAGGCAATACATAAATAGTACATAATAGTATATAAATAGTCAGTGGTGCAACCAAGCAGGGCAGTTGCTTGCCCTCTGGCAAAAATGATTAGAGACAGATATTAGTGTCTATAAGAGGCTGTGGTATGCTCATTTTTTAAGTTAGCGCAAAGGTATGTATCTTGTGACAACATAGGACATCCACTGGTGCCAGCCATGTCATCCTAGCTTGTTGAGAAGGAGGCTAAATAATGCTACAGATTAGCCTTTATTATTCTCAAGGGAACAACTGGCATGGCCATTTTCAAAGGTGTCTCTTGAACTCTCACCTCAAGATATCTGAATGAAAATAGGTTCTATGGGTACCCACAAGTCTCACCTAAACTTGAGAGGGCTTGTTCAAAGGAAAGGTTTTGTTTTTTAAAATGTTCCCCTTAAATTAAAGCTGTATATTTGTCTGTTTAAGGAAAAGGGCAACCAGTGTATTTGAAAATCAATGAATTCCAACATGTATAGATACATAACACATGTAAACAAGATAGTTGTGGAACTCAAAATGTTAACTGTACAGGCATTAGTCTATGCACATCAGATAATTAGCAATATTAAGTGTAAAATAAGAGACTAAAGTGTATCAGTATGCAATTCATTAACTCCCCATATTGACATTTGACGTTTTCAAGTGGTTTATATTCTTCAGCAGCAAAATCAAATTTCTGAATTTCAGTTATGGATTTTGGTTTTGGTGTGCCACCCCAAGATTTCAGTGGCCACATCTGGCCACCTCTATGAACAATTTCTGATGGTGCCCATTTAAATAGTGAAGAAGAAGTAAATAGTTACTTCACTCAAGTAAAAGTATAAATAGTGCAATGTAAAATATACTCCATCACAAGTAAAAAGCCTACATTCATTTTTTTCCTCAACTAAAAGCAGCATTTGAATGCTACAGCTGGAGTAAAGAAACCGATCATATGCTTTCCAGGTATGAAATAAGTAGGCCAAACTAGTAGCTGTGAAGACATGTGGTAGAGTAGCAGCATAAGGTAACATCAAATGGAAATACTAGAGTACAAGTAACTCAAAATTGTCCTTTAGTACAGTACTTTACTGGAATAAATGCAGTTATTTACTTTCCAACACTGATGATGCAGTATATGGTCTTGAAATTCGAATACAGCAAAAGTCTGCTTGAGTTCTTCAGGAAGTCTTTAGGAAATATTAATTTCATGAACTTAAAGTCAGTATTAGCATACTAGGCACACCATAAGAACACATGAACATTTTCATAACATATGGCCACTGCTTGCAAACCAAAATGCTCCAGATAAAAGTGAGTAGTTATTTAGATAAAATAAAAATGTACTTCCCCTCTTTCGCCTGTAGAGGTGAACACAACTCATTTATGGAAGTGCAGTACAAGTCATGAGAGAGTTTGATTTACATGGAAAAAATAATTTTCAAGGCACTGTTGATTTGGCTAAATCCTGGAAGAGAATTTCATTTAGAACATTTGAAAATTCAATAATGATTTGTGTAATTAGTTCATTTGAAATTCTTCACAGAAATGTACAAATAGTCACAAATGCACACAGTAATAATGTCAGGAGAGACTCACAGCATTCATCGTTGACAACACACTTCTCTGTCTCCTCAGTCTGGAGCTGGCAGAGCGAGCCGTCCTCAGGGTACTGTTTGACATATCGCTCTCTAGACCTCATCCCCATCCCACAGGACACACTGCAGGCTGACCAGCTGATCCACTCCGACATCATGCACGTTGATGGCTCTGTCCACCGGAAAAAGAAAAAGCAAGTAGCAACAGATGCTATTAGAAGAACATCCAAACATTTCATATCTTTTTTTCCTTTCTCTTTGTGAGGTTATCGTTAGAAAATGGTCTCATCATTTGCAGGTGCAGTGGCTTTGCTGCTATTCCTCATTGCAACCATTATAGAAGTAGTTCCGCAGCCGGAGTAGACCATTTATTCCAATGAGTAATATAAATAAGCAAGTTTTGAATGCCACTGTAAAAGGTTCAGTGTCAGAAGAACTGTGAAAACAAACAAGACTTCAGGGCCCTTCACATTCCCGTGCTATTAATACATGATAGTGTATAATGATAATGAAAAGACAGTTGTTGCAGTCGAATGAAAATGTAAGATTTATACATTTCTACAAACCACAGATACGTTACATTTGTTTGTTTTATATTTATCATATCTACGTTTTGAAAGTGACATAGCATATGAGCTGACTTTGTTACTGGGAGGTGGAGAGGATGGTGGATGGCGTATCACCGAGGCGAGAACTCTGCCAGTCTGCAAACAACAAAACAGTTTTTTTTTTCTTCATCACTGTGTTACCAGTGTTTTTTTAGGGACCAGACGTGGGTGTTTGGTAGCGACTTTTCTCTGTTTTTTCAACAGGGATTAAGTGGTTGTTTTTTACTGAGACATTGCTGCGTTTACAGCCAGATTAGTGCAACAACAAGCGGTTGTTTTATACCAAAACATACATGCCTTCTCTAACTGTGACTGTCCCACCAAAACCATTTTTTGAGCCCAAACAAGAACTTTTCGCAATAATAAACAAGTGGGATTTTTCTTTTGCTTAAACCAAACCAGAGATGTACAATGCCAACATTTTTTTCTGGTGATTAGGTTGGTTGTTGTCTCCAAAACAATATGTTCTTAAAAATGTTGCCTTTTGTCAGCAGTGCAACATGTGAAGAGTTTCAAAGAGGAGACAAAGAGATCATGGAGGTCAGAGTTGAGAGTTAGTTACAGAAAAGCACCTCTGTGCTGGCAAAGATTCGAGATTTGCCTGAAAAGTAGTTATTTTTTTATGAAGGGGGCTCCAAACTAAGTCTGTTGACTTGTAAGTACCCAGTGGCAGCCTTAATAACATCAGGAAGAATTTGCTACAAGCAAAGTTTAAAAGACAATGTGTAATGTTGACAATTCCACTCACATACACTGACAAACAAACAATGACTGACAAGTAATCATTGTGAATGTTTAAAGCTGTTCTTTACCAATATGGAGAGGAGAGGTTTAAACACTCACTCAGCCTGCAGGTCGCAGCAGTGTTTTAATATTTCTATGGTAAAATACTGCAGGGAGAAGTTTTGATTATTTAAACAGCTGTGCTTTAGAGCTCTGATTGAGGTTGGCTATGTTTTATCAGAGGGCCAACCACAATTATAGGTTTTAAAATTTAGTCTGTGACTGTGTAACTCTAGCCTGGTGTACTTCATATTTATTGTGGCTTCACTCATCGCTGAACTCTTCTCCATAGTGAGTGGATTATGGTACTGGACATATGATGTTTTCACTAAATGTCAAGCCAAGTGTGGGGTTGAGTGTCTAGCTGAGAAATACTTCGACCTGTCAGCAGGAGACGCCACAAACCAATGCTCCAGCTATGGTCTCCCACAGAGTGCAAATTTGCAATGGAGGTCAAAAAATAACTTAATCATGAATGAATGAATAAATAAATGAATAAATAAAATAGTGCATAAAGAGTTCTGAGTTATATAAAAATGCTGAATTAAATAGAAAAATAAACAATTTATTTAAAAATTAAATTAAATAATGTTCATAATTCAATGGGACTTTTTTTTTTTTAAATGTATTTCCACATTTTCATATATCTGCATGCATTGGTCTGGATTTTCTACAACTCTACTTTTATTTTTCTTTATTCCTAAATTTATTCCTATTTATTTTTTCCTGTTTATTTTGTATTTATTCCTATAATTCCCATATTTATTTATCTCTGTATTTCTGTATCTGTGTGTTAATTAGGTGGGTGGTCATAGCCTCACTCTAAAGCAAGATAATAAATACGTAAACAAACAAATACAAAAAAAAAAACTTAAATAAATATAAATTGGTTTTATTTCATGCATTGAAATTTTAATATTGCTTATATTTTTGTTTCTCTGTTACTAAAATACTTATCTATGTATATCTGGAAAGAGAATGAACAAACATGAATATATATATTTAGCTTTTATCTATTAACAAAAATATAGAGTTATTACAGTATTTATCTATAGATTTATTTATTTACCAGTGAATAATTTTTTGTCTTCCTTACACTGGGATGATTATGATGGTGATAAGGTGTGGGAGGACACCAGGCAGTGCCTCCAGGGCAAAAAATTAAGCCAAAGCAGATTTGCCAAAAACTGCAGTTCCTTCAATGGCCACTTGAGGTTTGCTCTACAAGCAAGTCAGTCCCCACAGACAAACCTTACCTAAACCTCACAGCACAAATAAACAGCCTGGTTCAAAAAATGGTTTTGGTCTCTCTAGTTACTTTTCCCATTCATTAGAGCTGTACCTGGGGTAAATGTTTCTATAACTAACACATTTGAAGTTTATTAAGATTTTAAGCTACATATTATTAAGGGCGTGGATGCTGTGAGTGGCAGGCTGTGAGTGAGGCATCACCAATCTATATGTCATATCGCCCCTTCGCTCCTCCACAGCACCAACCTCTCGTCCAAATATGGTGTCTACAAACATTATTTTTATACTGTCTGTGGAGGACACCATTGGAATAAGGATGACTTAGAAACAAAAAGCAACTACTCAGCTATAACAGTAGCTGCTATAGTACAAAGACAGTATCCTCCTAAAAGACAACCAATCTACTGCCAGGATGGAACCAGGGACCTTCAGATCTTCAGTCTCATACTCTTTGAACTGAGCTATTTCAGCTTCAGTAACATACTGAAGTCAAAACTTCAGCAAGCAATTGGCTTGAAAGGAATACTTGAACCCAGGTCCTCTGGTCACAGGACACTCTCCCTACCCACCACACCAGAATTCTCTCAAACAGCTGCTTGTATTTCAGTCTTTTAAGTTATCTCAAAGTTGAAGGTGCCATTTTCAATAAGCTCTACCTCCGAAACTGCTTCAACTCTCTTTTAATAAGGCAAGTAGCCTGAGGGACGGTCCTATTCACAGCATGGGCCTGAGGGAGTGAAAGTCAATATGTATGACCCTGGCTTGTATCAGCTGAAAAGTGAACTGCAGCTTCTCTGGCTTAACAAGGCTCCACTCTGGTGTATTTTATCACTATTAGCCAGCATGGCACTTCAAGATCTCCCTATTCTTCATATACAGAGAGTCACTATACAGTACAAGTCTAACTGCCCTTTACTGCCGTCTTCTTCAAACAACCTCTCCTGAATAAAGCCCAGGTGCAGACAGTACATTTAAAGTGAGTCAGGAAGAGGCGATTATGCGAGAACAGACCTGTAAATAAAATTATATTGAGAAATGATAGATTCTCCTTTGACTCACAACACTTGACTCAGTAACACTCTCTGCCTTCCAACAATCTGAGAACAGCATTGCTTACCGCCTGTGGCCTAATAAAGCAGAACTAAGTGAATCATTAATAAAAGATACAGGTATCTCCAGCTCTGGACGAGGCCTCCAGAGAGCCAAAGTGTTTCCCAGGAATATAAATCATCCTGGGCATCGGCCCTCGTCCTGCCCCGGCATGAACCCCACAATTATCAATCTCCTGCCGCACGCTAACGGAGCACTAAATGAAAACAAAGGAGGGGTGCTCAGGAACAAAAAGCTATCTGTGTTGCTGTCTGATATATGGATACGAAAAGCAGTGACGGGTGGGAGCGTGTGTGCGTATGTGTGTGTGTGTGTATGTGTGTGTGTGAAAGAAAACCCTTCAGCCTTGAACAGTCTGAGCTTCACTCGTCCAATGACTGGTAGACATCCTGAGAACGAGAGGAGAAGAGTGAGGAAGGGGAAGACAGATGCTGACTGTGCTGCCTCTCAGCATTTGTTCCAAACTGACAACTTCACTGGAAATTGGACAAAAGCAACCTTCGGCGGTTTTGTGCGTATGTATGTGTTTGCTGCGGGATTGTGGGTAGTTACTTGCAGGAATAGGGCGTCAAACTGACAACTTAGACAGAAATCCAAAAAAGAAAAGAAAAAAAAAAGTTTCTCCTTTGACAACAGCAAAGAATTATAATTACGGCAAACCAGTCAAGTTGCAGTTACAGTTTACATCCATGTCTGTCTGGACTCATATGTAGCATGGAGGCTGATAATGCTTCAAAAATGAATGTTGCTACAAAGAAGCTACAATTTTTTTTTTTTAAAATGGATGCTTCACACACAGTCATCAATCCGGCAGTACAGAAGATCTATACAATCACAGCAGTTTCAACATGCACACCCAAGATAGTGTCACCATTTCAGTATTTGACCACGTCTCCCCTTCTGTTCCTGAGTTATGGTATGCAATGATAAGCAGAAACATAGTATTGAACTTTGACAATCTCGATATAAAATGCCATCACTTTATCATCTTATTCCACTATAGATTTGTGTGAACTTTTGTCATAATTGGTCTGGGTATCATCGGATAATTAGTAATTCATTCGTAATTCAAAAACCAAAAACGGTAAATCTGTTATTTGATTAAAAACAAAAACAAAAACAAGAGTACCCAAAAAAAAAAAAAAAAAAAAGTTTTTGGTGTCAGAATCAAATAACGAAAAACCAACCAAACCCGGCCCGTTTGATTTGATTTTTGCCGATTCGTTTTACCGTTATTCCTTTTTGGATTGAATATTGAACAGGTCTGCAGACATTCAGCCAATTCGTTTTTGCGTTTGAAACCAAAAACGGAAGTCACGTGTTTTTTTCCTTTTTTCATTTTAAACCAAAAACTAAAAACAAAATCACGTGATCTATTCCTTTTTTGTTTCCAAACAAAAAACCAGAAAACCAATTTTGGTTTTTGCAAATTCCTTTTTTCATTTCTCATTTGGGACAGACAGTAGCAGTATATATACATATATATATATATAAATATACAAAAAATGTGCGATATATTATTTAGTTGCGTAGTGTGAATTAATAGCCTAATTAATTACATATGTGGAAATAGCCTGTGTGGTCCTTTGTTAACCATTTCACATACAGATGTTACTCATTTCAATGCCGCAGCCACAGTGAAGGGGGTGAAATAATTGATCCAGGAGTAGCTGCAGTGCGCAACAACAACCAGCAGGTGGCACATGTGAGCAGTAGAGATACAGCGTCCAACTGAAACTGTTTGAGAATTAGCAGTACTGTTATATTTTCTGCCAGACCTGCACAGTATACTAACTCGTGACACAGTCTTCATTTCATAAAGGACATTTATACAATGATATTTAATTAATTTATTTTGTAATTTATTATGAAACATGAAAATAAACTTTTAGCTTCTGATAGAGCTCAGGATTTATCAGGAGGACGCTGCTTTACTCCAAACAATTTCACCTATGAAACTGAACTGTGTGTGACCTTTTGGATGTGTAGAAGAACACGGAACATTAATTAACATTAGATCCTGATACATTAGATCCAGATAGGCTAATTAAGGAAGTTAGGCTGCTGTGTCTCGTGTGTAAATGTGCACAGTGAGGAGACGCATGTATCGTTTCTACTGCGGTTGCATCTCTGCAGGTATTTGATAAACTCAAACATCTTTTGGGGAGGGGGTATTTAATAGTCAGCACTCCCGCACCTCCAACTGAAATCATGTTCTCGCAGCTATGGGTTCACCCGCACAACCAAGAATGAAAAATCAACCATCACAGCAGTATCGATACTTTTCTTGATAGAACAGAGTGTAAAGAAGCAGTTTTCTGTAAAATGTGCAGATTTGGGTTTTCATGAGCTGATCGGTACTGAACTAACAATGACTGTAGAATATATTAAGCCTCCCACCCCATGTGTGTATATGTGTGTAGCTTTGTATTTTTCATGGTGTGTTCTGTGTGTTTTTTGCTTTGTAGCCTATTGTTTATTGTTGTGCTGTTGTATGTTTGATTGTGGGAGACTGTGGATGTATTGTCCAATGTCTAATTTTTGTGACTAGTATATTTTATAGAAAACAATAGCCTAACCCAAAGATTACAATAAATTAAATGGCATTAAAAATTGAGCTATTTTCTAAAAAAATACTACCTCGTAGAATCCCACATCCTGTGTTAAATAGGCCTACAATGCCTATCTTAACTATATTTACAATGAAGCTTGATTCTGCACTCCCACAAATAGGCAAATATCATTGTATAAAAGTCCTTTATGAAATTAAGACTGTGTAACGAGTTAGTATACTGTGCAGGTCTGGCAGAAAATATAACAGTACTGCTAATTCTCAAACAGTTTCAGTTGGATGCTGCATCTCAACTGCTCACATGTGCCACCTGCTGGTTGTTGTTGCGCACTGCAGCTACTCCTGGATCAATTATTTCACCCCCTTCACTGTGGCTGCGGCATTGAAATGAGTAACATCTGTATGTGAAATGGTTAACAAAGGACGACACAGGCTATTTCCCCATATGTAATTAATTAGGCTATTAATTCACACTACGCAACTAAATAATATATCACACATTTTTTGCATATTTCATATGCATAGCATATGTAGGCCTATTTTTTTATTTGATTAGATTCTGTGCTTGCATAATGTTGGGTGTTACATTTTTAATAGAATGGCCATTCTACCCATAAATATCACACACACACACACACACACACATATATATATATATATATATATATATATATGTGTATATGGCGACCTGTTTAGGGGTGTACCCCTTCTCTCACCCAATGACAGCTGGGATAGGGTCCACCAGGATAAGCAGTTATGGAATGAATAATGAAATGGATGCAAGATCACAGTGACCTTGACCTTTGACCACCAACATCAAATTATATCAATCTGGAGTCCTACTTGACGTTTGTCCCAAATGTAAAGAAATACTCAAGGCTTTCTTGATATGCATTCAGGAGAAAGGGGTGGATGGACGGACAGATGGACAAACCGAAAACATATTGTCTCTGGCCTCAGCTATCGCCAGCATGGAGGCAAAAAGAGAAAAGTTGGCTCACATCTGTCATTAGCTTTGGCCTGTGACTTTTTGCTTTGTTAATGTGTTTGTGTCTTTGCATCTTTCTGCATAATAACCATGTTCCTGAACTTACACAATCTGCGTGTTACTCTTGTTATCTTTAATACACTGACAACAAGAGCATGGTGCATTGATTTCTTCTAGTCAAAGATAAATACAATCAAATCCTGGTTTAAGCATCCTGGAAGCAGGAGAACGCTAAGCATTAACAGCTGATCCACATAATCTTATGTTGCAGTGAAGTAATTAGGGTATCCAATCACCAGTGTTTACACTCTGTGATGAGGGATTTACACTATTTTGTGACATATCCTCTTGTTGCGGCCATATCAACTTCAGATGTGCCCTCTCATTGTTTTTGAAAGCCAGTATCTGCTTTAACAGTCGGCTCCTGGCTCCAGATTTCTTTGTAATCACAGAGCTGCCACCAATTTTTTCTGTTTCACCTCTACACTCTATGATCCTTTGCAACAATAACCACAATAGTTACACAATTATGTCTCCGGATAAAATCATTCCACTGGGCTGTGAAATATAAATGAGGCAGCAGCTTTGTGTTTTCACAACATATTCCATCAGTTTAAGCCAAAATGAAGCATCCACACTCACCGAGTCTGTTTCAGTCAGAATGAGATAATACCTGAGTTTTAATCTGCTTATTATTTTGAGGGTTCACTGATCACCCCTCTTGTTGATAGGAAATGAACGTCCCGGCACTGAAAGGATTAAAGCAAAGGAAATGCGATCTTTGTTTTTTGATGCTTATTTGTGTGATGAAGTGCTGCAGAAGACAATGATATCAGCGTTTTTATATTTATGCAATAACATTAACATTTTTGACTGTTTGGGAGATAAAAATTACATAGTTTATCATATATTTCTCAAAGAGTTCAACAAGTTCAGAAATGCACCCTGAAACACAGTACATGTTCATGTTAATGTATATGTACATGGCATGTCCACATAGAAAGTTGGATGGGTCTGTATTCTGTATACTATTGAGAACAAGACAACAGGGGCTCAGTAAGCATGCCACAAATTACTATCAGTGGTGCAACATTTTTCAATTTAGAGCAGTATTTGGCACAAATGTCCACTCGATGAATTAAATCGCCTTAACTGTTTAAAATAAATGAAAAGCCTTGAACACAGGGAGGATCAGGCAGAGGATCAAAGTCTGATAATTAAAAGATATAGATAAATATTTATGGGCCCATTGTATGAAACACAATAAGCAAATATTGGGGTTAGCACAACAAATGGAATGGCATGCGATCAAGTCACTATGACGAGCGCAAAATACACCAGAGCTGGAGGACCCACCTGCTGGTTACCGGTATGCCGGTCAGCTACAGCAGCACCGGAGAGAGTTATGCATAAGAACAAGACTGTGTGCCGGCGTTTTTCTGCAGTTGTAGGGGATGTGAATGGAAACACATCCAACATACACTAACATCACTTTTATATGCAGATCACAAAAAGCAGACATGGGCATATTAATGGAAACACTGGATATGATAATGCATATGATCACCGGCACCGTTCTATAAGGTAGGGTAAATAACATATAAAAGCATGGCCTTAAAAATTCCTTTTCTGGGGAGTTGGGCTTTGGCATAGTATTTTATGTTATGATCTCAGACTGGCCGGGTATGGGCCTCAAACGCACACGGGTTGGTTTGGTTTGGGTTGTAATTTTTTCGGCCTGTTGAGAACTCTACCCCCAATGTTCTCAAATTCTTAAAATACCCCTGCGTACACCATACCTGTTAGGGGCTGCTGCCCCTGGCATCCTGCCATTTTGCAAGAGTTGTACCTTAGGCAAAGTATCCCTGAGTATCCCTGCTCTACAGCCATGCAAGTGGCTCTGTGAGGCTTTACTTGACACATTGGTGCTTTAAGCTAAATGCCGACATGCTCACAACAACACATTTGGCAAACTGATAACAATATTTACTCTGTAAGCACGTTAGCAATTGCTTATTAGTATGTGCAACAAATAGATAAAATAAATAACTTAGGCCATTGGAAATGACAAACCAAAGTATTTGATCAATGGACACACCAACATTATTACAATCCATATTGTTTAAAACATGAATGTCTTAACTAAATGTCACAGCATGTTCAATTGTATGTCAGTCTCTGCTCTGGACCAAATGTGGAACAGGCTGCTGATGCCCTCCCCAGACCACCACCATTAGTGTTGCTCATAAAACACATTTCCACTATGTTTTGCAGTATGTTCCATTAAGTATTTCTGCTGTTGTTCAAAGCAGCTATCAGTCATTTTGGAAGCCGCTGAACTAATATTTAACATCTGCTTGTAAGAAAATGGCATGCTCCAGGTTTTCATGAGTGTTAATGCTCTTTAGTGAGATAATGTCTCTCTTTCTGGCCCTGTTCAGGGGGAATTAAAGAGCAGTTACATTCAGCGTAATGAGGGAAATAAAGAATTATCTGCTCTCCTACTTTGGCTGTGTTACTGGAAGTGCTTAGACACAGTCAAATGAATGGTATTTATTGGTGGAAAACTGGCTGTGTGTGCTTGTTCTCTTCCAAATCCTCCATTATTACCTCCATGAATCTATGAATGAACCTCATCCCAGTACAAGTGCAGATGACCACTTACACGCAGCAAGTACAGTGGAGTGCCCTGCTCAAGGACCTCCCTACTTACATTTTCCCAGTAGGTACAGGGATTCACGGCTATGGTCCCCCACTCTCAAACCTAACTTCTCATAAGGTCACTTTACTGTATATGCGTGTGTAGTTTTTACCCTCCAAACTGCATCCCGGTCCCATGCAGGGCTGGAAATCTTGAGTGTGGGGACATGGCACGCTGAGGTCCAGCTGGGCTTTCAGCATCCTCTGCCTCATCCTGCGACCTTTTTCACATGTAGCGCTGCTACAGGCTGACCAGGGGGACCAGCCTGAGTAGATACACGTCTCTGGTGTGTCATCTAAGAGAGAAACACACAGGATGTTTAGTGAACGCTGGAGATAAAAAAAAGAATTAAAATTACTACCTAGCAGTTGTATGCCTCCATGAGCCAGTCAAGTTGCAGTTAACCATTTACATTTTTACGTTTGTGAAAACACTGATGCTTCACTCACATTTATTCAGTATCTGACCAAATGTCTCCACTTCGTTGCCTGAGATATTATATTGAGCAATGGCCAGAAAAGTTTTTTTGCCAAACATTATGATGTCACAGTGAAGTTGACCTTTGACGTTTGGATATAAAATGTCCACACTTTTATTTTTTCCTGTCTGACATCCATGTGCAAATTTGTCATAATTAGCATATGAATTCTTGAATTATGGCCAAAAACATGTTTTGTGAGGTCAGAGTGACCTTGACCTTTGAACACCAAAATCTGATCAGTTCAATATTGAGTCCAAGTTGACATTTGTGCCAAATTTGACAAAATTCCCTCAAGGTGTTCTTGAGATATCACGCTTATAAAAACATATGGATACAGGGTCACATTGACCTTGACCTTTAAAATCTAATCGGTTCATTGTTAAGGAATTTTAGGAAACAGCCTCAAGTTCTTTATTTTCTTCATGAGAATGAGATGGATGCAAGGTCACGGTAACCTTTATCTTTGACCTTCAAAATTGAATCAATTTATCATTAAGTCCAAGTAAATATTTGTGCCAAATTTGATGAAAATTCCCTCAAGGTGTTCTTGACATATCGTGTTCACAAGAATGGGACTGATGCAAGGTCACAGTAACCTTGACCTTTGACCTTCAAAATCTAATTGGATTATTGTCAATGTGAATGTTTGTGCCAAATTTTAACAAAAGTGAAAAAAAAATGTGTGAAAAAAGGTGTTTTTGACATATCACGTTCACAGAATGCAACAGATGAGGTGACAGTTACCTTGACCTTTGACCTACGACTGCCAAAGTCTAAGCAATTCATTTTGAGTCCAAGTGGTCTTTATGCCAAATTTTAAGAAATTCCCTCAAGGTGTTCTTGAGATATTGGGTTCAGAGAATGGGATGGATGGATGTCAGGACCCTTATGCAAATGCACAAAAAAGCACCTGAAAACATAATTCCTCCGGCCACAGCTATGGCCAGCGCAGAGGCAAAAAAGGGGAATTTTAATATTTTTGCTGAAATCGTCTGCTCAGTGGTTGACTGGTAGTACATGGTCATCGTTTACTCGCTAAATACGCTTACAGAATTTCCTTTCGAATTTCATTTCACTGCAGCGGCTTTGTCACAGTAAGAGGAGGGGGGAAAGACAGGGGATGGGGCTGACATTGATTATTTGACATAGTATCCAAAGGTGATTACTGCAGGAACTGGACCACAAGAGACCACAGACTGACATCTGAGGGGGAGAGGAAGGATAGAGTTGGAGAGAAAGAAAAGAGTGTGATTTGTGAATGCCTCGCCCAATTATCAGTGGTAGCAGAGCTACAAGAAGTAGCAGGGGTACTGGCTTCAATTAAAAATGCTCTCTTGGGGTTCAGAGAGGCAGAGAAAATGAGAGGAGAGGCAAGAGAGAATATACTGTCAGGCCTTAGGGACAAACCTGAGTGGGTCCAATTCTCTAGGATAACTTGTAATGACAGAGGAGAATGAGGGAACAAAGGAGCTAGAGTCGCAGAGAAGAAGGTGAAAGGAGAGTTGGGCTGATGTGTAAGTGAAAGCAGTGAATCTCTAGGCGGACCAAGGGGAAACAGCCTTGTCTCCGTAGTGTCATCTCACACAGAGACAAGTGGAAACAGGGGAGAAAGAGAGGACAGGTAGAGTACAACAGGAGGAAAAAGGTGGGTGGAAAGAAGCAAATGGTCTATAACTGACTGAGGAAGACATTTATTAGGCGGCAGGAGACTCTTGTTAAGAATTGTCATCAACTATAAGGTAGCAGCACTGATCCCTAGAGAGCCGGGTTATACTCGAAAATAACTAACCTGTGCAGTGTATTGTCTGACCATGTTTAAAATCTAAAGTGATTATAACCCTTCTGAATAACCACACGTATAAGTGGGGTAAAGCCAGCCATCAAAGAGAGGGGGAACATAATATTGGAACACAATTTCATCCAAGCATTTATGAGTGTTGCAGTGAAATAAATAACTGTATGACAAATGAAAAAAAAGGGTGAAGTTGGAGTAATCGTTGTGAATTTGTTGTTGCTGTTTGTATCTACATAGGGAGCGGTTCCTTGTCCATATAGATTGCCATGGTTCACCATCATGTACCCACAGTAGCTCAGAACAGACAAACCAAACACTAGCTCTAGATTGGGCAATTTGTGTTTTAACGTTTTCAGGATGGCCACTGTAGTTTTACATGTTTCAGTTGGTTACAACCTCAACCCATTGGGTCTCATTATATTATGAAAGTCTAGAGTGGCCATATGACTGAATTATTTTTATCCCCACTCAAGTTAGCAGAGTGCTAAATCAGAAGTGGCTGGGTCGTCCAGTGGAAGTCTCTAGTGCACTTGCTCTATGGGCCACACAGTGCACAGTGTGGAAGCAGTGCCGATGCGGGTAATTTCTTGGCAGTTGAATTTTTTTGGCTTCATGCGTCACTGAGCAACTTTCTAAGGAAGAACTAGGGTCCTGCTTCCAATGCTGTATCCAGTTCTCTCTATACATCCATGCCTGAACCAGCAAACCTCCAATTCCCAAGCCAGATCCCCACACATTGAGCTAGCACCTAAGAAACAATAGCCACCTTTTTAATTGATGCGCTTTGGAGTTGCTGGCATTTTTTTGGGGGCTACCCAGGCTAGCTCTTTTTTCCTGCTTTCTATTTTTATATAATTTCAGCAATTTGCCTCCTGGCTTGACAAACATGAGAAGTGGAGTCAATTTTGTCATTTAACTCAAAATTATTTTAATGTAAAATAAATAACCAAATACAACACATTTTTTCCAAAATGTTTAACTACTCCTTTAACCAAGTGCTCTGACTAAATTGTTGGGAAACTAATAAAATACAATGAGAGTGAACATTTTGCAGATGTGTGTGTCCTTGTTATGTTTCTAAAACCCAAATCGAGCAGCATTACTTTTCTCACAACATCTATTTGCTAATACAAATCAGTTGTTTATGAATGCAATTTTTAGGTGGCAGGGTTGAAAAAATCCTAAATGTTTTTGTTTTGTTGTGGTTCCCATCAGTACACAAATATCACAGCAAAAATGTCAGAGATAATTTGAGAAAGAGGGAGAGAAGTAGACATTCACTTTGGTTATTTATGACGTTACAGATAAAACTGTAAGGTGGCAGTCGCAAAACAGATTTCATATGCAGTACTGCTGAAACATCATTGTCCAGAGTGACAGGATCTGTGATGCATCACAGAATATAAATTATGTTTGATAGGGACAGGACTTGCTCTGCAGCAGTCTGTTGCCCACCCTCTCACAGCAGGGTGGAGACAGAGCCCTGCCAGATGTGAGATCTGACTACCTGACCTGAGCCCATCTGAGACTGCGTAAACCAGTTGTGTCTATAATGAGCTATGTGTGTGTCCTTGGGCATCATGAGACACTGAATCCACACAGTTTCTGCTCAGTCTGTAAATTGGAAGTTAAAGTGGATGTTTTGTAAACACAGTGAATTGAAAAGTTCAAAGAACACAAAGGAATGCAATATCATGTTATGACAGGGTTTGAATAATTACTTAATCACTCCATTAAGCCCTTTAGTTAATCCATTATTTTTTGTTTGGGGTCTTTCCCTTAACAACTGTAATCAAGAAAGTGTGTGTGCAGTACACACATCTCTGTACATGGTATCTTTGTGGGGACCTTCATTGGCCTAACACATACATTAGCCCCTTACCATACCCTTAACCATTAAAACTAAATGTCTAACTCCAATTCTCAACCTAACCCTCACATAAACTAATTTCTTTACCTTGGTCAAGTCTAAACCTGGTCACTGGAGAAGTGAAGGACAAAATGTCCTCACTGTCCGAAAAAGTCCTCACTCTGCTGGTTAAAAACCTCTTTTGGTACTCACTATGTAGCAAGTACAAGTATACGTGTGTGTGTGTGTGTGTGTCTGTGTATGTGTGTTTACTGTACCTTCCTCCTTCTCCTCCTGTCCAATATCAGCTACGATGTCATCTATGGTGTCTGGGACCACATTACATTGCTCCCCCTGCACACACAAGGAAAGCTATTATAACAATGTTATCTTGTACAGACCACCATTTGCTGTGTGTGTGATAACAGTATTTCATGAGTCGTATGTGTTGTGTCAACATAGCTCCAGCAGGGATGAACAATTTGAGAAAAATATCTACTGTAAATACAGTTTCTCTGTCCAATATCATGACTGAATTTTAATAGGCTATTATTTTCTATGAGTTAACTTCCAGGCATATATTTGTGGTCTTCATAGTCTACATAGTTAACAACATAATCACACAGTTGTTTTGTTTCAACATAAAAAGACAAATGTACTGTAAGTAAATTACATATCTTTTTTATAGAATGTATAAAAAAGAGAGAATGTAAATGTAGCTTATATTTAGCAAGATATTACACTAGTGGCATACTTGAAATTACCCAATAATAATAATACTGTAATCAAGATTTGACAGCATGGGTTTCATGTAGTAGCCATCTACATTAAAGGTCCAGTGCATAGAATTTAGGGGCATGTATTGGCAGAAATAGTGCATAATATTCTTTACAAAATTTTCATTAGTTGTGTTTTTGGCTCCTTGGACAGAGGCGTTTATTGACATGCCCAAGGAATAAGTCGTAAAAACTGGAAAGGAGTGAATATTTCATCAGCCCTGGTTTCCTTGTCTCAAAGTCAATTTTTTGAAGATGTATTTCTTTAGATGCCGGATAATGCCAGTGGTTAAACACAAGCTGAAGACACTTTGATGTTTCGTTCTTAGACATTAAAAACATTAGTAAATAACCTATTCGTGAATTTATAGTTTTTACGTGTCTCAAAAAAAGAAGGTTGCTAACAAGTGGCTAAATTAGACTAAAGACTGTCACGTCTTGTCGTTTATAGCCTAGCCTTAGCTTTTTACTTTGGGCAATTGAATGTAAGCTTCAAAAAACATATAAATTACATTCACTTGTGAAGATTATCTTGCTGAACAAAATGACCAAGTATCACAAACTTTTCTTTGCCACAGAGCTAATTTTCTGCAATAATAAAAAAAAATTCAATGGAAAAATCCCATTGGCTTTTTTGACAAAGGAACCAAGGTGTTGCTAACTTGCACGTCGATCTACAGAGCAGCGTCATCTCCGGAGCACTCTATTGTCTTACGGGCAGGTCCTCTTCAATGAGGTCCACCATGTTGTTTCTACAGTAGCCCAGAACAGATAAACCAAACACTGCTACCAAAAAGTAGGCTACTGAATTCTTGGTCCATCTCTATCTGTCTAATTAACCACCGTCTTGCGAGTCTGATTGGTCTCTCAGTAGTCTTTCTGTGGCGACATGGTTGTACATGTCTGAAAATTTTGTAAAAAGCCAGAATGTGGCATTTTTGTGTGGATTATTTTTTATATCAAGAAATAGTCTATATAAATGCATACCCACTTTTAGACATTACATTCTACCTTTCTAGCGATGCGTTCCACCACCAGTCTGGCTACAGGTGTAATTGCCCCTCCCTCTGGGTCGTAGAATGGGCTTTGGGGGTGGTCCAAACTGGTCAAGGGTCGGATCTTCTCCTGAGGAATGGTGGGCTTGTTCGGTGACTGAAAGAATCCCAAATGAGAGAGTAAATGAACACATTCGATAGAAAGTTTAGCATTCAAAGGTTTAACCTGCTGTCATCAGTATTTTTATATGAACAATGGATCAAATGACTGTGTCATGTGAAAGGTTTTGCTTGTAATAAAAATCCACAACCACTTGACTCTGCAATTCCCATCAGCTTTAAAGAGCATTTTAGCACCTTTTAGACCATTGTTTTGGATTTTCAATGTGCAACTTTACAGTCTTGTTTCAGTTGTGATGCCTTTACATGGCGGGATTGTGATAAATAAACAACACAATAATGTGAAATATTTGCCTGTCTGAGGTAAGGTGCTGTATACTCTAAACTACTGTGAGCTATTTAGTTGTGTTTCCTTTTGACGGAATGCTCTGCATGACTGTGAGTTCCCTCTGGTAAACAATGTTTATGTCTAGGGGTTTTATTGTGAAAGGTAAGAATAAAAGAAGTGGATCTGGTATACGCTGCCTTTATCAAGGCTGAAAGGAGCAATAAAGTCTGCCATCTTGGTTTGGACGACGGAGCCTCCATGTTGTTGTTTATGGGTGCAACATGACTGATTGTATGCAGTACTCAGTACATAAAGACAAAAACAATACTACGAAAAAATATATTGACGAGCAAGTTAGCATGTTGCACGTAGCATGAAAAAAAAAAAACAAACCCTGGTGTGTAAAGGCCTTTACAACTCTCATCAACACTGTTTTCCCAGTAACTGTGGGCAGCTGTTTTAGCAAACAAGCTCTATACACTGATTTTATAGCATGCCCAGCACCAAACGACAGAAAGAGGAAGTTAGCAGAGCATGTAGCTGAGGGAGAGATATTTCCCACTAGAGACCACACCAAAGCTAAAAAAATGAGTAAACATTGCACTTGCATTCATCAAGTGGACACAAACACAGCTCCAAACGAATGCTAATGTTGCTCCATGTCTGCTTGATGTGTAGGAAACCCACTTTTTAGCAGCTGTCATAACAGATTTATATGGTAAGGTGATAATATGTCAAAGCTGTGTTTATACCTGGTTGCCTTGCCCTCAGGTGGCCATAAAAAAATTCACTAATACAGCTTCAAATATCTTATATATGAAAGAGCTGATGCATCTGGAACACTCTGAGCCCCAGGTGACCCTCCTGGGAAAAAAAGCTATTTCTTAGCAAAGTAAGTCAATATAAGGGTGGACATGAATTTAACACTTAGCAGAAGTTCGACCTGCTGCACTGAATACACTGGGAACATGGGAACATATCTAAACATCAACATTTTTAGCACTACAAGGACCTTTAAGTTTTGACAGGTAGCATGATTGGCATTCAACTGTAGGAGAGAGACGTGGGGCTGACTCATGAGAGCAGTGCCAGGTAAGTTGATTAGCACAGCTGGTGCTGGTGGTCTAATCATGCTCTCACTTTAAATGCAGCAGCATGCTGGACCTCAGAGGACTTCCACACACCAGAGACAGACAAACAGACAGACAGACACGCTGGCTGTCAGAGTTTGTTTGCTGTATGACTGAGAATATTGTTTGCTGAACTGTGTTGAAGGTTTTGGAGCACCTGCAACTCATGCACTGGAGAATCCCAGCAACCAGAGGCACGAGGTAAAGAGCAGTGTATTTGTACTAAAAGCATGTGTGAGCAGTCAGAATTTTTTTTGAGCTGACTGTTGTGCAGCTGTTTTGTGCTGAGGATACTCATAGTGAGAGTGGCCACCCTGATACAATTGCTTGTCTCCCCAAAGCCCCCAACCCCCCCTGTCTAAAATAATTGACCTATGGCTAAGCCACGCCCCCTCCACTCACTTGGACAAACTATCAACATTCAGTGACCGGCGCTATGGCAGGTGTCACAGTAAACGGCATTTCGCAGGAGGCAACTGATGATTTTTGGGAACATAACGATCAGATGTCATTGAGAAGTAACCAAAAGGGCCTAAACTACGCATTGGAGGGATATATTCATCATTTTATTGTTGAGAAGGTCGATGAAAAGCTTAAATTACAAGCCAAAATTTACAGGTCACAGTGTACGCTTGCGAACCGCATCTTGTTGCCATCGCCATCAAAGACAACAAGATAGATGATCAGCATTGTTCCACTGAAGTTAAGGTTTTTGGCTCAGAATATGAGAAAAGGATAACGGCCTTGTTACCATCTTTACCAACAGTGTCTCTCCGTTAGTTTGGTGCTACAGTATTTACACTGAATCATTCAGCATTATGTTTGCCAACCTTTGTTATCTCTGCGATTACAGATAAATTAATGAAGCTAAGTTCCAGAAGTTAACGTTAGCTTAACTAGAGCCCTTTGGACAACAGCTAACAATGATGTACGATCACCAAAGTACAAAACTAGAACAAAATATGCTAATGAACTCCCAGCAAACAAGGTGACATGATGAACAACGCAGCTAGGAGCTAACGTTAGGCTAACTTTAGCTAACGTTAGCTAGAGATGTTAAAGATAACTTTATATTTCTTTCAAGCAAAGTGACAATATGTTGCCTCAAACACAATGTTGACTTACCTTAAAACAGATGTAGACATCTTTGTTAATCTTATTCACGTTGAGGTGATGTTGTGGTCTAACGTTACCACACAACTTTATCCAAAGGAGACACTTTTCACAATTGAGATGTGGTTTGAAGTGTAAAAAATACACCTTGTCGCCCAGCCTCTCAGGATACCTTAAGTGTTGGAGTTGCATGTACCCCATGCACACTGTTTGACCATTTTTAAAGCTCATAAAACCGAACAAAACTGACTTTCTGCAATGCATTTCAATGAACGTCCAGGCAGAGAATGTCCGAGTGTATGGGAATGGCTATACGCACTGTGATTGGCTCATCGCGTTTGAGGGCGGGCTTAGCCATAGGTCAATTTGCAGCCGATGTTACTGTTTTTAAGATGCTATGGTGCACTCATATCCATTGGTACCAACCAGGAAGGGGGCTAAATAGTACCCCATTTCCACCAAAATTAGTGCATGTATGTTGTTCTCTACCCGCTAAAAATAGGCTAGACTACTCTACAATTGCCAGTAGACCAAAGCTATGTGCCATGTTTGACCTCTGTGCCATGTGGTTATCAAACAGTAGAAAGCTGCATGGAGGCCTGTGAAAATGTGAAAGCGTTTACTTACTAATGACTTCTTTAGTCTCTCTTTCAAACTCTGTGTAGAATAATTTGAAACAATGTTTGAGCGCGGCTTGACTGGAGATGGATGGTGTTTTGCGGTGGCGCATAATTGCGTCTCACTGGTAAAGGGGCATCGCTGCCGATTAGAGTTGGAACCAATACATATCTGTGACTACTGCAGAGTTATTTGACCCCAGTGTGAATGCCAATTGTAACATTTCCCATTACATTAAAAAAGCCATATGTTCGTGTTCGTGGTTTTTGGTTGAGTGGGAAAGGGGCTTAATGCTCCAAAATTACCCTAAATTTTGACAAGGGAACAACTGGCATGACCATTTTCAAAGGGGTCCCCTGAACTTTCACCTCAAGATATCTGAATGAAAATGGATTCAATGGTCTACTCTACATTTGAGAAGACCTGTCCCCAGAACATGTTTAGTTCTTTACATTAACATTCAAATTGAAGCTGTATGTCTTTTTAAGAAAAAAGGACATTCAGCCTATTTGAAGAACAATGAATCACCTAACATGTATAGATACATAACACAATAAAACAGAATTGTTGTGGAATTTAAAACGTTAACTGTACTGGAATTAGTCTATAAACATCAGATAAGAAACCAAAGTTTATCAGTTTGCAATTCTTGACCCCCAATACTGACACTGACAGTTTTCAACTAGCCTACATACTTCAACAGCATAATCAAATTCCTGAAATTCACTAATTTTTTTTTTGTTTTGGTGTGCCGTACCAAGCTTTGCAGTGGCCCCATATGGCCAATTTCTGGAGGCACCACTTCAAGGTGGCAGCGAGACCTGCTACAGTAAATCAAACGGTCAAATAGCTAAGAGTTCTTTAGCAACCTGGAAAAAGGACGTGCTGGAATAAGCTGGTACCAGTGAAGCTCAGGTCATGATTTGAAGGGGAATCATTCCCACCCTCCCACATTAGCATTGGAATAGTTGGTGTCCTAGAGGAAAACATCTGCTCTGTTCTACTGAGCATCAAAAACACCTGAGGGAAGGCAGTCTGAGTCTTCTACAGAGCAATGGTAAGAGTAATCAAAGTTAAACAGCCAAAATTTAGGACATGGGAATTATTTGTGAGACAAGAATACTAATCCAATAGCAGCACATAGTGTCTGCATGTCTGTGAAACAGGCTTTTAAAAAGGGAACAACATGATTTCTCTTGAGGGAGGGAACAGTGGAGCGGCAGTAATTTCTGCATGCAAACTAGAAGTAATAAAAACTGATAACACTACAATAGCTGCATTGATTTTAAACCCCAGTATGACCAAAAAGGGTGAGGTGAGTAGATGTCAAGGGCCTGAAGAGTCACCTACAGGCACTGTTTTTCCTATACGCCATCTGGTCCAGGGCCTCTTTTCTGTTTGATCTCACTATGCATCATTTATAACCATTTTAACAGCCCTTGAATAACAGATTCATGGCATTGTTTTCAGGTGTGTGAGATAGCACATGTGTCCATGTATTGTTAGAGCTTTAAAAAAAACTCTACAGAGAGAAAAGATAAAAACACTTGACAAACATGAATCATTCTCTTTGTTCTTACAGGTTAACTCACAGTGTCGTTTCAAGTTTCAAACCAACTTTGGATTTAATATATGCAGGCGTACTGAATAACACAAAAGGAAGACATCTACAAAGAAAGTATTAGAGAAGATATGAAGTTACATCCTCATCTGCAGCGCTGTAACAACAATGTTGACGATTCTCTTTGTAGTTACAAGTTCATTAAAAGTTTCTTCTCTGACTTTTTGGTTAAAAATCTCAAGTGGCATGAGACCAAACAGAAGACTTCCATAACTTGTTGGAGACAATTAGAAACTACAAATTTACTTGTAATATCTTCAAACATAAAGAAACTTTCAAGTTTTTGCTTTTAATACAGTGCAGGGATGAACAAGTGGAGGGTCTGGATGGTATGTCCTTCGATTTCTCTGTCTGTAGGTGGCAGTAATGTCTCCTGCACAGTTGGATGCATGCATTGTCTGATGGTAACCTTAAAACTAGAATTACCACCAGGAGGTTGTATGCCTCTGCTATGCATTTAAGTTGCAGTCCAAAGAATGGTACAGACCTGAGCTCACAGTGACCTTGGCCTTTGACCACCGAAATCTGATCAGTTCATCCTTGAGTCCAAATTTGTGAAAACTCATTCACTGAGATATCACATTTGCAAGAGTGGGATGGACAGATGGATGGATGGATGAATGAATGGATGGACTACTGGCAGATGGATAATCCGAAAACATTACTCCTCCAGCGAGGGCTTTTGTGGAGTCATACAAATACACATTGTGTTTTCAGGGGAACACTCCAGAGTAAGAGGCATTATCAGCATAGGAACTGTAGTTTGAAAGAGGTTCTAGGACCCAAAAAATGGCAAGCAAAGCAGTGCTGACTTACATGGATGTTTTATATTCTGCATTTTACACAAAGACTGATCACATACATATAGCCTATACAGCACAATACACAGAAAACAACAGCCCACAAATCACCTATTTACTTCTTTCTAAAGGAAAAAGAAATATTGCTGTCTAATCAACTTTAAAATATGATCAGTATCATACTAACTACCTCAATTATTGTCCCCATGATCACATCTTGTAACTAATATCCTGTTCGCACAGGACTACTATTACCTGGGGACCTCTGGTAAATTGTAATACCTGTGAAGGTCATCTGTGCTCTTAATCTTGTGAAAATCTGCCACGTCCATAATTTCTCAAGTAAAAATTCTACCTTACATATTTCACCAAACACAGAGGTCATGTAATATTAGTCGAGTGTGAATTGGCATCTTTCTAATTTGGGGTCATATTGGGGTTCTTTGCAAGGTCTTGTTCCCGCTGTGCTTTTTTTTCTGCCTCTGTCCCGTTAAAGGATTACCTTTATTATTATGATTAATTTGAAATATTAAATGCATTTTAATAAATTAACACAATTAATGCAGCTGTGTTTTGTTTACTTCCTATAAGGCTGACCTATGTGACAACATGTGCTTCCAAACCACTGGACATCTGTGAGTAATGACAACTGCTTAAGCATCACAGTGCACTTCACTGATAAAAAAACAAACAAATCTGCAATCATTTGAACTAACTGTGAGTAAAACAAAAGTGAATCTGTGAATAGTTTAAAATTATGCTATTAGGCAATAATATTTGAATTTAAATATACTTTCTTTGTGTTGACTCTACAGTAATTGATCTATGGCTAAGCCCCGCCCTCAAACACAATGAGCCACTCACAGTGCGTATAGCCATTCCCATACACTCAGACATTCTCTGCCTGGCAACCATTGAAATGCATTGCAGAAAGTCAGTTTTGTTCGGTTTTATGAGCTTTTTTTTTTGAGATTTGAAGTTTAAAAATGGTCAAACGGTGTGCATGGGGTACATGCAACTCTGACACAAGGTATCCTGAGAAGCTGGGCGACGAGATGTATTTTTTACACTTTCCTAAACCACATCTCAATTGTGAAAAGTGTCTCCTTTGGATAAAGTTGCGTGGTAACGTTAGACCACAACATCAACTCAGCGTGAATAAGATTAACAAAGATGTCTACATCTGTTTTAAGGTAAGTCAACATTGTGTTTGAGGCAACATATTGTCACTTTGCTGGAACGAAATATAAAGTTACCTTTAACATCTCTAGCTAACGTTAGCTAAAGTTAGCCTAACGTTAGCTCCTAGCTGCGTTGTTCATCATGTCACCTTGTTTGCTGGGAGTTCATTAGCCTATTTTGTTAGCTGTTGTCCAAAGGGCTCTAGTTAAGCTAACGTTAACTTCTGGAGCTTAGCTACATTAACTTATCTGTAATCGCAGAGATAACAAAGGTTGGCAAACGTAATGCTGAATGATTCAGTATAAATACTGTTGCACCAAACTAACGGAGAGACACTCTTGGTAAAGATGGTAAAAAGGCCGTTATCCTTTTCTCATATTCTGAGCCAAAAACCTTAACTTCAGTGGCTCTTTAACTTGTTGTCTTTGATGGCGATGGCAACAAGATGCGGTTCACAAGCGTACACTGTGACCTGTAAATTTTGGCTTGTAATTTAAGCTTTTCATCGACCTTCTCAACAATAAAATGATTAATATATCCCTCCAATGCGTAGTTTAGGCCCCTTTACTTCTCAATGACATCTGGTCGTTATGTCTCCAAAAATCATCAATTTCTCCTGTGAAATGTCGTGTACTGTGACACCTGCCATAGCGGCGGTCACTGAATGTTGATATTTTGTCCGTGAGTGGAGGGGGCGTGGCTTAGCCATAGGTCAATTCTATTGCTTTACATTTTTCTAGATCACATGAGGTCCCCTGTTATAGTAGTTGTGTGCGACTAGGACTTTAGAATACACATACAAATACTGAACAGCATGAAAATGAAGTGCCAGTGTGGGTCAGAGGGCCAAAGAGGCCGAGTAAAGAGACTGATTAAGGCTACCAATAGGATGACAGGAAAAAATGCATTCATGTTTAAAAAGAACCAAAAGCAAAATTGAAAAAAGGTTTGGTTTTATGCTTGAGGACTTTTAAAGATATTCAGACCAACTTCTTTTAGCAGGATAAATTCCTTGCATATGCGTCAAGTTATATTCTATGAAAAAAATGTTGTAGTCTCAACAGGCTTCCTGGCTCTCTCTCCTCTACATTAATGTATCTAATATGTTGAAACAACAAATTAACAATGGTCAATGGTTTGCTAGCTAACAAAAATAGAGGTTAACTAGACCTATTGACAGAAATGTTACATTTACATTTTTGGTTAACATTGTTATCTCCAAGCTTATTTTGTTACCATTTCTTGTTCTTTTGGGCCACTGGGTGACCAGGACATGCCTCTTTCATCATCATTTCACTAGTGCCCTCTTTCATCATCATTTCTCCAGTGTCCTCCATAATGGCAACAGTTTCAGTAGGTTGTGACACAACTGCAAGCCCATACTGGATGTTACATCTCTCAGGTTTCTACCATTGTCAACATGCCTTTGAACTAACCAGGAAAATGAGTATAGATTACCTCATATGTGACGCCGCCGTCAGTGCCTGCATCCCAGGGAATGAGGTCTGTCTCCAGCCTCTGGACCCAACCACACTCCTTGGTACAGAGGTCCTCTCCTGACAGCCCCACATTCCAGTCTGGGCTGGGCCCAAGCATGGTGAGGAAGGACATCAGGTGACGAGTCCGGTCCACAGAAAACTCTGCTGATGGAGCTGCTCGCCTGGTGACAAAGGTGGGTAGGGAATATGAAGGAAAAAGGAAAAAAATTAATGAATTAATAAATAAAAGGCCATATCCAGACAATCAAATTCAATTTAAACTTTATTTCAATGAGAAAGCCCATAGTATGTTTTGAACATGATCATCTCTGGGAAAACATTTTCATATATCTTAATATTCTTCTTTTGTAATTTTTAGTTAATTACTTGCAAAATCACCAGCTCTGATGTCAAGACCTCTGACCTGAGTCACACTCTGCTAATTGCTGGGTCATTGAAGCTCCGAAATATCTAATTACTGGCAGGAAATTAGCTCATAACGACATATTCTCTCTGAATGTCTGAAATCTACTGAAAGTAATAAAATATTCAAAGATAATATATGTAATAGGGTAATTTGAAGTTTCTTTACTAAAAACAGTCCTTAATATCTTAATTGTTGTGTCTTACCTAACCAAGACATAAGTGCAAACAAGTATTTTAGAACAACTTGACAACTCTGCATGCAAAATTGAACAAAATTAGCCAATATTTTATAGTCACAGTGTGTGTGTGTGTGTGTGTGTGTGTGTGTGTGTGGATGCATGTGTGTGAATGTTCTCATTAGTAAAAATAATAGTGGCACAATATATCGCAAATGACAGACAATGCTAGGAGGGGTAATTAAACAGATGTTTGGTGAAAGATACAGTACATTAGTGTGTGTGTGTGTGTGTGTGTGTGTGTTCATGACCATGCAGTGCTGAGGGCTAGAATTGTGATAAGTTTCTAATTGCTCTTGAACTAATTGCACAGGATGCCAGACTGTGTGACTATTCAGTCTTAATAGCCTTATAGTCGGCTGAGCTTTTAAGAGCTGCATAAAGGAAGGAATCATAAAACAATTAAGAACATATATTTTTTAATGCATAAATTACTCTACAGTGCAATACTATCTGGATCTCAATTATATTTTAAAGTTCATAGAGTGTGTCAGAAATGGAAAGTTTTTCCAACTTTTAAGTACTTATCCTGCTAATTAGGAATTGGATATGGCTCATAATGAAGATTGGGTCTTTGTGATTCATGAAAAGGTCACATTATTAAAAATTTCTACAATGAAGAAATCAAATATGTGTCTCATATGCTTTCTGTCCTAAATTATGTAGATGTATTTATAATACAATGTAATTTCTGGATCACTGAGCAGGAATTGTGTATATCTTTGTTTATTTCAAACCAAAGAGATTACATTATGCTTAGAAAAAAAAAGAAAAGAATAATCTTGGCTTGAAGGAATGCTCGGGCAGCTTTTCAACAGAAAAAGAAAAAGAAATGACATATTGTTTTGTGGGCCTCCAAAATATAAACTTCATGAACAGAGAAAATCAGCCTTGTTTTTAGCTTGGCCACCAGAGCAGAACATTTTATAAACCCAAGGTTATACAATTTTCTCAACCTACGGAGAAGTATGTAATCCTTCAACTGGAGTTAAGACACCAAAAAAGGAGGTTTTTATCCAGCGGAAACATAGAGTATAATGGCCTTTATAAAGCACAATCCTGCATGATCATCAAACATGATGGATAAATGATCAACACATCCATCAAGGACTCCAGTGTGGACAACATGTTCAACCTGGTGTAAATATAATAAGCACCATTGGTCTGAGAGAAAGGACTTAAAGTTGAACGGAAATTTAAACTCTTGTTTTTTGCAAATAAATACACAATGAAACCATAGCCATAAATTTCTGTGCATATTTGTGAAAACCATGTCTATGCTTCATCCCTCTGGGTGGACATTTCTCATAGCAGCATTTAACTGACAGGCTGTCAGTTTCCATTATGTGATTGCCATTACAGCAGTCAAATTACGGTAGCGACATTTTCAGTAGGACTCAAAAATTCATGAGCACTCGATCACTGCTGAAAAGTAATTTAAACTTAAAGAAGTATTTTACAGCTGGGAAGTCTTTTCACAAAACAGCTCTGTCTATTTAGTAGAAAGACACATATACTTTTGAAATTGGTGCTACATGATCAGAGAAAACGGAAGAAACGAAAGATTTGCAGGAAAGCTCAATCAGTCTTCTTTCAGCATTTGCAGTATAAAAACAAAATTGGGGAGTGCAGCAAAATGCGGCCTACCAAATTTTGTTTACAGAATGCGCCTTTTTCGGGGCAATGGGGGGTATGAGCAAGTAACAAAATGTGTAGCTCAGCGTGTGACGTAAACAGTGACGTGGGAGGGAAGCCACAGCTGGTCAGTCCTTCGGCAATTCTCTCATAAGTCGGCCCGTTCTTCACCGTCCCCGTCATCTGACGGTTAATGGCCTCTACGTTTGTGACGGCAAGGAGGGTGCGCAATTCTTTGTCTCCCCAGTTGCTCATCTTTACTGTATCTATCATTTTTGCGTTTCCCTCTTGCTACTAGCTGCTCGCTAATTCCTGCTATCAGCTGTTTCCTGTTTATCCACTGCCAGTGGGTCACACGTGCGGCTTCATCAACAGCTCCTCCCATAAATCATCAACAGCCCCTCCCGTTGCGGAAGGCCGCCTCGCTCTGTTTAAATTAAAAGGGTTCCAATATGTCTACCCTATGAGGCAGAAAATTGGGCACCTTGGATCAACTCGCCTATCTCACTTTGTGTGTCTAAACACTTGCAGCTTGCCGGCAAAACGGCCCAACATTTGCAAGAAATAGGCAACACTGTCATATTTCATCAGCACTGCTTAGTTTTACCATTTGATATCCATTTGTTCAGCCTCAATTTTGAAAACACAGGAAACAGTATGCTGCCCACTTCCTGTACACAAACTCTCCAGGCTATTTTCTAAACTGTTCACATGTATACCTACAACAAATAATGTACGTGAATTTGTATATATCTCGTGCAATCATGAGCCAGTCATTAATTTATAACCCACATATTTGGGGGAAGCTGCGATCATGTGACCAATGTGCTGATGGGAGTAAAGATGGCAGTGGTCTACATAAGGTGGCAGATTGGTGCGGTGAATGGGTCACATAACATGCAATCTGGAAATCGATCGGTTAAAAAAAAACAAAAAACAAATTCTTCCTTTAGAATACAATGTAAATTGCAGAATCTGTCTTGAGAGATTAAATAACATGGGAATTTCCCTCAGGAGACCGGTGTTTGGAACTGTGTGAGACCAAGTGAACTTATTTGAAGGTATGTCGTCATTATGTTTCTTTTCCTAGACCTAACCTATGTAACTTTATATTAAGTACGTAACTGAACATGATGTATGTAATGTCATTCGTGGTGCACTAATTACTTAGATGTCATACAAACTGATGTGTATGCTTTTTTGTAAGATATCATATGAACCATTTTATGGGGGTAAGTTGAACTCTCATATTGCAGCCAAACAGTGCACTAAAATTTTGTTTCTGAAGACATTATAGCGAGAAATAGGCAATGCAGTATCTTGGTTTATATTTGATCAGCACTACGTAATTTTACCATGGGATCTGAGTTTGGTCCGAATTCAAAAGAAAAGTAGAGAATGTGTTCATGGTGATGGGGGTCATACAAAATATTAGGCAGTACAATTTGTAGTTTGAGCAACAGCCTTCAAGCAGGGAGTGAGCAGGGAGATCTGGGCTCTGGTAAAATGGAGGGAAGTTTACCACAGTTCATTTACACATGCGATCCACATTATTATGACACAATTGGCAAAGTATCCCTTTAAAGGGACAGTGCACCCAAAAATGAAAATTCAGCCATTATCTACTCCCCCATATGCCGATGGAGGCCCTGGTGAAGTTTCAGAGTCCTCACATCCCTTGTGTTAGCATATGGGTGAGTAGATAATGGCTGAATTTTCATTTTTGGGTGCACTATCTCTTTAACTTCCTTCTTTTAGCCAATCAGAATTGTGGCCAAATGAGAACACAATTTAATACCAAGGATATACAGTATACTGATTTCTTAGCAGAAGAGGATGATCATTTTTGTTCAAGGTCGATATTGCTATTTCACAATTTTTCAATTTTTTTTAGAATTAATTTTAATTTCCAATCATTTACCTCACAAAAGTTCCTGTTCCCTGTAGTGAAACTGACACTGAGTGATACTTACAGGTTGAGCGGCTGCCATGCTGGCCACTGAGCCTTAGTTTTAATGACAGTCAGTACTTCATCTCCCTGCAAAGAGAAAGGGACAGAGAAAGGGAGGGAGGAGAGATACATGAAGCAATTTGTCACTAAATGGATGACTATAAAGAGAGAGAAAGGAAACACTGACAGAGAAAAGGCCAAAATTGACAAATTGACATGACTGAGGGTGAGTACTCTCATCCAAGGACAGCAAAGTGTGTTCCACTTTCGAAAGGCTTAAGAGCCTCTTATCAGTCTCTTATCAGGACAAAATGACTTTGTGCTGTATGATAATAGCTGTCTGTTATTCTAGTGAGGAACTGCACTCTGCACAGCAGCCACCACACTCTATAGTCTCTCTGTAGCATTACGGCCACTTTATGCACTGCACAACACATTATCTATCATAATGCATCGGACGTAATTATTTAGCCAAAAGCAGGAAGACAAATGATGGATTTAGTGTGGCGCAGCAGTTGATTAGAGCAGAATTGGAAAGTCCATATGTGCCCTTTCTGGTTTAATGAGCCTTTATTGTGTTTTCTCCACTTCTCTATCTTTTTTATTTCTTTCTTTTTCAAACACTCACACACACACACACACACACACACACACACACACACACACACACACACACACACACACACACACACACACACACAGAGTAATCTACAAACACACAAAAAACACACAACAGCTTCAGGTTGGGATATGCCAAAAAAATCCTTTTTTCTGGTTGACTGAAGGTTCCACAGTTGCCTTGAAAGCCTCCCCTCTTCCCTGGGGCTGTGTGGAGAAAACAAGTGTGTGTGAGTATGTGTGTGTGTTAGTGGGTGTCTGCATGTGTGGATGAAAACAAGTTTACAAGTCAGTGCCCATCCTTCTCTTCATAGCAGCCTGGGGCTCTTCGGCCTCACTTGCCTTAGACCTCACTCCATCCTCTCACAAACACACGAAAGTACACACACACCTACACACATACACAAACACACAGATAGACAGAGGCTGACAGTCATAGACAGATATGTATATGAAAATAGACAGCCAGCAGGACAGAAACACACAAACTGGCAGGGAGTCAAGAAGGAGAGACAAATACACAGAAGAACCAATCAGCAGTGGGTGAATATTCAGACAGGTAGTGGCAGGCAGAGAGGGACAATTCTTACAGTTGGATTTTCTGGTTAAGAGGTTCTTTTTTCAAACCTCAGTCCATGATGTGATGTGATGTCAACATAGACACAAAATCAACAGTAAAAAAAGGACAAAATGTACATTGTGTGCTGGAGTGCAGGCACACATGCTGCATGATGCAAGGCAGGAATATGGACGTCAAGCTAGCACAAACCTAATCACGTCATGTTGACAAGCTAGCTATGGGTGTAGAATATTTGAATAATTTAGAGCAAATTATCTTTTTCCACTTTATTTATTTTTTTTATTTATTTTATTTATCTGAGCTATTTCTTTCTACTACGTTTTCAGTCAGTAGTCGCTTTTCCATTACAGTTTTGCGCAAAATAAATGCAATATTTCTAAAGTTGCGACAAAGTACAATTGCGACTTGCAGGTGTTTCCATTAAAAGGTGTTTTGCATATGAGCCGTAATTCTCGGAAAATCTCGTCCCGCAAGACTCCACTTTGTTTGCAGAAGTAAGATGGACATGCCAAATCTCTTGCGAGCTGGAACAATCATCTCGGTTGCCACTGCTGCTGTTGCATTAGTCTACAACCGAAGACGTAGAGAGCGAGTGGTATTCCAAAGGCAAAGTCCTTAAGTGTGGCAACTAGTGATGGGTCGTTCGCGAACATAACGGCTCTAAGAGCCGTCTCTTTGAAGTGAACGACGGGAGCCGGCTCCTCATTGGGAGCCATGTTTTTTTTTTCTTTCTCTCACCCTCTCTCTCCCTCTCTCTCTCTCACTTTTTTTCTCTTCATGTCGCACGTGATTGGTCAATATGTGTTCGCGCTGAGCAGTAGGGGGAGGGGCGGTAGTTACACTCGCAGCGGCAGTAGCTGGAAGTGAGATCCTACATTGATGAGCCCCTTTGCCAAAGAAGTGCAGACCCACTGAGTTGGTGGGAGACCAAGGCATCACTTTATCCACGTCTTAACCAGGTGATGGCACGGAGACTGTGCATTGTGGCAACATCAGTCCCCTCAGAGAGAATCTTCTCCAAAACAGGGTAGATGATTACCGACCGAAGAAACAGGATCAGCTCCTCAAAGCTGAGGCACTTGATATTCCTAAATGCCAACCTTTACGTTAATTAAAGACCTGGGTGTTCATTTTTTTTCTTTTTGTTTTGCATATTTTAATTTATATTTTATTGTGTTGTGATTTGCAGCTGTTGTTTCAATTTAAAATTGTTAAAAAAGGAAAAAGCTGACAATTTAAGTTAAAAGTTGAATTGTAAATAGTTGTTTTTTGTATTTTATAATTTATTTTTTACATTTTATGTGGAGTTAACAAATGAAAGTATATTCATATAATAACCATATATAAATAAAAAAACATGTTTTTTTACATCAGTAATTCATTTTGTACATCATTTTATATTATTGTTGATAATAAATTAATTAAAGCAACAAAACAACCTGAAGAGCCGCTTGGGAGCCGAAAGAGCCGGCTCTTTTTAGTGAGCCGAGCCAAAAGAGCCGGCTCTTTTTAGTGAGCCGAGCCAAAAGAGCCGGTTCTCTATAAAGAGCCGGAATTCCCATCACTAGTGGCAACGACCACGGATAAAGGATTTCTGGGAGAGGATCGTGAACAAGGAATTCACAGAGGACTTGAATGTCCGGTGACATATATTTGCGAAAAAAGTGTTTCCAATATACTTTTGCGATATACTTCTGTATCGGCATGTCTGAAAAACCACCTCATCAGAGTGTAAAAACTTTTTCTCGATATTTCAGAGTTGTTTTTTTTTTTAAATGTAGGTGTTTCCATTACCAGTTTTTTATTGCAATATTTAGTTATTTTGCGCATTTCTAGGGTTAATGGAAATGCACTTAGTGTTGTCAGTCTTAAGGAAGCTCAGCTTAAGGGCAGTCAGGAAGACTTTCTATATGCTCTATCCATTCACAATTCTCTATCTGTCCCACTCCCACCACTTACTCCAATCAGCTGACTACAGGCTTTCCCTCTCCTAGTTAGCCAATCAAACTTTGCCACGATCTCCTTCAGCCATTCATGTTGCTACTGCCAAACTGTTCTCCTCTCTGCTCTTGTCAGCTGTCATTTTAGGCAGAATCATCATGCCCCCCTCCACCCCATTCACCTCCAGTCACCTTATCTAGAATTCAGGACAAGCTCATCAAAACCCACTCGTCTTTACATCCAGATCCTTAGCTCCCTCTTAGTGACTAGCTGGTGAACCACATGGAGCATTTAGCCAATAGAGAGCCAGATATTTCCCTTGAGAGCTTGTGGAGATCAAAGCAGAACTAATACCAGAGTGAATATTGGACTAACATTAATCAGGGGGTCAAAACATTGCATCATCAAATGAATGCTAATGTTGCGCCATGTCTGCTGGACATGTAAATAAGCAACTGTTTGCAAGCAAACAAGTTTGCCACATTAACCTAAAAGTCTGCTGCTCCAAGGTAGCAGAAGAAAATCAATTAATGCAGGTTTAACAGAGTAGGTCTTTTTAAGATGATAAATAACATTAATTGACCATTACCAAGTTGTTTCTAATCACATGCAAGTGTGATCAAGCAGTTTCCGTGCCTACACCTTATCAAACCTTACCTACCCAAAGTAGTGGCAGAGCAGCACAGTCATATTAATCATATTTGTGTAGCCTAGTGGAAAATGTTGAAGTATCCCCAAATTGATAGACATTCCAGAGGAATTACCATGAGAGAAAGCAGGAAGTAAAGAGCCAAACAGGAAGTGAAGCACTTTTCTTGCTCATGACTATTTCTATCGGGTGTTTTCTGATCATGCTCTCTTGAAATTGAGTGTATGTGGTTTTGTTTATTTTTCTTTTATTTTGTATTTGCAGAAGAACTACAATTGTTTATGTACTGAAGTGAGCTGATTGACTCAGTTAGCCTACTGTTGAAGCCAATTTATCAGACTGGTAAATGCTTAGTAACCAGCATTACTGGAAATTTTTGGCTGCTGGAATTGCAAGTTACCTTTTAAAGTGAGAATTTAATACTACTAGGAAATCCCTGAACAAACCAGTCAAGTTGCAGTTTTATTCATGTCTGTCCAGCCTCAGTTGGTTAGTTATAGCCAAAAAAGTTATAGCCAAAAAACATATTTTGTGACATCACAGTGACCTTTGACTGTCAAATTCTAATAAGTTCATCCTTGAGTCCAAGTGCCAAATTTGATTAAAATCCCTTATGGCCTTGTTGAGATATCAAGTTCACAAGAAAGAGATGGCTGCAAGGTCACAATGACCTTGACCACTGACCACCAACATCTAATCAGTTCATTGCTGAGTCCAAGTGAATGTCTGTGCCAAATTTTCAAAAATTCCCTCAAGGCATTCTTGACATATTGCGTTCACAAGAATGGGATGGACAGAAAACCTAAAAGCTTAAGCCACGACTATCGCCAGAGCTGAGGCATAAAAATCTTAACACATGAAAAACGGAGAAATCGCAAGATTCAATAGGTTAGTTTATTGATACTGTCAAAAGAAGTTCAATATTGATAAATTACAATAGAATTACAATAGAAAGTCCAATCTTATCACTCCAATTAAACAAACAAACAAAAAAGAATAAATCTAATATCAGTTCTTCACACTGTGCAACATCAGCAAGGTGGATTGGGGTGGAGGAAAGGTCAGTGGCAGCTTCCCTTCATTTCCGTTAAAAATTGCATTGTGACACACCAGCATCAATCAACTTAGCATTCCACACAACAACAAAATTAAGTAATTTTGGTATGCATGTCAAAACACTGAATTATAGGCACAGTTAGACACTTTACCACAGCTGTTCATGTTTTTGGACCTTGGTAGTTCAAATGCAAGAAAACCAGTAATTATGCATTTCCCACATTCTACATAAACATGTTGAAGGTAATTTTCTTCATCTCTCCCTCCACCATCTGCAATTACTAAAAACTCTCCACGCTGTGATTCAATACAGGCTACAAGAAGTTCATTCTGTTCCTGTGAAACAGTCCTGCACATTTTATGGCAGCCCTCAGCCGGCATCAGGTAATACAAAATGCCTCGTGGAGGCCGGTAGAAGATGCAAATCTTCCTGTAATGGTCTTGTTTGTTCATGGTAATTATCGTAATGCCACCAAATGACAGTGATTTACCAATGTTTAAATGCACATTACATTTTCATGAATGTTTTCAAAGAGAGGATAAAGAGTGGCACAGAAGGAGAGGGAGGTGGAGTTGAAGAAGGACAGGAAAGAGGAGGTTATAAATGTGGAGGAGGAGAAGCAGAAAAGAGGCAATGAGTGTGAGTAACCAGAGTGAAATCAGGAGGAGGAGATTAGAGGTTGGGACAAGAAAAGCCAGCAAAAAAGTCAAAATAAAGAAAGAGGAGGAGACTATAAATATGGGCCTGAGAGCAAGGAGAAGGAAGACACAACTGTGAGGGGCAGAGGGAGGAAACTACAACAATGTCATTAAAGTATGGAATGAATATCTGAGAAAATGGTAGGGTTAAAAACGGGTCAGAAAAACGCACAGTCATCCAGTTAAAATATCTTTCTATTCATTCCCTCTGTACACTTTGGCATGATAAGACATCCTCCACTTCGTCCCGTACTTGCTCTTCTGTTCCGTACTTCCCCCCCTCCTTCCATTTCCATAACTCTGTCCTGACAGTCCTTCTTCACTCCTGTCTTATATCCCACTCTTTTTAATCCCCCTTGATCCTTTCTCATTATCCCAATGTCCTTATGTTTTTATATAATTTTAATCATCATTTTAATTATTTTAACTGTGAAAACATGGCTGCTTTACACACATCAATTCAGTATCTGACCAAATGTCTCCCCTTATGTTCCTGAGATACGACGTCGATTAATGGCCAGAAAAGTGTTTTTTTACCAAACATTATGATGTCATAGTGAAGCTGACCTTTGACCTTTTGGATATATAATGTCATCACTTCATGATAATATCCTATCAGTCATTTGTGTAAAATTGTGAGAGGTCACAGTGACCATGACCTTTGACCATTGACAACCAAATTCTAATCAGTTCATCCTTGAGTCCAAGTGGATGCTTTTGGGCCAGATTATGGAAAACTCTCTCAGGGCCTTCTTGAGATGTAGTATTCATGAGAATAAGACGAATGCAAGGTCACAGTGACCTTGAGCTTTGACCACCAAAATCTAATCGGTCCATTTTTCGGTTCAAGTGAATGTTTCTGCCAAATTTGAAGAATTTCCCTCTTTGCATTTTTGAGGTCTCACATTAACAAGAATGTTTCGCTCTTTACGTCCTGCCTATGTGACTAGCCGCTTCCATGGCCCATGTATTTATTTCGGCTGTAAGAGTTTATAGCAATGCTAGCTGCTCTGTGAGGCTGTACTTGATGGTGCATTGAGCTAAATTCTTACATCAGAATGCTTAATGACAATGGCAGGCTGATGTTTAGCAGGTATAATGTTGACCATGTGGCCCGTCTAGCATTTTAACATACTTACTTTTTCTAACTAGCTCCAAACACAAAGTACAGTTGAGACTTAATGTGAGTATTAATAGTTTGTAGGTATTAGATAGATTAAAATTTTTGCCTGATGATGGCAGCAAAGACATCAGGCGATCTCCTGGGTGGGACATGAATGTGAGTAAGGTGTAAATTACCAGTTTCATCATGATACAATATTATATCCATTCTTTGTACAACGATACAAGATTTGCCGATATTACAAAGTCTGCCATGATACGATTTTGATTCGATGCGATTTAGGGGCCTGCGTTTGATCATCTACCCCACAGTCTGTTACAGAAGAAGCTGCCACCCCTGCAGTGAGAAGTTAGTAGGATGAGTTTCCCGACCAGGCAGGATACATCATGTTTTATCTTGTAACAGCATTGTTTACATACACCGTGTGATCTGTCTGTTGACATGTATTTTCTGAAATCCAAAATATTTCCACACTACTGATGTATTACCGAGTAAATGACGTTATCCATATTGTCTTTCTTTTGGCTGCTTGCCACCTGCCTGCCACTGTTTGACAGTGACACGGACTTAAAAGCGTATCCTAAAGATGACAATATAGATCGATGTTTGGTTCCATACATTGATGCAGATCGATGGTTTGTTTCACCCCTAAATGTGAGTACCAAATTCCATGGCAGTCAATCCATTTGTCCACACATTTCAGTCAAAGCCACAAATGTCAACCTCATGGTGGCACTAGAAGGGCTCACCAAAGTCAGTTAGATTTATTATCTGAGGACATGAATCAGTGCCTGGAGTCCACTAAGGTGAGACTCTCTGTCAGAGACCTGCTGTCCTTCATGTTCTGTCAGACAGTGGAGCAGCAGGTGTGACAGTGGTGAAAATGAAGAGGAAGGAGCTGCAGCCATGGGCACATCTTACAAAGAAATTACAAAGATTAGTAAGTGACACTACTGGGTAAGACTCAGGTATATGGTGCTGATGTGAAAGCCTGAGTAAAGGAGTGCTGTGACTCACTGTGCAGCATCTGAGCCAGGCAGTATATGAAATATATCTAGACCATCAGTCTGATGGAGAGAAAGTTGTGACAGTGTAGGAGACAGAGACAGAAGGATAGAGAAGATATTCATATAGAAAAACAGAGATGAAAACCAAGTTGTAGCTGGGTTTTAATCCACAGGTTTTTACAAATCATTTTCAAATTAAAAGCTGATTGGAAAAGGCAACGGTTGATAAAATAATTTTTATCATAACGGAAAAAACATCTTACAGCTTATTCATTTGCCAATTAAGAAACTATGAGATAAGCAGTGATGTAAATGCTTTCGTTAAATACTTTATAAAATAAGGCAGAATGACTGACCCTACAGTCTGACTCGCTGTGATTTAAACAATACGGTGAGATGTTCTGAGAATCCAGACACATAAGAGAGTCGTGCTGGGATGCTTTTAGTCGTGTCAGTATATGAGTTTCTTAGATGCTCTATATTCACATGCTAGTTACTGCTTGCTGTTTGCTGCTGAGCAGGTAGTGCACAGTTATGTTTTGCAACCCAACCCAAGCCCAGCCTGACCTGTTGGGTCCCATCAGGCACGGGTTAGTTTGTATGCAAATGAAAAATAATGACAGATGATGCTGGTTTCGGGTTCGGATTTACAGGTTCGGGTCTGATGGGGCCTAAAAATGACAGACCTACTATTCGTGTTAGGATACTTCTTGTTAACAATAATAATTAAAAAAATAAATAAATATATATATATATATATATACATATATATAATACATTGGATTTATATTGCACTCTGCAGGGTACTCAAAGATGCTTCATAAAGAACAACAGCAATAAAAAAAAAAAATACAAAAATACATGGAATAGTCCACAGGGAGATAGAGAAGGAAATAATGTGGAAAGGGCGAAGTACACTGATTTTGAAAAGGTGTGTTTTGAGGGTTTTCTTGAAGGTGGAAAGTGGTCCGAAGTGGAGGACATTGGACAAAATTTGTCATCACCTAGCATTACCCGTAGCTTGCTTTGAACATTCTTGCCATTCAAGCTAGCAGCATCAGAAACAAATGGAACTTGAGTGTTGCTGGAAATCCCACCAAACAGAGGAGAACAGGCCTTAACCCATCCACAAAAGACGCTATCACCTCCCACCACGAAAACTCCAAATAAACCACAATAGTTAGATTATGTAAGTAGTTCAGTTAACAATGGTTACAGTTCTAGAAGAGTTTCAGGTTGGGTTTGAACTTAAAAAAACCCCAATGTGTATCGGGTTTGAGTCAGGCACGGTTACTTCTCTCTTGGGCTTGGGTTGGGTTTGGACATAAATATGTGCCCTAGCTGTACTATTGCTGACCGGCAGGTTTTAGACCTTTTTCACTGAAAACTGCAGCCTGTTGTGGCTCAAAAGAATGCTATAAGAGCAAAGAGAGTGAACAAAAACACTGAAGTTGCGGGGCGAAAAAGCAAAACACTGAGTGGAAACAACTATTTCCAAGATCAAAAATTCACTGTCACGCTCAACAAAAAACACACTACCACTGCTTTCATGTTTAAGCCTCCCAATACTACTACTTACTTAGCATTAGCTATCTTTTGTACTTGTAAAATTACTGTTTTTCTCTTTAATCTCCACATAATGACATAAATTTTGACATTACTTGTCAACAATAGAAAAACATCAACTTGTTTATTTCATCTTTCTAAATTGTGTTTGGTGATTATTTCTGATTGCAAATGTTTTATTTGCATGACAAAAGCATTCTCTTGTTGCTTTTTGTGTGATATTTCCTGAACCTGGAGGAAATTTTTCTTCACAGCTGGATAGAAATATATTTGTGTGAACAGGACAGAAGCAGAAAACAAAGACGGCCTGCACCATTCCTTCCTAAATCCCCTCAATGGTCTCAGTTCTGCCCACTTATCGCTGGCTCACTTTGGAATGAAGTTTTGCCTGGAGGGACTCTACGTGCGGCAGCGTGAGGCTCTGTATTGTCCTTCCACACTCGGTCTAATAAAGGAAAATGAGCCTGGGGACTCAGGGAAAAGGTGTCTAATAAAAAAATCAACACTGCACTAATGCAATTACAATTGCATAGGGGCTGCAGAACAGATGGATGACTGGGCCACTATGTTGTAACTCAGTCGGATAAAATTCACAGCTTGGGTCAAATTGCAAGAACACACACACACACACACACACGCTTTACATATGCACTCACACATGTAAGTGCTCTCTAAGACTCATGCAACTCTGAGAACACACATGTGGTTTAATCTGAAGGTGACTACATGATGAAACAACCTGTCCTTGTGGAATGAATCCTAATTTCCCTCATCTAGAAAGATGTCTTCTATCATTTATCAAACATAATTTCACAAAGACACCACACAACAATTTCAGCTCAGCAGGTTATTTATCAACCACCTGTGACATGGAGAAGAAGCCAAGAGCCATGCTGTATCATCTGTCCAATTACATTGTAATTTACTTGTCCCTAAAGCTAGCTGCTGTAATTGTACTACACAAAATAACAGCCTGTGTTCCCCTATAGCAAAACCATAAATAGATTTGTAATAAACAAAGCCTGTACCTTTACCCTGGAGGCTTGCTAGTTGCAAATCACATTTCAATATTTAATGGTGTAGCATTTAATGTTGTTGGTTTTTTTTAATATTATTTCAAGGCATCTGATTAGGACCGACAGTGAAAAGCTTGCTATCTGAAATGTCTGTAATTCTAGTTATAACTTGATAATTCTACATTGTTTCCCCTTGGGGATTTAAGTGTGTTCATTCCAAGCCCTCCATCATAGCTCATATTCCAGCCATTTGTATAAAATTTTAATACTTCACATTAAACAAACACTTAAAGCTCTGATGTTCAAAACAATGCAGCACCGCAACCCATTAGAACCACGTTTTTATGAGACTTATACGACTGTGTTTCCAATTGTAATGATGGCAGCAATGACGCTGCAGGCAAAGGTAGTAATATCAGGGTGTAAAAACATGGTGTTTTATTGAATCTAGCCAATTAAAGCCCTTGTGGTTGTGTAGAAGAAGAATTCCCCGGTGGTTTAGGATTTATAGATATCTGCTGCAACAGCAAAAAACACATCCACTGGTTTTAAACCCAATCCTCATTAAAGCCCCTGAAAAGTTGGTTCAAATCTTAAGTATTAAGGTTTTCTCTACAACATTAAATATTCATAAGTCAGAACTGGGGGAGGTGGAGGACATGGTAGGTGGTAGCATTGGCATAGTGTGCTGGTTGGAAGGGTATCATTCCAAGACCTTAAGAGTGGGGTTGGGTACTGTTAACATTTGAACCGATACCAGTACAGCTGCCAGTAGCTTGAATTTGGTACCCAATGGTACTTTACTCTTTCTGTAATGACAAAAATGTCATTTTTGAGCAGGCTGATGTCAACAAGAGACTCTGCTCCTCTGCATTTTTTCTAATCACACGTATTGTCTATATGCTTGCTTGTTTGTGTGTGTCTGCTCACCTCTCGCTTTTTTTTAGACACAACTGACAAATATGTGGAATAAAATAAAAAAACAATCACAAACATCAGTGATACTAGACTATTTCTTAAATAGAAAAGAAAATAGACCAGATAAAACCTAACCTATCAGCACTGAAGTAATAGTTTTGACTTTCTGGGAAGCCAACCTAGTTCAGTGGCCGACCTCCCAGCTTGGAGCAGCTGAACTGTTTTTTTAAACCAGCAGTCTCACTAAGGTGCGCTCTAACGTACCAAACTTTGGCATTGATTGATTTAACTTGAATGGGTACTGACGTAAATCAGTCAGTACCAATAAAAGTACCATGTTTGAGGACAGGCATCACATGTTCGATAAAGAGGTACGAGAAGGAAATTTTCGCTTCCTTGGAAGCATGACAAGCCCTACTCTCCTTCTGATTGGCTCATACCCACTGCCTTTGTTGACAGGGTTGGTCAGGTTTAAGAAAGAGGAGTGAGATTAGCTAGGGATAGGGGAAGAAAGTCAAGGTAAACCAATCAAAGACAGAGTAAAGCCTAGTTCACATTACACGATTTTCACCACAATTTTGACGCTGCGGAGGGTCTCGAGAGCCACCTTGGGTCAGATAGTCTGCCATGACAAGTTCTCATGTGTGAACAAGCCCAAGAGCAAGCTGCCCCCTTGTCTGTGACTGGGACTGGGTGTCTGGCATGCTAGAAAACTGGAGAAGTCTGACATGACTGACAAAGAGCATCAGCCAATGAGAGGCGAGATATGTCTAACGTCAGCAGGCAGGAGGTAGTAGGAGGTGTGCAGGTACACTTATTAGCCACGACTTTCGGCTTGTTTCAAAGGGGAGTTGCTTATTTGGGCTTGCTCTCTAAACATTTTCTGTATATATTATCTATATATACCCGTGTAATAAGTTATCTAAACGCATGATAGTTGCTTCTTTTGGGCTTGTTTCCATAGCCCTGGTTGCTTGTTTCTTCCCTGACAAGCCGGCAAGCAACAACAACAATGGCGGTGTCCACAGGATCACGGGGAACGCATTGTTATTGGACTTAGGCCCTGGAGGCAGATCTGATTCAAAACTGGGAAGAATATCCAATTTACGATGTGTTGTCACCATACTGGTGACATTACCGCATTATCTGGGGCTCTGTTGGCAAGGGCTCTGTGGAGAAATCTTGTGGTGTGCACACACAGGTTGTAATGCAGTTGGCGAGACTCCCGCTAACAGAAACACACGGCGCCAGGTATAAACAATCAAAAGACTACAATAGTCTCTGTGATGCAAAATCAGGGTAAAAATCATATAATGTGAACTAGGCTTAAGGTAGAGTAGGGCAGGACATGCTTTGACTATCCTAGGAAAAAATACATTTGCATATAAGAAGGGGTGATAGAAGTAAATGTGCACAGAATACTGGGAATGTTGCTTGGCCACTTGATTGTTTGGGGCATCAAGTGGCGGTAGTTTACGTTCCTTGACACCATGGCAGGGACCACACTCAGGCCAGACATGGTCCTGATGTCAGAAACAGCTAAACAAGTGGTCCTGCAATGAGAAAGGGAGCCAAGTATGCGGACATGATAGACAAGTGCTAGAGCCAAAGATGTCATGCGCAGTATGTTCCAATCAAGTTTGGCTGCAGAGGCATTCAAGCTTCATGAGAAAGGACTGCACAGAAAAAGAGCCTAGTATCACTGATGCTGCCGAAAAACGCATCAAGATGGCTTTGTATCCTGTATTTGGGTCTCCTGGATGAGGGCGTCTGATGTTGAAATACCGAAAACACCAGTTGAAAATCACGATTTGTAGTTTATATATATATTATACATTTAATAGTCAAACACTAATGAAGCTAATCTGCTTCACCAGGACTGTGTAGGAGTGACCTGATCAAATCTGACAAACATGGCATGGCCACATAATCAAACACCCAACAACTGTCTTGAGACTTAAGCCCCTTTTACACTGCCTGCTCAAATCAGGCCATCGCTCTGCCACGTAGTTCTGTATAAAAGGTTCAGTCAGTGGGGGGACAGAGTTGATTTGCCTTTAAGCTGGCTGCAGAGGTAGTAGCAGCGCTAAATCGACGCTTGTGTAAAAAGTGTGAGCTGGCAGGACGGGATGTGTATGACATTTTGACGACGTGTTATGTGTGCGAGCCACCACTGGGAGATTTTAAAAGCAGCTAACAGCAGTTAGCACCTAACTCAAAGAAGAACAGCAGCCATGAATGCACGCAAATAGGGGAGACAATAAGTTCTGGGATCTCTTTACCCTCCAAGCAGAGGAGACGCTAGACACAGATGCTGTTGTGTTACATGTCATGCAAAGCTCTTTTGCTTCTCAAACTTCAGCGTGCTATCTAAAATCTGCAGCGACATGATGCCTGTGTTGTTTGGTTCTGTTTAACAAAACAAAGGCAGCACCATGAAGGCTCTTCATCGCAGCAGTATTGGGGGTTCTGAATACAAAAGGGGCTTTTCATGAAATGGTGCTTAATCCTGATTTGTGTAAAGTACAGGCTGCGTTAAACAGGAGAGGAACACAGACAAAACATGTTGATGTAGGACATCATCGCCATAACAAGGAGCCGATTGAGAAATAGGTTTTCAGGGCCTTTTAACAATTTGTACTGTGTTTGCACATTTGTTGACATGCACCTATTTCTTATGCATGAGTGAATGTTTTATGACGGTGTTGCAGTGACAATACTGTATGTGCACCTTTTGCTTGTGCACCTGTGTACTTTGCTGTCTGTGTTTCTGTGACACATTGATTCTGTTAGCGTGTGTGTGTGTGTGTGTGTGTGTATCTCTGTGTGTATTCCCTCCAAGATATTATAACCTGAGGGCTTGGTAATCCATCACACTAGTGCCAGGTGTAATATGTGACATATTCACCTGAGGAAACACTGTCACATTAGTCAGCATGGATCACTGTCGCGCTTCGCCTTGGCAAACCTCCCTCTTCTGTTTGTTACAAAGAACCAAACAGCTGCAATTAATAAAGGCTGAAGAGTGAGGTGGAGTTATGAGGTTTTTACACTGTGAATGCATCAGGCCGAGAATTACGTGGTGCAGGCCTGGGTATGCATGAATATTTGTGTTTATGTGAGGAAAAATATGAGCAAAAGCACACCCACAGATTGCCCATTTTAAAGTCCTCTTGCTGGTATAACTTGCTGATTTGTTTATCTGTTTACCGAGCCATTTAACTTTGAGGTAGTTTGGGAAAATGGATGACACCACTGAGTGAGCAAAGCAGTCATTTTCATCAGTAATGTAATGTAAAAAGAAAAGGAAGATATAAAAATATGTTATGACAGATGAGAAAACACACACACACACACACACACACACACACACAAAATACTTTCAAGCTGAGATAAGAAATTAGATGTTGTCATTCGAAAGAAAATAAATCAACTGCCATGAAAGCACTTTTGAAAACTGAGGTTTTGATACAGAAGAAACGTGGAAGCTTCTGCAGAAAGGCTTTTGAATTTGCGTTTGAAGTGGATCTGGAAATGGAGATGACGTTTTAAAGACTGCTATCCAGCAGACTGCAGCCACGCATCCAAGACACCTCAAAGGCTTTTAGACCAAGTGCTCGGGTTTAAAGCTGAAACATCATTATCATGGAGATCTTGTGGATGGCTTGAGAGAAGAAAGGAGAAGAAAGGAGAAGAAGACAGTAAGGGGTGGATAGCTTTGTTAACCTGGGAATTTACTGTCTTGTCTTGTGTAATGAGGGTCTTGTACCATTAGGGGGCTTCTTGTCCTGATGTCCATTTCTCTGTCCTGTTGGGTGTAATTCACAGCCTTTGGTGACTGTGATTTCTTGCCATGCATTTGCAATCACTCAGGTCAGGTAAACCTTAGATAATTTGGCTCCATTATTCAATCACGTGGGAAAAGAAAGGTCCCGTTATGTCTACCAAGGATATGAATGTGGCCTTTTCTATAGCAGGCTACAGATACCACAGTCTTTCCTAAGCTGTAATTTAGTAAGAAGGCAAAGGTCATTATGTGCTCAACTGAGAACTGATTCTTTGCCTCTGGCAGCTGAGGTAATGATTTTGCAATTGCCTCTGGCAGATTCATTTTGTGTTATATTGTAGTAGACAGGCAGATCTATGAAAAGCTCTCTGTGAAAAAAAACACACCGAAGAAAAAGATCTGTTGACTTTATGTCAAAATGACTCTTTAAGGTGGAAACATCTCATTCGTTTTCTACTGAATCCTTTTCCCTAAAATGTATATTTATGCCTCTTGTAATCCTAGCATATACTTAACTAATTACCTAATTTTGTGAAATAGTGAAAAGAGTGGCTGAGGAAGAGCTTTGATTCACTGCCCAAACCCAACCGGGCCCAAACCTGACGGACCAGGTTGTGGCAGGGCTTTTACTTGTTAATGGTGGGTTTTTTTTTTATTTAGAGTCTATAGCCTGTGTAATGTCATGAATAATGTATGAGCTGTGTTGCCATCAACTCATTATAACTAATGAAAATGTTGAGATTTAGAATTACATTAAAACTGACAAAACATTCGAATTAAGGGGGTCATTTGCTCACATACTTTACACAAACAGTGCACTGCAGGAGACACATGAAAGTGGCAGTTGTTGTGCGTTAATAGCAAAGTGCTGGACTGGAGAATGAACTGGAAAATGAGAGAAAGAAAAAGAAGGGGGCTGCAAGGCGGCTTGGTTGGTGTTTGCCTCTGCTTCCACAGCAGTTGGAGAAATGTGCGTAACATGCAGCGAAGTACGGTTATCATCAACTGTGTGCTGCATTGTCGTGAACCACCATGTGAATTTGAATCTGTTGTGCGTGAGACACAGAGTCAATGACAAACTGTTGAAATAACAGAAGGAAGAGCCATGGTTTGGGCTTGGACAGATACTATGTAGATTCATATAGAATTGGTGTAGTTACATTTTTGACATAAAATAGCATAGCCTACAGCATGGCTACCTCAACTATGTGTTGGGATTCCACAGATACGCCATAACTCCTGAAAGGGTAAGTGTGATATATTTTCACCTGGACCCAATTTCCCATGTTTTTGTGCCTAAATGACGTATGGGAACAACAATTTTTGAAACTGGTCCCATATTAAGCCAGATTGCTGCAGCTGGCTGTAGCAAACAGGTTGCAATGTAACCACTGTGAACATATTCGCACCATCAACTTATGTTCACTAAAAACTGCTTGTTTTTGCCACTGACAGGCTATTATTATTTACAACATAAAAAGCAGCCCAACAGAGACAGACCTTTTGTTAAAAAGTAACATCCTTTTTATTTGACAAAACCGAAATTACCATTACAAGTTTTTGGGGCTGTTTATGTTTGTTGATCTATCTAGGCCTATCTAAGTAGGATTGCTTTCCATAAGTTTTGGACACTTAATGTAGTAGTAGTAATCTGACCATGTCAATGTCAAACAAGCACTTTTAGTTGACAAACTGACAGTGGGAAAATGCCGCAAGCGTTAACACTGCAGACTGTTTAGTTGTTTCACTCAATACTCGACCAATTTTAAAAATTGGTATTCCCATTTGTCACCTACAACTACAAAGACGAGTAAAAATGTTGAAAAATACCAAAATTACCCTTAGATGCAGATTTGTAAATCCATCCAAGGTTTGTTTTTGGGTTAGGATTAGGACACAGTTTAATTGAAAAAAATGAAAGAAAAAAAGCACTGTCACATTTCCATACTTTCCAACGAGAGGCATCCAAGGAAAGTGTCTGAAGCACTTTTTTCAATGGAATCCACCAATCAATTTATCGATGCAATGAGGTCTGACAAAAGACAACCTTTACCTTAACAGAAACCAGTCTGCTTGGTTTTCAAATCACGGACTGACTTACTATTATTGACTGACTGACACCAGGTTGCTGCAGCTGACCTGTTGGGGTGGGATAGAAAACAAGCAATTGATGGGGTCATATTAAAGTCTACAATGCAAGGCATGACACAGTACAAAACAAAAGTAATTTAAAAAACTCAAAAAAGAAAGAAGCAAAAAAACTGAGCAATTTATGTAAGCAACATGTGTCAGCCAGAAGGACATCGTGCAGGGAGGAAGGAAAAGCGAGTAAGGCCACAAAGTCGAAAAAGAAAAGAACAGCAAAGAAAAACAAAAGGCACAAGTATGGGTGTCAGAAAAAAAGGGCCATGCCGTGATGTGGCAGATGGAAGCAGGGTCGGGGGAGTACGAGAAGTAGAGTTTGTGGAGAGGAGAGCACAGAAGAGGGAGGTCAGGGTGGGAGTGAAAGTCCAGTAATTGCTTTGACCTTGAGCTGAGCCGAGGTGTAACTCAGTCAAGGCGAGTGATGAATTCCATGCCCTCGGCCCTGTCGCGGGAATAAAGTCACTTCTCGCAGGGATTTTTGTTTATGGCCACTTGGAAAAAAACACGGAGCGAGGACAAGACTGGCTGAAAGTGTGTCCGGGCAGCCAGGTTTCACTGCCGCCCAGGGAAACTGTTAAATGGAAAAGGTGGACTGGAGGGAATGCTTAAAGGCCAGAGAAACAAGAGAGGCTGCCGTCAAAATATCTGTAACACAGTTGGGGCAGATAGACTGTTTGACCTGTCAGACTGATGATGTTTATGACCAATGATAGACTGAAAACTGGGAAAGGACTTGGAGAGAGAAGCACTCACACTACTCCTCTTTGTGCTCCTCTCTGTCGGGATGCAGCAGCTACACAGTTTTCCAGCAAAGAATACATTAACAGGTTTTTCCTGCTCATTAAACTTTCATAAGGCTTACAGCAGCTACAGGAAAAATATGTCATATTCTGAAATGGCTTGCACCATGTAACGCACTGTATGAAAAATGATCTTTTAAGAGCCCGGCTTTTTTCCATACTGTTTCAGCAACATGTCACATATTGTCAGTTGAGGAAGTTCAGATCCTTAAATTAAAATAAAATCAAAATGGGAAAAATCAGTGTCTTCTCTGTGTTCACAGATATGATCAAAACTGTAATCACCAAAAAGAAGACATTTTTTTTGTTGTTGTTGTTTTTTTCTGCAGAGACTGGTCTGGACCCATACAGGACTGTCAGGTAATGCTAAATAGACACCCTACTGTAACTAGTGTGCTGGAGATGTCAGTGATGAGGTGCTGAAATAATAAACAGTAACGTTAAAGTGTGAATCACTGCATGCATTAGCAAGCAAGGCTAATGGGCTTTCACTTTCTAACTAGTTAGCCTACTGTAGCTCTCCAACCTCCCCTTTCAGAGTGGAATGAAAACATAACAGCCCAATGGTTCCTCCCAAATGCTGAATATTGTAAAGGTTGGGATGGTTTTAATCATTGTTAATAACTAACATGTAGGTGGTACAGAAATACCTTGTATCAACATTTGTAGGTTACAAAGGTATGATGTGCTCTAGTTGTAGCGTGCCTATGCTATCTATGCTCTCCTCAAGCCACAATGCAAAGGGTTTTTTTGGACATGCTTGGGAAGTACTGAGCATCATGCTTGAGCAATATTATGGTATAGCAGGGTTTTTAGACATCCTAACAGTATGATGTTCAATAAAAAATACAGGCGCTCCTCTCTTTATTAAACTCACTGTATGTAGTGCACATCACGCACCACCAGAGGTCAGTCTCCATCTTTACTGGTGGAACAGGCAGCAGAGCTGACAGATACTGTGACTCCAAGTAGTGGGAATAATGTTACAGGACTGTAATCAGCCAGCCAGCGACAGTAGAGAGAGAGACTACAAGTAAAAAACAGCAGTTTCACATTAATTAAGGGATTACTTTTGACCAAACCAAAGCCAGTGATTGCTGGAACAGTGGACTAACTAACAAGATTACTAACAAGTCTAACCAAGCCAGTTTTAGTGATTTTTATTCTATTTCGGTACAGTTTGAATGAAGTCAGTTTTATGATGAGTTAACAAGGCAATTGACCCTTTGTTAAGTCCCATCCCTCAAACACAGACTGGCCAACTGTGCTCATAGACTGTAATGCAATCAATTCAGATTCTGTTCATTTTCAGGCTGGTTTTGTGGATTACAAGCTAAACATTGTGCCTGCGGCATGTGTATTGACGATACTCCTTACCTGGAAAAGTTGGAGGGAGATACATGTTTCTTCCTCGTTCCAAAATCAAACTCAAACCCTGTAAAGTGTAGGGTTAACTTCTTACTGAAGATATAGCCTAATGAATATATGCGCATGCTGCTTTTGCTTTTTAACGAATACAACACTGAATAAAAGTCTACCCTGTCCTGCAGGAGCCAGTGAAGGGAAACAGGGACTTTTGCTGATAGTCATCACAGTGTGTGCAGATGAACATTGTTTGGCTTCCCCCAGAGCTCCCCATCCATCCAGCCAGCAGAGGTCCGGCAGCTGGTGGCACAGGGCGAACACCGTTTGTTTTCACACATTTTGATGACACACTGCTGGTTGAATATCGGCAACGTTTTCCTTTATATTCATTGTTGTCTGTCTTGATTGCCAGTGATGTGGTGGCTCACTTTTACACTGTGATCTGTAGCCTATTTGGCTTTAACTCCTAACTATCTTTATCTTTTGAACCTGTTTTTGCTGCTGAGTCAGTTTGACATCCTGGATAGCAGATATCATAGACTCCTCTGCCTGCTTCTCTCTGATATCACTTTTTTGTTTTTCCAAAAAATTTCTAATGTTTCTTCAGGGAGTGCAGTTAGTTACAGCGTGGGCTCTATGCTTGCTCCAAAAGCTTGACAGACCACCATGAAGGGGCAGGGCTTAGTGAAAGGTCAATGAAGATAATGTTAGTCTTAGTTTGGTGAAAGAGAGAAACTCAGAGTGGGTTAGCGGATGTATTTTTCTGTTTAATAAGGAAATTAAGTGTAAGAATATTAACTTTATTGTCATTTTTGGAATATATGTTGTTCATTTATTACACTGACAAAAACTATGAGAGCTTAGGGAAAATAGCAAACTTGCTGGTGGGGGATGGTTGCGCATTGTACCAATACCATCATTTACAATATACCCTGTATACAGTACAGTATACCCAGTAAACCCTGAATAAACTGACAGAAATAGAATTACACTATACTCCAATGGTGTAACTGCAGTGACAACTTCTACTTGAGTTCTGTGGTCCTCCCCACCACACGTGTCCCTCAGGAACCCACAGTAATTATCTTGTCACAGGGCTGGACTGGTGTGTTGAACACAACTGATTACACAACAGCTGATTGGCGCAAAATATAACTGGCTACAGGTCCTCTAATGAAGAGAGATGTGAACTAGTGTCAAGCGGCTGTCACACGGTAAATGCCAACCCACATGTCAGCGCTTACACAGGCACTGAGGTTGAGATGGGGGGCCCTGATTACACCTTATCATCCAATATCCGGTTGATAGGTGTTACACATCGATGGAGTGACAAGGATAACACTGAGTACAGGTATCCTAGAAGGGAATGGAGGGAGACAGAAAGGACAGCAGGGACAAAGGGCAGCATGGAGAGATAATGGCAAAATGTGTGTGTGTGTGGGAGGAGGAAAAAGAAGCAAACAAAATTGAATTTTGTGTGTAAATATCACTCATGTCAAGTCTAGGTCTGTTTGTTTGATGGCTTCTTCATTACAAATGGAACTTGCAGCAGTGATAATTGGTGGTTAAATTATTTTTAGGCATGATATACTGAAATATCTCAATAAATAACTAGAAATGTGCACTCAGTAGAGTGCAGATCTGCGCTAGGCAACCAAGTAGCTGCACGGGCTGACCACAGCCACCCTAGAAAATTAATTCCAGCAGATGTGGTGCAGCACTTTTCACAAGCAAATAAAAATCAGACTTTGTCTATTTTTGGAGGACAGAGCTGTGGTGCACTGCACAGAATGGAGTGAGTTTTCCTCTTTCTGTAGGCTACAACACAACAATAAGGAAAGAACAACAATAAACACAAATGAAACAGACCAAAAAACAAAAAACATTTAACTACATAGCCTTCTTACTTACGTATGGTAGAAGCATGAATATCAAGGAAAAATCTGCAAAATCTGCAAGTCTACAAAATGAGGTAGGCAAAACGCTCTGCTTCTGACATGCTCCTGGTGTGAATAATAACAAAAGCTACTGACTAATTCACAAGCATAAACCTCATAGGCTGAAAAATGAAACCAATGCAGAAGTCCCAAAAACTGCAGTTAATTGTTTGCCCACTTGAGGCTTGCTCCAAAGGCCAGTCAGTCCCATGTTACGTTCATGTCATGTTCAAATGCCCAAATTTACGGCAGAAATAAACATGTTTACAGCCTGGTACAAAAATAGGTTTTGATATCTTTAGCAAATTTTAAGATTTATGACAACGGTACAGGGGGTGAATTTTTTTTGTAACTTTCCCAAATACACTCACTTCTGGCTCAAAAAGACCAAGATGGCGACGGCTGAAATGCTAAACTCAAGACATCAAAACATCAATCCACAAACCAGTGGGTGATGTCACAGAAGCAACGTCCATTTTTTATACACTGTGATTATTCATCTTGCATCGTTCCTGACTTTAGTCAATCCTAACAAATCAGGTATGGATTTAATCTGCTCATGTTCTGGTTGATAATGACACCAAACTTTTCTTTGGATGTCAGTTTTTGAGCTTTTTTGAAGGCCAAAATGTGGCCTGCAACTGACAGTAAAGGGTTGTTGTTGTCCAAGAAACTTGCGGCCCCTACCAATCAGTTGAGAGGGGTTAGTTAATTAAATCAGCAGTTAATGGCGGTATAAACAGTCAACAGGTTTTTCAACATTTGTGAACCACCTCAACCATGAGAGATTCTTCAGCGTGCAGTCATAAATGTGCACAGAAAATATGAGGCTGATTGGTCCAGTTGTTTGCAAGATTAGCTGCAGACACACACACACTCACAGACACAAAGACAAATAGACACACACACACACACACAACCAAACGTATGATCCCCTCCAGGCTTATACCTGACAGAGATAATGAGCGGCTTGCCATAAACTTGTCAAAAGCCTTCGTAATTCTACCCCTTAACCTTGGTAGCCTGTGAGTTAGACATAACATGCATGCTCCTTGAATGCAATTACCACACTGACACTAAAACCTGTCGCAAACCAGCTGTAGCTGAGGGTGTACATGAGGGCAATGACCAAGGCTGTAAACATTTTCTGACAAGGCACACATACACAGAACAATTGAGGCAAAGTGCAGAACTTCATAACCTTCACGTGGGGTTTAATTCCGAACCAAGGAGAGAATGAGGGGGTTGAAAAAGTTGAAATAATGATGATGTAAACTGGCAGGGTTAGATAGAGAAACCAACAATTGAGGGAAGGAGGGGGGGAAACAGTAAAGAAAGCAGTGGAGGGAGGAAGACTAAGAGAGAACATTAGCGAAGAAAGGAAAGGACTGAAAGCAAAAACGAGGGAATTAAGAGATGAGAAAGGTGCTTAAGTAAGTCAGGAAGAAAGAAAGGAGCAGATGTATTTATTTCACAGGAAGGTTTAGAGAATAAGGCTGAAAAGTACCAAAGAAAGAATGTGTGTAGGTGACAAACAATTGCACAGTTTACCATATGTCGTGCTGCTGATGTGTTGAGGATTAAAGCTTTGGTCCACATGAAAGAAGCAGCCTCATTATCAAGCTCCCAACATTTTGTTACCTAGTAGGCATGTGAGGCTAACAAGCTATTGAACGTCCCCTATTTGCTGTCAGTCATCTGTGTATGTCTGTGCCTAACTAACTACAGGAGAACTGATCTTAATTTCACTGTCTCTGTGCACGCACAAGCCCAAACACACCCCTTTTGATCAAAACTTAATCTTTCCTCTCCACTCTAATGAGATACAATGGAAACGAATAATTAGGATGAAAATCTATGGCGGGAAGTGCAGTAATAGCTTCAAAAAAATCTTTTCATTATTTCAAAACTGGAAGACAGACTCGGATTTTGCCTAAGGGCAGCAGCTTGTGAAATAATTGGGGATTCATGATGTGATTGTGATTATTGATGAGAGAGGAGAGGGGATGGTTGGCCGCTGTTAATCCTGACCCGCCTCCAACAGAGCCACCGCTGACACAAACAACAGGTGTGGACTTGCATCTTAGTGTTCATCCAGGGCTTTTAATGAATACAAATTCCCAATTAGGAGAGGATGGAGGCACAAACGCAAGCGTACACATACACACACACACACACAGATGCTGCAGATGCAAACATATAAAGTGGCAGCTGGAAGAGTAAGAAAGTGTTCCCTGTGGAAACTCTGGGCAATGTGTTGGATTAACAAAGAGGGAGTGAAGGTATGCAATCATTTCTCTATACTTTCCAAAAGGATCAACGTTTGCTATGGAAAATATAGATAATAACCCCATTATATAAGGTTTCAGAAGTGGAGGGGGCACAATGAAACTACATGAATGCTGAGACTGAACATTTGCTTGTGACCTTGGAAACACACAAAGCAGTCTCACCACAGGCTGAGCAATACGGCTGCTCTGGAGCTTTCACTGGTATTGTTCAGTCATACGCCCAGATGTCAAGGATTTGTATAAGTAGCCTATCCACCTTATTTTCAAACACGGAAGTAAATAGTGATCAACTTCCGTGTTTTTGTGCATGACTTCCGGTCAGCTGCTTTCCCTCATGCTTTCCCTTTACCGGAGCTAACGGTGCAAGCTAATTTTTTTTCAATTTTGAGTTGTTTATGTTAGTCAATCAGTTAGTTAGTAAGTTAGTCTGTGTATTTTATATAGATAACTGTGCCCATGTTTCCGTTATCTGGTAATTGCCCGTAAAAATAATTCCCTCTAAACGCGAATAAATCGCACGTCAATCAAAAACTATGAACCAAACTATGCTCGTCTCCAGTTAGCTCAATCATGTTGTAACTAAGACATCCGCTGGAAAAGAAATTTGTTTTCATGGACCGTTTATTGAGTTATTACAGACACCGCTAATGGCTAACAGCTAACAGTAAGCTCAGCTAATCTACGATAACCGTGTTATTAATTACAAAACGTGCACACAGAAATAATAACGTTTGTTTAATCATTGTGTTTATAGACTTTACAAACATCAGATTAGTCTAAACGATGATACAGTGATGTGAAAAATGTGAGCTATACATATATATAGCTAAACTCAACAAGGTAAACAACAAGGCGATTCCCATTTACACAGTGGTAAAGAGTGCTGGACCGGAAGTGTCGTACAAAAACACGGAAGCTGGCTGCGTTCTGTTTTGCCTCTCTGTTTACGTGACTTTTCTGAACACTACAGGGTGAGAACTTCTCATCCATAGGGGTTTAAAAGTTAAGATTACAAGTTCACCCTTGGCCACTTTTAACTAGTCTGCTGTTGACAGTTCTACCAAATGCCATCCCTGCATTTTTATACATTTATATCAATCAAGCAAATCAGACATTATGATGAAATTGGAAACTGTGCTTTCCATTTGTGCTGCAATGAGGGCTAGGCATCTGTACTCAATACATTTAACCTCTCTAACTCCGCCAGGATGCCGACGTCCTCGCTCCCTCCCTCCTCTGTTAAATGGTATCTCCCAGGTGCACTACGTCATCAAACCATGTGATGTTTGGTATTGCCGGATTCACGAAGCTCTCGACTTTTCAAAAATAACATCGCTTTTCTTTCATTTATTATATATTTCGCACCAGAGCAGCCTAAACACACATGGTCCAAAACTGTGATGAGCGATGCCATTTTTCGACGGGAAAAGTTAAAGGATTACTCGTGATCTTATGTGGAGCCGCTAGTGGGGACTTAGCTCTTCTATAAAAGCTAAGAGTCTCACTCATGCCACTATTTTTGGCTGAGATATACCGTCTAGAAAGTGGTTAGAAAGTTTCTTATGGCTTTATTTGGTGATATTTTATGGTGTTTCTGTCATAAACAACATCAGCTATCATAATCACACCTGATTTCAATAAGGTACAATGTTTGAAGCTGGCTGAGTGTTGTTTGATCACTGATAGTACTGTTTTGAAACAGAGTGACCGACTTGTCATTTGGAGCTCCGCCTGGATCTTTTCATGGAAGAACACTGTAGAATGGTCATACTTTGAGCAATCTTCTTCAAACTTGAAACCAGTGTTCATTGATAGTGTGCCTACAGCCCCACAGTGTCATTTGCCTGCTCAGACAGTTATTCATCCTGAAAAACATTTTTTATTTTATTTTAGGCAAAATCTTCAACTTTACTGACTTCAGAGGTCCATTACTCTGCCTCTGTATCACCTAGAGTGTTTCTAACACTTTCACAAGAAACTTCAGGGAGTGTTCTTTCTGGCAAGACCTCATGCATGCATGTAGTCAGAGTGGTTCAGAGGCTACAGTCATTTTAATTTGGGTATGTCATTTTAGGTGTTTTTGCTACAAAATGGGGGTGGCGTACAAGAGGTAGTACTAATCAAAATGACCCAATGCCAATACTGAAACATCTCCAGTCAAACCACACCTGCATTCAATCATTTCTGTTCCTGATTCCCCCTGAATCAGCAAACTTCCTGTTGCTGCTGCCTCCGGAGCTGTGCTCCCCCCCAACATGTGCCCGTTTAGCATGAGTTAATGCAGCAGCAGTGGCTAACATCCAACACCGAGCCATTAAACAGTTCCAGCAAACTCATGTTGACACCGAAATGGCTTGACTCTGTTGTTGAACTTGTTTATAACCGTTAGGTAATGTTAGCTGTGTGATGCTAATACTTAGCTCCGTCACTTTGTTGGTGCAGCCTGGCAGACTCTCCCAACAGCCCCCGATGAGGAGTTTTACCTCCTGCAGCAGCACCTACAACCCATACAGTTTGTGCTGTGGTAATGTTAAACACAACGTATGGACAGGGTTGGCAGTTCAGCATGCTGAGATGCCACCAAGATGTTTGAAAATGTGGCTGTACTACACACCACTCCATTTATATAATGGGTATCGAATAAAGTACTCCCTTGGTATTGGCATCACTTTAAGAGTCCTGGTATTGCAATACCCAGCCCTATCTGCAAATGGCACTTATTTTATTATTCATTAGTCAAACAATAATGTTGTCTTTAAAACAACTAAAAGCCTTTCAAAAGAGTCAGGCAATATCATTTTCAACTTCTTGTTTTGTCTACAATCCAAAACCTAAAGTGAGACCGTTTTCTATCACAGAAGAAAATGAAAAGCATTAATTCCTCACATTTGTTAATGTTAATTCTATTTTTGCTTGACAAATGACTTCAATAATTAATCACTTATCAGAATAGCTTATTTCAGCTCTACTCTCCATTAAATATTAGTCCAACAAAAAAATGTAATGCTGTGTTAATTACTTATTATTAATGCAATATCCGTATTTCAATTCACATTCAATTTGGTTGAACTGAACAGACCTTGAGAGTGAAAAACCCTAAAACCACCATGCACCCGCTGCTGCTTACAAACCTTTTGCCCTGACTGACAGTGCTAATTGATATACAAAGATTGGTATCAGAAATACATTTCTGAGATGTCTGAGAAATACAAGGTAACAAGTTTTTACAAAGGTATCAACACTGGAAGCAGAACACCCAGGGTTAGAGTGACAGCTGAGTTCACTCCACCAGCAGCTCTACAGGTTTTTACTACTATTTTTATTCCAATGTTGAAAAATGCTGATGATAGCCTTCAGGTGCCAGCTCATAGATTTTTAACACATCGGCTTTCACTTTGGCAATAGTCTTTGCTATCTGCTGGGCCTAGTGCAGAATATGCTCCCTGAGCTTTACCAGTAAAGATCCACAGAAGCACCAGAGTGTGCTCAGTGTCTGGCCAATTCATGTATCTGCCACTCCCTAAAACAAGAAGAAACATGTGCCAGAAGCTTTTGTTGGCAATAACCTTAAGTTTGTGCCTATGTCTGTGTAAGGATCAGCGTCTACGCATTTCCACCTTGAACCTTTAACTTGTCCTCCTTGAGAAGATAGTTTGGATCTTCTGAAGTGGGGTTGTATGAACTTCTTATCCATATTCTGCGTATTGCCCATAGTAGATGTCAATCAGCACACCTCCAGTTTGAAGAAGCAGACAGAAGTACCAATATGGAAGCTGAGCACTGTACTGCTGTGGATGGGGGCAGCAGCAAAATGGATCAGCGATGTTAAATGATTTTTTTTCCTCAATGGAGTCTGGCTTTAAACAAAGCAATATAATGGCAAGGTACAGCAGTGATGATATTCTAAATATAGTGTTTACTGATACACATACTTTTTAGGTGAGACTTTTTTTAGATGGCTAAAATATGTTTTTTTTGCTGACCCCATCCGCAGCAGTACATTGCTAAGCTTCCATGTCGGACTCCTGCCTGCTTCTCCAAACTGGGGGTGTGCCAACAGACATTTACTGTATGTAATACACTGACTATGGATAAATAAATCGTACAACACTATTTCAATACTGTCCCAACTCAGATTTGCTCAGATTTTTAAAGTAGTTGTTTGTTTTATTTATTTCAGTTGCATTTTACCTCTGTTGTCTCAGGTCATCATGCTGCAATCACAACATTGCTTCGTTGTCGTCCTTGCATTGACAGAACTAGAATGAATCCCATCCTTCTTTGTAAGGAATCCAGCTTCCAATAAATGTGCTTTCAAAATGAGTGTAATATTTCATTCAAACATTGTGTCACTATGACATCTCAAAATCATAACATTCAGCTATTTTCAAAAGCTTTTCCTTCGTACGCTGTTTGAGAAAGGGATCTGAACTAGAGTAAAGAAACTCATCTACCACAGTAGCCACTGCCAAAATCTAAACTCAAGGTCCACCTTTCACAAAAATGGGTTGGACGGACAGACGGACAACCTAAAAACATAATGTAAAAAAATGCCAGGCAGCAGGAAAAGCACTGGCAGCATCAGAGGCTGTCACATGGCAACTCACCTTTTTTAGAAACCCAGTGTTTTTCTCATATAGATTATGACACTGGACTATAAGAGGACACGACTTTCATAAATCAAGTAAATTTAAACTGTAGAAGCTGGAGTGACTAAGATATGGTTTCCAATAATAAGGGGGATGCCCCTGTCTACAACTTTTTTCCATTTTCTTTTTTTCCAGTTAGGCTTAGGCAAAATCCCCTTACCATGCTTCCCTCAAAAAAAAAAAAAAAAAAGAACCGAAAACCTTGACAGAGAAGTAACACAACCAAACAAAATAAAATGAAGTAAGACATTGCCAAGGACAAGACAGGCCCCACGGTGCCAGCCAGCTTAACAAACTGTCTTGCTACAGCCTCAATCTCCTCCATTGATTTGCTGACAGGGGATCTTTAGCCCCGAGTAAAAACGATCCATTCTGGACAACACTTTCTGTCAGCGCCATGCATTTTGAAATACCTTATTAAACATTTACGACTGGGCAAGAGTTATTACAACCACAATTCTATTAATCTAATTCATCACTTATACATCACTGGTTTATCCATTTGGCTCAGCTGTCACATTATCTTTACAGACAGACTTTCATTGTGGCCTTTAAAAAAACATTCATTTGTACGATCAGTGGGATCACATATATATATTTAAAAAAATATGACTAGTAATATTAGATAACAGATAATTCAACAGGCAGTCGGAGTGTCACGTAAGACATTAAGGATTAAAATGTGGGAAAATTATGGAAGGAAAGGCAATTTAGAGTCAGCAGCCATCTCCACAGTAAAAAGGAGACGATACAAAAGTGACAGTGAAAGCAAAATATCCTCAGTGCATCTGAGCATTGAGCTTAAATGAAGTCCCACTATAGTCTTTCAACTTTAGATGAAAGAAAGACAGGAGCATGAGATGCGCTGTGAGAGATGTTGTCAGGCTGTCTAACACCAAAATGTAACTGAGAGTTAAACGCACTTAGACTACTGTTACCAACAACTCCCTGTAAAACCCTATTTGGATTACATAATCTGTCTAAAGAATAAATATATTTGTCCAAGGCAGCTTAAGGATTCTGCACTAAAAGACCCTTTGGATGTTCCATATGGCAGTAAGAGGAAACTGATAACCAACAAGTTTGAATTTTAGTACACAACCCCTGGGTATCGATGGCCATAAACTGCACATCTACCATCCTCGCTGATGTGAGCCGCTTTATACCAAAGGGCATGAAGGAGAGAAATATCTCATGTCAGTGAGTCCAGCTGTCTCCAGAGTGCTGCTAACTGCTGTTTACGACAGTCTGCATTTGACTTTTCAAGTTTGGATTTGTCTGTTTCTCGGCGGGCAGAAGGGTCCATACCAGACACCAGGATTCAATTTGTCAAACAGAGCATGTTACAATCAGCTGAAAAAAACAACATTTGACAGCCATACCAGTGATTCAGTCAGGCTGCAATTAGGCACGGCAGTGCTTTGAACTAGATGCTTTGAGCTAGATGCTAACATCAGCATGCTAAACACTAACTACGGCTAAATCTGATGGACTGTCATTAGTTTTGCAGGTATTTGATCATAAAAGTCAATGACATCTATCCTCTGAGGTCCATGAATGTACACATTTTTGTGTTCCGATTCATTTAGTGGACATTGAGATAATTCACTGCAAATTAAAAACTCTGACCTGCTGGTGATGCTGGATGAAAAGTCATGTTATCATCTGAGAATTCATCCTCTGGGGACCAGGCTCCGACTGGCCATCAGGCATATCTGGCAAATGCCCGATGGGCTGGCCCACCTCTTGGGCACGTGTCTCCATGTAATATCATAGGTCAAGCGAAAAACAATCAAATGAAATTAAGACAGAAAGAGTTTGGCTGAATAAAAATACTAATGAAATATGTAATAAAGGACCGAAAAAGCCCATGCATATAGTTATTTCTTACTTTTATTTATTTTCCACTCGTATTGCTTTATTTTAAGGCAGTTTTATTGAGTAATGCATCTCCTCACAGACAGAAGGCATAATCAGTGACTCCTTCAGCCATCTCACTCCCTGTACTTTATGCATTAAAACAACAATCTGCATCAGAGTTTTACAACACACTTTAGTGTAATATTGTCATTATATGATAATAATATTCAAAAGTAGGTTCTGTGTGTGGAAAGCACACTCATACACATCAAATACAATGAGAACAGGTGATTTCAGATGTTGTGGCTTCTATAATCACTCCTCCTATAAGTTCTGAGTTGTTGGGACACAGGTGAATCTACAGTATTTCTGGTTATTGTGCTGTTAACTTCGAGTGATCCTGTACTCTAAATTCTGTGGATACAGGTAAATGTATGTCTTAGTTAATGTGCTGTTGGCATTAATTGTGTATGTGCGCTGTAAATCCTGTTGAGGTCCTTAAACACATTTTTTTTAAAGCTTGATTTAATGTATTGCTTATTTAATGTCCCTTCTTTCTTTGCAAATAAAATGTATATAGATGTTTGTTAAGAGCAAGAACAGTTTGCTCTGTGCTATCATTCACTGCGACTGGTCTATAAATCTATAAATGCTTTTCATTGCACAGCAGGCAGCCTCCCAACCACACCTCACCTCCCTTTAAGGATTGGGTTTGCTTTGTTCCTTCACAGGAGCTAATGGAATCTTTACCCTTTAGGCTCAGGGTTCAACGCTAAGGTTTTTTTTCCACTTGTTTTTTTCCACTCCGCAAGTTGGTCAGAGATCTACTTGCCCGAAGTCAGTTTTTACTTGCCCTATAAAAATTGTTTAATTTAAGTGGCTATCAAATAACAAATACTGCAGTTATTTTTATGTTATGTAATCCTTATTCACACTGTATTTATTAATTAAAACAAATATGTCATGTACTTAATTCCTACACAAAAATGAGTGTCAGGGTAGTGGCAATCTTTGTCAGTTGTTCTCTCTCTATAATTTTGCGCCCTACTTGAGCCATGCCCACCTCTATTTATTTTTCACACCCCTTTCTACAGTTCTGCTGTATTAGCACCGGGTTTAATATATTTTGCCTCCATCTCTCTGCCCTGCTCTTCTCTACTTCAACGCTACTTAGCTCTCTCTGCTTTACCAGTAGACTACCACATCCACCTGCTGCACAAAACGCACACAGCAGTGTTTCCCCTAGGATGGAGTTGTAGCAGCGGAGGTGAAGCACACACATGAAAAATAATTTTCACATGCGTGAAACTTTTTCGTATGCTTGCAAAGCACAGCCTGCTGGGATGTTTCTATGTATACTGGCACCAGAAGGGCTCTTTAGGACTAAGTACATACAGTACATGTGTGCACAGTAATGAGCAGGTGAAATGTCTGTCTAGCTTACATATGAGGTGTCTCAAGATTTAGGAACATACAGTTGTACTGAATATAATAAAACTAAAAAGTCACTTGACATGCTGCTGTTTTTTTTTTGCTGTGACCTATTTAAGTGCTGAAAGATGTTATTTACGCGACAACGCCTGAACGCAACACAATACAAGCTCAGCACAGAGTGCCGTGCTGCGCTACTGTGCGTGTTTGTCTGTGCATAACAGCAGTCTGTTGACAGTTATTAACAGTGTCCATGACAATAACTTTGTCAGCTGACAAACTGTGCCGGGCTCGGGTCAGGTTTAGTCAGGAAAATGCGGCCCGAGCCATGCTCTAGCGTGCTCACCTGTGTGTTGCGACGAAACTCCGCCCTGCGCAATACAGAGAGCAGAGGAGAATCGTTAACGCGTGACCATGTAGAGACAGAAATGACACGATGACATAACACCATAAATAGTATATTGTTATGTTATTATCGTGCAAAATAACTTTAGTTTACGAAGAGGTAAGACAGTGCAGCATGTAGAGAGGCTTCAGTGATGATTGGCTTCACTTGTGCCATGTAACCAATCAATGGGGGCTGTGGGCAGGACATCTTTACAGCGCGTGGCTGTGACTTCAGGCAGAGAGACCGCTGCATCAGAGCCGAAGGAGCGCGTTTTAAAATACATTTATTTTATCATTTAGTTATTAACTTTTACTATTTTTAGCAACTTGCCCAATCGGGCAAGTGAGTTTTTATTTTACATGCCCGACCTTGAGTTTTACGTGCCCCGGGCAATCCTTATTGTTGAGCCCTGCAGGCTGCATTTAAGCCAGCAATTAAATGTCCTATAAATGCAAAAAAAAACAACTAGATTGATGTTTGCATTGTTACTACACTGATCACATAAGGTCTGTAATTTCACATTTGTTTATTAAAACTGTTGGTTAGTATTAACGTCAAAACACCCTCAGGTTTGAGCAGCACTTATGGGGTTGTCAGACCAAGGATGATGTGCTGTTTACAGGGCCAACTGAAGTATACAGGAAACATGTTGCAATTCTTTGTAAAAGGATAAAAAACCTTCGTTCTTTACAGAGAAGCCTGGTGGAGAGAGTGCATCCTATTGACATCACTGTCAACCTATTAACACACCTACACATTTGCTGATTTACCATGCATCCATTTGGAGGGAGGGAAACAAAAGTCATGTTTTTCTCCCAATTAATCAACATGGCCATCTGATGTTTGTGTCCTCAGTCTTATGTACATAAGATCACTTAGTAACTAGAAAATCTGTGGCAACAACATTTTCTATGAAGGATCTTCCTTTATTTTTCATTTCGCACAGAAAATCTGAGCATTAAAATGGTGTTTTAAATGCGCCTGGCATGAGAGGCTGCTATGTGGAGCTCGCCGCTCACTGTCAATGTTAATTCCCCCGAATATGGGAGACAGTGTGCATGCCCAAATACTCAATGGCACAGATTTTATGTGTGGCTGATTACCTGTTGCACTGCTGCAGTTTAATTTGCCAAATACTGCTACTGTCATGTGCTCGTAGTTGGCAGCCAACATTTCTTTTGAAGAGGATTGTAACTGCAGTCACTACGAACAATGTGGGTTATCTTCTGCAGCACAAATTTGAGAGTCTGCTTTTTGAAGAAAACCTTGAGAGCTCTGTGCCCACCAGCTGTGGAATACTGTTAGAAACCAAACCTCTGGTACAAGATTATCTAACTTGGAGTGTTTCTCCTGGAAAAAATGGTTAACTGCTCCCTAGCTTGTTAAAGAAGATGCTTTTTTTGCTTCCTGTGTGTGTTATCGGAGGGGATGGTACCTGGTCAAGAACAGGCTTTTAGGATCTCAAGCATCTTTCTGAGAGGATTACCAAAGATGAAAGCAGCAGGACAAAGCCGTAAAATTAATCCTGCTTGGCAGAGCAAACATAGCAACTCAAATTGGCATCACCTAACAAATGGGCAACTAAACAGTAAGTGGAGAAGAATAGGTATGTGAAAGAATAAAACACAACACACATAAGAAACAACCCCCATGGCAATGTTAGGCTGGACCCGCTGCAATATTTCCCCAGTGATTAAACGTCTGTTACATTATTTTGCCAGTCTAATAAGAGAGAATGAGGTGAACTTGGACTTAACTGGTAGAAATGACGTTATAAGAGCTCATATGCACATAAAGACACTTAAAACAACACTGATAAAGCTACCAGCGTGGCTTGACTATGTGGGGGGCTTGTACGCTGTGTGTGGTGCTCAACACCATGGCAACAGTCAACAATGTGTCACAGTGACTATCTACACATTCAGCTGGTTCAGCTGTTATCAGGCCATTAGCAGCAGTAATAAGTGTCAAAGATACGTATGTTCGAAGGGGCGTTAAGTGACATAGTGTAAAGTGTTGGGCAGGACGGAGGGGTGGCATATGGATCAAACAAGCGCAGGACTTTCACCCAAGAGAGCTCAGTTAGTGCCCTGCATTAAACAAAATGTCAGCATTTTAAGTAGTTTTTGTACCTAAATCTAACAAAAGTGAAATTAACAAAACTTGAATGGCATGATAATGGCGACCATTTTATAGCCCTGGCAATGCCATTGAACATTTAATGGGATAGTAATACAGACTGTATAAATAATGGATGTAGCGACCATGAGGTAGCCCACTGGTTTGTGGACTCCTATTCTGAAGCCTTGATTTTGGCATTTTGGCCGTTGCCTTCTTGATTTGGCCGAGAGGCTGGTGCTGTGGAGAAGCAAGGGGTAGATCTGACTGAGAAGCTGAGGACACTACTGGACAGGCAGCCTGTCACTCAAAGTGGGCCACCGTTAATTATGTATTACTTTAAGCCTTGATGAAATGTAATATAAAAAGTCACCACCGCAGTTGTCATTAAGAGGGAAAAAGCTGCACAGGCCAAAATTGTTTTTGGCTGTTAACGTTTATTTCTGCTAGAAAGTTGTGCATTTTAACATGAGGGTCCATGGGGACTGAGTCACCTCTGGAGGGCGCCTAAAGCGGCCATTCAAGGAACTACAGTTTTTGACACTTCATGCTGGCCTCATTTTTTCAGCCGCTTGACTATTAACTGTCATTGGCACAGGTTGGCAGACTATCAGACAACCATTCACACTCACATTCACTATTGTGGTGCCAATTTTCCTTTATGTCTTTGGATTGTGGAAGGAAGCCAGTGTATCCAGAGAAAATCCACGCTGACATGGGGAGGACATGCAAACTCCACACAGAAGGGCTCCCCCAGTCTGGGTTCGGACCAGGAACCGACAATGCTAACCATTGCACCTAAGTGCTGCAACAGCCATCATGTTCAACAGAGAGGGACAGCAGGTTGGCAACTTGCTCACTGCCAACCTAGAGACAAAAAACGAGTATCCAAAAAGGTATTTAGACCAGAGTCCAAAAACAAGAACAAAATCATAACACATACAGCCAAATTCAAATCTCCACAGACAAATGCATGTTGCACACAGCAGCATAAAAAGGAAAAACACCAGCATCACAGTACTTCAAATGTGGCTCTCTGCAAGTTGGTGCTGATGAAGGTCCTGATTAGGGCATCAATTTCCAGAATGTCCAAAATAATACCACGCACATGCCTGACAGCGCATGTCAGTCTTTCTTCTTAGTTCTTCTATTTCAATAACTTTTAATTAATTTAATTTGATGTATTTTGGGGTTAATATAGTTTAAGCTGCTGCAGCACCATCAGGAACCCTACTTTCCTCAATAATTTTGGCACAAATGTGTCTTCACCTCAATTTATGCGTAGTCTGGACATTTGTCTGATCCCATCCACTAGCATCTTTCCATTGACTACATATGCAATCGTGCTGCTGTAGAAATTCTGTCACACGTTTTTCACAGTGATGGGGCAGAAAGTGATAAAACAGCGATGCAGTCATTAATTGGTACTAGAAAGCTAAGGTGCAGAACACAAATAAAATGATCTATCAAAGTAAGGAGGATGTATCTTGGCTGTCACTGTCTTCATCTTCCGCTTCATTCGTCCAGTTGTCTCACTCCTGAAACTCTCAGCCAATTAGAGTTAGTTGTGAGGCGCTGTCCGTCTGTCAGCCGCCAAAAGCTTTCCAAAAATCCCCTAGGACCGACTCTGTAAGTGTGATGTGTGTATCTGTGTGTGTGTGTGTCCCATTGTCATCAGCTGCTCCCTGACTTAACTACCTCTCACTCTTTCACAGCGAGAACTCAAGATAGCACTACATATTACTACTCCCACGTGTGCACAAATCACAAAGATGCACACAGAGGAAAAGACACACGCACACACACTCAGACGCACACACAGAGCCAGCGCCGGGCTGAGCTGTCTCTCATTTTCCACCCACCTCTCGCTCTCTGAGACAAGTGAAGTTCAGTCCAAATATAGTGCGGCTGACAGCACCCTTCATTACAACCTCCTGTATGACCAGCTTGACAAACGCTGTCAAATCACTCTGAGGCCCAATGAAGTATATGCATAGCGCAGACATGTTTGGGTGTGAAATACGTAACATGTGCAAAACAAAACGTGTGAATTATATAAATAAATAAGCAGTGCATCGTCTTGCACAGAGCAGCAGAATTGGGGTTAAAAGGGTAATATATTCCACTTGGTTTTTATCGAAGATGATATGTATCTGATTAAAAAGAAGATGCCTTGAGGCAGGGAGAAGTGCGAGGCGTCAGGTTCGTATAAGGCAGCAGTATGAATTCATCAAGACACATCCAACCAATAGATATTAAGCCGGGAGTCTATTTTTTTTCTATGATGAATAACAAGGACGCAATAAAAATAAAATGACTCCCCATGTTTCCATCAAGTAAACGCTGTTGGCGTCAGTATCATTATTTATGAAGACCTGACAAGCTGCCTATCACTTCATGGTTCCCAAAGGGACGATGTGATGTGGCACAGATGCTGCGTACTCAAATCAACAAATGATTCTGTCCACCTGTAAGTGTGTTCATGGTAGAGTTTAAAATTAAATTATATTACTGCAGCATGACACCCACCTTCACCTTTCTTTTTATTCCCCCCTGAATGTAAGAACTGCCAGAGATGTTCATGTGTGCAGTTAATATGAGAAAATTATCAACTGAAAACCTCATTCCATGACATAAACTTCCTTTCTCAATTAATTAGAGGGAAAGGAAGAGTGTGCACCCATTTAAAAAAGATGAGCTGTCTGGCTAATAACGTTGTAAAGGCTAGAACACGCCATTTTATCAATGGGAAGTTATGTGCTGCAGGTGGTGAGTCTTCAAATGGGGGCGTGAGAGGGTCAGGGTTAAGGTTCATGCAGCAGTCCATAGGGACTTGGGTTGGGAACCGGAGGGTCACCGGTTCAAGTCCCCGTCCGGACCAAATGTGGAGCGTGGACTGGTGGCTGGAGAGGTGCCAGTTCACCTCCTGGGCACTGCTGGGGTTCCCTTGAGCAAGGCACTGAACCCCCAAACTGCTCACGGCACCAGACCAAGGGCAGCCCCCTCACTCTGACATCTCTCCACTTTGTGCATGTATAGGTCCTGTTTGTGCATGTGTGTGTATTTCGGACCTGTGTGTTAATGACAACGGAGTGAAAAAATTGAATTTCCTCTCAGGGGGATTTATAAAGTAAGTATAAAAACTGTCCCAAGAGTGTTAGACGCCTGAAATAGGTTAATTTTGGACAGGACCAGAACATGTGAGTATGGTTAACAGGCGACTATGTTATGGTTGTGATATTTGGAAGGTGGTTGTTTTGTGTGTCTCCCTGTTTTCCCCTTCCCCCTCCTTTTCTTCCCTGAGCGGTGTGGGTGTTTTCCTCGTGTGATGCTGATTGGCAGGCTCCCCTCAACTAGGCGCACCTGGCAGTAATCAACCATTCCTCCTCTCATATAAGCCGGGCTGTTTCACCACTCCTGTGCCGGACTATTCAGTACCAGTCGGTAACGTAACGCCAGTCTTCTCCTGAGCAACTGCGAAACTCTGTATCATTGTTCTTCTACTCTAACCCCTGTGTCTTCCTGTGCAGCACCAGCAAGGATCTCTGCCCTGCTCACTGACTCTCGTGTGCCTGATCTGCCTCGTGCTCTGCCTCCATCTGCGCCACCACATCACCAGCCAGCCAACCATCGCCTGCACCTGCTCCTGCCTCTCTCTGCCTCATTTTACCCTGCGTGGTGAAATAAACTCTGTTAAAACGATTCCTGACTCAGTCTCTGCATTTGAGGTCCAGGCCTTTGATAAAACACAACAGAATAGTCCGGCCTTAACATGGACCCCGCAGAGACTAATCGGCTGCGGCAGGCGGTATCCACGCAAGGTGCTCTTGTTGGCCAACACGAACAAACTATCCACGAGATTCTTGGTACCTTGCAAGGCCTCTCGACCAGCGTCTCCCAGCTCGGCGGCCGCATGGATCAGATCATCCACCAGATCTCCAGCCTGGCTCCTCACGGCGACCCGTCTCCTCCTCTACCTGCTTCTGCTGCAGCGTCTCCGGCCCCTCCACCCAGCCTCTCCCGGGAACCTCACATCCCCACTCCAGTCAGGTATTCGGGGGAGCTAGGGACATGCAGTCAGTTTTTGCACCAATGCTCTTTAGTGTTTGATCAGCAGTCACAGACTTATGTTTCTGATAGATCCAAAATAGCTTTCATAATGAGTTTACTGTCTGAGCGTGCGGCATCTTGGGCGCTGGCAATTTCCACTAATCCCACAATTACTCAGTCCTATTCCTCGTTCGTTAATGAAATGCGTAAAGTGTTTGATCACCCGGTGCAGGGGAAGGAAGCCAGCAGCCGGCTCCTCTCCCTTCGCCAGGGTTTAGCCCCAGTTTCCCAGTACGCTATTGATTTCCGCATTTTGGCAGCCGAGTGTGGGTGGGATGAACTCGCGTTACAAAGCGTGTTTCTTCAGGGGTTAGCGGATAATATTAAAGATGAATTAGCCGCACGTGATGAGACTCAGTCGCTAGACGAATTGATTTCATTAGCTATCAGACTTGATAACCGGCTGCGAGAGAGACGTAGGGAGAGAGTAGGGAGACAGGGTGCCCCTCCTCCTGCTGCTTCCACCTATCCTCCGGCGTCCGCACCTCCACGCGGGACCCCCCGGGACGTCCACCCCGTTCCAGTCCCAGCTTCCAGTCCGGTTTTTTCCCCTGCCTCCGGCGCGGAGGAACCCATGCAGCTGGGCAGGGCCAGACTGTCTCCCGCCGAGCGTGAACGCAGAGTCAGGCACCGGCTCTGCATCTACTGTGGTCAGCCTGGCCATTTCCTCGCCTCCTGCCCTCAGCTGCCAAAAGAGCAGGCTCGTCAGTCACCGGGGGGGCGCTGATGAGCCGTACCATCTCCTCTACCACACCCTCCACCCGCATCCAACTACAAGGTATGCTCAGATTTCCTCACAACACCTTACCCCTGCAAGTTCTGGTTGATAGTGGGGCTGACGACAACTTTATTGACTCTGAACTATGTATCCAAGCTAATTTGCCCACAGAACTTCTCCCTGAGCCTAAAGACGTTTTAGCATTAAATGGACAGTTGCTGGCTCGGGTCACTCACCGTACAGCGCCCTTGACCCTGCTACTCTCAGGTAATCATCAAGAGTCTATTTCCTTGTTTGTGATTCCCTCACCCACATCCCCTTTGGTTCTGGGTCTCCCCTGGCTCAAATTGCATAATCCCCATATTGACTGGTCAAAGTCCACCATCACTAATTGGAGCACATTCTGTCACTCGCATTGTCTTCACTCCGCGATTTCCCCTAGTGTCTCCTCACCCCCAGAGCCCCCCAAACCCATTGACTTATCCACCATTCCCTCCACCTATCACGACCTGCAGGAGGTTTTCAGTAAGGACAAGGCGCTCTCTCTCCCCCCACACCGTCCCTATGACTGTTCCATTGAGCTACTCCCGGGTGCCCCCCTTCCTTCCCAAAAACTCTACAATCTGTCAAAACCTGAAAAAGAATCCATGGAAAAGTACATCACTGACTCTCTAGCGGCAGGGCTCATCCGCCCTTCCTCCTCCCCAGTGGGTGCTGGGTTTTTCTTTGTGGAAAAAAAAGATAAAACTCTGCGCCCTTGCATTGATTTCCGGGGTTTAAATGACATCACAGTTAAAAATAAATATCCTCTCCCTCTGATCGATTCCGCTTTTGGCCCCCTGCATCAGGCCACCGTGTTCACTAAGTTAGACCTCCGTAATGCCTACCACCTCATCAGAATTAAGGAGGGAGACGAGTGGAAAACAGCTTTCAACACCCCCCTCGGACATTTTGAATATCTGGTGATGCCTTTTGGCCTAACCAACGCCCCGGCGGTGTTCCAGGCACTTGTCAATGATGTTTTAAGGGACATGCTTAACAGGTTCGTGTTTGTGTATTTGGACGACATTCTGATTTTTTCCAGAGACCTTGAAGAACATGTTCAACATGTAAGACTGGTGTTGAAAAGACTCCTTGAGAACAGACTCTTTGTGAAGACGGAGAAATGTGAGTTTCATGCCCCTTCTGTCAGTTTTCTGGGCTTTGTGGTGGAGGAAGGACAGTTAAAGGCAGATCCTGCCAAGGTTCAAGCTGTTACAGAGTGGCCTGTCCCGTCCACCAGGAAACACCTCCAGAGGTTTTTGGGCTTTGCAAACTTCTATAGAAGGTTCATCCGTAACTACAGCCAAGTAGCAGCACCGCTTACTCAGCTAACCTCCTCTAAAGTCCCCTTTGTGTGGTCTCAAGCAGCAGACGCAGCTTTTGACCGGTTAAAATGTCTGTTTACCTCTGCACCTGTGCTCTCTCATCCAGACCCCTCTCTACAGTTTGTGGTGGAAGTCGACGCCTCTGACACCGGTGTGGGAGCTGTCCTCTCCCAGCGCTCTCCAGAGGACCATAAAATGCATCCTTGTGCCTTTTTCTCTCGCCGGCTGACTCCGGCAGAGAGAAATTATGATGTAGGCAACAGGGAGCTCCTAGCCGTGGTCCTAGCCCTCCAGGAGTGGAGACACTGGTTGGAGGGTTCAACGCATCCTTTTGTGATTTGGACCGACCACAAGAACCTCTCCTATCTACGGTCGGCCCGACGTCTGAACTCCCGACAGGCCCGGTGGGCTCTGTTCCTGGGCCGTTTCCAGTTCACCCTCACCTATCGCCCAGGGTCCAGGAACACCAAGCCGGACGCCCTGTCCCGACAGTTCACTCCTCCTACAGAAGACACGCCGGTGGAGACGATCCTCCCAGCCTCCTGTGTGGTGGGGGCAGCTAGGTGGGAGGTAGAACAGGTCGTGCAGGAGGCTCTGCAGGACCAGCCCATTCCTGAGAATTGTCCTCCCAACCGGATGTTCGTCCCGCCTGGCGCCAGGACACCTGTGCTCCAGTGGGGACACGCCTCCAAAATCGCCTGTCACCCTGGTTTCCATCGAACCCTCACCTTGCTCCAGCGAAGCTTCTGGTGGCCCACCATGACGGCTGACATCAAGGAATTCGTCTCTGCCTGCTCCGTCTGTGCCCGTAGCAAATCCTCTCACCAGACTCCTGCTGGCCTCCTACGCCCCTTGCCCATCCCACACCGCCCCTGGTCTCATATCGCTGTGGACTTCGTCACGGGACTTCCACCTTCGGAGGGTAACGTAGTAATTCTCACCATTATAGATCGTTTTTCCAAGGCGGTGCACTTTGTCCCTCTGCTTAAACTCCCCTCAGCTCTAGAGACAGCTAACCTTCTCATCCTACATGTGTTCCGACTCCATGGAATCCCTCAGGACATTGTCTCTGACCGGGGACCTCAATTCTCCTCCCAAGTCTGGAAAGCCTTTTGCCAGGCGCTGGGGGCGTCGGCCAGCCTTTCGTCTGGGTACCACCCTCAGACCAACGGCCAGACGGAGCGGGCCAATCAAGATCTCGGGGCAGCCCTGCGGTGCGTAGCCTCGAGACATCCTGCCTCTTGGTCCTCTCACCTACCCTGGGTGGAATACGCCCACAATTCCCTGGTCAGCGCAGCCACAGGTATGTCACCTTTCATGGCCTCCATGGGTTTCCAACCTCCCCTCTTCCCCATTCAGGAAGCTGAAGTAGCGGTGCCGTCAGTGCAGGAGCACCTTCGCCGAGCTCGGAGGGTCTGGCGTGAGGCCAGGGAGGCTCTCACACGGACTGCTGCCCGTAACCGGCAGTTGGCAGACCGCCATCGCTCACCGGCCCCCCACTATCTGCCTGGACAAAAGGTTTGGCTCTCTTCACGTGACCTCCCCCTACAAACTGAGAGCAGGAAACTGGCCCCCAAGTACATTGGTCCCTTTGAAATTGACAGAGTTATTAACCCCAGTGTGATGAGACTCAAGCTACCTGCTGCCCTAAATGTTCACCCTGCCTTTCACGTGTCTCTGTTGAAACCTGTGTCCACCAGTGCTCTGTGCCCTCCGGCCGAACCCCCTCCACCCCCCCGGCTCATCGACGACCACCCTGCTTTCACGGTCCGGCGGTTGCTGGACGTCCGCAGACGAGGCCGGGGGTACCAGTTCTTGGTGGACTGGGAGGGGTATGGTCCGGAGGAACGGTCTTGGGTGTCCCGTTCTCTGATTTTGGACCCGAACCTCATCAGTGACTTTTATCGGGCCTTTCCAGATAAACCGGGCAGGCCGCCGGGTGGCGTCCGTTGAGGGGGGGGTACTGTTATGGTTGTGATATTTGGAAGGTGGTTGTTTTGTGTGTCTCCCTGTTTTCCCCTTCCCCCTCCTTTTCTTCCCTGAGCGGTGTGGGTGTTTTCCTCGTGTGATGCTGATTGGCAGGCTCCCCTCAACTAGGCGCACCTGGCAGTAATCAACCATTCCTCCTCTCATATAAGCCGGGCTGTTTCACCACTCCTGTGCCGGACTATTCAGTACCAGTCGGTAACGTAACGCCAGTCTTCTCCTGAGCAACTGCGAAACTCTGTATCATTGTTCTTCTACTCTAACCCCTGTGTCTTCCTGTGCAGCACCAGCAAGGATCTCTGCCCTGCTCACTGACTCTCGTGTGCCTGATCTGCCTCGTGCTCTGCCTCCATCTGCGCCACCACATCACCAGCCAGCCAACCATCGCCTGCACCTGCTCCTGCCTCTCTCTGCCTCATTTTACCCTGCGTGGTGAAATAAACTCTGTTAAAACGATTCCTGACTCAGTCTCTGCATTTGAGGTCCAGGCCTTTGATAAAACACAACAGACTACTTGCATCTAATACAAATACCACCAGTGTCTGGGAAGATTTTTGCCAGTCGGGCATTTGTGCAGTGTACCATGAGGAGAACCTCTCACTGTAATAAACCATGTCTAGCACACATAGAAGAAGAGTGTACTAAATCAAGGATATGGTCCCACCTGTTTTGGTGGGTATTGGCACACCAATTATTGGTCCCAAATCTGCTTCCGAAGGGCTGTCAGATTCTGATTAAGACAGTCAATGGATTTCTTCATTAATGGAGATGGAGTGTTTCTGGATAGGATCCAAAGCCAGATCAGAATCCAATAGGGACCCGGGGAGATGGTTAGGAAAATGGGGGTTGTTAGATTTAATGAAATGTCTAACTTGAAGGAAGTGAAATGTGGGATTTAGGCATTGTCAAACCAAGGTGTGAGCTCTGGGAAATTGGTGAAGAGACTGTCTTTATAAAATCTTTGATTTGCAGTCAGCCAAATACAGAAAGTAGGGTCTAAGGAAGGAAGTGGAAATAAGTTTTTTTTTGTTTGTTTGTTTTTAAAACTGGGACTAAGGTAGAAGTGTTAATGGAATAGTATCCAAATCTTGACTGAGTTCGTGACAGCTGGGCTTTGGAAAATACTGTGAATCCTTAGGGGAAGTTGCGCTGTAATTATAGATTGGAGTGAGAGCTTTGATGACATTAGTTCCATTTGGGCGCATGAGGGACAAATCTCTGGCCTGTTAGCAATCCAATAACAAAGTTTATCAATGCTGCATGCCCAGTAATACTTGATGTTGTTGAAGATTGAGAAGAGCCATACCACCTGACTCTCTGAGCAGTTGTAAAATGGCTTTCTTAATGCGTTTGGTTTGTTAGCCTGTAGAGATGATGACAGCAGCTGATCTAGTTAACAGAAAAAGGAATTTCTCAAACAATCTGGATATGCTGAAACAGGCATAGGAATATAGGGACGAAACACCATCTTTATAAGGTTTAAACAATCAATTAGGGACAAAGAGAGAGAGGACCATCAAGTTCCAAGACAAAAATTTAAATAAAAGTAACCTGTAAAAAAAGATTTCAGTGCAAATTTCTTTTAGATGCCTTTCATGTATTTGTGAAATCCCACATTGTATGATTTTAATTATTAAAACAATATCCACTGCCCCAAGTTATGTCTTGGTGATCAAGCTTTTGCATTAAAGCCCCATTATGTAGAAATCCAGTTCAGTGTGCTTTAGCAGCCACTAAAGGCCACTAGAGCAAGTACAAGCGCAACACCACTGTCGTAAAACACACAGAGCGCTGTTGCCGGCTGAGACGTCGCCTCCCACTCAGAAACACCGTGTATTTGTTTGCAACGTGAGACTTACGAAGCTCTAAATACAAAGAGGAGCAATGTCAACCGACAAGGTACAGTAATATTACCATATTTTGGCACAAATATGCCTTTCCTAGCATTTTTAGCCTGTTATTAGCACAATGTAAACAAAATGATGTCTTGATGTCTGCAGATCACGACTACATCATAGGGCTGGACGATTATGGCAAAAATAATAATCATGATTATCTTGATTGATATTGAAATCACGATTAATAAACACGATTATTCATTGATTTCAAAACTCCACCAAAACTCAACTTTACATATAACTTAAAAGAACAGCCAGAAATAAATTAGCAACAAGTAAACAAGTTAAAAAAAAAAAAAAAAATAATAGTAAATTAAAAATAATAATAGCAATAAAAACAATAAATAAAAATAAATACTAGGGCTGACCCAAAAAATTTGAAGCTTTGAAGCTTCATTCGATGGCACGGGATTCGATTGTGAATTTTTTTTTTTGAATATTCTACTTTTTTTTTCTCCTGTTTTTTTGGCGGGGGACCGTGAACGCAACACCATCTCCGACAAGGAAATGGAAAGCCCCACACGCAATGAATGGAGACTTACTATCCTGCTTGAACACAGACAGCTAAATTCTTTCAACAATGTGACTCAAAATAATGATAAAATAGATTTTATTGATGTAAGATAATATGCTGATGGTGACATTTTCCTCTGGTCCACTGCACTCCGAGTCTGGTGTCAGTGACACATGCTGCTCTGAGTCGCGCATCTGTCTGCTTGCGCTGCAGTGGGCGCCGAGGGTTTTAATTTTTAGTGTTAAATCAAAATTTAAACACTACTTATCAGCAACCAGAAGTGTTTTTTTCGTTTGTGAATATTTTTATCTTAATTCTAGGGTTGCAAGAAACTACCCTTTTCGCCATAATTTGTAAGTTATTAACTTTTTTGGACTTTTTTTTCGGCTCGTGTTGCCTTGGGGGGCAGACACGACAGCATGACAAACTTTGCAAACAATTTCCTTTTCCTCGACGTCCGTCATAGTCAGCATGCCAAGGATTTTAATAATATCTAAATACTGGGTGGCAAAATGCTACCTACTCATTCAGATAGAGTTGCTCACCTGGTGCATATGCCAACACACTTTTTAGCATCCAGGTTTACAGACATCTTTTTTATAATGGTGCTCTATGGTGAAAATGTTTTTTTTTTCACTGCAATACCCAAGTGGCCACTTCGAAAAATTGGCTGCAAGGCTGAGCTGTTTTCAGGGGGCCTAGAGCATGCTAATGGTAGACATCATCGAGGGCAACAAATGTAGCTTCAGAATTCTCACAATACGTATATACACACTAAAATCACACGACATAAAACACTGAAATGTCTGTTTGTTTGTTGACTAAAACCGAGCTACAACCATAAACTGTGTGCAAAGATGGATGACATGTCTGCTCTCCCAAAGTGAACATCTTAATTGCCCCCTGGTGGCTGGCTCCAGTATAGGCCATAGTCCCCACCCCCTCCAAGTTATGCGGATGGGGCATAGGTCAAACTAAAATATCATATGTCAAATAATCATGTATGTTCAAGTGTTCATTTTCTGACAGGATTGGATTTAATTAATTATCTTATGATATGAAAAGTGGGCGGGATGTCATCATTGGCAGCTGTGTGTTGATCAGTGTGCTTGCAATTAATGGTGCTGCTCACAATCGGAAGGTAGGAACTTGATGCCGTGGAGATCACTACTTTGCAGACTTAGGCTCCAAATGATGTCACCAGCGCAAGATGACAGCAGCTGTATCCGAGATGTTTTGGCTGCTTAATTAAATGATGTATGGTCTGACTTTAAGTAATTTATATTTCCATCAAAACACTATGTGTCATAATTAACACTGTATTTACTGTGTTTAAGAATAAAAAAGTGCATATGTATATGTGTGTATCCTCATGTCAAACATACAAGAATGAATTAGATTTTAAATAGCCTTTATTGTCTGCAGACATTTTTCATGGTTAAAAGAGAAACTATTAAGATTTGTGGAACAGCAGGAGGAAATAAAAAGACTTTTACTCAGAGTGTGAAATGCAGATAGAGAGGGAGAGAAGGAGCTGCAGAGTGTGCAGCTGACTACTACTCCCCTTCACTGCATGCACATCGAACAGCGACGCTGGCTAACTACCAAACCGAAGAAGAGGAAATTTACCCGCTGAGGCATTTTGAGCAGGGCCACAAAAACATTTCTCTCGGTAGAATGTAGATGCTGTGACGGCTTGACAAAACATCTTGGATAGCAGCGACGGTTTGTGAACATGCACAGAGAGACACACTAAGAGGAAGAGAAAGTAAATCACTTAGCATTACTTCCTTCGCTCTTAATCTGACAGGTGTCAGCCATGTGAAAGGAATGGGAGGGAGACTTTGGAGCGCTCTCCAAGCGTCTCCTGTTTTCTTTCCCTATTCAGTGGTGCAATCCGGACTTCCACGACAAGCAATAAAGATGTAGGGAGTAGTTTGTGTGTGCGTATGTGTGTGTGTGCGCGTGTGTTTGCCTGTCCGCCTTTCTGTCTATCTGTGGCACGTCTGCAGCAATTTCCTGTGAAGTGTTTTGAGTATATAGATGAAAGTGAAGGACGGTTCTTTTGCTCCTCTTCTCCCATCCTGCCTTCTTTCCTTCGTCTCACCCTCCACCCTTCTCTGACAATCTGTCTGAAATAAGGGCTTTCAAAACAGGGAAAATATAATCAAAACACTAACAGAGGAAAGAAAGAAGGAGCGAGAGAATAGGAGAGGAAGAAAAATAAGACCATCAAGGGAAGAGGAAAACTGATGTGCTAACATGGATATGAACCAAAAAAAAGGACATTTCGGGCATCCGTGAAGTGATGTCAATCAGTTAGTCAGTGAGGTGTTTGGAGAAAACCCAGGGATGGAAGACATCTGTAAGCATGCAGGCAAAGAAAGAGACAGTTGGAGGGGTGAAAAGAGGAATGGAAGAAAGTTGCCAGTAATGTTTGCTAATGATTTGGATGGGAAAAAAAATCACAAATGTATGGACTAATTTCATGGAGGAGGAAGGATGAAAGAAAGGACATGAATCGGGCGAAGGAAGGAAGGAGGAAGGGTGGAATAAAACAAGTGATAAGAAAGGAATGAAGCAGGATGAAAGAGTGGAAGAGAAAAGGAGGCAAGAGAAAGAAATTAGACATGACGAAACAACACAATCTCACTCATGCCAACTCATCAAATACTGCCACTTGGTCAGTGGCCCTACATGTCGAAATATGACCCACTAAGTGCCCCTCCTGCGTCAGTTTTGGATGTCAAGGGTCAATTTTTGCTCATGACATGCATTGTGTCTTTTCAAAATAAACTTCAGTTTTCACAGGAAATGCACAGTTTCTGCTTGTTAAAAGCATACAGTCATTTTCAAATTAAACTTACAATGTAGGTAAAAAAACTTTTTTAGATTTAATTCCTTGGGTTGAGGCAACAGAAGCACACGATCAATAGAAAGCATAAATGAAGCTACACAGCCAAGCACAAAATTACGTTCATAACTTCTCTGGAATTTCAGGTTGAATAAGTGAAGCAGCCTCAGACCAACATTAGAAAGCCACAGATCCATTTCCTGCCATCACCGATCTCTTCGCTCACACAGAAGGTCACAGTGGCACATTTCACATTTCTACCAGTCAAACTTTTTGTCACGCCGAGACTTTGTAATGGAAATGGAGTCGCTTTGTACAGAAGAAATATCAGCTGCAGCTTCTCCCCTGAGAGGCCTGATAGGTACTAGCCCCGGGCAATATATGGCCAGGCTCATGGCTCAGGGCAACGTTTTGGAGGGAAAATCTGCAGGTGTGTGTCCCCATGTCTTTATGCTCCTGCCTCCTTTGTCTCCCTGCTTTAAAAGGAAAAGGTGAGCTGCTGACTGACTGCTCCCTACAGTGCTAAAAGCTGAGCCAGTTTTTAAAACATGTTAAGCTTCCTCTCAAAAGAATCGAGGTCAAATGACCTGTCACAACAGCTGTAGCCATGACAGGCAGTACCCCAACACCCTGCTGAGCAATGCATGCAGGAAGAAGAGAGGCCCACTGAACAAATCTTTTTAGAAGTGAGGTAACAGTGCACCGCAGAGTGAGCCAGCTGCGGTAGACCTTGAGATTTTGCATGCAGAAAAAACTATGCAAGCAGAGAATCGCATTAACATCATTAAAATGCAATTGACTGGGCCTGCGATCACACCTCACCCCCTTTAAAGCTGATACAGACATCTCGTTGGTCAAGAGCTCTTGACATTTCCCTGTCTGTGTGATCACACCTTGCTGAGAGCATGTGGCATTTCACAGGCACTAATAATAAAGTAGCTAAGCATTTTTTTTGTATTGTGTCAGTGGGCTGTGGCATTAAAAGGCTCCTGGATTACTCCTTGGTCAGCAGCTCCACAAATTTTACAACCTGCACTTGTGTGATCGTACACTTGGCTGCATGTGGCATTTCCAAATAATCAATAATTAAATGTGCTGTGTAATTTTGTTTCTTGAGTAAGAGAGTGGTGACATTAAAAAGATAGCTCCCCTGGAAAAAAGGACATGTCTTACTGACACATTCAAAATGAGCTCAGGCAACTTTTCTTGGGTTGACACAAAGGCTCATCGTGTTGTGTTCTAAAAATGAAAAATCACAGAAGTTGACATTTGTCGTATGAAAACAATACAACATGAAGAACAGTTATTTGTGGTGCAGCATCCTTTTTCCTAAAACAGCACGCAACACACTCACTGGGCCTTGTGAAAGAACTTGTGCAAACAGATTTGTTCTTAAGTGGCACGAATACATGATTTAAGAGCAGTTATTGTCTGTATTTAGAATTCTTGACTTTAGCATGTTCCAGGCTTGTCTGATAAAACTCTCTGTGGTGCCAGAGGTAGCTGCGTGGAATCCAACTCTTCAGTGATCTCAAGCTAAGTCACTTGAGGCAACGTCGCATAATGTCTGTTGGGTCTGAAGACAAATTTGAAAAAATAATAATAATGCCCTTGAAAAAAATATCTGCCCTAAGGCCACAGTGACCTTAATACCCCGCCTGCACTACCCCAGGTGATTTTGCGGGTTTCTCCTCTGCCTCTTTCTGTCAACACGGCTTTGACACCTGCGTCTATTGAGAAAAAGAATGCGATGACATTCTGGATTCTTATTGGGCAACATCAAATGAGACAATGCGTACATCACCAGTGGGGGGTTTGATTCAAGCCTGGCATGAAGTGCTCGGACGGGCTATAACGACAGTTTGACACCAATCTATCACCGGCCAACCAGGAGACTTCGTCAAACACCCGGGCAGGGATTGTTACCGAGACCCGGTATTAAACAACCCGAGGCAAGTTTAATAAACACCATAATTACAGTAAGTTCTGCCATTATCAGCGTAACTTTTTAAAGCTTCGGTTTCATGTATCATCATTGTGCAGCGGTGAGGCCGCGGTGCAGGTGAAGGGAATATAACTTCAAGATGACTCAAGTTAACAACAGCTACACTTGTTACTGTGAGTAAGTGCAATAAAACCTCTGCCAGACAAGCCAATACTTTATCAATACATGTGATCCGCATGTAGAAAGTCATATTTCAATCCGCTCTGTCCACAGTCTCTCATTCTCTGCTATTATGATTTATGATCTCGGTCGACACAGGCACATCGTACTCCCGGTGCTAACAGCAAAGTGTTATGGACTTGAAACTAAAATGAAAGCTGTCTGTATGTAGGCTAACACTTTATCTGAACATGTACCTGAGGCAGCTGACCTGCAGACAGTGAGTGTCCTCAGTAGAGGAGGGACAGAGAGCAGGATGAATGACTGATACTGATGTTTGTCTTCATGCTGAGATAACATGACTTTCTTCACTCAGTATTGTGATGTCAGGAGGAATATTTATTTTCCAGTGAGATATTATTGGGTTTTAAATAGTGACTTTGTTGTTGTAAACATAACTGTTGCTGCCATGGACTGTATAAAACTATATCCTGTGTAACTGACCTGTAAGGAAAGCATCAGGAGGTGAGGTGTGTGTGCATGTGAGTGTGTGTGTGTGTGTGGAGGAGAGGAGAGAGGGAGATGCTGGCAGAGAAATAGTGTGTGTTATTGGATACTGTTAATGTCACTTATTATGCTTCTGTGCATTGATAGCTTTCTTTTAGTCTGTTTCTGCATCATGTTGAGGAGGGCCATGCCTGTATGCATATATATAAATATATATATGTATGCAAAAAAAAAAAAAAGTGGATCGATTGCTAAAAATGCCTAATTGAATAGCCCTGCTGTAGTTTGTTTGTTTGTTTGCTATCTAACAACACATCAAAAATAATTATAAGCCGGGCTTGTTCAGTGAATCAGTTTATCATGTACACTCAAAAAATATTTCGGCCTAATATTTAAGATTGTTTTCTTATAAATACATGAACCTGGTTGTTCTATATTTAAAACACATTGGGTTTATTAGTGCTATTAAATAAATCACATTATTACTTATTATACTCATTATTACTTGAGCTTGTTTTATTTATTCATTTCACAGATAGTTATACATCCTTAGTCCTTAAATTAAATTCATTATGAACATGGACTTAAAATCATTGTTTTATTTTATGGCCTTGCTGCCCTGGCTTTTGGCCTTTGTGCCCTCAAAAAACTGACAACACTAAAGGCCGAGTGTCCTTGCCCCTAAAATGATGAAATTCCAGGCCTGGCCACTACTGTTATAGCACAACTAGATCTTTGACCAAAATGTTGGTGTGGAGTTGCATTGTGGGTATTGTAAATCCTAAGGAGCAGTGCTGAGCTTTAAAGCCAATTTTACTTAGTGGCAAAACTGTGAAATTTAAACTTCCAGATCTGTCATGTAATGCTGTTGGGCCCAAAAAGACTTTCTCCTGTAGATTTACATTGTGAAAGAGATGTCTGTAAATCAGTGGATACATTTTTTCTAACATCAGAACCCCTGAGAAATGACCAGTTTTACTAATGGGATCAATTTGGTCCAATATCATTTGGAAAGTCTAGAAGAGCCACAAGATTAAATAATTTTATCCCTAGTTTGTTGGTACATAACTAAAAAGAGTAAAAATTAAAATTGCAGTTTTTCGAGGTTTTCAAAAAAAAAAGTGTCCAGTGTGTTAGCCTGGAAATCCAGACTCAAATCTAGAAAGATTCTGAGTTTGGTCCTCACCCTTCCTAGCCAAGGGGCAGCACTAACGGAGGCATTTCAAATGCCGCTGCACACAATTGGATAGCACGATGGCCAATCAGAGAAAAAAACAAGGTGACATATTCAATGCACTAAGCCCCATTTGTTTGCCGAACAGTGGGGCTAACTGATATATTATGCTTTTGCCCTATCCCGTCGGTAAAACAGCAAACCATACCAAAGACTATAAAAATGGGACCCATTGCCTCCCTGCTTGGCACTCAGCATCAGGGGTTGGAATTGGGGGGTTAGATCACCACATGATTCCCGAGCGCTGCACTGCTGCTACTCACCGCTCTCTCAGGTAGAGTTCTCAACGAGCCCAAAAATTCAAATTCAATTTAAATGGAAGGGGGAAAAAATGATGCTCCCCCTGTGCGCCTCAGCAGTCTGGCTTCCCTGGCTCAAATAAAGTATCTTTAATCACTTAAAGTCAACCGATCATTCATGTCCCAAAATAATATTACCTGACAGAGGCTTCAATGTCAGCTCTCAACACTTTTCCTGCACCTAAACACTGACTGACTGACTGAACTTCGCTCACACTTCACAGCAGCATATCTTGTTTCAGTATTATTATTATTTTTGTCAGAACGGAATTCGGCATTCTTTATTTTTATAATTTGCATATTCTTCGTGCTTAATTATTATAGCCCTATTATCATCCCCCTTATACACACACTCAGCAGACAACAGGCTACTTCAACTTCAACTCGAACACTTTATTAAAAACGGTAACTATAACCTTCAAACATCAACAACATAACATTGAATAATGAATGGGTTTGGAATAATCTTAACAGACATGCATATTTTCTTCCTCACAGGCTGCTCAGAAGTGAGAACCATGGACAGCAGCATTGTGTGTTAGTGCCTCACACAGTGCGCTTCTCTGACAGACACACTTTTCTCTCTCTCTCTCTCTCTCTCTCTCTCTCTCTCTCTCTCTCTCTCTCGGCTGTCCGAGCCCGACTCAGCCCGTCCCAATTAACTTAATTAGTCGGCCCAAACTGACCCAACCCATCAGGCTTATTCAGCTCGGGCTCGGGCTTGGGCTCGGGTTGAAATTGAGAACTCTACCCTCAGGGGATGGGTCAAATGCGGAGTACAAATTTCACACATTCAGGTGTGTGACAATCAGTGGAACTTTAATCTTTAACTTTAATATTAAGACAGACTGATCTGATTGGTCTGATTGGTGATTCAGTGGGCTCTGCTCGTCAGGGCCAGATTCCAGTGCAGTGCAAATTCAAATTTGCTAGGGGCGGGGCATCTGGATTTCCAGGTTACCAGTGTGTAGGATTTAGTGGGATATATTAGCAGAAATGGAATCTAATATAAAAAAAATAAATTATTGGTGTACAAGAACCTGATGTTAAAAACTGGTGCGTTTTCATTGTGTTAAAATGAGCTGTTTATATCATGTACATACAACGCAGGTCCTCTTCCACAGAGTCCACCATGTTGTTCCTACACCAACCCAGAAGGGTCAAACCAAACACTGGCTCTAAGTAGGGCCATTTCACATTTTTGTATCAGCCACCGTAGATCTCCCACATGCTTGGCACATCAGAGAGGTTTCATTTGGTTGCAATCTGCAACCTCACCACTAAATCATACACACTCAAACTTTAAGATCGTCAACTTCTAGGTGATGTTTTTGTCACTCAAACCTGCTCACAATTTGTGGCCATCAATTATACTAATGATCAAGAGCTACAGACGTGCACCCACTCATGTACATTTGAGGTGAAACCAAGTTGAAACAAACTATTTTCGTCTAGTTTCTTCAAGTCTAGTTCCCACCATGCAGTTCTATATGTCTGTAAAGGATGTGCACCTTATTCTGACAGCTTCAGTGAACTGACAGAAAGGCATTTTAGGATCTTGGCATGTTTAAACCTGCTGCTGAATGCTGCTTAGTCTTAGCATTTATAGATATCTACTTTCAGAGTAGTAGTCAGAGCTGTGACTCTCAGCTGGTGTGCAGCGATGTGCAGTGTGTGCTGCGGTATGAACTGATTTGTGCCTGAAGCTTTTCAAGATGAGCTTTATCATGCATATTTTCGACAAGCTCATGCCTGTTGGGCCCTGTCCGATGGGCCTTTGTGCTCACATGCAGGGAGAATTTGATGGCCGGTGTGATGGCCAAGTTAAACAAAGAAGCAGGAGATGATAGATTTAGGTCATGATTTTGCAAAGTAATGTTTGCAGGACCCATTCAGCAAACACCTCCACTTTGACTGTGGTAGCCCCCTTTGTTTACCCTGTTAAGATGAAGAAGGCTGTTGTGTCAACACCTATTCAGTGTCTCAATATTTGCTTTACTGTAAACACCTGCGCGTAATTCAGTGGTTATTAAATGCTGCCTCAAGACTTTCGGAACAATATGATGTCTTCCTGCAGTGTGCTGGGGCTCTGACAAGTTTGAAGAAGCCCCTGTCTGACAGAGATGTTCTGGCTTGTACTCATATCATCACAGTGAGAGCTCTCAGGCCTCTTCTTCTCTGCCTGTCTGTCTGCATCTCTGTCTGCCAGCCTGTCTGTCTTGTGCCGGGCTTAGGCCAGTGTTAGTTAGGGAGCGCAGGTTGGCGCTGGGCTGGAGAGGTTGGTCTTAAGGCTTTGTCCACACATCACCACAGCTGATTGCTCCTCTGGATGGTTGGGATTCTCAGCTAAGACAGGGATTACTGACCCATGTCGGCTTCCCACCTTTACAGCAACCACTTCAGTGTTCACCCTGTCTGAACTTAGATGCCCCAGAGAATTGAAAAGCTGTGAATGTGTATGTGTGCGCTTTAGTTTGCTTGTGTCTAAAACCTGAAAAGATAACTTCAATATCTCTTTCAGCAACCACAGAAAACTGTTTTATCTACAAGGTAAAGTGTGTGCGTGAGGACACACAAACACTGGATTGAAGTTGAAGGATTCTGTGATGCTGATGAATACACATCAAGTTTGTTTTCATTTATGCGACAACATTTTTTGAATAATTACTTTAGAATAAGGCTGCTGATGTTTTGAAGATAATTTCACTCCGCAGGCCATTAGGCACAGTGTCACTTAGTTTTGTACAGATTATTTATCACAAAAATACACCTCAACTAGAATATTAAACAGAATTTCAGTGCTCTCATGTGTCAAAAAAATTACAACTTTAAAGTTATTGCACATTACATTCTATACTTACTTATGTATGCTTACAGGTTTTAAAGCTCACACATAGCCCGCTAAAGAACTGCACATTGATGTTTTTACATTTTGGATTTTGTATGGATCAAACAAACGAAATATGATGTGTTACCTAAACTACATTTCAGTTTACCTCTTTTTATATGCTTTTTCATTTTGAAGATAAAAAAAAAAAACGAGTGGAGATGCCAAGCATTTGTAAACTGGGGAATCTGAAAGGTAAATGCGACTAAGTGCAAACCCAACATGACAATGTACAATCGTGAGGTATCATCACTGCACAGGCCACTGCAACTTCTGTTTGTCATTATTGATGGCTTTTAACATGTTTGTATGCACACAGGGCTGTTACCAAACTTAGCCAAGAGCACATAGCTGTAATATTAGTTGTTCAAAATTCTCCATTTCCATTGGCCAGTATGCTTTCCATTATTAGACATCCACTGTTTTTCTTTGTTTGATGTTTGACTGGTGCTCTTTTAATAATGTCATCTTGTTGAGGCCTTCTGCTCACCTTGATGAACCAACACCCAATATTCGCATAACAGTAGTAGATGAAAAAGCACATAAACGCTCATTTTCTTGAGCAGATTTTCTGAAAATTCAGTTAAAATTTACTCTACGTTTGGATGGAAACCTAACTTTTGTGAGCTGTAGTGATGTTGGTAGGCAGATTTTGCTACTGTCTGACATAGCGAGGGTAGCTTTTTCCAGTTTTTATAATGAGCTAAGCTATCTGGCTGTTGACTAGCTTCACATTTAATGCACAGATTTGAGAATAGTATCAATCCCCCCATCTAAGTCCCCACAGGACAGCAACTAAGTGTGTTGCTGAAAATGTAAAGCTATTCTTTTAATGATGTTAAAATCATGGACATGCAAAATAATTTTTATGGTATTCTAAAAAGCTATGCTACTATTGGCTGGAGTGGAAACAGCTTGATGATTTCCATACTTTTCTTACCAGTTCAGTGATCAGCACAACTTAAATAACATTAGTAATGTCAATGAATGACCTCTAGTGCAGACATTTTTAGTTCATTAATCAAATAGTGAAGTGATTGAAAAATGTAGGTAAATGATTAATTACCTAAGTCAAATATTTACCCATTCCAGCTTCTCAAATGTGATGATATGCTGATGATGTCCTGTTTTATATCATTTAAAAATTTGGTTTTGTACTGTTGCTCAGACAAAACTAGAAATTGAAATTGCTCTGTGGAAAAAAATGCTGTACATTTTAGACTTCATAATGTCTACACATCAGAGGTCGACAATCTTTATTGATATGAAGTGCTATTTCTAAATTTCCTTGTTAAGCAGTGTGCTACGTAACATCGGGTTACCATGAAGTTTAATTATGAGACCACATCATTTATTCAATCCATGTAGGCAACATGCATAGCAACATTAAAAAAGGTTTTTCTGACATTGGGCAAGAGGCAGGGTACACCCTGGACAGGTCGCCAGACTATCACAGGACTGACACATGGAGACAGACAACCATTCACACTCACATTCACACCTATGAGCAATTTAGAGTCACCAATTAATCTAGTCTTTGGACTGTGGGAGGAAACTGGAGAAAACCCACGCTGACACAGGGAGAACATGCAAACTCCACACAGAGGGGCTCCCGAAAAACTCCCTTGCACACTTATTGCTAGTGTCCCATTGATAAAGCTATGTGCAAGTGGTGACATGCATACCTAGGGTTGCTTACCCCTGTATTAAATGTATTTATCAAAATACGTATACATATATATATAATCTATATAGTTTAAATCGTACAAGAATTTATAAATTAAGCAACAACATAATGGATAATGAAAATACTCAGCTGCAGCCTGTGAAATGAAACAGCAGTGATTTTTCACAAAGCAATTCTCTCCTGGCAGCTTGTCTGTAGAACATATTGACAGATTCTGGACCTATAGTGTTGAATCAGCCACCCTGGAAAAGCTGCACCATTATTAGTATCTGATGTTTATTATTGGAAAATCTTTTGAATTACATATGATTTTATTTTACTTTTTTTTAGTCTTAGACTTGTGGGTTCATACTGCTTCTCAAGTGGAAAATAATACACCAGCCAGTCCACTACATTGCCGGCTATGATTTTAAGTGAAAACACAGTTCTCACATTGTGTGATCTATATTTTGCCATTTGAATGGCACATAGCACAAGACACAAAACCATTCTGATTCATGGATAAAAAAAGAGTCTGAAGACTCTCTATTACAAAGTCCAACAACTCAATAGCTGACATTCCAGTGTACAGTGTACAATCGAGCTGTTTCATTCTATAGCTCAATAGCTGACATTCCAGTCTACAGTACACAATCAAGCCATCTCATTCCACTATAAAACAGGCTGAAGTTTCCATTGTGTCAGGGTAGTTATTAGCCCCAGAGACAGACAGAGCCAGCCAAGAGAGGAGTTAGGGCTGTCCGTCAGCCTCTAATGTCTCCACACAACAGCCCAAACCTAAACTGACAGGCACACACCACACTGACAGCCCACTAAAAACACACTATTGTTCCCTCGCAAATGGCCTGTACACACCTTTTAGAACCCAGAGAGAGAGGGTGGCAGAGAGAGAGGACGCACAGAGACAGCCATATACTGTTGGCCTCAGCACACAGGACCAACATACATGTAACATATAGATGCTGATGTGTATGTCTGAGAAAATTAAATGCCTGACAAATTAAACACTAACGGAAAAATCCTATGGATCCTGTACTGCCAGAAATCAGCTCTGCTCATTGTTATGCAACACAGCCCCTTTCTGCCTTATACAAAGAGATTTTAAATTAATTTAACACTAATTCCATTCATTACAGGTACAGCTATAGTTCAGTGGGCACAGCAGGTCACTCATTAATCACAATGTTGGTGGTTAGATCCCCAGATCCCCATTTAAGTATTGTTGGAGTTGCCATTATATGTGAGTCCAATTTAGGCTGTTCTTCTCTTATTACAACGGTACAGATTAAAACTACGGCGGAAAACTGAAGGGGAAAAAAATGGCTGTAACGCATCTGGGATGGGAATTAAGATGAACCCTGAAACAATGTAGTGTCAGAGCTGTCACTTTTTATTAGAAATTAAAACTATCATTTAAACGTGAAAAAAAAAGACCAATTACATGAACTGCTGCCCTAGGGACAAAAATAGCAACTCTTGTTAATCTGATGATTATGATACCAACCAGATGAGAAGTAATAGTGTATGTGAGAGCATTTAAATTCAACCACATAGATGAAAAAAAAAAACACTGACAAAGATTGATGTTTTTCTTTCTTTTTTGATGATTCATAAAATACAACTAACGCACAGTAACGTTAGCTTGTCACTCAAGACAATGGAGGCGCTAGTGCCCCAAAAAAATTTTCACAGGGTTGGCCAATGGAGCCAACGAAAAGCTTGGGACGGCACACCAAAACCAAAAGCCATGACTGAATTTCAGGATTACGATTATTCTTTTGAAGTATAGGCTAGATGAAGGCTATGTCAATATGGAGAGTTAGGGAATCACTTACTGATACACTTTGGTGTCTTATTTTACAGTTAATATTACTAATTGCATTGACTGTGCATCGATGAACTGGTACAGTTAAAATTTTGAGGTCCATAACATACGGATCTGTAGATGTTAGGTAATTCATTGTTCTTCAAATTGGCTGGCTGTCCTCTTCCTTAAAAATACAAATATACAGCTTTAATTTGAAGGAGTACAATGATTGTAAGCAACAAAACATTTAATGGGAACAGGCCTTTTCACGTTAAGGGGAGACCTGTGAGTACCTACAGAACCCATTTTCATTTGATATCTTGAGGTGAGAGTTCAAGGGATACTTTGAAAATGTCCATGCAAGTTGTTCCCTCACCAAAATTTAACTCTGAAGCATGATTTGGCCCCCTTCCCGACAAGCAACGGATGCCTCAGGTTGTCTAGTTTGAAAAGATACCAGCACCTAGTATCTACCACCTGTCATGTCTACTCCATCAGTAAACACCACATTGTCTATTGTCCAACATACTAAGCTACATTTTTCCCCATTAATTCAAATTACACATTAGTTCTACCTTATTTACACTTAACCTTAGTCAGAGCTGTGGGGTGGGATTAAGATACATTGTATGAATAATTGAAGGAGCTGTTTAAGCTGAGGCAGAGAATTAAGTTTCTCTTTAAAGGGGTTGCTACAAACCATGGTACAGCACAGTATCTGGTGGCCAATTTATGTTGCTTCACAGTACATATTGTCACAGTACCAAGTCCTTTAAAGATTTGACATGTATGTGTCTCACCTACATACACACAACTATGCTTAAGCACATCTCTCAGCCATGTCCTCTCATGCACACTTCCCTGTCAGTGCGATGTTTCAATTTGTCTACACACACACACACACACACACACAAACTGAGGCAGCAGCCTGTCCTCTCGGGGTGCTATCCAGTGGATGCCTTCCAAAAATATCTGATCCCCGAAAGGCACAGTTCACTAAAAAGAAGACTGCTGATGTTTTCTAAAGTAATCTGATTTCAAACAGAATCCAGCACCACACACTGTCAATATGCATCTGGTTTAATGAGAGGGTGAATGTATGAAGACGCCCTGTGCCGCTATGTAAACGCTTTGCCTGATGTGGAAATGAGAATTTCACTATATTGCACATTCATCAGTTGCCATTTTGACAGAGAGAAATTTGTGTGTGTGTGTGTGTGTGTGTGTGTGTGTGTGTGTGTGTGTGTGTGTGTGTGTGTGTCATTTTGGATTTTTATTGCCTCAGCCTGTCATTAACCTCTCAGTATGTTGTAAAAGCCCCTGACAAATGGCAGGAATGCCTGAGCACATATAATGATGATACATTCTGTATGCGCTGATGAAGGCTGGAATCTGAGTGCTTTTTTTTTTCTTTTTTTTGACGCATCACATTTTTTGCCACTAGCACTTGGTTTTAGTCCAATATGCGGCTCAGAAAATGAAGCTTTTACATCAAGAAAGGACTGACAAAGAACAGATGAAGGCTCCATGTGATACCCTACCTTCTGCCGAATCTCTTCTTCCATCTTGATGGGGGAGCCGAACTCAGCGACCTGACGGACGCCCTCACTGGCGTAGCCTCCGTACTCCCACAACACATAGCTTCTGGAGTGAGACGCACCAATCAGAGCGGACCAGTGGTTGGCTCTCCCTGAAAGACATTTTTTGTTTGTTTTTTGATTTTCAGTTTGAGTCAATTAGGGAATCAATACTAGCTGCTTGAATGAATAGCTAGCAGGGTGCCTGTCACCATTTATCATTGTTTTCAGATAGGGATGAAAAACAGTTTTTTTCAGTCCATCAGTCAGCAATTTTCTTTGGCTAGAAGCAGTTAAGTTGTGGTTTTACGGGGGGCCTTTGTAACCTAGTGGAGGATGTCAGGCAACCAGCGGAAGTTACTGCGTGTGCCCAAGAAACAGTCCTGCACGTACAAACCTCATATTAAACAGCATTTTGTAATAAGGGTGGTTAACCAGTTGTTTTCATGCGTAGTTTCCTGTACAGAAGAAAGACTGAATAGACACCGTGTTTGAGCTTTGAAAGCTGCTTCTCTGTTTTCAATCAGTATGCTAAGCTACGCTAAACATCTAATCACTGTAGCTTTGTATTGATCTAACACCTGTCAAGAAAGTAAACATTTTCCAAAATGTGAAACTATTAGAATAACTTGTGTTGTTACGTTGATCCTATCCCGGCATGTCACACTTGTTGTAGCCATTTCTCTACCTGTATTGTTTTATGAGTAATTTTCTGACATAACACACTTTTTTGTTAATCCAATGATGTGTCCAGACACACACACACACACACACACACACACACACACGCACAAACACACACTTTGGGGGCATTACATGGACTTCCGTTCATTTCCCAGGGACTTACCCTAACCCAGTGGTTCTCAAACTTTCTCTGTCATGCTCTCTTTCAGAAGCTGAAAAAGTTCATGCCCCCAACCCCGCAACTTTTTATCAATCATTAACAATAATTAGGGAGACAACTAGTAAAAAAAAAATAATTCATGATGATTTTTAGTGACGCAAATGTCAGCATGACAGCATCAGCAAACTCTTGATAGTTGATTTTCCCAACTTTGTCTCACTTTATGTTTTTCCCCTCATCATCCCCGCCCAACCTGCAGGGGCCCTGCTCATTGTAGAAACACCTTACACTAACCCATAACAACTTACTGCCTCATCATAACCCTAACCCTGACCGTAACCACTGACCCAAAAATCACCTTTTTCCCAATTGTGGAAACAGCTTTTGGCCCCAATTAGATAGCCTTTAACCTGAAATGTGGCCCAGAAGGTACACACACACACACACACACACACACACACACACACACACACACACACACACACACACACACACACACACACACACACACACACACACACACATCAGAGTAGCATAAATTTACCATTTCTGTCTCCTCTACTTACATCAAATTTGATTACATCACAATGTCTTACAGTTCATTACACTTCTGTTTGTTTGTTTTTTATTTTTTATTTATCAGAGACTAAAGACTAAACTTCACATTTAAACAAAAGTCTGGTTTACTCATCAAACTGTTGGTTCAAATCGAACTGTGGCCCTGCCTCTGTTTGGGCCAATCAATAATTGTTTAAGACAGTGGGGTGGCCCATCAGGTTTCAGGTGTGGATAACAAGCACTTTCTCATACCAACTCGGCAAATATGGCTGATTTGTCAAAATATGATATGCTAGGTACCCTCCTGCGTCACTTTTGGATGTCTAGAGACAGCATGTCAATTACACTCATTACATGCATTGGCTTTTTAAAATAAACTTACCCAGTGGGCAAAACACTTTGCTTTTATGTTTTCATCTTAGGTTTAGCCAACAAAAGTACATGGTTATGTTTAGAAAAAACGTCATGGTTTGGCTTAAAACAAGTCTGGCTATTACTAACATAATATCACGTCATATGACACATCATATGGCTTATGTTGCTAGCGTAGCATGCTACACATAAGCTAGGTTGATATTGGTTTCAAACACAAAACAAACAGCGTGCTCCCGGGTGAAAGAAGTAGTAGAGAGGAGTTTGTTTGACCCATCCTCCCCTCCCACAAAGCCATTACAGACTTTCTTGCTCTTCATACCACAGTAGTTGCCAGTGGCATCACAAACTGCCACTGCCTGGTGTGTACCATACTGCCACGAAGGGTGCCCCTGTGCACGGGTGTCTGACGCAGAGATCCACTGACAAAGCACCAGTATTTGACAAGTTGAGAGTGAGAACGTGCTGGGACACCTGGACACACACACTTATGCATTATTGTGCACACATGGTTTGAACTCACTTGGGTAGTCTTTGGGATGTACTTTCTCTGACCAGTTGCCGTAGAAGGTGAGTCTGTACTTGGCTGTTCCGCAGGCACAGCACTCTATAGCTGGAGGTTCTGTGGCTTCACCAAACACACGCTCTACAGGGAGACAGGACATGAACATTATAACACACATATGTAAAGATTTAAGGGTAGACAAGATGCACCAACTAATAAATTCTAGAGAACACAGTTCAGAAGCTTATAGATGAACAGAGATCAGCCGGTGTGCAAGCTTTGACACAAATGCACACCTGCATAAATTACCAGATAAATGACTACAATTTGGACCCAGTGAGAATGTCACAAAATTACATCCCTGGAAAAAAAATGGTATTTAAATGACACATTAGCCTTGACGCAGACTCATAAATATTCAAATATTGGCCTCGACCAGTGTTTTGCAAAGATAGGTCAAGGGGAGTACTTGAATATTTATGAGTCACCAAATTATTCGGAAGAAATCCTCACTTGACATCTAAGTTATAGCAAGATGAGTCAAACATCGGAGGCTCCTAACTTATGTCAGCAAATTGAAACAGGGCGGCTTGATTGGCTTGCATAATAGCCTGGAAAATTAGATTTCGGTGAGGAGAGGAAGATTTTATGAAGGTAAAATTCCCCTGAGATTAAGTTTGAAAAACCATTAGTCTCTGGCTCTGGTTTTTATTGTACAATAAACGTGTGCATCAGAGCTAAAACAGTCCTGTCGCCTCGCTGTCTCACAAGAGTTAAGTGTTTATTTGGGGATTCGACAGCTTTCCAAATCTGGCGAGGCACTTTTCTCCGCAGCGAAATCACAGGTAACATAAAAGCAATGGTGCTGCTCTGTGGCAAAATACAAAGGAATATTTAAATTCCACACAGACTCCAGGGAGATCCATAATGCGTTGTCCTCACAGTTTTCCCTGATGCCTCTATTGGCCTCTTTTTTGTTTTTAACTTGATATGAAAGGCTGGGAGCTGTTCTGTTTTGAAAGGGGGGGAAAACGACACAGTAGAACAAGGGGATAATGGCACCATGATGGGCGGTCAAGGATGAAAAGATAACCAGCCGACGAGGGAGAGGAGGAGATGATGGGCAGCTGTCATTACCTTTCTCACACAGGCGAATAGTGAGAGAGCCTTCATCCTGGAAATAAATGACTCTCTTCTGGACAATACTGGCCCTGGAGGGACAGAGAGAGAGAGGCAGTGAGGAAAGAGAAAAATTGAGTAATTATGAGAGAAAAGGAAAGAAGGGTGGACAGTAAGGGCTGCAAAAACTGCATTAGATGGATAATACTGTAGTGTGTGTGGGGGTTTTTTCAGCGTCTGATCTATGTAATGCTCAGTGAGAGGGAAAGGTAATGGCTTCCCTGATGTTTCACTGTGGACACAGAGTGCACATCTTTTCTCAGAAACAGCGCTGTATTCTCAGGACCTCATGACACAATCATACTGCAGCAATATGAAATGTAACAGAGCAATCATGCCCACGGACATGAAGAAGAGAGAACTGGAATTACAGTCGGAAGCAGGAGTATAGATCTTTACAGAGACTGCAGACAGAGCCCGAATTCTAACTCATGAGCTAATACTGGCTGAAAATGAAACTGTCCCAATGAAAATAGGTTGTTTTACCAAAAGCAGTTACAAGCCTCTTCAGTAAAAATGAAATGTATCCCCCCCTATTTCACAGATTGAGCTGTAGAACTTTATGTGATGCCACTCCTATGGAAATTCCAAGGGGACAAAGACAGTATCAAAATTGCCAGAGAAAGAATAAGATGGCCTTGCAACATTTTTCCAATAAGTCTGCAAATGTTTTACATTCAGTTGCAGTAGAGTTGCACACACTCACAATACTTTTACGTTCCCTTTGAGTAGTTCAGTAAGTTTCCACCTACAGTTTTAGATGAAATAGATTTTTAGCTTCTTCTTTTTTTCTTTTTTTTTCATAAATTGTCAACACTCCAAGATAACATAGAAAATGGGCAATTTATAACTGTTTGACAGAAATCTGGGTGTTGTTTTTTTCTCTACATCAGGCTCTTAAACTTTTTTAACTCAAAAACCCAAAATTGAAAATTAGTGCGCCCCAGGGACTTCAGCTCATGAATGCATAATTTCTACATTAGCCTTGAAATATTCATTCAAATACTCAAATTTATAAAACTTCAGTAAAATAATATCACTAGTCAGAAACCGTGTTTTAGCTGAACTAACATTAGTCACTGAGTCTGCTCTCGCGCAGCAAACAGCACCTAACTTCCTTCAAGTTTTCCGCCTTGTTCCAGAGCAAAGCGACAAACACCTGCACTTATCTTTTGTATCGTGGGTGCTTCATGTGCAATTAATTGTTTTGAAAGCCCCTCATTGTACATATTCTGACTCACCATAAGAAATATATTTGTCACTCTATCACTTCATGACATGAAAGCTGCTATTTCAGTTCTCGGTTTTGACACGTGGACTCTTGCCCTGCGACACGGTCCAGTGCAGCAAAAAAGAGATCCGCAGAGATGGTTCAGAATTGAGCAGCATATGAGGGGATGCAAGCTTGTTTCTCCTGGCTGCTGATGGAGGAGAGGCTGGAGTACAGTCTTTTACCTTAATAGTGTGAGACAGTCACAATGGAAAAGGTAGCTCCTCCATAACCCAGAACTAACACTTCAAAGAAAGCTGTTCTGTCCAGGGCAGCCATTCACTGGAATAATTCACTTTATCATTCATCAGATATTCTCTGAATAAGATTACTTACAAAAAAAACAGCTGAAGAGATTGCTAATGAGTCATATAGCTTGAAGGCTTTTCAGACTGATACAGAGTTCACATGGTTTATTATGACATGAAAAAATAAGGGTGATATGTGTGTGGAAGTGTTCTATATTGTACACTTATGGGTATGTGAATACACACAACAAGCCAATCTTAATTTATAATGTATAACTGAATGGTATACATTGAGCTATTTAATGATCAAACTACTATTTTCATATAAGCAGGTCTTTGTGTTACAGCAGAAAGGTCTTCAGATTGTTTCTGAGAGACATTAAAGTTGGACATAAAAGTGAGCTGAACAACAAAGACAGAGGGGGGGGCGGGGTGGGGGGGCTGGCGACATTAAGTAGGAGTTATCTGTTATATTGCTCCTATAAATCTTACACAGACTGAATGGTGCAATATACCCTGCAACATGGGTTGACTGCTTGGGCATGAAATTGGAAAACAAAAGTGAAATATACATGACTATTATTGAGCTGTCCTTGACCATTTTGAGATGGATTATGTAAATAATTTTAATGAGACTAATGGTCACTTGCTTCATCAAACAAATTCATCCATTAATCTGTCAATAAGTCTCGTCAGCGGAAATAAGTTTTTACATATTTTCACTGTGAGCTTTCCTATTCACACTAACAGTTACACCCACTGCCCGTCTTTATTTAAGATATCCCCTCCACAAATCTGTTCAATCTGTGCATCGGTGTTCTCAGCTCTATTTTGAAAATGTGTCAATTACAGGCCACTGCACCTCGGAGAAGGCAGACAGTAATAGAGATATGTGTAGGAGGTAACAAGTTCTCACAACGCTGCTGCATGCTCTGGTCCCACAAAGGTCAGAGATTACTTAATATCTCTTAATATATCTAGCAATGAAGATAGTCATGAAAATGTGTTTTCTTCACATTTACCTCAGACTTCTCCAACCAGTGTTTCTAACCCATATCATATTTCCCACTTAGGTTATAGTTTTTACTTAACTTTAACTAAAACATAACATTTTCAAAGACCTTTAAAGGTGTTTTAACTTCTTCCAACTAGTACTAAATGAGTCTGAACTGCAATGTCTCATTAAGAAAGCAGTCAGTATGCCGATTTAAACATCCACTCTAATCATTATTAACACAGTATCTGACTGTTGGTTTTAAAGCTGCCATCACTGACCCTTTATTTGATTTTTATTATGGCCACTTGGCAACTGGGACATGTTGCAAAACAAAATACTGACATATTATCATTTTATGAGGTTGTTGATGTGTCAGAAAGTAATCGCTTATTTACATATCTAGCAGACACAGAGCACTCATTTACAGTCTCTACCAACTCCTTGGGAAAAGCATCTGTCTCCTTAGCTGCTAAAGTATGTTCACCAGCTAGTCACTTGTTGTCTGTCTGCTGTTTGGTGCTGGGCAGATGGTGCATACTGATTTATATAAGATTTTGTCATCCCAAAACAACCCATCTGCACATCCCTGTACGCACGTTGTGAACCAACCTATGTAGGCACGCCCTTTAAGTAGCAGGAAAATACTCTACCATTGATTTTAGACCAGGTTTTTGCTGGTCAATGGCGTAATCACTTTCTGCTTCCTCAAAATTGCAATACACCATCAATGCGCCAACGCCTGACCAAAACACATTTTAAGATCTACACACCCATCACCCATCGGCGCACAGACGGGTGCAAGTACATTTGCTACTTACACAATGTGGCCACTGGCTGTGAAAATGACAAATGCATTGGCCTGAAACTTGCAGTGACAGTTGCACTGCGCTGTGTGCTGCTTTGTGGAGGGTGTTAGATAGGGCGTTAAAACTGTCTGTAAAGCTGAGGGGAACTGCAGAGTAGGGTAATAATCCTCTGTGAGTTTATTACTATGAACAACCTCTTAGACATAACACTTTGGCATTTAATCTCTTGTTATTAAAAAACATTGATTATTGCAGCTTTAAAGTAAATGATCAATGCACTGTATCTATAGGGTGCATGTATCCTGCACACTCAGGCCAGACTCACATCCACCCAAACATATCCGCATTCATGTGACAAGTGAAGGAACAGTTTGTTCCTTTGTTGTGCTCCATTAAATACTTATTTTGTGCACCTTATTGCGTCCTCTATCTCGTCTTGTATTTGTCAATATTGTTCTGCTCATGACCACACATTAACCTGCATTAATTCAAGAGTGTGTTTAAGACGAACAAATAATTAATCACAAAAGACGGATCTTAACCAACTTATCTGATTTTATCACTGAGTGCAGCATTTTGTCTGCAGCTTTCCCCCTGACATCCCCTCAAACAGTCAGAATTGATCACTGCCTTCTCCTTTGTCATTTCCCCTCTTATTGTAGGATTCAGCACCAGGCTTCTCCCTTTAGATCTGGACTCTCACATTGGGTAAGAAAGCTTCTCTCTGGAGACGTCCTCTCTCTCTGGCTGTTCCGTCAAATAGGACACCCATGGAGCTGCTGTGGCAACATGCCTCTGTCACTTTCTGATATACTGTAAATGCTTGGCAGCAAAATGTAAAGCAAACGCCTACAAGATGGCATTTCCAACAATTAACAAAAAACACTTCAGACAAAAAATATTAATGCTTTCATATCTACATACTCTGATTCTGATCTGCCGTACTGCTGTTGAAGTTTTCTCATTTCCTGTCCTACCCCGCCTCCTTCTGTTCAGGTTTCTTATTAAACACACTTCCATTAGCATCTCTTGCCTCATGCATTATATATATTCCACATCTCAGCGACATGTCTGCTGACTTCTCTTCTCTGTACCCTGGAGGCTCGGACGGCGCTCCCCGCTGAATCTTCAGCATGCTGTTTGGTTTCTCCCCAAAGAGGAGCACTGACACATACAGCTGTGTGACTGTTCATACACTAATGTTTTCACTCCATGACAAGTGCTCCTGACTGCAATAATAAACACAGACATAAGGGGAGGAAACCCACTTCAAGCTGCTTTACTAAAACAAATCAGTTCATCCTGTTTACTTTTCTTGTGTTTATTTATTTGCATACAAAAATGACCCTGCAGAGATAAAACAACAAAACCAGAAGACAGATGGTTAATTGTTTTAAAAGGATGAAGAATTGTTCCCTGTATAAAAATATTATTTCTATAAAGTGACTCCTCTGTATCTAAATCCATGGAAATACTTGATACACAGAGAAACTGGTGAAGTATAAAGAGCAAGAAAGTCTATGTAGGGCAGGAGGGAGGAGAGGCAGATGGTTCAAACTAAATAAGGCTTTTACCGAGGAGACCACAGTTTGTGTCCTGTGTGAAACCAAAAGTCAGTGTTGTTTTAATGTAACCTTGCATAACTTATGTAGTTGTTGAGCACTGACGTGTGATGCATTTATGTTACATCACATTATGTTAGGTAACAAACGTACTTAAATAAGCCAGAAAGTGATCTTTTTTCTAAACCTATCCAAGTAGTTTGTTGCCATAAAACATAAACTACGTGTTACAATGTGTTTCAGCTGTGCATCACATGGAGATGCTAAAGTGGGCCCTGAGAGTCACTATCAGATGCTGCGGGGCATGACAGAGCGCCGCTATTTGACGATCTGGGAATGTTTGTGGTAAACTGACCCAGCACAGACCAGTTAGTTACACTTGCTAGAAATTGAAAGCATGAACTATTCACTTGGGATTTTGATGGGTAAATGTCCACATGAGTAAGTAAAATGAAGATATATTCAGCTGTAATGAATATTAGAAGGCATGTCTTATTGTGTATGGCTCACATTTTATAGATATGTACGATCGTTCTTATTCAGGGTTCTTGCACCATTTTAAAAGTAGAATTTAATGCTTTTTAAGACCTCAAAGAACATAATTTAAGACCCAAAAATAATATATAAACATCAATTTATTGAGTTTATGCAGATAGTAACAGTACTGGTTATATGCTCTATTCAAGTCAGTCTATGGTCACTGTGGTCTTTCTGTGTGTGTGTGTGTGTGTGTGTGTGTGTGTGTGTGTGGCCTATAAATGTAATGGTACATTTTGCAAATTAAACTAAAGATTTTCTATAGGTTTACTAACTGGTAAAATCATATATTTTGTGCTAAAATACAACATATCTCATGTGTATTTACAACACAGCTTGATTCTGCATCTCTATTTACAGCTCATTAACCCGTATGTGAATGTTTACTGTTGCTGTGGCAACAAGTGTCAAACTACATGAGCAGCTACATTTGCCCAACCGTCAACAACAACCCATGAAACCACAATTCGGCATATTTACACATAATAAACCACATCGTACACAGTTACACCCCAGTTACACTAAGTGACCATAGACCTGTGACTTAAATATAGCACATAACCAGTCCTCTGCCTACTCTGACCGGATCGGGAGCACTGAGCACCAGGGGAGCGTTGGTGTTTACACCGCTAGTATAGGAGCTTTGGACCGCATTAACGTTGCTTAATTTTACGAGGTTTATCAACCTTTCTCCCGTACTGTCCCGCCTGACTGGATTTCGGACTCTCCCGGCTCTGCGTGACTATAAACAAACAAGTTCATTGGCCCAGCTGTGTAGTTCCGCCGGCGAATTCCGCGGGGGTCAAAGTCTGGGCGGAAACTTTTTTCACCGCACGAAAGTTCCGCCCCGGTGTGCAAACTTCCATAACACCCCATGAAATCAGCTTTTATATTTTTCCGCGAGAATAATCCGCACGGATATTCGCCCTCAGTGAGAATGGACTTTTAGTATTAATAATATATGTGATTTCAAACACAATCGTAACGTTACTTGCACTGAAATGATCCAAGATGTCCTCGGCTCTGGAGTGATAGTAACGGGAGATGACATGATGTGTGCCAGTCTCATCAGTAGTCCAGAACCGCAAATGAAGGTCCATTTGTTTGCTCTTTGTCGTTTCATTCATGCTTTCGTCAAACATGATAACATATGGCTTCTAATTCACGCTGCGCAATAGCTCCTTTTTGATGAATGAAGAGATACCATATTTGGCGACATATGCACTTTTATTTTGGCCCCGCTATTGCTAACTGCTGCCATGTACCGCTGGTGCTTTACTCCTTTTATGTGAGACTCGATGGCTTTGAGCCCCATGGTCCCTAAAGAAAAAGTCTTCTTACAAAATATGCACATTGCCTCATTGTTGTTTGCCGGTGCTGGTGCCAACCACCTCCTAAATACGGCCTCCTCCATCCACTTCTCGTTAAATTTACATTTCCCCTTCTCTGCATCTTCGGCCGCTCACCTCGATATCCGCAAAATGGCGGGACGCTGCCTGACGTCAGCGTCTGTAGCAGACGTACCATAAAACAGCTATTAATCGCAGAGACTCATTTACGACACTGTACCATATAGGCACCACACTAAATTAATCACACAAATACACACTATTATATGTTTTACAGTGGGCCACTGTGCTTTCCCATTGGCATTAAACGCAACGGCTGAAAATTTAATACCTACAGCAAATTTATGGTAAATTTAAGACAATTTATGACCTTAATTACCCGGATTTTAATTTAAGACTTTTTAAGGACCCACGGGAACCCTGTTATTACAATATGGTTCTTCCATTGCACTCTGCACTTATTTAACTCTCCATAAACTCTGGCGTTTACCACAAGATCATCGCACTGCATTTCAATTAAATCACAGTGCCATCTTCAAAGAGCAATTAAAACATGCCCCTTTTAACACTCACATTGCAGCAAGACCTGCCAATATCCACTGTCTGATTATCTGCTGCCTTTAACTTGGTGCGTAGCCTTTTCATTAGTTCAAGGGGAAATTTTGACTTAACAGCAGTGTAGAACCTGTAGACCCTAAGGTCAATCAAAAGCAAAGTTTGGAAAAAAGTTTTACCTCTCAAGTTATATTTAATTATATTCTGAAAATCATTTACCAAAAAAGTCCCAGTTAACCTCCCCTTTACCCTCTGCAAATTGGGATCATACATTCATGAAATACAGGGTAGAAAACCCATCAGAGAGCTCTATGATTGGTGGTCCCATTATAATTTGGATGGCATTGATATTACAACAAAAAAAGCTATTCTGAATTAATATTAAAACTAACCAATCATATCTCACCTCTAAAGCCATGTTCAGATTGAACTAAAATTTATATACAATAGCAGCAAAGACACACTTCTTCTGGGGCTTTCTGATTCCATTTCATGAATGCACAGACAAAAAAGGACACAGCTTCTGTTACTGTACGACTAAAGGGCCGTCCACACCAAGAACTATAACTATAAATATAACTATAAATATAGTTTTAAAAATCGTTCTAAACTTAAGTGTTTGGCAGCGTCCACACTACAACTATAACGACAACGATAGTGGTGGACGATATCGTTTGGATCACTTTCAGAGCGATTTCATGAACGATAGAAACACTGACAGCCAATCAAAATCCATCCGAAATGACAGGTCGAGACGTTCATCACATCATGTATACCCACTAAGAAAGCTCCAGGATTTCCATATACCCACTTAAAAATGTGCGAAGATCCGTAACAATATAGTTTTGTGACAGAACTTTAACTTCAGTGATTTTGTTTTGCAAATACCGGGTAAATAACTGCAATAAAATACATTTTGCAGGGGAAGGCGTCTCCTCTTTTCCCCTCCATTCATAAAATTCAGGCGCCAGGATGAAGTTACTGAGGAGGGCAAATCTTTATTATGCAATATAGGTTCACACAGTGAGTTATAAAGAGCGTGCAGCCGTGCGTAATTATCGCGCGTAATGACAGCTCGTCGCCGGTGAAACACAATAAACTGCACGTCTTCATTCATGTTTGTCTCATGACAGATGGAGCTGACAGACAGACAGACAGACAGACAGGTGGAGCAAGGGGCAAATTGGTTTTCTTTTTCTGTCTCGCAACATACAGCAATAACAGGTCATCAATATCCATTTTATCCATCACTCTGCTCCCCTGCCGACCGCACCGAGCAGTGTGTGTTTGGCGTAACCTAGCAACACAACGATATCGTTCATGGGTGTGGATGCTGCCATTGTTATCGTTATAGTTAACGTTACAGTTATCTTTCTTGGTGTGGACGGCCCTTAACAGCTAACATCTGTAGAGTTTGATTTTTAGCAGTTATGTTTGTTTACCATGTTCTATATCTTAGTTCAGCGTGTTAGCATGCTATCATCTGCTAATTACAACCATATACGAAGTACGGCATGATGATGATGAGAGGGTCTTCAGTTTTCCAGGTTTTTGATTATAAAACGATGTATGGGACAAAGTTCCCAAATCAGTCTGCGACGCCAGGGATCAGCAGGCCTGGGGCCCTGCCCCTGCCTGCCAGCGAGCACACAATGCACCAGAGCCTGATTTCTGTCCCCGCGGCTGGTGGACCCACAGAGCAACCGCTCCATGTTATGCTTTCAGACTGGGCCTGGCCACCGGATGCTCGCTGACGCTGTTGAGCTCCCCCCAGGTCAGGCTCCCCAGTGTCCCCATACTGGGTGAGGTGCTCAAGGTCCGGAGTGTCCATGTCATCAAGGTCTTCTTGAATCGTTCTCAGTCTGGCCTCTCTCCTGGGACCACTTTGTCTTGGGAAACCCTACAAATGGCTGTTAGCCCCAGACAACACAGCTGGTCCATGTTCAAAGCTTCCATTGTGAAGGTCGCTGCTAGAAAATGTGGTCAGAAGGTTGTCGGGCAGCAACCTAGCAACCCGCTGGTGAAGGGAGAGCAGTGAGGGAGGTCGTCAAGCTGAAGAAGGAGGCCTCTTGGGTCTGGGTGGCCCAAGGGTGTCCTTAGGCATCAGACCGGTAGCAGCTGGCCAGAAGGGCTGCAACTGTTGTGATCGCTGAAGCAAAAACCTGGGTGTGGGAGGAGTTCGGGAAGACTATGGAGAGGGAATTTCGGTTGGCCTAAAGGAAGTTCTGGTAGACTGTTAGACACCTCAGAAAGGGAAAGCAGGGCTTGTCTCAGGCTGTGCTCAGCAAAGAAGGTGAACTGCTGACCTGAACTGGGGACATCGTCAAGCGGTGGAAGGAGCGCTTTGAGGAACTCCTGAACCCGGCTATCACATCCACTGTGGAGGAGGCTGAAGACTCAAGAGGAACTCTCTCCTATATCCCTGACAGAGGTTGCTGAGGTAGTCAAAAAGCTCCCCAGTGGCAGACCGGGGTTGTAGTTCCCATTTTCAGAAAAGGGGACCGTAGGGTGTGTTCCAACTATCGGGGTATCGCATTGCTCAGCCTCCCGGGTAAGGTCTACTCCAGGGTGTTGGAAAGGAGGCTAGCCATGGAACAGTGGACCAGCTCTTTAACCTTGTGAGGCTGCTGGAGGGATTGTGGGAGTTTGCCCATCCAGTCTACATGTGCTTTATGGACTTGGAGAAGGCTTACGACCACGTCCCTAAGGGGGTCTTGTGGGGGGTACTGGGGGAGTACGGAGTAGCAGGCTCACTGCTATGAGCCAATCGGTCCCTGCATGACGGGATGGATCAAAGTGAGAGCTGTGTAGAACGCCTTAGGGTCCCCCAGGAGGAGCTGGAAAGTGCTTTGCTTGACCCAGCCCCAGATAAGCGGATGGATGGATGGATGGGACGAAGTAATATGCTGACCCGATGATAGTGCTAGATTCATATTCATTATAATCATTACAAAGTCCTTACAATTCATCCTGAGGGCAATATTATGGTCGTATAGTGGTTGTAGATCATAGACTGTATAAAAAAGATGGACGACATGACAGCTTCCCAGAAGTGAAGCCAAAACATCTTGATTGTCCCCTGGTGGCTGGCCGTAGAACAGGTCATAAAGCCTGTCTTCTCCATGTTAGCAGATGAGACACGGGCCATACTGACCCCACAGAGATCACTACTATGCAGACTAAGGCTACAAATTATGTCACCAGTGCAAGATGGCAGCAGCCACATCCAGCTATACTTTGGCTTCATTTTTGTACAGTGGGGGTAAGTGGAGACACACCGTCCTTCTTTATATACAGTCTATGTGCTACATGAAAAGAAATGGTAAAAGTCAAAAGGATTTATCCTCTGGGGACAATGAATGTCTGCATTAACTACATTAGCGTGGCTACAAACATAGTGGGTACACTTCATGTACTTTTACGTGGATGGCTTTACTCATGGCTATAAATTCTAAACTGTGTTTTTTTCCTGGGGTGGAGGCTGTATACAGGCCTTTAGTCTAATGGTCACATTTCACCACTGCTTGACTTTCAAAGACATGAATCATATCCAGTATCTTTGACTGGATCATTTTAAGCCCTGAGGTCAGGAGCTCACACAATTCATTAGCAATCTTTCTCTGAGAGCATGAAGAGCAAGGCTCTCCATACAAATGTTAGGTAAATCAGGTCAGTAGTTGGCGAGGTATCAAAGTGTTACACTGACAGACTTACTGCCCCACTGCCAGAAAAACAATAAGCAATACAAAGACAATCAATTCATACCAACTTAAATTCATCTCTGTACTTATTATTCATGGGACTTTACAGTAGACACTAAATAGCAGCAAATAACCAGGCAGCAGTGGTTTCCGACAGCTGAGACTACTTGAAATAATCCAGTCCTGTGATCAATAAAAAAGGCTCGTCTGTGTGTGACTGCATCGAGACAGAAGAGTTTAGATCCTGCTGTCAAGCAGCTTCCCAGAGTCTCACAGTTAAACTTGTGTTGTCACAGAGCGAGCAGACGACTTGTGGCCTCTTCCTCCTCCTGGAGTCCTCCCAGTAACAACAGCAGAATACTAATGGGAAGATCGAGCAGAAGGTCGATGTGAGGTGAAAATGTGATGAACAGACAGCCGGAGGGGCAGTGACGGAGCAAGAAGAGAAATGTAAGTGTAAACTTGATAACGAGATGAGGAGTGATCAACAGGACAGCAAATCTTAGATAGGAAAACAGTTTACCTCACACCACCACACACACACACACACACACCACCACACACACACACACACACACACACACACTTTTCTCTCATCTCTCTCTCTCTCTCTCTCTGCCTGTCTCTTTTAGCTCCAGGTGGAAATGTTTCCAGACACTGAAAGACTTTTCAGGAGTTTGTGGAGATTAAAGAACAGATTTGGGCTGAGCTCATCAGAACTACCAGAAGGACCTTGGTGACCTGGGGTGGAATTCAAACAAACACACAATCTCTCACGCTCACACACACAATCTCAGATGTACTCACACATGCTGTCGCACCCCAAGGAGCTTGTGTATACATGTCAAAGAGAAAAAGTCAAAACAAGGCAGAAATATAAAAATCCTTCGGCTGAAAATCCTCCTCATAGCACGCAGCAGTTGAAAGTGGATGATGCTTTGAAGATGGAGAAAAAAGGGAAATTGTGTGGGTGACTCACCATTATTAAAGCAGTCTGCAGATTTGACAACTTCCCCATGAAAAAGAAGTGTAATCAACTTGTTTTTACTATATAGTCTCAAGTTATAAACAAAACTTTCTAGTGCCAAATGTTTCATCTACAAAGGTTATCAAACCTGAGGTTGCAGGGTTTTTGCAAAGATCTATGTGCGTGAGCGTCTGCGAGTTGTTTCTTTTTAGAACTGTGAAAATTTCTGTGGTGGATAGAATCACAAATCAGCATTTGCATCGAGGCAACTTTGCTTTTTGCTTCACAAGGATGGTTGTGCTTTACTGCAAGAAAACATAATCTTAAAATTGCACTAATTAATTAGTAAGATTAGTAGATCAAATGACTACTTGTAATGTTTATGCCTTACTGACAATCAGTTTTCCTCCGCTCTACGAATCATTGTTTAGAATCTTTTAGCACACTGTTTTCAGCAAACTCATTTACAGCAAGTGCAAGCAGCTTTCAGCTACTATAAAAAGCTGACCAGACGCTACCTGCACAGTATCAAATGGCAGAAAGACAAACTTAGCAGCAAAGTGGTGAAAAAAACAGACGATTTAGCTGCTAAAGACCCAGATATTTCAGTCAGTAGAGACACACAGAGCAAATATGAGAGAATTACATTTATTAAGTTCAAACACAAAAATAAGAACAACACTTTGTGAATTTGTTACAAACTGCTAAAACGTTAGTCATAACAACTTCATAAGGTGATAATATGTTGCAATTAAAGCTGGTTCTGCTGCCTACAAGTGGCAAAAAAAAATCATGATGTGCACTATATTGTGAAACCACTGGTGTAAGGGAGTTCCGACGGGCCCTAGTGCGCACCAGTCACTAGTTATGAAGTACACACACAAAGTTTTAGGCGTATATAAATTTTACCAACAGGATGACTCACTGTTGCTTTTATGTTATGTCCATTTGCACATGTGCGCAGCTTGTAAGTCTTAAGAGATGTTACAGTTAAACTAACTAAATCATTTTTTACAGTTAAATCATATTTTTTTTATAGTGTATGTAGAATAAGCACATCATTTTGTTATAGATTGATGTTATTTTACAAAAACACAAAACAATGACAGAGATGGCTTTGCCTGAGGGTATATATAGAAAATTGTACCATTTTTTAAATTAATGTGAGTTCTTCTTTGAAGTTTTTCTCACATGCCACCACTGTGAACGGAGAATCCAAAAAAGGCGAACATACCTCATGAATTAAAGTAATTAAGGTACCACATTTGACGTTACAATAAAAAACACTTCCACCCATGAGTAGTGCGCTCTGAACTTGCCTGAGCACGTGCGTGAGCTCCACTTGAGCATGCACGTGAGTGGCAAGGGAAACCACCTTGCCAGGCATGAGACTGCTTGTACTGTCATGGTTTAAGTGAAATGTTTTTTGCGAAATCGGTGGGATTATACTGCACGAGTTGTGTGAGGGTTTGTAAACCAATGCCTTGCTATAGTCTTGCTGTCATTAAACGCAGCCTGTTTACTTCAACTCATAAAGAATGTTCGCCTTTTTAAATTCTCCATTTACTGTGGAGGCATGCGAGAAAAATAAACTTTTCTTTATAAAGTCAAGGTAACAAGTGGTGAACTGTTAATTAACCTCGGACATAGTTCTGCCATACAGATAATCCACTACTGAAAAACTAGTGACCAGACATCTGTTATGCATTACACCGCCAATACATTTGTAGCCGCCTAGATTTTGGGTACGGTTCCCAGTTGGAAAAATACCCGTATTCATTAAGCTTTAATAATTACAAACCTCTCATTAAAGCACCCTGCTCATTTTCACTAGCAAAAAGCAATGCTGGAAAACATTCAGGTAACATTGGCAGGCTTCTCATTTTTAGCAGGTGCTGATCAATGCTCTCACCAGTTGAACTAGCAAGTCACTGGTGCCAAAATGTCCATTATTTGAATCAAGTATGAAAAATAAGGTGCAAAATGTTAGTCAGCTACACCTATTATTTCTGTGTTTGATACATAGTCATCCAACATTTCACATATTCAGCAGCTCCTTTCAGCTTTCAAGGTTGTAGATGCAGATTGTGAACACTAAGTAAGCTGTCAGTGCTTCACGAGACAACCAATTACAGATCTAAATTCAATCTTTGATTTAAGGTTGCTTATAAATGTAGATAATTGTGCATGTTGAAAGCTAAAACCTTATTGGATTTCATAAAGGATTTGACCTGAAGTGCAGATTTGATGCTGGATTCATTAATGACCAAATCATGACTTTAATCACTATAAAAAATTAACTTCACTTATTGCCTGAGCTGAGTGGCTATGGCAAAAGCTCAATAAAACTCAGATTACAGACTTAGAGGAAAGACTCCCTGCATTTTCCCCTAATAAGACACATTATTGTGCATTATTATTTATATAACATAAGTAACTTGTACACACCTGCTCAGTTTGTGATTATTTGCACTAAGGTGTGTAACAATTCCTGTTCCTGCCAAAATGTTGGTAGATGACAAGAACTGCAAGAACTGAGGAAAACAGCAACAAAAATAACTACAGTGAAGCTAAATATGTGGCAGTAAAAGTTAAAAACACGTTTAACACAAGCGTGGACTTCTTCAATGCCTGTGGAGGCTTTGGAGTTGCTGGTTCCCTCTGCCTCAGGCTACATGCTGTTTGGAGGCAGACGGCTCCGCAGGATGAACGACAAGCGTTGGGGCGAAAGCTTGACCAACTGAGGAGGAGGAGGGCAGGCCTGACAGTACACTTCCTGCCTCAAGAAGAAAAGCTGCACATTGTATATTGGAGTAGCTGTTAGTTCCAGTGCCAGTAACGGCTGAGACAAGCAGAGATAGCGCATGATAGAGAGTGCTATTTCAAAGCTGCTGACATGTTCTACTTGCCAAGAAACGGATGAGCGTGTTTTAACAGCTGACTTCTTTCAGGTGTTCAGCTCGCACATCACTTAACTGTGGGGGAACTTATAGAAACAAACAAGTGTAGCCCCAAATGGAGTTTCACGGTATGTGATAACGGAAGAGTAGCATCTTATAAATGACTGCAACTATCAGCTATTTCCATTATTGATTACCTGACAAATTACTGTTTGATTGTTTGGTCTATAAAATAAATAATGAAAATGCCCATCAATATTCTCTAAGGCCAAGCTCACATTATTAAAGTGCTTGTATTGCTGGTCAACAGTTCAGAACCTAAGATATCCAGTTTACTGTCATGTAGGACAAAAACAGCTGCAAATATTCACATCTCAGATGTACCAGTTGATTTCTGGCATTTAGGCCTAGTCTGGCCTGTTTTTCTGTGATGTCACCACAAGCTTAGATCTCTGCACTTGGCGTGTTATGTTGTAGAACTACGTAGTTTGGCGTGGTGGTCAGAATTCATTGTTTTTTCATCTAACAATCATATCTTGATTTCAGAAACCTGGTTAAGCCCTTATCCTGGATTTATGAAACCCAAATAGGCTAGTATTCTGAAAGACACTATGGCACTGTTGCATGAATGCATCTACCTGCTCAGGTGTGGCTTTAGCCTGGTGATGTCACAGCAACACAAACAGTGGCAGCAGTGAAACTGTCTCACTTCTAAGGGTATGAAGAAGAAACAAAGTTTTGTCTTCTGGTGACCCCCAGATATGTGCGTACCATGCTGTGTAGCTATTTGTTGTGTGTTATTTGCCCTGAAAAATTACATTAGATAGCAACATTTCCTAGTTATGTTACCATAATACGCTCTGCACGTTTCCCTCAAAATACATTTTTTTGTTTCAAGCTAGTTAAGCCTAGAATTTTTTTCCCACAAGCCACAAAGTCAAGTTCAGCTCACATCCCAGCTACACCTGCTGATCTCAAGCAGCCCAGTCAGCTGAAGGATCAGCCGATTATCTTCCATGCATTCAAGTGGTTTTATACACGGCACCCTATCTCAGATGCTTTAGCCTTAAAGACAAAAATGGTCCTGACCGAAACATCCTTAAAGCCCTGTACATACGTAGTTCTTGGACACCACACAAGAAAAAAGTTCTGCACAGAAGATGTGTTGAGAACAAGCTGCAAGAACTCCCTAACCAGGGCTGCAAGAAATAATGTCGCCATTCTCTTCTCGCAGCCCTGCGAGAGAGAACAAATTTCTCTGTTCTTGCAGAGTATGTAAAGGCCTTAACCCTAAGCCCCTAACCCCGATCCCCCTTTCCTCACCATCTTTCTTCTCCTAAACCTAACCATGGTAACTTTCCTTGCCGAAACCTAACATCCACAACTTTGCTTTTATACATTACTCTAGGCCAGCCATAATTGGGAAGTTTACTACTCTGCTAGCAAAGCAGAGTGAGCTGCCTCCCTGTTTCCAGCCTTTATGCTATACATGACTTCAACGCAACGTCACTCACTGCCCTAACAACGTCACTCACTGCCCTAACAACGTCCACGCCCCCTTTTGGGTGAAAGTTTTGAACTCGACCCGGAGGGACGCAAGTCGCAGCTAGGAGTTCATAAGGCCGAAAAGTTGCTGCATTGTTCACTGCACAGCAAACAATATTTTTTAAAAAACAGAATTGCGATTTTCTTTGCTCCCAGAGAGAGTGAAGAGTGGGGAAAGATGAAATCTGTGCCTCACAGTCATCAAACGGCAGGGTAAAGACGGAAAGCTGTGGGATCCAGCCAGTCACTACACCTAACGTTACGTCTGTGGCAGGCACTTCATCACAGGTTCTTTGGCTAACGTTAGCTAGCCAACTAAAGTCAGTTGATCTCAACAATAACATGAGATGTTAAAAGCCAAGAAGTTAATTCTAATGAATATTAAGTAATCAATCGACAGGACATGAATTGAATGAATGAATTGACAGGGTCATTCGTCCACACAGAGGCTGGCAGCTGAAAAGGGCGCACACCTCCTATCATTTTCACTTTGTCGTCGTACCGAAGGCGATCAGGACCTTTTATTTACACTTCATGTGTGTGAAGAGCTCTGCCGCCAGTCAAAATCGTTGATGTCATATATGCTAAACTAAGCTCACCAGCTGCTGGCTGTAGTCTTGTAAAGACATGAGAGTGGTTTCAGTCTTCTCATCTAACTCTCAGCATATTTCCCAAAATGTCAATATTCCTTTTTCAGGGGTAGATCTGAATGTCTACTATGTGTCTTAACGGGGACATAACAAATATATTTAAGAGAGTCTAAATCTCAAGCTAATCATATAATAAAATTAGGTAATCTTTTGAGTGCTACAGCTGTCACTAACAGCTTTGTCACTCCTCCTCCTAAAAAAATAATGGCACTAATGTTGAAATAGCAGATGTTGAAGTTGTGTTGAAGAATGCTGTAGGCCCGCTCCAGTAGTGAAAGAATCAATGAGATTTCTGCAGTGGGGTAAAACTGTTGGAGCACTCCCAACTGTAAGGAGATAGAGTATTTGAAGATTCTTGGAATGAGCTAAGAGACGTCTGTTTGACATCCTGGACGGCAACGTGTAGTCTGTAGCAGAAAGTAGAGAGAAACAGACTGCGTACGATAAAGAGAGGGGAACAGAGAGCTTTCTGATGGTGCAGTTGTAGCGATACTTTGTAGTGACATTGCATGATGTGGGATGTAAATGAAATTGTGCGGCTTTGGTGTGAAGATTCTTCCTTTTAGCTGAACACTGGCTAGTATGACAGAGACATGATTCATGGGAGACAGCTGCTAATGTTGTCCACTCAGTGATGTTTTATAGCACAGACATACTGCAAAGTATCTCCTCCCTGACTGACATCAATTTGTTTCTGAAGACTGTGCCAGTAGCACCATGGGAGAAAAACGAAAAACGTCCTCAACAAAAGATTAAGTGAAAAGCAGGTTACAACAGCAGAGAGAGGACAGTTAAAGAAGAAGATAGAGTGTGACAGAAAGGCGTACACGTTAGATGAGGTAATTCTAAATCTCTATCTCACCGCTGACAGACAAAAGTGACAGTAATACGAGGTGAATTTGCATAGCAGATGTTCCCCCTACACAGGACTAGATTTATTGGACTTGCAAACACTGCGATGGCTTCGTGCCATCTGTCATACAGCAGCAGCAGATAAATTAAAAGTAGCAGCTGTGAGTATACTGTGGAGGTAAGGGCAAGTTATAGCATCTCGCTCAGAGGAGGAAGAGATGCGTGTCAGGGAGGTTATTCCCTTCGGGAAGTCTGATGAGGAGATGGAAGCGAGAGAGAGTGAAAAAACAGTGGAGGAAGAGGGAGGAAGGCAGGCAGAGGGAGAAAGGTTTTCAGCCGCATGTTCGGCTGTTTAACATTTTTGTCAAAAAGCGGACAGGAGCTAAATATTTCCATAACTCACTTAATCTGTATGAGCCCACATATGATTTGTTTGTGCTCACACAGGAGGCATGAGGTACACTTTATCCTCAAACAGGTATTAGCTGTAAGAGCTATTTGTTATCAGACAGTATTACATTTGTAAAGGCATAAGTCTTATTCACCGTGCGTAAAAATCAATCCCTTATTTCTTTCACTGAAGTCAGTCTTCTGCATTCTTGTTCTCTTTGGCTTTGGATCTAATGATTTTCTCTTAATTCCACAACAGCCTGTGGGTCTTGTAAGAACAACATTAAGAATTAATGTGTTCATCGTGACATGAGCATCAAAGTATTGTAGTCCAGGGGCAAAACACAGAGCTCACTACATTCCACTGTGTTTAATCAAATTCAAACCTTTTTCTCCACAGGGCAGCTGAGGTGATGGTGTGTACCTAAAACAAAAGTATGCGACTCTGGATGCCAGGATAGCTACTGTGAATATACCCCGATACATCAGTATGCTAGGGGTGTGGCAGCACCAAAAACTTTTAATCATGGGTTATTGTGAAACTGCCCTTATGATTCAGAGCACACATCAGAGCCATATAAAAAAGTTGGATACATTAAGTATTTTATGTCAATGCTGCAAGAGCAGTAGGTCTCCCCTGCCCACTCTCATTCGCCAAATCACCAAATACCAACACTTTATCAATAGGAATGGGTATTGTTAAGATTTTATCGATACTACTCCTCTTATCAATACTCCTTATCGATTTGGTTCTTTATCAGTTGTTTTTCATTTCTAAATAATCGCTTTTTGTGTGTGTGTGTGTGTGTGTGTGTGTGTGTGTGTGGAGGAGGTCAGTCCTGGCACAGATGGAAGGTGAGAGGCTACAGGATGATAATGAATTAAAGGAATATGTTTAAAGTATCGATAAAAGAACCAATAACATTAGAGCTTATCAATAGTACAGCTTTGATAATTTAGCCACAGGGCTCATTCAGTACCGGGTTTTGGTACCCATCGCCAGCTCTGTCCCACACCTTGGTAGTGATGCCAAAGGTCTGGCAAGGTTTGGCATCTCCATAGGATGCACCGGGCTTTCAACTAACTGCAATGTAAACCGTCCATGGCGATATTTGATGTTCACAGCAACTGGTGTAGTATAAAGAGCAAGAAAGTCCATGTAAGGTGGGAGGGAGCGGTGGTGGAAAGGGTCAAACAAACACAGACTTTGACCCAGGAGACTGCTGTTTTTGTCTTGCGTGACACTAAAAGTCAGTGCTGTCATAACGTAACGTACTTACCTCACTCATATGATATATCTGCATCACATTTCATACCTACTTTAACCTGAAACATGGTGTTTTTTCTAAGTCTGACCAAACAGTTTTCAAGCCTAAAACTAACCAAACCGTTTGACAACGTTATCCTTATGTTAAAATGTGATTCACCCAGGAGACATCTGTGCGTCACATACAGACACTAAAGGGTGCGTGTCATAAAGACGCCAAAGGGTGCCTTCAGAGTAAGTATCACACGCCGAGGGTTAAGGGATAAGTTTCAGTATTTGACGACCTGGGATACGAACATGTTGGTCTCCCACAGGCTCCCAGGAAGTGCTCCGAGCTTTGGAGTCAATTTTCATAGTCGCAAACAGTGGAATTATATCCATCACTTGATGCCATGTGGCCAAGAAAGATGTTTTCCCACAGACTTGCGTTAAGAAAGAATTGTGTGTAAATCAGTAAACATTTTTCTGAGCATGACAACCCTTGTAAAATGACTCGTTTCACTATCACAATTTGATTAATTTGGGCCAATAACATGTGCAAAGTGTCAAAAAGCTGCACAATTGAATCATCTTATCCCCATTCAAGTCATCAGAGCGCTAAACCAGAGGAAGCAAGCTAAGCTGGCAGGAGTATCTAGTGCGTCTGCTCCATGGGCCACACAGTGTGGACACACAGCTTTTGTGTAACAACACTAAAATCATCTATGATTTTGCTTCAAAATGTGTTAAATTGTCAGTTCAGCAGTTAAGCCTTGTCCTGGTGTATTGGACATTTTTCAACAATTCACAGTTTCAGAGTAATCTTGGAGTTGTTGGTACCATCTCAGACAGCCACATAAAACTACCAGCACAGACTGACACACACGCACACGCACACACACACACACACACACACACACACACACACACACACCTACCTCTTGAAATAACAGTGCAGGCCCTTGAGTCACACCTGCTTCAAACCACAAATTGCCCCCCATAGCCATCCTCTGTCTCTTTGTTGTAGAGCCACAGTGTGTCGTGGCCTCTGAAGAAACACCTGGCATTAGCGTACTTAATGTGTTGCGTATAACCAGTAACGACTATCTGTTAAAACAACAATGACCATGTGAGGGTACAGTATTCATTGGCAGTGCAGCTGTCCACATTTCTGCTTTCTGCTTTGCAGTAGAAAGTGTAGATAAAGTGCTCCTGCTGTTGTGGAATTATATAACTTGATGGATCATACTGGTGGTTTTTAATTTTACCTATAAACTACTTTCCATTAGCACTCTCCATTATCCGCAGCACACCATATGCTTTTTAGATTGATTCCCTCTCTTTTAGGCAGCTACTGACTTCCATTAATTTCGTCACAGCAAGAAAATCAGCTTGTGGAGACTTGAAACTTGCTTAAGTGAAGTCATTTATCACACCTATATTTTGTCAAGACACCATTATCAGTGAACAGGGACTCATTTGAACTCCGTCTTTGTTGTTGCTGTCGGGTCTCGACATTAGAGACTTCAGAGCCGACTCCTGAACAGCATTTTAGAGCTAATGAAAAACACATTCACATGATCATGTTGCTTCTTGTTTTTCTTTTTGGTTCTGGTTTTCCACCACATACCTAATTAATGCAAGTTGTTTTGGCTGAATATGAAATCTTTCATTTCAAAGCTTTGGGGAATTTTCAAAACAGTCCCTGCTTGCAAAAATAAATAAATAAATGAACATAAAATGGATAAATGTTCACTGTGGTGAATGTAATATCTCAATTTTCAAGTCTCTGCAAGCTGATTTTGAATTTTTTTTACTTTATTTTTTTGCCCTCCATCAATAACACCAAGGCTGGTTGAAAGTTTAGTCTTCTTTAAAGGAGTATAATGAGACAAAAATGAAACTTACTTCAGTATAACACAGCCAGCCCCACTAGGCGGCGCTGTCCAGAAGACTTGTATCCTTGTGCGTCTGCGAGGTGTGCTCTCCGTCACTGCAGGGGCGCAGTTCGTCATGAACTGTGTATCCTCTTCATCAATGATCTAGAAACAGAAGAAGGAACTTATGGTGCATTGCATTTACACTGGGAAGTTGGAATTTCCCTGTTCTCAGTACAGGTGTAACAATACCTCAATCTGGATCCATATATTGATTCAATGATCAACAATCCAATATCATCAGTGCAAAGTGAAAACATCAATACATATCGTGATCTTCAAGATACGCCTTTATTCTGAAATTCCCACAGCAAATCTGTCACCACTTCCATCCAAGCACAAAAAGTCAACGAGGACATTTGCTGATATCGTCTCATGTTGATCGCCTCAATGGAATAGAATCAAAATCGTATCGTAACAGACTTTGTGATATCAGCAAGTATTGTATGACTGTCCAAAAAAAATTATATAATATTGTATCATGATGAAACTTGTGATTTACACCCCTAGTTCCTGGTTGAAAACTTCGACTGGAACACCCCTTGAAGTCGGATTTCTGAAGCCGAAAATGGGAAGAACCTCAACAACCCCCAAACTCAAAATAAGACATGCTTGTTCCATGCATCAAGCTGTTGTAATATACTGTTTATTCGCATTGCTGACTTATTTGTGTCTGATTAAATCAGTTATAAACATAGTACTGCCCAACTTCTATCTGTGAACATGGTGCTAATGTGTTTGTATGCGCAACGTGGTTTTTTTGATGCCAATATGGCTGAAACTGCTAGCTGCTGTATATTTTACAGGCCAACATTTAAAGACTTTATCAGGGGAGAAGTTATTCACTTTGCCTTCTCTTAAATGTGTCATAAGAGCATAAAGTGAGTAGTTTGTCATCTTCATCAGTGATCACAGAGCAAGAGAAGCAAAGTGTTTAATGAACTGAGATATGGCGGGAGCAAAGATGAGTGAACTGTGCATGATCTGTGTTAATGGTATCGGTTTAGGGAGTGAGTCAGTCATTTACCATCAATCTCAATTGTTAACTGATATCTATACTTAATATTAAGACAACCCCAATAGCATCAACATGACCAAGTTTTAATTCTGCTTTGATGACATTAACAATTATTCCTTCTTCTCATCTGAATCACACAAGTGAAGCCAGCTCGAGCCAAAAGTAAAGTTGTGTGAAAGAGGACAATTCTCAAAGTCCCAGAGTGAAGCTTTGGATAATAACAGTCTTGTGTATTCAAGACGTGTCTAGCCCCAGTCCCTTCGGTACTTGGACCTTGTCAGACATTTTAAAGACTAAACACACACAGACAGACACACACATGCACACATGGCTTATGACCTTGTAGCTAGTGTTCCCCAGCTGCCTCAGCTCAACAATAACAATGACCTAACACCCGTCCCAAACTCCTGATAGGATATTAAGAGGGAGACAAAAGTCACAGACAGCTCTCTTTCTTGCTTGCTTGCTTTCTTTCCCAAACTCTCCTTGCTTTTCCACAAGAGAGCAAACTGAAATAAAGACAAACTTGGAAAGGCACATGCATATAGACCACACAAACACACACACATACACATTTATATTTCTGTATTGACTTCCTTAAATCTTACACACAGTTTGGTTTACTTGGTGCCACCAGACTGAAGCTCTGTCAGTCAAAAGCAGACACAAACAACTGGCTAAAGGGCATAAGAAGAGGGAGAGATTGAGCGTGGGGAGAGAGACATAAAAGAGATAAAAGAAGAAAAGGAGAAAAAGGGGAACATAAAGGAAAGGGAAACGTAAGCTTAAGGAAGAGACAGACAGAGTTTTGTGAGAGAGAGGAATGTGGAGATAGTTTAGGGCTACAGAATAATAATTTGAAACAGAAACTGCACAAGGATAATACTTAAATAAAAAGCTGCTGTCTAGACATGAGGAAAGTATGGCTTGTTTGTTGTAATGAAGCAGTGGCTCAGATGTAGCATATGTACACACTTAACATCTAGAGCATTGACACAAGGGTGACAGAGTGCATAAATGGGACAGCTGTTCATCATTGTGCTTGCTCAGTGCGGACTTAAATCAGTCAAGTCTCCAAGACTAGAGGCATGACAATCCAGTCCCATGTAATGTTCCAAGTTAAGGCAGATGCATAAAGTCCAAACTCAAGACAGGTAGCTCTATGTTGTAATGCAAGACAGCCAAGTCCTAAGTCAACACAGTCAATCAAATTAGATCAAAAGACAAGTTAAGTCCCTATTCAAGTCCCAAGTCCAAAACACTGCATTCCCAGAGCAAATGGTAGAGTTTGAAGCCAAATTCAAGACAGGCAAGTCCCACATTAAGCCCCAAGTTAGGACAGTCGAATCTCAATCACATTCCAAGTCAAGATAGTCAAATCTCAATCGATAGCCGAGTCCCACAACAAGACAAGTCTCATTTCGTGGTTTAAGTCATAAACTTTCCAGTTCATGGTCTTTTCAATTTTTCTCTTTTTCATTCAGATATAATGTCTTTCAAAATGGCAACCCAATGCAAGACAGACACGTCCCAAATCAAGTCTGAAGCCAAGTGAGTCAAGCCAAAATTCATTACACGCAACTCAAGACAAGCATGTTTGACCCAAGACACAATCAAGTCACAGTCACTTGATCAAATCCCAAGTCGAGACAGTCAGAGTTCCATGTCAAGCCGGGTAAGTGTCAAGTTAAGACAAGTCTCAAGTCCAGCTCCGAGTCAGGACAATCAAATCTTAACTCATTAGCCTAGTCAAGATTGTTAGCATGAGAGCTATATCTTTGGATGCTCTGCCTTTAGGTATGCCACTGGAAAAGGTTAACCAGTTCACCAGGGCCAATAGGACATTTTATAAACTATCTTTATCATTGTGTGTGTGTGACTGGATTCAAGAGGTGTTAAACAGTCTTATTGCCTTGGTGACAAAGGATCCTCCTGAAACACTCTTCCAGCCTCTACCAGTCACGTGAGGACATACATCACCGACCGCAGCTGAAGAGGAACGGGTTGTGTAAGTCGAGCTAAAAGGAGCTTGATCAGCGAATGCACCTCCAGAGAAAACAGTACTCTTCTGCAGTGTGAGTGTGTGTTACTGTTTGGTTCAACATTTTAACATGTATTTACATGAAGTTTTGGGCTGAACAACAACAGAGGTGCCAGCCCTACAAATGCAAAACTCCATGACTGAGCAAATGAGTTACCGGGTGATGAAGTTACATTACTGGTCAGCCAAATGCTGCCAATTCCTGTCTCAGATAAAAACACCTAATTTGAATTCATGAATCGTAGAGACTGTATTTTGAGTGTTTTAAAAAACAAAATTTCTCCACTCAAAATTGAAATACGTATTTCAAATCGACTACAAGTCATAGAAATGCTGCCCATTTCTGATCATCGTGTTGCATCAAGGCTCCATACACAAAGTTAGGTTGATGTCAGTGTGTACCTAATAATCTAAAGTTGACTTTGAGGGAAAATAATAGCCTGAAAAATAAAAAAATTGCCCTACTCAGAGTTTTTATTGTTAGTTTGATGTTCAGCACTAGATTGATTTATTAATTAATTTGGGATGGACATTCAGTTCCAACTTTATAGCCAGTTTCTAATAAAATCAAAAATTGTTAAATCCGACAGGTCAAATATTTTTTCACCAGGGGAGTGGGGGCTATCAGCTATGGAATTTTTCCTGCTCCAAACCATCATTATTAAACTGCCCTTAAAATTAGTTGACCTCTACTACTCATCCCATTAAGACTCCTTAACTTTGGGCTTAGGGGGAAGATCAAGTCTTTGAAATCATCAGGCTCAAGCCTAATGGCTGGAAGTCAGTCAGTGGTGTTGAAGTCAAAATTGCGTGGACACAGTCTTTTCTGGTTTTGTTAGGTCGAGTACATATAAAACATTGGCACTGCTGTCATGACTTTTATTTAAACAAAGAAAGAAGAATCTGTTTCAAGCCACACTGTTCTATCACCAGCAACAGAGGATGTGTGAGAGATGGAAGGACAGACAGAAAGAGAGACAGACAAAGAGGGGACGAGAGGCAGTGTGGGAAGACTGGCAAAGGAGCGTTTGTTTTCACTGCAGAGGCTGGCATGTCTGTGTGTGTCCACGGTTTGTCTATCTCAATCTCTCTCTCTCAATCTCTCGCTTTCTGTTGAGATGGTAAACACAGATGCTTCAGAGTGCCTGCACAAGCAAACGCAGAGCCCTGTTCAAACACACACACACACACACACACACACACACACCTCTCACACACACAAAGAGACTGAGAGCGGGAGACAGACAATGCAAACCCAGAACAGACACCCAGGATCCCTGGAGAAAACTGACAATAAGAGTGCTGTTGGTGTGTGTCTGTGTGTGTGTTTGTTTGTTGGTCGGAGTGTGCGCACACACTGAAGGTTTGTAATTAAATGCAAAGCAGTTACAAAGAAGTGAATACAGTTAAAACCTCTGGGACCTGAGTGCAGAGACGAAACTTTTTGGAGGAAAACCACAGGCAGGCAGATACAGATTGAAATGTCACATCAACATTTGAAGATGAGCATATTTCAGTAAGTAACAAAGATCTCTTGCTCGACGAAGACCTCGAAGGCGCCGACATTTTGCCTTGAGCTTTCCATCAATCAAAGCTATACTATTACTTCACAATACCGCTGAGATCTTGGGGCTATCACAAATATTGCATCATATTACAGTTTGTGTCTCAGCCACCCAACCAAGGCAGCAGTGTCGCATATGCAAACATCTGAGTGTGTGTCTGTAGGTTTATTTCTTAGCAAATGGAGCCAATTCTGTGGCTTTCGGCGCTCAATTACACAAAACAACACTGAAGAAGCAACAACACTGGGAACGTATTGCCCGTTTAACATAAAATTGACCCCAAAGCTCTTTTTAATATGCACCCTTTTACAATTATATTTGCATTTTAGTGTTGTAATGCTTTGCAGAGGTCAATTTAAGAGAAATTTAAAATGTTTCTATGAGCTGTAGTGCTGCCATGGCCATCAAACTAAGGAGTGTTTGTGTCTTGTTTGTGTTCACTCAGACTAGATGTGTAAAAGGACTGTCTCTATTCTACTTGTAGCAACAGCTCAAATGATTTCTTTCCTGCCTTCCTTTAAGTCTGTTGTGTCCTTTTCTCATCTCTGTTTTTCTTGTGTGAAAGCTGTGACGTTATCGAGGCTTTGGTGTGAAAAGCTTTGACAAAAACAGACAAGTCTGTCACCTTGACTAAAAAGCACACTCAGTGAACAGACTAAATGACACACAAAGATATACAAATACAATTTGGTGAAGTGACAGACTTTCCGTGGCACCGGGCTCACACTTTACAAAACACTGAGCATTCAGCTTTTGACTAGAACATTTTTTTCTTCCTGATCTGTCTCTGAACCTCATTAATCCATAATGGCATGGAAATGCCTTGACTCCTTGTACTTTTGCTGTCTGCAAAAAGACGTACATCTGAATTAATGAAAAAAAGGGATTACTTCCAAACTGGTATCATTGTTTCTTTCACATAAAAGAAATGCCAAGCCATGCTTAACTGACAGCTGTTTTGAGTTTTAAAGCTACAATATATCCAGTTTCAAGACATATGTTTAGTGTGGACTTGCATGAGCAGTTCTGCACACTGCTTCTTGTTCTGTCCCTTTCTCTCTTCCTCTACCTGCCTTCTTCTGTAAGCGTGGAGCACCCGAAACTAAACGGTTTTTCCCAGCCTCAAGTTAATAAGTCTTTCCCCCCTGGAAACTTTAATATGGTCTTTTTAAAACCTAGGCTGTCTATGCAGCTGGTGCTATAAGGCTGTGGCATTCACTTTTGCTTGAGAGGTAGAAAACCTACAACCTCCAGAATGCACCACACTGCGGCAGACCAATAGATGCTCCCGCTGGTGGGTGACATAATGCGAGCCCATCAGTTTTGACACAGGACGAAATATGGCAGCTGGCTAGTAACAAATGATCTTGAATTAAAGTTAAGCCAAAATCTGTTTCTGAAAACATTTTAGGGTGTCTGTTCATACTTGATCAGCACTGCTTCATTTTACTGTTTTAGTGTGAAAGTGCGAGAGAGAGTGGGCGGGGCTTTTTGTCTCCATGGTGGCGGGCATATGAAAATGCAGAATCTGTAGTTAGGGCAACAGCCTTAGAGCCAGCGAAAAGCCACCGGATTAGCCGAAATGCAACACGCAACAGATTTGAATTGGGAGATGAGCAGGGAAATCATTGTTAAGGTACAAAGCTCATTGAAAACAGAAGTTGGGATGTTTTACATGAGCAAATGCATAACCCCTGTCAATCACTAAGTGGCTGACATTGTTATAGACAATCACAATCCTCTGGGTGTTAAAAGACACCGTGTGCCTAAACAAAAAGAAATAGTTTTGAAGCTGAATAATTTCATTGAAATCTGCTCATTCTACAGAGTTGACTGACCATGTGGCACCATAACATGAAACAGCGGATTCTTGGTTAAAATAAGAAATGACCAATGAGCACAGTCAACTACCAGTTAGCCAATCAAGACCACAGACAAGACTACTGCAGCTGTCAAGCTGTTGTCAAGCAATGCGCCAGAACCAATAAGGAGTACAAAAAAACAATGGCCAGGCTGTTCTAAACCATATCTAGTCTAATCTAATTTATATCTTCTCTATATTGCCTGACATTGTAGTTTGTTTTTATTTTGCTCCACTCCACTCTTACAATCCTGGGCTACACATCGGTGTGGACTTTAAATGGCGTCAGATTCAGGCAGATACATTGGTATCTAGTGATTTGTTTAGGAAAATCAAATCCCTTTCCCCCACGTAAATGGGTCAGAGTGGACGCAATGTCAGACTGAAAATGGAAACCAAGTATAACCAGTTGACAATTCTGTCTGAATGTTAGTCAGTAACTTCATGAATAAATGTTTTATTTAAACAACAGAGAACATCAGTGCTTAATTTGAGCTGGAACGTACTGGAATGCACCAGGATCTTTTCAGAAAAGGCCCTGGTGCTTTTGCAACTAGCCTGCTGTGGCTTACCGGCGACAGAGAAGTCTGACTCCAGGTCCAGTAGCCTAATTTCCTCTTTCGCTGGCGTCATGACTGCCCAGTAGTACCTGGACAACCGAGCCGTGGTGGCACACAGGTATGTGATGTGTCAGAGGAGAAACGAGCTGCAGTGTTCCCCCACTTTCGGGAGTGGGGGAACACTGCTCTCTCAGAGGCCCAAAATGTTCCCCTTCTTCTAATTTTACAAATTAAGCACTAGAGAGCATGAATGACAAGGTATCATGGGTTCACGTGACAATTTTTCTTAACCAATTTCTTAACCAAACAAGTAAACTTAGCCATTGTGTATGTGGGTGCATGTGTGTATTCTAGGGTGTTCTGGTGAGTGTGCCTACTTGTGTCTGTTCTCCAGCCTTGTCTACCCAGTTTGTTTGGCCTATTGTCACAGAGAAACAGCATGAATAAACTAGACAGGCTGCTGCTCAGACCAAGGCTGAGTCACAGAGCTGTTGCGACTACAGCAGTCATCCTCAATCGCTTTTGGCCTTCAAACACTTAAAACGAAGTGGTGACATTTTCTATGACACCAAACAGTGGGGCATTGTTTCCTTTTCCAAGTCACTGCTTGACCTATTCTCCCAGTGGCGCACATCATACTATAATTTCACATAATAAAGTTTAATTAGGCATTTATCTGAAAAATGTATGATGATTTTTGTATTCATGAAAAATCTCTGGATCTTTATCTCATTACCATAATAGACAATACATTGTCTTCAATGTGGTGCTTTTGTACATAATTACCCACAGATCAGCTGTCAGTCAAATAATGTGTGTGCAGTAGTGTGAGGTCAAATATACCACAGCAGAGAACTGAGGTGTATTTGCCAATAATGGCGCCTTCAGCTTGATCGTGCCTGCAGTCCATCAAACTCTCTATTTGAGGATGGGAAGCTGGTGAGGGATTGGGCTATTGTTGTTGCACTAGTGGTTGGCTAAGAAGAGGTTCTTTAAAGGGGGTTTGGAGGTGTCTATGTTAACAAACTAGCCATCAAACAACCACTGTTAGCTGTGTTTGTGATGGTTTTGCACTAGAATTCCCAAAGAGCAACTTTCAATGAAAGAGCACGAGAAGTGATACGTATGAGTGGCACATGAGCAATATTTATGCCCAATACACCAATACAGAAACCTAAGGTCAATGTCAGAGTTTTGACATTGAGTAATAGCCAGAAAAGTGACTTTGCCTAATATTATGACGTCATAGTGAAGTTGACCTTTTGAATGTAAACTGTTAAATGTTAAAATTCATCATTTTATCCAATTAGACATTGTGTGAAATGTTGTCATAATTAGCATAAGAATTCTTGAGGTGAAAAAACATGATTTGTGAGGTCACAGTAACCTAGACCTTTGACCCCCGACCATTAAATTAGTTCACCGCTAAATCCAAGTGGACGTTGGTGCTCTCAAGGTGTTCATGGGATGTCACGTTCATGAGAATGAGCCAAACGCAAGATCACCATGAACTTGACTTTTAACCACCAAAATTTAACAAATACTAATAAGAACAGCAGTCTTTTGGGAGGATGTCCTGTGTTTGTTTGACCCATCCTCTTTGCATCCTGCCTGACCTATGTGGACTTTCTCACTCTTTATACTACGGCAGTTGTTAGCAGCATAAAAAAAATGGACTTCTCATACTGCAGTTAATAGGTGCCTTGGTACGTCATATCAACACCAAAGGCCACTGACCAAGTGTCAGTATTTGATCAGTTTGGGTTGAGACCAGGTTGGATTGTTGCTGTCACTACTTCAGCTGAAAAACTAGCCAGTTAAAAAAAAATCTGTTTGTTGCTCTTGGAAATTTAAGTCTCTTCCTGTGCAGCAGACACCCAAGTGTTTAGGGCAGCTAATGTGAAAGCTTTGGCTATAATTTAAAAAGAAAACACTGCTTAAGATTATCTGTGGTACAGATTAATGACCATTTATTTTTATGAAAATCTTTTGGTTGACTGTAAGAATCAATTTTGCTCACATTTCGTACATCAGTCCCCCCCAAAAATGATTTGTCACTTCCTTGTTTAAACTCATTTCTTCAGACACTTGATGAGCCACAACTGAATCTGCAGCGAATCACATACTGCGATCACTAAGAAAAAGGGGCCTCACACTCCAGCCTACACTCATAGTCTTGATGCATTATGTATTTAATAAGCCATCATCAGTGAAGACAACATTATTTATGGAAACCTCAAGCATCTAAACCAACAAGCTTGTCAAGCATAATAAATAAGGATGTGTGTCTTCTGGAAGTTCCTTGAAGTAAACAAGCACATACTAGTCCTTGTAAACTCCTGTTAATCAGAACACAGGGAGACTTGGGCTCCTGTATTGTATGTATCAATATCTGTAGAGTCAGAATAATGACTTTAGGATCACATTTGGGTCTGATTATGCTACGTATCAGGTCACCATCATTACAACTCTACAAACATCCAACACATTCTTTTCTTTAAAGCCTTCTAAGCTCTGCTTGGCTTATGTAATTGCCTCTATCTGAAACCTATGACTTAGCTGTGGCACTTTAAACTGATTGGGTTTGTTTATCCCCAGCTCAACTCAGAACCCTAGATAATCTGTGCAGAAAAAAAAAGAAGATAATATCTCATGTCTGCTCATCTCTCCCCTTATCCAAACAAGCTCTGTTTGTCTCCCTGAGCAATAACACGTTGCTGGCCTAGATAAATATGACCCACGTCCCACACCAACGCAAGGAGGGCTGGGAAAAACACACAGGCAGACCCACACGTATACCCACATGCCCATTCAGTGCATATATAAGCACAAAGGCACACATTTCTGAGCAGACAATGACTGCAGACTCAGTGGGAGTCGCGCGCACAGACATGCACACTCACAGGCGTACTTTTAAAGGTCTGACACATTAAGACAGAAGTCCTTTAATGGTAGTAATGGGGACAAAGAGCAGATTATTGCTTAAGGAAAAAACAATGAGCAGCAACTCTCAGTTGTGGTGTTTTAGTGAAACAGCAGGCGGTCACATTCCAGGACAGCTGCCAGAAACAACCGAGTACCAGAGAGCGAGGAGAGAGAACGGCCGTATGGGGAACCACAACTGTGTTCATTTGGCTCCTCTTCCACAGTACAATAACAATCATGACATTGCAAAAGTAGCCGCATAATTAACTTGTGGAGAATAAACTGTCAGGAATATAAATTGTTGTATAAACTTCGCTTTACATAAGTATTACGATGTAAACCTCTCTGATAAAGAGAAGCTGAGTTTGATGGATTGAGGTCATTTAGATAAAAAGCCAGCCTCGCTGTCATGCTGCATCTTCTCTTATCGACCCCTTGATATAGCTGGAACACAAAGCAGAGCGTATTTAATAAATGAAATCATTGTGAGACTAATTTCTAAGTTTTCAGTGATACAGCGTAGTGTCCCCATAATGTGGCTTCATGCTGGACACATCTCGTTTCATACAGTCAGCTTCTCAGAACCAAATATACACTTGAAACACTTGACAGTGATTTGATAGCAGCTTATCTCTAGAGGCCTTCATCATTTTCCACATGTGGATAAAAGCCTCAATTACAACTGTCAATTACAAAGCAGAAAATATCTGATGGATGTGCCAATATGTATTAAACAGTTTGCAAAGCCAGATTGTCAACTTTAATTTTCTTCAAACTGTTCCAGTTTCTTCTCACTGCCTACTCCCCGGTCGCAGCCTCACTGCAGACTCTGCTGGGACCTGAAGGTTGAGACTATGAGGTATTTATTGTGCAGGGAGCCGAAATCAAACAGAGCAGAGTGAGCTGAGATGTTTGAGTTTGAACAGTTTAAACCAAAATCCAAGCAAGTAATATCAGCCTTACACCAGAAGACTTTTTAAGCAATTTCACTGTTGCAGAAAAATTTCCGATGTTGTAATGAAATCATCAGTTTTACCTCAGTTAATGCGCACTCATTTTATCTTGATCGTTCGGACTAAAATCACGGACGGAATATGAAACATGGGCACAAACATGCAAAAGGCCCCTCCACCTCCACTAAACAGGAGTAAGACACACAGGCTTTATAGTTGTGTAGCGTTTCTGTCATTGTTTGCATCTCTTTGTAGTCGTTACACATCTCTTTGTAGTTTTGTGTGTCTTTGTAGTTGCTTCTCATCTCTTTGTAGTCACTTTGTGCATCTGTGCAGTCATTTTGGGTGTCTTTGTAGTTGCCTTGCATCTCTTCTAGAGCTCTGATTCTCTGCCTGAGCCCGATTTTTTTTAATGACACTGGCAATTCTCATGCATAAACAGCAGGACTTTTAATAGACTGAATCCAGAGGAAAGAGAGAGAAAGATGGGGGGACTGCGACTGAGACGGAAAGTGAAGGAACAACGGGGCAATACAGTGAAAAACCGAGGGAGACAGAGAGAGTGTGCGCAAGAGAGGAACGGAAAATGAGAGAAAGCGGGGGCTGCAAGGCGGCTTGGTTGACAGTGTTTGCTTCTGCCTCCCCAGCAGTGGAAGAGATGTGTAACATGCAGCAAAAACCTGTGATCATCACCTTCGCACCACATCTCCATTGACTGATGTGTGTACTAAACGCACTGTGGGGTGCAACCCGCTCTGATGAACGTGTTGTGCACAAGACGACAGGCTATTGAAGGAAGAGAAGAAGTGGTGCGATAATAAATGTTTGAATATTAAAAAATTGATATTTTTATTATAATATATAACACATAGTATTTTTTATTTTACGGTAGAGATTTGTGTTTTTAAACGGAGCTTGGCCCCGAAACTGCTGCTGTGGGTCGGGCTCAGTTCAGGCTGACTCAGGTCTGATTTTTTGGGCCCAATCACAGCTCTAGTCTCTTTATAGTTGTATTCTGTCTCTTTGTGGTCATTTTTTGTCTTGTTGTGGTCATTTTGAATCTTCTTACTGTATGTTCAAACCAAAAGCTGCCAGAGCTGCAAAATGGCTGAATTCGCTCTAGCAGCGCCGCTGGTAAAATATTTGTGGTAGCGAAAGCAGCTCACATCGCTCATGACGTCAAACTCTGAATGTTCGATTAAGCTTCTCAATTTAAAGGAGCCACAAAGCAGGTTACTGGCCTGAGCACAGAAATGTGACTTTGTGCATTTGCCTCAGTACATAAACGTTCACTTTTGGACAATGAAAACAGAATAAAAAGTCTAAATAGGTCTGAAATTAAACATTAAACACATACAGCCTGTGTCGCATTCAGGCATTGTCACGTAAATAACAAATTCCAGTACTTGAATATACCATAGCACAACACAGCAGCATGTCAAGTGGGCCGAACCCAAACCAAATATGAGCAACAAACACTGTCAGTGGTTTGGGTTCGAGTGCCTACAGTGCGATTAGCTTTTGGTGTGAACGCACAGTTACAGTCACTGTCTGTCTCTTTGTGGTTATTTCACCCTTTTTGACGTTGTCCTTGTCGTCTCAAAATTGCCTTCATCTTGATTCAGACAAAACTAAGGTTTTACTGTAGGCTGCAAAACAACATGATAATCCTTATTTTTCACAATAAGTTGTGTTTTGGGAAGTGATAAGAAGAAACACATTGAAAACACCAAACAAGTTAAAAAAAAAAAAAGATGAAGTCCAGACTTCTCAACTTTATCCGTCCTGCTTGGGAAGGTCACACAAAATCACTCTTTTAAAACTTAAGGACACAATTATGCAGACAGCACATTATTAATTTTAGTTGTTGGTGTTTTCTTCTTTTTTTCATCCCGTGGCTGTTACTCGTTTAATCATTTATAAAACATTGTGTAAACTTGCAAAGAATTTTCATTAAAATTTAGTGATTGGAAAAGTTGGAGAGTAAACCCAGAGGCAAGAGGAGCACAGTGAATGAATGAATGAGCAAATGAAACAATAAGTGTTGACATACTCTCAAAAAGACATTCAGTTTCACTGTCAAAAAATGAAGCTCCCGGGGAAAGGATTGACAGGGAATGAATAAATGATCTCGAAAAGGACTCACTGAGCCAATAACTCTGCCAAGATGGCACAATCCTCTGCTTTTTGTTTGTTTGTTTTTTTTCAATAAAAGAACATTTGTATTTGTATTTGTATGAAAATACGTATGGTGATAGTTAATCATGGGACACGTGCCATTTTCATTTGAACAGGAGCAGTAGTTTAGGAGAGAAAACACCTTTCTTCTTTAAAGTTGCCCATTTTGCAATTTTTGGAGCAGTTTAAAAGATTTAGGAGGATTTAGTAGAGTCTAGCGTTGAGAATTTCACATATCAATCAGATAAGACTTCTCCCCTGATTAAAATATCTTCAGTGTTCATCGTTCAGGGTTTTTTTTACCGGGAGCCAAATTATCCACGGAGGTCTCTTCCTCTACAAAACAAACAAACCTGGTGATTAAAACCAGTGACACTACATTACAAATGAATGTTTCTTCTACGCCGTTTGGCACTGTGCAGATGGGCTGCTCGCCCAGCGCCTGCTATGTGTGTTCACCGTTTTTCTCTGAAAACTTAATGTGTGCTCACCTTATTACGGATCCAGACATTCAGGAGGTTTTTTACCGTGTGATGAATTATCCACAGAGGTCTCCTCCTCTCCAAAACAGTAAAATCACTGAATAAAGCAGGTTCATTTTAAAAATCAGTGTTTCTCTGACACCGTTATGCATGTTGGAGTCAGGCAGGCAGGTCCAGCACCTGCTCATGTCTGCTTACTTTTTTTCTCTGATTTGATTTTGGTTGATTTCTTAACTTAAAATCCAGATGGTTAGTAGGTTTTTATCCACAGAGGTCTCCCAAACAAACAGACCAGGCAATTAAAACCAGTAAAAACATAGAATAAAGCAGTTTTACGTTTAAAAAGTTGGTGTCTGTGTGCTGCTTCACACAGAGGGGCTTCTTACTACGGTGGCAATAGTGATGCGAAAATGCAAGTGGCCCTATCTAGAGCCAGTAGTGGGGTTTCCATCCAAATGTATCGACATTTTTGAGCGAATTTTGTGAAAATGCGCAAAAGAAAATACGAATTTATGCCTGTTTCCATTCATTATTGTCTAGCGATTATTGGGAGTCAACAGGAAGAGCAGCAGGTGGCACTTCTCGTGAAAAATGAACAAAATGAAAACACTCCCCCATAGAACAAGAGTGCACCATGAGATGATGTCATAAGAGAGCGTCTTTCCGTATGTCAAGGGCCACTTTTGAGGATCTGTGTGCCAGTATGTCATCATTTATTCCCAAAACCTGTTTCCATAGCAAAAAGTCGCATTTTCCTTTTGTCGATACGCTGACAAATCCACTCCCTCCAAGTGTAAATACTTTTTTGCAAATTTTCGGTCTTTTTTCGAATTTCTGGCGTTTCCATCCAAGTTTTTTTCCGCAATTTTTGAAAATGCGAATAAAAATAGGTGGATGGAAACCCCACTAGTATTTCTTTGTTCGTTCTTGGCTACTGTAGAAACATGGCAGTGCAACATGGTGATCTCCATCTCCAGCTCTCTCTGATACTTTATCCTTGACCAAGTGAACATACTCGGGCGTACTAAAAGTGGAGCAGACTCCGCGAGGAATGTCCGCAGTCATTCGAGCTTTCATAGTCGAGCGCACTTCTGCGTCGTAGTTTCCTGGAAAAATGTCCGTGAAAAATCCCCCGATGTGAAAAATACATGCCGAGCAGAGTCCGCAAGGCCTGTGCGCACAAAACTGAGATTTTACGACCGCGCACCAGTGACTGCTCGGCATGTATTTTTCACATTGGGGGATTTTTCACGGACTTTTTTACAGGAAACTACAACGCGGAAGTGGAAGCCCGAATGACTGCGGACATTCCTCGCGTAATTCCTCGAGTATGTTCGGGCCTTGAGCTTTGCACACACAGGGCTTGCGGACGTCCGCAGAGTCCGTTCCGCATACGTTCCGCCCAAGTATGTTCACAGCCACACATCACATGTGTGGAGATACTTCACTTTCCTCCGCTGTGTCAATGTGATGACGTCATCAAATGACGTGTTGACTCGACTTCGACTTTATTGACAGATAAGTCGACGTGAAAAAAATCAAAGTCGTTAATGCCCTACTATGTAGATATAAACGGCTCATTCGAATTCTTTTGTTCAGGTGATTATACACAAAAAAAAATAAAAAAATATTATATTATTTTCAATTTCTGTCAATATATCCCCCTAAATCCTACAAACTGGAACTTTAAAAAAATCTATAACAACTTGTGGATGCACTTATCATTTAGCCCTTGGCTGAAACAACTGAACCGAAAATATCTGTGTCACTGTCTGGATCCATTCAGTGCTCTGTATCTAGAATTAGAAGAAGAATACATACTTTATTGATCCCAGAGAGGGGAAACACCCCTAAACACAGTTTTTCATAGTTTGGGTCCCTCAGTTTCAATTAAGAGATACAGCATTATTTTAGACAAAAGTGTGCTTGCAGCCTTGTGGCAAATGTTTGTGGCCCATTCCTGTTCAACATGATAACGCCCCTGTGTATACAGCCAAGTCCATCAGGAAATGGTTTTCTCAGTTTGGTTCTGAAGAACTGGCAGAAGTTAATGGACCGACGACTGTGAGCCTGGTTTTATCTCCTCACTAATGCTCTTGTGGCAAATTCCTGCAGCCAGCTTCCAAAATCTTGTGGAAACCCTTCACAGGACAGTGGAGGCTGTTGCAGCAGCAGACGCCCCATGGTTTTAGTGTGGGTGTCATGTTGAGGTTACATTGACTTCACTCCATTGTCCACATACCAATGGGCCACTTACAGCACATTACACTCAGCTGCCAGTTTGTTAGGTAAACGTAACTAAAACTAGCACAGTCTAACACATCAGTCCTCAAAATGTTCAGTTTTTAAAGGTGTAGATTTAACCTCATGACCATTGTGGATGTTGCAGTTTGTGGTGCCGTTGAATTGTATATGATTAAACTATGATGTATTTTATCAATAATGACGAGAATATCATTGTAAAAGTGTAAAACTTCAACAGCAACACATCTTACTATATAATGATGAAAACTCTGTGTGTCTGTTCCACGTTTTTCTCCTCACTGACTTGGTCAATCCATGTGAAATTTGGCACAGTGGTAGAGGGTCATGGGAGGATAAGAATGAACCAATATAACATCAATTTATCCAAAGGGGGGCGCTAAAGCAACCGTTTGAAATTGCAAACTTTGAATGGGCACATCTCATGCCCTGTATGTCGTAGAGACATGAAACTTTGCACAGAGATGCCTCTCCTCATGAGGAACACATTTGACCCAAGAACCCATAGCTTCAGGTTATATAGATTTTCTGCCATTTTGAATTTTTTGAAAAACACTTAAAATCGATCTCTTCCTAGGAAGTTTGACCGATCTGCATGAAACTCGGTGAACATAATCTAGGGACCAATATCTAAAGTTCCCTCTTGGCAAAAGTTGGAAAACTTACTAAAACTGAGCTTCTATAAGGCAATGAATATTGTGGAGGGCGTGGCTCATCACATAAAGGTGTATAACATCTCAAGGGTTTCACCCATCACCACGCAACTTTGTAGGCATATGAGCACACATAATCTGAGGGGACCCCTCCATTATTGACCCCGTCAAACAAAATGGGGGCGCTAGAGAGCTAATTTCTTATCTAGGCCTAACTGCCATATTGATTTTTACTAAACTTGGTAGATATGTAGAACAGGACGCCTCAAGGTGACTGGAGAAATTTAACTCTAATTGACAACTGAGTGGCGCTATAACAACAGCAAAATGCTTAAAAATGGTTAAAATGCAACCAATCGTTGTGGCTCCCCCTGTGGCCCAATGTTTGGGGGTTTTTTTTCTTTCAAATTTTCGGTATGACTAAGTCATGGTATGGTGTGCTGTACATAATCACAGAAACTGTCAGTGTGTCATTCTGTCAGTCAGTCATTCTGTCTGTCCCACGTTTTTCTACTCACTGACGTGGTCAATCTATGTGAAACTGCACGTAGGCATTGAGGAGTATAGGTAGAAGGTGACAAAGCTACCGATGGGTATGGACTAGTTCCTACTATTTATTGGTTTTGGTACTTTTTAAAATTGTCTCTGTAGAATTTTCTTGTAAATAAATAAAAGTTCAAAGAAACACATCCCCAGGGTCTAACAAAAGCTGATTTTGGCTTCAGGGATGGTGATGTCTGTCTGTCTGTCTGTCTGTCTGTCTGTCTGTCTGTCTGTCAGTGAGTCAGTCAGTTCACTAATCTGGTTCAAACAGAAATATCAACAATGACAAAATCTATTGCAATGAAATATTATAGAGGCATTCACAGTCCCCAGAGGGATGACTTTGGTGATCCTCTGATTTCTCCTCGAGTGCCACAAAGAGGTAGACATTTTTGTTTTGTATTAACATCTATTAACGTTGTCACTGTGAGCATGTTAGCAGACTGATGTTAGCCTTTAGCTCAAAGCAGCACTGTGTTCAAGACCAGCCTCACAGAGCCACAAGCATGGCTGCATATGGCCACAGGAGATGCAGCTGCCAACTGTCCATCAGAGAAATAATATGAAACCAGCAACAGGAATGTGTATGGCATCATAGCATTTGTATGCAGGGACCCATTCCATAAATTGCTCCAAAGCACTACTAGTGGTCAAAAACTCCACAGGTTTTTTTTTCCTTTCCCCATCACCTGACTACCACACCCACCTGCACACCTGCTTCCACTTCCCTCATCTGCTCTGCCTGGCTCCCCACACCCACCTCCTCATCTGCATCACCCAGTCACCTACCTGCTTCCCACTGCCTCAGATCCAGCTCCAGAAATACCATCCCTGAAGCAAGTTCAGCATATCGGTGATACCTTTTCTTTATCTGGCTGCACTGACTCTAACACTGGCCATGTTGATAACTGGTATGACAAAGCTGGATATAAACTAGCTCAGTCAACTCAGTAGGCAGTTTTCAAATTACAAAATATTAAAAGCAGCCAAGGCTTAAAATATGTGTAGCTATTATCATGACTGAAGTATAAAATGTGTATCATTTGCTATTTAGTTGGATGATGAAGAACTAACTCTGAATATGTTAAAGCAGCTGTGCGGAACTTTTAACCATTAATAAAACTGTCCCTAGTTCATATCACACCCCCTTGAAGTTCTGCATATTTATTTGAACCCAACAGCGACAAAAAAGCCTTTCTCTATATGACTATTTAGCGTAGCCTAGCTCGGGTCGGACACACAGCGGAAGTCAGAAAACCAGAATACGGCACCCGAGGCGGAAGTGATTCTGCTCGCCCGCAGCGGCCCGCAGCGATTAAACCACAGAAGAAGAAGGAGCCGTGTTTACAGTGTTCTTCAAGGAAGCAGTACGCAACGGGCATTGCTGAACACATAACACCTAACAGTTTTACCAGAGATGTATCTATGAGGACTTGGTTGTACTTTTGATGTCATGGCGGATAACGAAGGAGCATCATCTAAAAATTTTATAATATCCTCGAAGCATAATGTAAATCAAGTGGTCTGAGACAAACAATAGGTTTCTGCACCTCACCATGGCTCTGTGTTCAGCCTCTAAAGAATCAGTATCGTGCCGATGTGCATCAACCAATCAAAGTCAGCTCAGACCACTGCGTTACTATTGGCTGTTCTACTGCATATGCACGTTCCCGTGCCGGGAGAAATAGGACCAAGTAAGATAAAATACCTGCGTGCTCGTCTGGTAGGAGGGGCTCAGGGCGGAGACGAACCAAACCTATCTCAGATGAGACTCAAAAATCAACCGTTTTCAGACTTTCTACCCACTGCAGCTTTAAAACCAGAGTTTAAACCAAAAACCTAAAACAATGATTATCCTGAGAAAAATATACAGTATTCTCTCTTTACCTGTCACTCATAATTTTTTTCCAGTGATCTGACTGGTCAGTGGTCGGGGTGCTGACAATCCGATTGCCTGAAGTTAAGCTGCTCCAAACCAGGTTAACTGTTCTGCATAAGTTACCATGGTGATTTATCCAAGATAAAAGTGAACTAGCTCCACTCAACTGAAAACCCAGGGTTAACCCTTAAGTTATCATGCTAACCCCAAATCCTGCTTTAATCCATGTCCGTTTGGCCAAGTTCACATTACAGGGTTTAATATTCAATTCTGATTATTTCCTCAGATCTGATCTTTCTGCCTCGACTGTTCACATCCATGGTTTAAGTGGCCTCTATCTGATATCAGTGTGAATGGATCTCTGCCCTGAAACACCTCATATGTAACCAACCCGTCACACACATTTGCGTTGGAACAACGCTCTGGGTAAAGCTGTGAGAGTCCACTTAGCTGCACACACACACACACACACACACACACACACACACACACACACACACACACACACACACACACACACACACACACACACACACACAGTGACAAGGCTAACTGTCAGCAACACACAGCTTTCATGAACAGGTGTAACAACAGAGTCGAGTCATTTGTTGGGACTGTTTCACAGCATGGTGCTGGATGTTAGCTGCTGTGTGGCTCGTGCTTTCCGGGCAGACGTTGAACTGACCATTCACTAGAAAGATAGCAGCTCTGAAGACGGCTTTAAGAGAAAGTCTATTGATCTGCGCGGGAGACGGGACAGTCCGAGATCAGATCACCGGCGCAAAGAGGATCAAGTGCAGGTATCTTTGACTAGAGAAATTGAGATACTACTTGCTACCACGTTATTGCGGTCAGTACCTTAAAGGTATGGAGTACCGATACCCCGCCCCACTATATGTTGAGTGATCTGCTTCTGGATAGTGAAGAATGACAAAGAAATACCATGGCTGTATGGAAAAATGCAATTCCACTACACTGCTTTCATAGCAGTCACATGACTAGTGATATGTACCAGATTGTTGATTGATGGTTGAGGTTTCCTGATATCCATCTGCTTCCTGTTACCTGTCTGAATGTTACCTGCATGCTGGATCTACAGCCTGACTTGGACTCTTTATGCCTGTAAGCTTAAGCTTTTCAAAATAAATCACTGACTTCCTCCTGCTGCTTCCTCATCTATTTGCATTTGGATCCAACCGCTGCCCTGCATAACCCATCGCTACAGCTGACTCATGGCACATGTCAAAAGCCTGTGCCAGCTTCTGGATGATTGAATCAGCATACCAGGAACTGATTACTGTAGTTTATTTCACTCCATCATCACTAGAAACTTTAAATGTTTACTGCAGAACCAAAAGCAAACACAGATGTTGACAGCATGATAAAAAGGAAGGTCATGGTTCAGGTCAAAGGTCAAACTCACTGATCTGTCAGGAGAACAAGCATTCCTTCAAAATCTCAATGAACATGATTATTTGTCTCAAAGTCGGTGGGCTTGTGGAAACAAGAAGCAAAATCTTCTCACCGTTGGCTACATTAAAGCAGTCTCCTGCTCTGTTTGGTAAGAGTCTGGTTAGGATCAGCGTGTGGAAACACAGCTACAGATGTGTGTTCCTGTTTACACTGAGCGGGAGGTAATTGAGGAAGTCTGGCTCTCTCCTCAGGAGCTCTCTGCTGCTCAGTGGGAGCCGTGTTACTACTGAACCAAACATCTCACATCTCTCTCCTGCTTTCTCTCGAACCTTCTCTGTTTATCTCTTTTCTCTGTCCTCACATGCCTCTGCCTCTCTATCTTCCTCCTCTGCCTTCTCCTTCCTTCTCTCCTTCTTCCGCTGGAGGAAATATTTGCTACTTAGCGGGAAAGATGCCATGTCTGCCTCACCCAAGAAGAGCCGCACCAAAGAGGCAGCTAGATTCTCTTTTCTTCTCCACCACAGCGGGAGAGCTCAGTTTTCTAGCTTCATCCAGGGGAGCTGTGTTTGTGTCTGTCAGCGACACCTCCTTTAACCTCTATATCAGAAGACGGCGGGGAGCAACTAAATCGACTCCCATGAGCATGCAAATGAGTCCATCTTTTTTGTGAACTTTCCCAACTTAGAGCACATTCAGTATTCTCCCTTTCCTCTGTGCACCTGCTGATTCTTACCTGGAACTGGCCGGTGTAGTCGTCGTCCGTGGTGCCCTCTCTGCCCTCCTTCAGCGCGATGAGGGTGAAACCTCTGAAATAAGCAGGGCTGGTCGCCAGAAGGATCACTGTAAAAGAGAGAAAGTGTGTATTTACTCTGCAGACACACCAGGGAGTAAAGCAGCACGTATAAAACCATATGAGGGTCATGACACGGGGTCACTCTGGATAATACACAGGAAACACATGACAGCAGCATTCCTACATGCATCCGTGTGATGTGAAAGAGTGAGGACTGTAAATAGAGGCTTAAAATAAAATAAACATGAGCCTATACAGGGAGTTCGGTGCGGGGAACAAGTCAGGAACAGGAGCGACGTTATAAGATATGGATGGATTTTTTTCCGCCCTTGTGTCCTAACCTTGCATTTTCATACCAGCCTATTTATCTTAAAATTTGCTCCCGGGCCTGAGAGGTGTCAATATTTCCCATCTTAGTTTTTAAAAAGTGAACTTGCTCACTATTTAAAAGCTGTGAAGTCTTGGAGAATAACTTCTTTTTTCCCTTGGGTGGTGTCCTTCACAGGTCCCTGATAGCTGATTAGAATTTAGCCCTGGATTGCTAAATGTGGCATAGCCACAAAAAATTGCATGATGTGGAGTATGATGTCAGCTGGGAGACTTTAATACAAGGTGACCCTTGATTTTTGTTCTTGTATTTAAGGCCTGTCAAAACTGAAAATCCACCCCTCCTATCACTGGAGTTATTCAATTTTTTAATGAATAGAATTTGAAACAGAGAAAGTGAAACAATATTTAAAATGTTGATGGTTGAAAACTGCTTAGTGTTAACTTCTTAACTCACCAAGAATCTTTAGGGGTCAGTAGCTTAATTGGAGCCAGATCTGTGTTTCTGTCTCCGTGCTGTTTGTGTGTGTGTGTGTGTGTGTGTGTGTGTGTGTGTGTGTGTGTGTGTGTGTGTGTGTGTGTGTGTGTGTGTCCTTGCTTGCAGGAAGAGGAGAGGAAGTGAATATAGGTCAGACATTATAACACTAAGTAGCCTTATCAAACCACAACTCTCCCTGCAGGAGCCAAAGGAGGCGGACTGACTAGTTTGGAAATTGTGTCTCCCAGGCTGCAGTGTCTAATACAATTCTAGATTACTATGGCTAATCCTCGCAGTGTTCGGTGGTTAGACACGCTCAAGTTTTCTGTAAATACAATAAAATAAAGATGACTATGCTTGTTTGGCAACATAATGACCTGTTTTCCAACTTGATAAACTGTCCACTTAATTTGGCGCATGTTTACGCACTGATTGCGCAGACGGACTGGAAAAACTCTACCTCTGTAGGTGCTGCCCGGCTGATAGGCTTCCGGGTCCCCCTCCACTCTGAGCCTGAACTCATGGTGCCCATCCCTCCGGGTCCCCTGGGTCTGCGCCCGGAGGATCCGCCCGCAGTACCCGTCCGACCTGCCTCCGGAGGGCTCCTCCACGAAAGCGACTGCGTTGCACACGAAACTCGAGACGAAATAGTACTGCAAAAACAGCAAATGCAAATACATTCCCATTTCGGAGCCCGGATAAGAGTGAACAACGATAGTTCAATCACAAATAAAAACCCAGTGGAAAGGCGAAACAGCGGACAGAGGATCAGTTCCAACCCCTTCCTCGGGAACTCCCACCAAACTACAGCAGCGTCACAGTCAGTGGTAAAGGTGAAGAGAAGGAGACGAGTCCATCTTCAACTGGAGAGAGCGCGTCAGGGGCGCACCACGTTGTAGAGGTGCGGGGAGAGAGGAGAGGGGAGCTGCTGCTGTTACTGAGTCAGTGCGCGGTGTTGATAGAGAGCTTGGAAGCAGCGGGGGGCCGCCAAATAACCGAGCGCGGGTGCACGCGGCTGTCTCCTTGACTTGAGGCGAGGGAAGGTCCAAACTGGAGCTCCGCACTTTAATAAGAGCCAGCCCTCCGCTAATACACAGACATAGCTACACACACACACACACGCATATAGTACCGTGCACACACTCTCCGTCTGTCTATGCGGACCTGACACGCGGAGCTGCCTGTTAGGGAAACATACACATGTTCTGCCTTCTGTTCAAAAACGACGGCAAATGTTATATTCTCTGTGTGGGCTGTGTGGAGATTAACAGACAATCATGAAGTTACGCGTATGGACAGTGCGCACTTAAAAGTAAGTAGAGTCACATTTAGAGGAAAATAATCTTGATCAATCCCCTCTCCTGTGCGCATTGTTGCTCCACAATTTGTTCAATGGACAAATGAAGTATGGTCATCGTTTAATTTTAAGCTTGGTATATACTGTGGGATTCGCGGGACTTGAAAGACACCATAAAGTTATATAATGATATTATAAACTCAACAGATACAAACTGTAAAAGGTTGTGTTTGGTCCTGTCCTGTGCGTATTTACGCATTAACTGTTTCGCTGTTACGCGAGTTTATCGTGTTTTGGGAGCTACGACCATCACCTCCTATCAGTCAGTTACAAGCACAGATGTCAGAGGCTCCTCAGTTTATACAGCGCAGGCACATCTGAGCTGCGTGCCACTCTGAAAAGAAATGTCAAATACTGATCAAATTAATTACTCCGCACTGATTTTAGATAAGTGTAATTATAATACTGTGCATGAACACGAGCTCTATCATAAGCCGCTGTCATTTTGTATGATAATTTCATCTTGGATTGAACGCACACTTTGCTCTATGGATCTCTATAAAGCACGCCCTCAACTTTCCTCACAACATCTCCAAACGCTGACTATAATCCCTGGTAAAACACTTTCACAAGACATACATGCGTTTACAATAAGAGGCTGTGGTTTGGTCACTAGGCGTCGCCAGAGTATCTTTGCACCTTTAGGTCCTTGAGAGCTACTTGGTAAATTTGTCATTCTCTTCATCACTGCACCCTTTGTTCTCCCATCTCCTCAAGTTTTATCATAGTGTAGAGAAAAGTATGAGGGATTATGGAAATGCAGGGTTTAAGGTTTCATATTAATTGTGTGGTTTTGGCTCATCTGAAGGAGTGAGTTAAAGTTAGGCAATCTTCTGATCCATTTCCTTTTTTGTAAGTTGTTTTTTTCCTTTATGACATTTTGCAATCCTCTTTTATTCTCTCTGAATGACAAACATACTCAGCCGTTGTGAACTTTAACTTTGTTTATTTTAGAGTGCCAAATGTGTGTGTAGGTGAGTGTGTGTATAAATAATAAAACCTCAAGGATATGAGCTGGATCAAATAAACTTGCACTAAACTAATTTGCGCATGTTTTCGTGGCTCTCCGTCCACATGCCAAACATGTGTGTGAGTCTTCATGGGTGTGTGTGTGTGTGTGTCTAAACGTGGGGAGGGTTACCTAAATGAAAGCAGTTCTCAGAGCTGGAGATGGTTAAACTAAACAGCATCAGCCTGGATGTCTCTGTGTGATGGATCCCATCTGGAGTGACTCTGCAATATAAACTGTCTGATGGATGGCTGACGTCTGGAGCGTACCCTTGACCGAGATTTGAAGTCAAAAACAACCCACTGACCTTTCAGAATGAAAACAACCTGTTTGCTCACCAGCCAGTAACATTCCTGCATTCAAACATCCAGTTCTTTTATTCAGTTTGAGGAAATCTACGTGAAACCATACAGTCTGCCATCCAGAACATCATGTGAAACTGTCATGAGCAGTTTCACCTTATTCAAAATTGACATTAAACTGACTGACTTGTGTTCACACCGGGCATGAATAACTATATCTGCGCGAGTGAGTAACATGTAAAGTCAATGTAGAGATACAATTGGGCGCAAACTTCCACTGGGTGGTGCAATGGACGCTATAAATCCAATGCAAGTGACACAAATTGAGCAATGCAAATGACGCAAAAAGGCTTATTCGAGAGAGTTGAAAATTCTAAACTGCAGCAACTGATTCACACTGCAGCAACCAATCAGCATTGAGATCCTCTGAGGACATATGAAGCAGGGGATGTACCAAGTTCATTCATCGGAAAAATGGAGGAGTAGCTGATCGTGTCAGTCTGTGGCTACCCTGAGCTCTGCGACACCAACTCCTATTTTTACAGAAACAGGTATAAAAAGGAGCTCAGACTGAAAGAGCGAAAAATGGTGGTTGCAAGAAGCCCCTCCCCTCTTGTGAAAATTCAAGTATTGTGGGCACTCGCATTACTCATGCGTATGAAGGGAGTCAACACAAAATATTCTAGCATTCACACTCGTGCGAATAACACATCACGAAAATTCGCATCGCATTTGGTGTAAACGCAACGTTATATTAGACCCTGTGATAGAATATTTAGCTGTATAGCTAAATTAGGGATGTCAGTTTTGGTTAATTTTGCTTTCAATGGTCCTCCACACATTAAGGGCTCATTTATGCTCAATGTAAAATATAGAGACAGAGACTAATGAAGCCCTCTGTCCATACTCTAAGTTTATTTTGTCTGTATATTTTTACATTTTCTGAGGGCTTACAGATACGGAACAAACAAAGCAGTACCAACAGAGATCATGGAGGTAGTGTAGCGTAGTTTCAGCGACATACAACCATGGGAAATGACTGTGAAATTCAAATATTGGCAGAATGGGACAAATCAGTGATATGGTGTAAAGTATTCTCCATCCACATGTCAGGATGCATAATGACCAGACAGACCACCACCATCCACAACGCTGACTCTGTTTAAAGGTACAATATTATGGCCACCTCCACCTCATTCTGACTCTGCCCTCTAGTGCCATCTATTGGCTGTATCTATGCCATCACAAAGGACACAGAGGAGTATGAGGGCAGAGACATTTACAACATTTGAAATGGATGTAGCTATTTTTATACGGAAAGGGAGTATACATGAGCCTTAACCAGTAACTAACCAGTTCATTTTTAAGAAAAAAGACACGAAACACAAGGGGCCTTTCCTTTCAGTCCAACACTTCATGTCTTGCCTTTTAGTTTATTTGTTGGCTTTGCTGACAGCCAGCCAACTACATAGTGCTCACAGCCCTGTCTCCTCTGTTTAGCTAATGTTAGCCTTGGCCACTCACATCACCCGATCCGATGGGAGCTTGTTGGCAGCGCTGCTCATTTGGAGATTACTGCTGACTGCACAGACATAGTGGCCACCCCAGTTAGCCCTGATGAGTAAGTGGTTTAATTTCAAGACACAAATCTCCTTTACTATTGTTAACTATGTTAGCAACACTAGCGGTGCTGGCACTGCTTAACAGTGACAATGCTAAAAGGAGTTTGCAGCTGTGTGCAGAGCAGTAAACCGAGGAGTCGCAAAATGAACCCATAGACCGACATGCGTAATTGGTCTGACTTATGATTAATGATTACCGTTGACATTTCCAGTATACATTTATGTTAAAAGAATTCACAGCAGTATCAGCATTAAATAGATGCCTGAACAGACAGGTGTAAAATGCTGTCTCGTTGTATAAAATGTCTGCTTTTTCAAAGGCCTGCAGCCACCCTAATAAAATATGCATTTGTCTTTAGTCAACTTGCCTGCTTGAATAAGACTTTCATGAGGCTAATAAGGTTCTGATGCAGGAAGCACGGGCCAAAAGGGTGTATTAAATATGAAAATTGCACTGATCTTAGTGTGTGGAAGTCATTTCCTCTAATGGACTTTAAGGGTCCTGAAAAAGGCTTCAATATTGTGCTCAAGTGTGTAATAGAATTTCTAATCATTTTACAAAGCTTTTTTTTAAATTCTGCTTGTAAGAGGCATTTGTTTCATTTAAGTCCTTATTTATATCTCAAGTAATGAAAATGGATTGCATGCATTGAATTGTATTGCCTAAGTGCTCATTGTTGAACAAACATATTCCTCATTTTGTCTTGTATTTCCATAAATGGTGAAGGAGATATATTTTACTGAAGTAGCAGTGCCACCACTTTTTATTAACTTTACTTAATTAAGAGTGCCTGTTTGTAAGATAAACACAATAGAAGAATTTTCTTGTACAGTGCTTAAAGGCCCATTGGCCACCTGTGTGACAAGATACGAAAAAGCAACCAGAATATATGAAACATGCAATCATACAATGCCAACATTTTCTTCTAATGACTGGGCCCAAATAAGTCCAGTCTCATGTTCAGTGTCCATGCCAACGCTTAGCCATTCCATCTCCACAGTGCTAGAGAAAAGTCTGGAAGAGCCCATTGTCATTCTGATATAGGGGTACAAATGCTCTGGGTCGTTTATATTTCTCTGAACCAATCACAACTGGCCTATGGCTAAGTCCCGCCCTCAGTGCGTATAGCCATTTCCATACACTCGGACATTCTCTGTCTGGCCGTCCATTGAAATGCATTACAGAAAGTCAGTTTTATTCATTCGTTAACACAAGAGTTTTTATTGTGAAATATTTGCTGAGCATGGAAATAAAATACAAGTAGAATGGACATTCTCATTCAAAGCAATGTAGCAGGATGGTTACAGCCATTGTAGCATGTTTACTTCCATAACCTCTGTATAAACATAACCAGCTTGTGGCAAGTTGTGAGCTCACTGGGGCAAGTTTTTTTAGTCATGACCAAAATGGCAATCTCAAACTAGTGAGTGTGACAGACTTTACGGTAGGGCTGGACGACAAAAAAATCTCGATAGGTCCTTGCGATATAATTTATGTCAATAACAATGAATAACGTCCTTGATAGATCTAACAACCAATCAGACAGCAGCAATAAACACAACAGTCGGTAAGTCTGCTGTCTGTTTGTAGGAGTATGGGGCTATGCTCCACACACAGACTGGACAGCAGCGTAACCTTAGAGCAAAGCCCACAGCGGAGGCAATGAAACATACTTTGGGATATATTTTACCGGAGCTGATGACAATGCTCATTATCCATCAGTGCAACAAAAGGGAGACAGTATAATCAAGTTATTGAACACGCATTGACCAAGCAGAACACAAACTTGCAGAAATATGATGTCTATGGCCATTCTGCCTGCAGTAACTTGCCATGGAGCTCATTACGCTAATGCGCTAAAAGTGAACTCATGTTATACTTCCAAGCTGAGAAAACTGTTGACCAAGAAGGTAACACCATGTCAATCATATGGAGGTCAAAAGTGTCAGCGTGGTAGAAGACGGTTTGCAAAATATGCCTTTAGTTGGTGCCAGCTAAGAAAAATAAATAGAGAGTTACAGATGTAACTAAGGTTCTATGAACTCTGGGTGACTGCCACTATGATCACCTGAAACCATCTCAGCGACCACACTATTATTTTGAATGAATGAAATGAAATTTATTTTTTAACATGACGTTACAACAAACAGTAATTTGTATTGTTTGTATATGTTAATAAACTATATTCTATATTCTAAAGTTTAATAAATGAGCCTTTTGGTTTCTTCAGGCGTCAGTTGTCACCAGGATACTCTTTGAACTGGCAGAATTATCAAATTATATATTGTGAACAATACTGAAATTGATCAATATGGGAAAAAAAGTGATAATGTTTTTTGCCATATCGTCCAGCCCTACCTCACGGCTTCTCTGACATGACATTTGTGTCACCATGACAACTACCAACAATCGCCATTTTCTTTTCAACTTGTCCAGTGACTCCTGCAAACACTTCAATGTTCGTTCTGTTCATTCTGTTGTTATGGTGGAGGAAACAAACCTTTTAGGAACATTTGACAACCTCTGTTTATTTAAAATTAGACATTAGCAGACAAGATCAGAATCTTGTCTGCCAAAATTAAAAGTACCATTCATTCATGCCATCACCCCCCTGGAAATATCTTGCAACTTGCCAATTAGATTTCTCCTATCGTAGGATTAGTGCTAACTGCCTATGGTGAGGACATAAACATGAGAAAATGGGACTTTTGGCAGCCTTAAGGCTAAATGTAATTTTAATCACAAACATCTAAATTGGACAGACTTGGAAATAGCTCTGGTGAAAAAACTGCTTAAAATCAGACAAAATGAATGTAGGACTTACCTGCAAGACTTCAAGCATTATGGGCCATTCAACATGACAGACATTTTGACTCATCAAATTTTAGCTAACAACTTTAATAATGATAATAATGTTTTGTTTATGTGTGGCAGTGCTGATACTGGGTCTCATTCATGGAAAGTGAGTAAATGTGTGTAGATTTGCATATAAAAGCCAACTCTACTAAAAACCTACTCCAGATTCAGGAACGCCGCTGAAAACTCAGATTTGATCGTAAACACGTGTGTATGATCATGAATGCCAATCCATCGCCGGTAATCAGAAACTAGCATAAATCCCCGCCCATGAATAGCCAATGACCACCATATAAGGAGGTGTAGGTGCATCCAGTCGACCTGTCAGTCATGGCACACAGAAAGAAGCGGAGATCGAAATAATTTTGGGTGAAGTGGACTTAAGAAAAAACATTTTATTTTCTTCAGTTAGTGGTGGTGTGACAGGGACAGGCAAAGCGAAGGCCTGGAGGGAGGTAACAGATGCTGTTAATGTTGTCTCCGTGGTACAAAGAACCATGTCAGAGGTGAAGCGTAAATGGTTTGATATGAAACTGGAGGCAAAGAAGCGCATAAGCACACACACAAAAAAATACAGCGGTCACCAAACAAACAGAAGATTCATTTGTGGGGTTTTGAATGAAGTGGGAACGGGAAACCAGAGATGTTTTGTGCGTAATGGATAAACTAAATCAGTGATGGCTGTCTGATTGTAGAGCTATTTAACATTTATTTTAACAAATGATATGGATAACATATAGCCTACAGCAGTTTTGTATGCATCATCTTCATATTATTTGAATCATAATAGCCTAAAGCTCTGATTTATACAACATAAATTAAACATTTTTCAAATCAGATTTACATAGATCATTCACAATCATGACCCTAATCTGGATCTTAAACCTGCTAATTGCCAACTCTAACTAAATGTGTTATATTTTTAATATTTTGTCATGTTTAGATTACGTGTTTCAAAGGCATCTGTGTATTGTGTACATAACAGAGCGCAATACGACTTCAAATTGTAATTTCCAAAAGTGACAAGTAATATTTATGTGCTTTACTAAATTTACACAAGCACTACGAGTGGCCAGGAGCAGGAGTAGATTTTGCTAGTAGCTACGAAAAGATCAAGAGAGTTTACACACAAATTCCTTCTGCTCATGTTTCATGAATGAGACCCATTGTGTATAGCTGACTGGAACATCTTATGGTAACAGAGCCATAATTAATATTGGGTATACCTGTGCTCTGCCCATCATAATGAGTCCAAATAAATGTTGTGGGAAAAGGTCAACTTGCTATTTTCATGGTTCTTGGATTGAGACTGACCATTTCTCTAGTCAGATATTTGGTGTCACGAGTAATCAGATATAATGGACCAAACTCATGAGTCAACTCAACCAGCGAAAACCATGTATCTCCATATATTTAAATCTGAATAAAATATTTTGATGTCTCATGTTGGAAAAAATCCAAAATACACATCATCATAAAGCCTATAACAAAGCTTCTTTTTCCATGAAAAGTTGACATTTTGGAGATACATGACTTTCATTGGACAACATTGTATCACAAGTGCTTAGCTGTTATGTCTATATATAAAATGTGGCCATGCAGGAGCACAAAGTCATATCACAGCAAGTAGCTTTTAAAGCACTGTAGGGAGCTGGTTGCTCTTTCAACTTCAGTTTTATAATGATTTTTTCTACTGTAATATCGGATATAGGCTCTCTGCGTTATCCATTTAACAGTGGAGGGCTCGGAAACGGAGAGCCTTAAGAGACAAATGAGATCTATATATCAAACTAAAGCACTTGATAAAATCCACCGTAGCTAATACTGAAAGCAAATTGGCCAAAGTTGAATTAACTGGGAAAAAAATCAGAGAGCTGAGGAAGGTGTGAGTATATTGGCTCTCTTGTATGAAGTTAGTTGAAATGTCATTTGTAACCTTTTGGACTCAAGGCCAAGCAGCAAATTCTCTTATCTCTGCTCTGTTGAGGAGACATCCATCAGTCGTGTCATCATGGTTTGCTATGAGACAGCACACTGATAAGCACAGGCATGGACACTCACATGCACATGCACACACTACATACTAGATGACCACTCGAACTAGTGAAATCCTGGCAAATGATCACTGATTGTATCACTGCACAGAACATCAAGCAGGTGCAATCAGCCGTGAATACCAAACATAACCACAACAGATTTTGTGTGGGTAGAACATGTGTTTTTAGTTGCAAATGTATGAGTATAAATGTGCATGTGTCTGCACATGTACACTTATGTGTGACTATGTTGCAATTAGACTGTGCTCCATATTTTTGTTGCTAGATATACATGTAGACAAAATAATCTGAGAAACTCAGGGAAAAGAACTTAAATCTGCCCTGTGGTATTTTTAAAATGACAGTGGATTAAAATAATTAGATGCAATGTGAAAGATGTTGTTTGTAGTGAAAATCCAGTCTTGTTTTGTTTCAGTCTCTGTGTTCTCATCAGACTTATTTACAGCTGTGGAAGTTGGCTGTTTCCACCTTAAAGCTCATCTAATCAGTATTTTCATATGATCAATTTATCAAATGGTGACAGTTATCACTCAACACTACAGTTCCCTTACAGGGATAGTGCACCCAAAAATGAAAATTCACTCATTATCTACTCACCCATATGCCGAGGGAGGCTCAGGTGAAGTTTCAGAGTCTTCACAGCACTTGCGGAGATCCAAGGGGAGAGGGGGTAGCAACACAACTCCACCTAATGGAGGCTTATGGCGCCCCGACCAAGTGTCAGTTGGTGCAGACCAAAACAGAGCTACAAGGAGAATTAATATTGGATTTACTTTTAATGTTTACTGCTTTTTTCAGTAGGGTACCACTGCAGAGCTCCAAGCTCAGGCCCACTCATCTCTGACACTGGGACCCTTCTCCATCACCAGGATCCATTGTGGATGTGTGTCTAGGTGGAAAATCACGTGTCACACTTCCTTATCAACATACAATGTTTACATACCACTGTATTATATTGTGTAATGTATTATCACGCCTACCGTTAATAAATAAAGTAGCCTAGAATAAGCAAATATTTAATACATTACGTAACGTCCATGCCACATAAGTAGGCCTTTTATAAGCTGACTGATCACATTTGATTTTATGTTTAGGCTACATATTGTTTGTCATGCTTATTGTTAATAAATTAGTGTGAGATACCACTGTGTATCATATGTATCATATGACGATCATCAGGACACAATAGCATGCATTCATAAGTTTGACTAAGCCACATGTTAGACAAGGTAATGTTAGAAACAAATAACTTTTGCTAACCTTACAGGTTTGTTTACATTAGCTAGCTATGCTAATGTCATTAGCAAACCATCTTAATTTTAGATAACTTTAACATTACTTTGCTATCAACATTAGCATAGCTAGCTAACATTAGGTAAGTCATGAGGTTAGTGCAAGTTATTGCTGCCTAATGTTACGTTACCTGACTTTTTAATTTGCAGTTACTGAAATATTAGGTTGTATTGTTTACCTTGATTACATTTCCAGTAAAGTCAAAATGCCCCCCAATTATCTTTGAAAATAATAATGATAATGATAATAATAATGATAAAGTTACTTTAAGGCCAAAACACATGGGTGCCGTTCGACACTTTACGCTATTGTCCTATTTTTCCAGCGTTGCTGTCCTTGAAAAAGCGCTATTTTGTACTTCCCAGCTCCCGTAGTAGTAGCAGTAGCAACGTACCATCATTGTCTAATTGTTGTGGTCGTCCTACGCATAGACATATATACATAGACGCTGCATTGACTGCCTGAGCGCGTCCCAGCCGGCTGCCATCTTGGATGGGTCTCGCTTCGCCTCCACAGTGCATTCACTTCTACTGAGAAAGGAGCTGTATGCATAAGTAAAATAGAATAACTCACTGAATTTTCAACTGATTTTCACGCGGTTTGGTTTGTTACAAACGGCACACATGTAGTTACAGGATACAGGATGCTTTCGTACATCAAAAATGTGGGATTTCATGCTTTAATGCTTTCTGCAGATAGCAACAGCATGTTATTTAGGTCACAACATAGCTCTTTTATTCACTTCAACCCCAGAGTGGAATATATATATATATATATATATGTATGTATATATATATATATATATATATATATATATATATATGTATACATATATATATCAATGATGCCACCGTCATATGACGCCGCCGCTGTGTTTTGGCCTTTAAGCTTTGGTGTAAGTTACTACTGCAGTACAATCGTGGTTATTTAACAGCATCTTTCAAATCTGTTAATCAGCAGTGCACATTGTGGGTGCATTTTCTTATTACCAATGTAACACGGCAAGGAGTACACACCATGCCATGGCAAGCTATCCATCTCATTCCTAGCCCCCATGAGCCCTTGCGTGGGGCGACTTCCGGTATGAACCGGAACCGGCGTTTGTTTACATGCTAACTGTTCGCGCTAATCCATTTTCTATGAGCGTTAGAGATGTAAACCATGTGGGAACACCAGCTGTCACAGCTCGAACGAGACAACATTACAATCCCGCTGCCTACTCATATAGAGGGGTGGGAGGATGACATGAAAAAGTGGCCAAAGATAACCTGCGGTCGCATGTTTAACTACTTTCTTAACTCCGTCACTTCAGACGGTGAGGCAATGAACAATCTAAAAAGCTCTGAGGTGTGTCAGTACCTACACAGTAATAACAGTAGTAACCTATGTGCTCCAGAAAATCTATGCTACGGGGGCTGATCATCGTTTAGAAAAGAAAACAGTAAACATTCAAATAAACCGCTATGGGAAATGAAACCCGCCAGTAACCAATGGCTCACTGCTACTTCCAGTGTCTCACAGGAAGTTGCACCCATAATCGTTTCTACATCAGCGCCCCCAGGAATAAGGTGGATATCAACAAAGAATAGCAGCACTCATGAGCTAAAACTAACTGTGACAGAAATATGTAACTTCTGTTGAGGTTAGAAAGTACTTAACATTTGCATGCAACCTAATTTAGCACACTTTTAAGGCAATGTGTACACTGCTGTCTATAACTCGAGGAGCTGCACAAATTGTGGTGCAGTGCTCTGACCGATAAGTTTAATAAATGAGTTTGGAGGAAATGAGATGGAAATCATTTGGACTTGGCTGCTTGCAAACAAGATTGAATTCTTGAGATTCATTTGGAATCGTGAAAGAAGACATGCCAATGACATACTGGTCTGTTCCACTGAAAAGAGGAGACACACACATAGTCCCACATAAGAGTCATTTTCTTTTCTTTTGGCGGTCTCTCCTCACCGGAGCGCAGCTCTGGTCTGGTGGAAATCACCACCCTGAAACGTCTGATGGCCATGCAACAGTGTGTCTGCCAACAAATTATAGGGACTGAACATCTATTACAAAATGTCAGTCTGCCGCACTTATCCAAAATTATTTTAAAGCATGAAGCATAATTTACATGCACTCATACCTCCTGAAGCTAAATAAATCATTCATGACAAATTGGTGGAGATATAACAGCGTGACAGCACGTGTATAGATATTACTTTCATGCAGTCCCCATGCATGGACATCTCTGTTCCATTTCCAAACCCCCACTGCCCTGACACTCACCACAAATATCAGGCTCTGTCAATCAAATTTAACAAGCTATAGATGGAGGGAGGCAGTGTTGGGGTGGTGGTGGTGCTGCTGGAGTGTAGTTGCAGCGCTCAGAACCAAACAGGAAAAAGGCTGAAAGTAAAGAGATTCAAATTCAGAGTGACTGAGAACTGAATTAAAGTAACAGCAGGTAGAGCGCTGTATAATGACACCACCCTGTGTACATCATGTGTGTATGGAACCAAAGGTTTCACATCAGGTTGTCCAGGCCTTCTGATTACCAATTATGGACTACCAGGAGCAAAATTCAACACAACTGAATCACTTTATAGTCCTGGAATAAATGTTAAGTGGGGGTGGGAAAAAATATATCACCCAGCTCACTGTTCTAATGAGAAGAAAACTCAATGTTCCAAATGTAGCTCGACTTTATCAAATCTTGAAACAGTATCAGCCCTGAATATCCATAGCAGGATGGAATAATTGAGCTGACATTTGGAGAGGAAGCAGGCAATCAGTTTCTCTGTGTTCTGTCTGCTGCACCTTTACCTCCAACTAATCTACACTCTTATTAATATATTCTGACTGCATGGGATTCTCTCTTTTTTTCTGTTCCTCCGCTTTCATATCCTCCTCCTTTTCTCACCTCTCACTTCTGTTAAAAAGCTCTTATCAGCTCTTATCAGCTAAATGGATGCCATTGTTGGACAGTGGGTTGATCTGTCCATCCACTTTGGACAGACTGAAATAAGTCAGTAACTATTAGATGGATTGTTGAGATGTTTGTAAATACATTCATGGCCCCAGAGGATGAATCCTAATAATTCTGGGGGTTTGGGGGTCCACCACCAGAAAATTTTGAGCATCAAACACTTAATTTCCTGCATTCTGGTGAATTTTTATGCACCAGTTTTTGCCTCTTCTTCACCAGTTTATGGTGTAATTGTCTTTAATTTTGTCAAAATGATAGTCCTCTGCTACTACATGTTTTCTTTTGGGGGCAGGGTTGGGCAAAGGGGACATGCCATCCCCCCAAGTATCTACATCTATGCATATGTTTTTTAATTACAAGGTACTAGTCCATACCCACTGAGTGCACAGTTGCCTACGTACAGTTTCACATGGTGTGTGTTTGGGATACAGGTCATAGGAAATTGCAGATTAAATAGTTAACTGAACCTGTTAAGAAGAGCAATGTATTCAGACAGAGTTTCTGTGAATTTGATAGTGCGACTGCTTAATTGAAAGCACAGTAGTACCATTGCCAATAGTGGGATACATAGTGGGCTAAAACTGTACATTAGTAGTTGAGGTAGCACATTGAAAGGCAAATAGTTAAAGTGTTTTAAAAACATTTTTAAGCATATTTCTGTTGTTATAGCACCACCCAGTTGCCAATTAGAGTTAAATTTCTCCAGTCACCTTGAGGCGTCCTGTTCTACATATCTACCAAGTTTAGTAAAAATCGATATCGCGGTTAGGCCTAGATAAGAAATTAGCTCTGTAGCGCCCCCATTTTGTTTGATGGGGTCAATAATGGAGGGGTCCCCTCAGATTATGTGTGGTCATATGCCTACAAAGTTGCGTGGTGATCGGTGAAACCCTTGAGATGTTATACACCTTTATGAGATGAGCCACGCCCTCCGCAATATTCATTGCCTTATAGAAGCTCAGTTTTAGTAAGTTTTCCAACTTTTGCCAAGAGGGAACTTTAGATATTGGTCCCTAGATTATGTTCACAGAGTTTCATGCAGATCGGTCAAACTTCCTAGGAAGAGATCGATTTTAAGTGTTTTTCAAAAAATTCAAAATGGCGGAAAATCTATATAACCTGAAGTTATGGGTTCTTGAGGCAAATTTGTTCCTCATGAGGAGAGGCATCTCTGTGCAAAGTTTCATGTCTCTACGACATACAGGGCATGAGATATGCCCATTCAAAGTTTGCAATTTCAATCGCTATAGCGCCCCCCTTTGGCCAATTGATGTAATATTGCTTCATTCGCATCCTCCCATGACCCTCTACCACTGTGCCAAATTTCACATGGATTGACCAAGTCAGTGAGGAGAAAAACGTGGAACAGACGCACCCACAGAGTTTTCGTCATTATATAGTGAAAAGATAAGATTCATAACAAAATACCTGTAAAACCAGTGACATTCCCATCAGCTTCAGAACTGTACTTTGTTCACAATTACAATGCTAACATTCTGTTGTTAAGGAGCTATATTGCTTACCAAGTTCACCATCTCCGTTTTGCTTGGTAGCATCTATCATTTGCCAATTGGCACTGACCCTTAGGCAGAGCTGTGGCTGATGTAAATATCATTAGTTTTGCAAGTGTTAAGTAACAAACCAGAATACTGGACAAATTGGAGAGAACTCTACCTGATGATGTTGCTATGAAAAGATATCACAGAGGAAGAGACATTTTACTCAAAGCCACAGATGTGAATCTTATAGTGGTGCTAGAAGGAAAATCTGGGTATCACCAAAGTCAGTGAGATCTGTACAAAATTTTATGGTAACCAATTCAACAGGTGTTGAGATATTTCTTGACCTAGACGATGGGCAGGCTAATGGGCCAATATTACAAGCCCTGGAGTTATACCATTACCGTGGCTAAAAAGAGATGCACAACATGATAAAGGTACAGTTTAGCAAAAAAGATTCCTGATGTGTGGTCATGCTTGGATATAAGACCAGAGCAAATGTCAGTGCACATACAGTACTTGTAGATGAGATGACATTTTGGAGAAGCTACACTCTGGAAGTAATGGTGTCCTCTTAACACCTTGACTCCTCTTTGGGTCTGGCAGGCCTGGCTGACTGGCGTGTGTGCTCTTTTTCTGCAAAAATTGCATCACCTCATTGACAAATGTCATTATTGTTAGTTTCTGCAGCACTGGGTATCACTGGCCTCACTGCTGCTCAACTCTGAATACAACCTTTATTTGTACTTTTTCATTCAGGGGTTCTGGTGAGACTTACATCATAACAGAAAGTCAGTTGGATGAATCAGTGCCCATTAAAATGTTCTTGTGCTTCCTTTGATCCTTTTTCCTTACTCTCCACTTCTTTCTTATCTTCCTCTCTTAAGAGCCTCCCTTCCTCCCTTTTATCTTCATTCATACCCTTCTTTAAACATGATAAAGTTGAAAAAAGCACATTTTTCACCTTGATGGGTAGGTCTAATGAGATTTTGTTTTTAGATCTATTCAATGTTGTATTTTTCAAAAAAAAATGTACAGCATGCACCCAGTCAGCCAAACAACAAAGTAGGGAAAAGCATAAGTCTGAATGAAATGCTGAAATGCCCCAATTTGCTACTTCACAGAAATGAGTTTCAGATGTAGTTTGAGAATTGGATTCAGTAGACAACATTTCCAATGAAAACGTTTCACAGTGAGCTCTGTGGTTAACCCAGGATACCTGGGGCAATGAAAAAAAAAAAAAAAAAACCCCACACACAACGCTATTTGCATGGCTACATACCACACACTGCTGAACTGACCCTTTAAGAAATGTAAATCTGTAAGATTTTTTTCCCCTCAAATTCTTATGACCCCAGCACAATGAGCTGCCAATCTGTCATGTAAATTATAATATGGCATACCTCGCAATTACTTACAAGAGCCTGAGGGAGCTTCAAATGAATGTAGAAATGATGATACCACATCTGCATATCAAGCATCTCTATCTGGTGTTCCTGCCCATGAGGTTGAGAAACTATGACCTACAGCAAATGCTGGATGTTTATCTGAAAGCTGAAATGTTTTGAATACATTATTTTTGTAACAATATTTGGTTTCATTTTGTGTGGTTGTTTTTTGTTCTTTTTTTAAATGTATTTGCTATTGTTTAGTTTTATACACATTTTAAGCAGGAGGTATGGGGGTCCTTGAGTCAAACACTCCGTTTCCTGTATTCTGGTGGGATTTTATTCACCACTAATGAATGAATAGATTTATGAACTTAAATAGCTCAATTGTGTTGTCAGGTTCACAGAGCGAACAGAAAACTTGGATAAGAAGAAACTGTCAATAATTTGTTAAAGTCACTGATTGGCTCATGCACATTTTTTGCTTGTTGCATACACTTGTGGGTGCCTTCCTCAGCTACCTTAGCAGGTAGCTATAGCCACTGGCCAGGAGCAGATGTCATCAGGTGGTGCACAACCTTCACTGAGTGTTTTGGCCCTCAACCACAACACTCTCTGGTTGGTGGGCTGGCAGTGAGTGGCCAACACACTGCCCACCTGCTCCTGGCCTCCAGACTTTCTCCTCTCGCTTGCTCCAAATCCAACACGAGGCATGTTCCGCCTCCTCCCCCATCGTATGGGCAGCTTGCTTCTTGCTCTACTCGTCCAGACCCATAGCTGACAGCAAACGCCATGCCGACTTGGCTGGGAAGCCCCTGCACCCAATCTCCACAGGGAACAACCACGCCAGCCAGCCCTTGTCTCTGCAGTCTTGGATTAGAGGTTGGTACTTAGAGGCCTTCCTCCCATGGCACCGTCAGTTCGACCAGAATTATCTTCTGGTCTTTGGTTGACCACAGCACAATGTCTGGCCGGAGGGTTGTTTGGACCACCTCCGGGGACTTCAGCCTCCTCCCTACATCAACACTCATCTTCCAGGAGCTTGCGGCCTGAAGAATGTTGGGCTTTCTTCGTGTAGCCGGAATAGGCCTAGCTCCTTCCTTAGGCCTGGGTCATTTAGAATCAGTGGGCTATGGGAATTTTTTGCTTACATTAATCTTACAATGACGAAAACTCTGTCTGTCTGTGGGTGTGTCTGTGTGTCTGTTCAATGTTTTTCTCATCAGACTTCCAGGTGAAATTTGGCACAGTGGTAGAGGGTCATGGGAGGATAAGAATGAAGCAATATTACATCAATTGGCCAAAGGGGGGCGCTAAAGCAACCGATTGAAATTGCAAACTTTGAATGAGCACATCTCATGCCCTGTATGTCGTAGAGACATGAAACGTTGCACAGAGATGCCTCTCCTCATGAGGAACAACAAGGTGTATAACATCTCAAGGGTTTCACAGATCACCACGCAACTTTGTAGGCATATGACCACACATAATCTGACGGGACCCCTCCATTATTGACCCCATCAAACAAAATGGGGGCGCTAGAGGGCTAATTTCTTATCTAGGCCTAACTGCCATATTGATTTTTACTAAACTTGGTAGATATGTAGAACAGGACGCCTCAAGGTGACTGGAGAAATTTAACTCTAATTGGCAGCTGGGTGGCGCTATAACAACAGAAAAATGCTTAAAAATGGTTAAAATGCGACGGTTCACTGTGGCTCCCCCTGTGGCCCAATGTTGGGTTTTTTTTTCCTAATTTTCGGTATGACTAAGTCATGGTGTGGTATGCTGTACATATTCACAGAAAGTGTCAGTGTGTCATTCTGTCAGTCAGTCATTCTGTCTGTCCCACGTTTTTCTACTCACTGACGTGGTCAATCTATGTGAAACTGCACATAGGCATTGAGGACTGGCATAGGTAGAAGGTGACAAAGCCACCGATGGGTATGGACTAGTACTATACTATATTTACAAAGCACTATATGGTTTTTTTTATTGTGCATTTGAACCTTGCTCAAATTGCTCTGATTTGTTGGTAAAAATTCTTGATACAATATTTTTTTTTATTACTTTTTAAACAAATTATGTGAATGTTAAATTACCAATGACTTACTTGATTGTGAAAGACGCATGAACCAGCTGATGTCAATAAGCTGAAGCAAACATAATTTTATTACTTCATTTCTTTTGCCAGCTAGGTTTTAGAGACAAAAAAGTCTGCACTGAGTTTTTCAGTGCCAGCAGGCTTTTCATTCATTACTAAATCTTGAGAACTTTTTTTGTATTCGTCATAGTGTGTCCGTGTCTTGACTGACCCCAAAAGTAAGTTGAGTCAGTGACAAAAAAAGAAAATCCGTTTGACATTAACACAAATCTGCTGCAGCGGCTCACGACTGCACTGACTTTACAGATTGTATTTGTTGCCAGCATACTTATGGATATTGGATGGACTTTTGATCTTTGTGTTATTTGAAATAATAGCATGAATGATTGAAAATGGTCAGAGGTAAAATGAAGTTGTTGAAGTGGTGGGTCAGTGTCTCTGGAGTTCTTTTCGCTGTGGGTTTGTCAACGTAGCAAAGTGCTGCTGAGTTCATCCAGAGGGAGCTGACATGAATATATAAATAGAAAAGTTCATGACACTATATTCTAAGTCCAGAGAAACTGGTGCGTACCTCATCAGCAGAACAATAACACACACACACACCAATGCACACACATAGAACCAGATGTGAATGCACACACATTTGCACCACCTTCTCTCTCTCTCTCTCTCTCTCTCTCACACACACACACACACACACACACACACACATAGAAACAAATTTAGATTTACACTTACTGTTCCACATTTCACATAAATATTGAATGCCAGGTTGCATTTCTTTCTGCTTGGTCAGGATTTTATAATCTACATTTCCCACAAGAAGGAATGTAAAGATTTTGCAACTAACAGCACATAATAGCTTTATGGGATTCAAGGTAATGTTTGTCACAGTTCACTTAAAGGTTTCACAATCCAGTGTTGCAGGAATAGTAACAATTTCCTCAACCTGACTAGGATCATTGCATGATGAATGGAAGGTACACTTTGCAAAAACAAAAAGTCACCTTAAACACAGGAGCAGAAACTTTAAAAGAAGACACTGTTGGGGTGTCTCTGAAGAAAATACTGCAAATATGCTGCAGTTGTGTTTTGTGGTCCACGAGAGGCACTGTATGTCACAAAACAATAAATTTTTCCTCTTCTCATTGTGGATCATTGTGTGTTATCGACAAAACTAAGCTGCTACGGATGTCTACTTTAATATTTCTTGATTCGGCAGCCAGGCTGAGCCTCTTTATCAGACGAATGTTGCAGCAGCATCATCCCGAGGGGGCCAGGTTCTGGAGAGCCATCCTCGAAAATAATTCAAAAAAAGACTGGGTCAGCAATCTGTGTAAGAGGAAGTAAACTTTCCTCAAGTTGGCTTTTTCTGCTTCACCCCATTAGAGGAAAACACCAACTGAAAAGTGGCAGTAAGTGCTAACTGGCAGAAGTACTGTAAGGTCGATGGGTCAGCATATGCCATCTATTTCACGTTAAATACATCTTTGCACAAAATGAGCCACATTATTACTTTCAGATAAGACAGACTGGCCTGTACAGTAAGTTGACAGTAGGGGTATTACTGTATATGTGCACTACAGTATATGTCATATTACTCTGTCCCTAGATCAAATTTTGTTTGTTCTGATAATAAGATAACGCCAAACCAACCAAAATGATGATGATACTTGTATTACAGATTTTAAAGTAAAGTTTCATAGACTTTTGTGCTGACTAGGGGTTTTCAGGTACAAATTCATTCAGTCTGACAAACATCTTCTGCTCAGGAAAATCCCTGGGAATTTTGTCCATATTGGACAATTCCCTATCTTGCAACTTACAGTATATCCAATAACAATGTTCAGTGCCAATTGGGAAAGTAGTCTGTGCACTTGTGAAGTGAGGCGTAAAGTGAAATCAGGGTGGTGGATGGCATGTAGTGCGTCTACTTTTCCTGCTGGAGATCTGAGTTCCCATCTTGCTACACAACTGCCTTTCCCTAACTTGTGTTGTAGTGGCAATGCAAAGATATTGTAGGAAGCTAAAATTTAAAAAAGATAATAATAACACTGAATGCAAAAAAATGCATTAAATATTATCTCTTTTTTTTGCAGAATTGTCCAATATGGACATTCTTGTCTGAGCAAGGAAGGAAAAGAAACTTTTACCTTACTGAGGTTTTTTTTTTGACCCAGTTGCTAGGTGTGATTGGTTGTCACAGACACACCCGTTTTGTGGGCCTGCAAGGTGGAAATTAAATGAATTGGTTCACAATATGAGCTTGACACTGTTGTCACTGTTAATGTGATCACTCTGCTGATCTAAGGCTGAGACAGACCAAAGTCATCACTGCTGCACTGTTGCAATTTTCCAGTTTTTCAAATATCTTAGTATTGTGATCTTTTTTTTTCTGGCATTATAGTGCTTTTTTTTAGGTGGGAAATGTGTGCATATCCCAAATGAAATTGACCACAAACATTACCCCTGCACAATCTCATCTGTAGCAATTAAATTACACACTGCCATTTTGTGTTTAGAGGCCGTTTCTTCGACCTCTTTGTGTTTCCACCACTTTATCCTCTGATTAAGAAGGATTAAGAAGACTCTTGAAAGTCCTCCTCCAACCCCTAACAGTTTTTCACCTTACGAGCTCTTTTAAGGTCTAAGATGCTTTGTGAATACCTTTTATCTTTACAAGGACTTAGTCTTAACTTTAAGGGGAATTTCTAAGAAAACGTCACAATTCTAAGAATTTTCTTACAATTCCATTACTAGGAGCAACTCTTAGCACAAGGAAGCTCTGTGAATATGGCCCCTGGACACACAACGTCTTCTACCTGATTGAAAAGTCTAGTCTTTATGTTTGTGCACTGAAGGTTTCCTCGTTATCTCTACGTCACACTTTGTAGACTGGACCATGACTGGCTTCCAACCTAGTTGTTGTGCCACAAATCATGCCTGTAATTTCCGCCTTCAGATAAATGTGAAAATGGCATTCTAGTGTTGAACTGCACAGGTATGATTTAGCACAGTGAAGCTTGAACATTCAAGTGAAGTAACAGTAAGTTAAGTCCATTTTTGAGTGAAAGCAGACTTTGCATTTGACATTATACAAAATATGCCAATCAAAGAAATTCATTTTAGTTGAGATTGTCCAATGCTCCACCATCAAAGTGACAGATCAGGACATGGGTTCTGTGCCAAAGAGAGTTCTACCAGGACTGAAAGCCCTTTTACAAGAGAAAGTAGTGGAAACCTTCTTTCTCCCTATTTATTTGATAAGTGATAGCATATGTGCTTCATGATAATGGGGTGGGAAAATAAAGGAAGCAGTAACCATCAAAGTGGAGTGTTAAAGATGATCATGTCCTCAAGAATGGCTCGTTGCATTGGCCGACAACATTAAATGACATGAGTCATATGATTGCACATATATTGCCAGTAAATGTCTATCTCCTAAAAGTACATTTAAAACCCCAATTTATATTGTGTTAGCAATTTCACATGACAAAGTCATCACATTATTTTTACCCTGTATAGCCACATTATATGCCACAGACCAGCACAGGATCTTATCAACTAGTTTTGAACATGATAAGGATATTCAGGGGGAATTTTAGAAACACTTAGTCATCAGTCCAAGTATATGGTAGCCTTGGATATTCATGGCCCCCAGAAAAGGATTTCAGGCCATTTGTAGGGGTCTATTGATCTTTAATTGTCACATCCAAATTTCCTTTCACCAGCAGATGATTTGTTCAACTAATGGCTATATCCAAATGGAACTTACTGTGTCTCCAGATGATGTATCCTAAAGTTAATTTCGTGACTCTGTGACTTTGCATGTGGTGCCTGTTGTTACTTTACCCCAAGAAATATCTAAAAAAAAAAGATGAATAAATAAAAATCAAGCAGATAGTCATTAAATTTACTGAATACAAAGGTGCTCCCCAGAGGATGAACCTTTTCCATTTTTCACACTCCTTAAATTATCACATTTTTGCAAACAAAACATATCAAATTTAAGCAGGTGGATAACTGTAAACTTTGCTGAGCACATTCTTGTTCCATGAAGATAAGCCCCCATGATTTTAATGATGCGATAAGCCTATTATACAAATAAAAAGAAAAGAAAAATTCCATATGTTTTTAGTTAACTTTTGTATTGTTTTCTGTAATAAACATTACAGCTTGCAGGAGCTGGTAACAGGGTTTATAGCCTTGACTCACTGCTACACCAGCTGTTGCCCCTTTTGCTGTTGGCCATTATAGTCTCACAAGCCCATTAATTGGCAGTCCTTCACCTTGATTAAAGGACAACTGTTTGCCACTGACAGCCCACATTGCCTACAGGTGATGTGCTTGTAGTGGCAGCAGATGGTGGCATGTGTTGGCTTTGCTCCTGCTGTTATCTTAGCTAATGAATTGCATGTGTCAGCTTTCTGAAAAGAGAAACCAAACCTGTACTATTATATTAATCAACTTCACCACAAGCGTGGTAGAAATACACTCTGTAAAATCAGCTCTGTACATTTTTTATTATTTTCCCCCAAAATTTCAATAGCTTTGTTAAGCTAATCGAATTCTGACAGGTCAGTTGACAAATCACTTTTATGTTTATTCATGATAATAATCCAATTATTTTCACCAGGGGGAACATAACTCACCCGCTCCCTGGATCCCCTTGGGGCGCCACTTTTTGCAGCTGTATTTGCATTGTGGCTCTAGTGAAGGCGATGCTATTTGGTTGGTCAGTTGGTCGGCCCTCTACTTTGGATCAGACTTACAGCCATGGAATTTGGATCAGATATCCATGGTGCCCAGAGGTTGAATCTTAGTGACTTTGGTGGTCCTCTAAGTTTTCATCTTGTGTCAAATTTTCAAATGATCCCTGTCTCCAGTGAAATAACTCACCATCTAATAAAACAGATTGCCTCAAAATTATGATGACAAATTCTAATAACTCCATTGTGGCTTGGTACAACCTCGTGGAAGCATTAGCATGGCTCTAGGCTCTTACTTATTTTTTCCACCAAAATTAGTGCATATATACAGGTTTTTTAAACATAGGAAAACCCATTAAAATATGCTATAGATTCCTTTCCACTTACCAGGGCTTTGTACATGGCAACGCAGTAGACGAGCATGAATTTCTGAATTATTTTTTCTTTTTACTGGTGTGTTACATTGAATGTTATGAATGCATTGGAAAACAAGTTGGTAAGCAGCATGAGGGCAAGTGAAAAGGTCACAGTGGTTACTTCTTTTTTTGAATATCTGTTACTTACCTAGGGTCTCTTTCAAACTTGATGCTGACTAATTTTGAACAAAGGTCGAGTGTTGCTTGGATTAGGGTGCACAGAGGTTTTGGAAGTGCGTCATTACTTAACTCTTGGAAAGGGGTTTAATTGGCGCATCCACACAGATGTTATATTTACGTTAGAGCCAGTTGCAACTGATTGGACCTGGAGTCAATTAATTCTTGTGACTACTGCAGAGTTATTTGTCCCGAGGATGAATGCTGATTCTAGCCTCAACTCACTAAAGACAAAAGCCAGATGTTGGTGGGTTTTTTGTTGAGGTAAAAAGGGGCTTTAGTCTTGTTTAATTAAGAATAAGAGAGTTTGCCCAACTGCAAATCATTCACCACACACACATATTGAGCATAATCTTCTCTAGCTGCGTCTTCTTCTTTCATACAGTCACTACCCAATCTATGCAACACCACAGACAATGTGAGTTGTATCAAGCTGGGAATGACCCATGATCTTATAGATGCACTTTAATCCTGGATAGGTTTCATGCTGATTTGATTTTGAACCAATATCCTAGCTCTTGTAAACACCTCTCAGAGGAGCCCAACCTTTAGCATAACCCTTAGAAAGTACACATCCTCCGATTCTATTTTCTGTTCTTTTATTGTTGTTTATTTATTTATTTATTTATTGCTAAATCATTTAGCAGCTTGCCGTGAACCTGAGAAATGCCACAGATAAAATCTTCCATTTTTGGGATGATTTGTTTTAGACCCCAAGGTGTCTGTTGCCACATAGTAGTCAGATACTAATGTTTTTAAAGTTTTGTCGGGACATTAAAGTCCTTGAAGATCCCATTTGAATTCTCACAAGTACCAGGAGTAAGTGTATGTGTGTGTGTGTGTGTGTGTGTGTGTGTGTGTGTGTGTGTGTGTGTGTGTGTGTGTGTGTGATGCTGAAAGAATTGCAGTCTTTCCCAGAGCACGCACTTGCTGTCCTTTATTACCTCTGTAAAGGGCCTAAGGCCTTCCAGGCTTACAGCAGTTACAATAGCTGTGCAGCCCTAAATTGCCTGGCGACGTCCCTAAGCAAACTCATCCGTTTTGCTGCATGTATTATCATATTTCTAAATCCACCTGATACACTTTTGGAACTAATTGACCACTTTCTGTGGAAATGAAGCATCAAGGACAAACCGGGACCCCCTCATCCAATTTCTGTGAACGTTTTCAGTATGGCCTCAAGAACACACACACACACACACACACACACACACACACACACACACACACACACACACACACACACACACACACACACACACACACGCACACACACACATATGCCTTATAGAGTTTAAAACTCAAATCTTCTGAATTCTCTGGTGAGCAGACTTCCCTCATATGTATGTTAATGAATCACTGTCTCAGCAAAACACACCCTCAGCAGCAGGGGAGTTTAAAGACCAGAGGCTCTAAGTGAACCTTGCTGTCCCGAGAGATTCCCCTTCTGAGACATGTCTCCCCTTTCTGCACCGTTCTGACGTTTTTATTTTTCAGACAGTTTTTTTTTTTTTTTCATTCCCTAAGTCAGCAATCGCAACAACAGGCTTTGACCACGCTAACTGTCTGAGGCAACGTGTGGCTGTTCGTGTGTGTGTGTGTGTGTGTGTGTGTGTGACTGTGTTAAAGGATAAACGTATGCTTGTTGGTGTGTGAGCTTTGTCTTCATCGTGACTGACACCTGACACTGTGAGCAGCAGATTCTGCATAACGCTGACTAAGCACATTGTCATCTCACCGTTACATAAGGAGAAGTTAAGGGAAACTTGTTATCGACAGGAATAGAGCACTGGCTTTGTTATTTCACACATTCAAATGGATGCAGACGTAATGTGACTCTTTTCAATAGTATCCTCAAGCTACCAACTGCAGCTCCTCCTATTGTCCTGGCCTCTCTTTATATATTTCTCAGACCTGGAATTGACTCAAACACAAGTTTTCGTGAAGTGACTCAAACTTCCTTCCCAGGGACTGCAGATGCAAATTAACTTAAAGCTCTGGTGTGGTGGCCCTGAACTGAACATGGTCTCTAAATATGCTATTAAATTAAACTTGACTTGATTCGATATTTTTATATCAATGTATGAAAATAACAATGGAAAACAATGTGACAGTAGTCCCTTTTATGCAGCCTGTTTAAAGGCAAGACTGTTGTGCCGTCATTCTGACCCCAACACTGCTGTATTTCACGTCAAGATCTAAGATTTTTTTATGCACTCAGTAGATTTATTTTATTTAAACTGTAGTCACAAATTTGTTAAAATCCATGTTAGTGAGCACTTCTCCTTTTCCAAGACAATCCATCCACCTGACAGCTGTGACAAATTAGGATGCTGATTAAAAAGCACCATTGCTATACAGGTGTGCCTTGGGATGGTCACGATAAAAGGCCACTTTAAAATTTGCAGATTGATCACACAACATTGATGTTGCAATTTTTTACAAAGCGTGCCACTGGCACACTGACTGCAAGAATGTCCACCAGAGCTGTTGCCCATGAACTGAATGTTTATTTCACCACTATAAGATGTCTCCAGTGTCGTTTCCACGAATTTGGCAGCACATCCAACCGGCCTCACAGCTGCACAAGTCAGTTACATTGAAGAACCGCTGTCAGGTCAAGACACTGGGGTGGTTTGACAGTTTGTGCAGTTTTGGTTGTACTGGTCTCAGACAATCTTGCAGGTGAAGACACTGATATGGAGGTCTTGACCTGCTGTGGTTAGAGGTGGTCTGCCATTGTGAGCCTGGTTGGATGTACTGCCAAATTCACAGAAACAACATTGGAGATCGCTTAAGGTAGTGAAATGAATATTCAGTTCTGGTGGGCATTCCTGCAGTCTGCATGCCAATGACATGCTCCCTCAAAACTTCAAATTTGTGTCATTGTGTTGTGTAATCAAACTACACATTTTAGTGTGTCCTTTTATTAAATAAATAAATAAACTTAATCCCCAGAGGAGAAATTGATCTGGTCACCACAGCATAAGAAATGACATAGAGAACAGATGCCACAAAGGGCCACATAAAATATACATACATGTTCCCCTCAGTGTATATGGTGACTACTGCCCTGCCAGCATGCATAATTAGGCTACAGTTGTAAGTGTGCTGGTCTTGTCATACAAAGTTTGATGGAGTGTCAACTGGACAATATGGAGATATTTGCACCTTGAAAGCCGGGCTACAAATATGGACAGACAGGGAGAAACACACGCAAGCCTGAGACGTGGTAAGATACGATATTCCTCACTATATGAAGTGACTGATAACAAGATCTGTATAATGGACTGTAAAGAAATTCATCAGGTTTTCATTTTGTAGACAGTTGATCTGTATTTATAGCGTGATGGGATGACAGCACAATGCTGTGTGTGGCATCACTGGAAAGATCTGCTCCTGCGCTTTCATGTGATATGCGTAGCATTTCTGTGCGAGTCTGCATTTGCAAGTAATCCATCCAAGAGTCATGTGTGTGCAGAGCTGTATGAAAGCTCTGTCATACATAATGTTAGTGTAACTTTATCAATTTTTTTTTCGCTGTGAAAACATTGGACTACCGACAAGTGTCACAAAGCTGCAGGTCTGATCTGCAGGCCCCAAAGGGCCGGAACGTGACTTCACACTGCGTCTGATTGGATATTCAGAGGCAGGACAAGCTGTTTCAAGTGAAAATTATCAGAATAACTAATATATTGTGTGTATATATGACAATAATGATGATGATAATCATACATTTATTATCATCTTTCTTTTCTTTTGTGGCTTGAGGAGGGGTGGCGCCCTATCGCCCTCTATCATCTTCCAGTTCAAGCCCTCGTCAATATGTACACCCAGGTATATATATGATGAGACAATCTCAATTGGGTTTCCATTAATAATGACTGGAGCAGGCTCGTCTTTTTCTTCTTCTGAAGTCAATAACTAACTCCTTTGTTTTACTGACATTCCGGATTAAATAATTGCTCTCACACCATTTGACAAATTTATCAACTTCCTCTCTGTACTGCCGATCATCGACATTTATTATTAGGCCAACAAGTGCAGAATCATCAGCATATTTTTGGAGACAACAGCTGTTATGACTGCATCTATAGCCAGCTGTATATAAAGAGAACAAGAAAGGGGCCAAAACAGTTCCCTGAGGGGCCCCAGTAGAAATTATTGTATTGTATTGTGACCATCCCGAGGCACACCTCTGTAGTAAAAATGCTGTTTAATTAGCATCTTGATATGTCACAACTGTCAGGTGGATGGATTATCTTGGAAAAGAAGGAGTGATTTACTTTAACAAATTTGAGGGAAATAAATCTATTAAGTGCATGAAAACGTCTTCGATCTTTAACTTGAATTGGTGAAAAATGGGAGCAAAACCAACAGTGTTTTTTTTTTTCAGCACAGTTAAAAGTAGAGAACATCATTTCATTAGGTAGAAATATCTATCAGAATATGCTACCCCTATAAATATGGTTTAAAGTATGGGAGTGTCTTCTGGAATATATATATTTGCCTCCTCAACATACAGGTCTTCTCATCAACAACTCATGTCATTCTACTCATTATGTTTATTGCTGTGATCTAGAAACAAGGCTACATTGCAGAAAAAAGGTCAGATGGGGCAAGAATCCTTTTTGTTTGTTTGTTTTGGCCGGATTTCACCTCCAAATAAAATGTTTTTAATCATTTGGCTCAACTGTTCACTTACACCATGTACGATCATCTTACTGCTTATGTTACTGCTGCACTGTGGTGGTGTCACAGTGTTCCCAGATCTCATATTTGCAACTAGAAAAATAAAACCCACGTTCTCATAAACATCTAATCCGTTAAAATTGTTAATGGAATATTTAATTACACAGCAATCCCTCAAAGGTAAAAGATAAAGTTAGGGGATTTTAGTTTTGAATGCTTGAGCTTTTAAATGCAATGATTTCTTTTTAATTAGTGACAAACGCAGCAGGGGAAAAGGGAAAAAAAGTAAACGGAGAGAAAGAAGAAGAATGAGGCAGGAAATTAAATCAGCTTGATTAAGTGATTGTTTATAAGACACTAGAACCATTAAGTAGAATGTTATTTTCCCCCACAATCCCTTTTAAATAGCCCCTGTCTTTACACATTGCTTCATATCCTGCTGCACAGCTGTTGTTTGTTGCACCGCTTCAAAAAGCTGAAGATTAAGCAACTGTGTGTTTGACTTAAATTCGGGTATCCATTGCCTCAGATGGATGTCTTTAGATTTGCACTTCCTCAACTTTGAGACAATAAACTTTATTTGAGCATTGCTTTGTTATGATGTTTGTTGTTTGTCTTTCTGTGAATAATTGCTCAACACGCTCATCATTCAGTAGAAAGGGTCACTGTCAGGACAGTTTTGTCAGTGGTAATGAAGGCATATCTGACATCAGACTATTTCCTGGTCTTCTTATGAGACTATTAATGGATTTGGTCTGTTTGTCGTGGAGTTAACTGATGGGATGTTTCAGCAGGGAATGAAAAGATGCCCATACTCATTATGATATTTTCAAAATAAAGGTTTTTAATGTGTGAAATTGTATCAATGGGAACACTATGAAAGGGTCCTATGTTCCCCAGCTCTGTAGTTGCTTTATAGAGCATTGGCCAGGCTTATGGTAAGGGTATTGTTATGTCTCTAAGAGTCATGAAACTGCACTGGCACATGGGTCTTAGTCGAAGTAAAAATGAGTCTTCCCAACTTCCAAACATATTTCAGCTTGATCTTTAAAATAATAACACCTTGTGAGCCAGTTAATTAAACAATTAGAAGAGTCAAAAAAAAAAAAGGAGAAATATAATTTAATAACATTTTAGAGTTAGGAAATCAGTAGTAGTTTACTATTGCCATTCCCAAACAGTTAAAGATTAGGAAAGCTGTTTAGGGTCAGGTTAGTTTTATGAAATATTTTTTACTTAGAATAGGTCAAATTTGACATAAACACAGTAGAAAGGTTAATGTGTTAATAGGATATTAACTTGGGAACATAAGACTTTGAGAACATAGAGTCCTGGGAACATAGGACCCTAGCATCCTGGGAACATAGGTGCACTTTTGCCATGATATGTTAATTGCGTTTGTTCAACTGTTCTGTGTCATTATTAAAGAGAACTATCTTCTCCTCTCTTCTCTCAAAGTTAAGTGGAAGAATATCTTGCAAGGTCATTGTGATGAGCTGCGTTTTCTTCTCAGACCGGGCGGGATCACGGCGTCTCCCGGTGGACGATGTCAAATTGGTCTGATCGTGGCCAATACTGCAGCCGCAGCTGCTGCTGCTAGCAGTGCTGGTCACGATCAGACCAATTTGGCAGTATATATATATACTGTATATACTGTATAAACATACTGTATAAACACAATATACCAATACAAAACATAGTATAGCATATTAATACATTCATTTATGTATTTTAATAAATAAAATGCTTGATTGTTGGTTGAGTTTATTTCTCACACACACTCACTCTTTTATACCCACAGCCATCAGACTTCATAATTCTTTGTTAAATAGATGATCTTACAGACTTCTTTGAAATTTCCTTTGGGGATTAATAAAGCTCTTCTTATTCTTATTACACTGACTGCTGTGATCCCTCAAAAGTAGTAAAAAAAAAACAACATTTTCAATATTTACAAAAACACTGAAATTAATTTTGGTATTGGTATTATAACTATGACAATGGGACTGTGGTCAAGATAATTTGAAAAAAGATAGAGAAGGATGAGCAGCAGGGGATATTTGCAGCACAGCTGGTGGAAAAGTGAATATGTGCACAAAGGTGTGCTATACATAATATGCTATACTATGTTTTGTATTGTATTGTGTATATTGTGTTCATACAGTATATACATCTCTCTCTCTCTCTCTCTCTCTCTCTCTCTCTCTCTCTAAATATATATACTGTATATGTATATATGTATATTCCACTCGGGTTGAGGTGAATAAAAGAACTGTGTTGTGACCTAAATAACATGCAGTTGCTATCTGCAGAAAGTATTAAAGCATGAAATCCCGCAGTCAATGCGGCGTCTATGTATATATGTCTATGGTCGTGCACGTCCAGCTGCATCGCCATTAAATCCAGTTTAGCAGCTTCCTTAATTTGGTCCTCCATTAACGCGAGTAGTGGCGAAATACCTCGATAGCATTGTTTATGTGGTCTGTAGGATCTGCAGCGGTCGCCATTAGCATGGCGCTGATTGGCTAATCGCTAGACCCACCCCCACCTCCAGCGTTCATTGGTCCGTCCATCGCTTGGACGAGATAAATCGCAAATTCATTGCAGTATGCCAGACCAGAGATGCAAGCCTACTCAGTTGAGTGGGCGGGGTCTATGGTCTGGAACCAGGCTATCCAAATGCATGAGTTGAATGTGGTTGCGCATTGCTCCAGTTGAGTGATGTCATGCCAGTTTTGTTTTTTCTGACACAGCCTACATTGTTTACCTTTTCTAGATCAAAGTAGTGCCAGACCGTGCTGGTTTTGCGAGAGGACATCTCTCCAATTTCCCACGTGCTGATTAAAAACTCCAGTCTACACGAGCATTACCACTCGGAGGGGGACTGCTGTCGATGGCTCTGTAGCCCCCACTAGTGGCAGGAGGCTGCATGACTAATATGAACCAATTTATGGGGATACCTTGACCTAGCCTACAAGACACGGCAGTGGGCAATGATGGGGCTATTGCATTTAATCTGCTTTTATTTCCTTCTCGGTATGAGACACTGGAAGATTTTAATGTTACTTGATATGGATGGCATTAAAATTATGTCAACACTGCACAGCCATCTCACGCTGTTGGGATTGCTCAGACGGAGTGGCCAGTCGGAGCCTTTGGAAGTTGCTGTCTTCCTCCAATACGGGATGCTTCTAATTCATGCGTTCCAGTTTTATGAGATCCTGATCTTTTCTTGTTATGACAAGATAAGCTGTCTAATGTTTTTCTTTTGTGAATGCCCTGCACTTCTGTCGGCCCCTGTGTACTCCACCCCACATTCAATTAATGCAGCTTTTACTAGCTCCTATTTCAGTAGATTTATTACCATCAGTAAGCTAGACAGCTAACCTGTTTTGCTGGTTTACTGCATATATAAACACTCTTAAAAGAAAACATAAATTATATGAAAAACCTTTGGCAATCGTGCAAAAATGGCGCCACAACCTATTTCACAACATAGTACAGTGCAATGACCTGAAAGAGAGACCATAGGGAGACACTGGTAACACTTTTGGTTCAACACAGGACAGAATGGACATCTGAACTGAAAGGATTGGACACTATTAGTGTTGTAGATAAAAGCTGTTTTTATATTTATGTATCTGTCTTTTGTATATTATTTTTGTTGTTTTCATTTTTTACATTTGCCAAAAATAAAGTGCGGTGATTCATTATAAGTGACATCTATAATGTTTTATGACTGTTGATACAGTGCACCAGGAAGCATTATGTGTGTTTATGAGTGCAGTCATAGAGCATTATAAATGCATTGCAATTCACTATGAATGCCCTTATAATGCTTTGTGGTCTTCACCAAGACACTTAATTGAGGAAATATGAGTAGTGTAGTAGTGATGCAATGATCCAAGCCAGAAACTCCCGCCAATAGAGTCTACAGGATACAGAGAAGACACCAAGATTACAGAGGGAGGAAAGGTGAGGATGATACACAGCCCCATTCTGTCATCTTTTTCCTTTTTTCACCTTAAATTATATGAAAAGTCATGTTTTAATTGGTGCTGTTGCCATCCAGTAAGTGAATAGCAGCATATGTCTGCATGTGTGAAAATGTCAGTAGGTCACTCCAGTTAGCTCATTATCAAATGTAGCAAAAGTTCCCAAAGCGACAAGGTGTTTGTGTAACCCCAGCACCTGACATTTGAGGGTGAAATGTGGGTGGTTTTGTGTCTGCGTGTGTGTGTGTTAGAGCAAGAAAATTATGTGACTTAGTTGCCCTTGAATCCCATTAATGTGAGGCATGACTGTGACGGTCTAAGTTACAGTTATCTGAGGCATATTCATGTTTTTTCTTCCTTCAAGAGAGCACATTGTGGAGGCTGATGGTATAAAAGAACACAGCACGCAGCAGATAACCTCCAAAACAACAGTGAAATAAATCAGTTCTTACAAGGAAAACCAGAGAAAAGCATTTATTAGAAAAACTTTTGCGGTATAATATTCCACATAAAGTACCTGACAAATGCATTAAAGCAAGAAAACACTTTGGCATAACTGTAGACAACAAAAGCACTGTTGTTTGTCATTGTCTCATACCTGACCCATGGTGCGTATTCCTATCAAGGTAAACTAAAAACCAATTACAGCTGCAATTATTTTTGTTTCCCATAAAAAGCAGCCATGAACACACACACAAACACACACACACAAACACAGAGGAAACTAACATAAATCTAATCATCAATCAGTGGTCTGTCAATTTAATAAGACACACTGAAACACAGTGCATGTGTGCCTGCCTCCTACTGAGTGTTATTTTTTCATTCTTTAATGATGCTTTTTAGTGTTCAGCAGAAACATAATATACAGGCTGAAAGCAATTTGGCTTTGCTTGTTAGTCCAGATTAATTGTGTTAGGATGAGGCAGTGTTTTATTGCCTTGTGGCCTACTCCTAGAGCCTCGCTTTACAAACCAAATTATGGGTTTCTACAGTACGTAGGCTCCTGTGTTAGTTTTTCATACAGGGTCTCTGTGGCAGTGGGCTTTGTAAGTGAAACTGGTGTCCATGATCCAGTTACTCAACCCCTAAATACTTGACAAAATGGCTGTGTAGCTTGAATGTCATTTTGAATGCGTGATAATATCAGCTCTCATCCTACCGTTCTCGGTTTTGGTCTCGTTGAAATTCTCTCTGTACGTTCTTGCAAAACTCGAATGGGAATTTGGCAAAGTTTCAAAGCCCTAAACAATTCTCACTGAACAGCATTCGACCAAGCGAGGTGTTGCTAGGTAACGGCGCTGAGATGCTGGGAGTTAAGTGGACATCCAGTGGTCACTTCCTCTAAAGGGTCTGTCACATCAAAATTCTATAACTGCGGAAATATGCTAATAAGCTTTAAAAATATGTGGGAAAAGAGCTCCAGCCCATGTACATGCATATGTGGTTGCTGTAACTACTGTAGGCTGAAATAGGAGATCAATCATTAAGCATCACTTGGCAGCTGATGTTAGTGAGAGTGGATTTTTACATCCAATTATTGTATTGTAACTGCCACAGTACAGTTTTCTCTAAACCTTTTCCCCCATTTGTTAATTTAATTTCCTGTCCTCTCATTTTATTTGACCATAACATTGTCAATATTATTGTGCGGCCGTGCAAACCAACACTTCACCTGTTGTTCAGCACCAAGCAACAGCAAAAGACTAATTGCTGATTCTGTAATTCTGTCAATTAATTCAAAAGATCATCAGTTTTTTTCAAAACATTTTATGAGATGTCCAAATATCAGATCACGGCAGTGTAAACATCTAATCAAATTAAATTAGTTTCTATAGACAAAGAAATACAGGTTATTAAGTGGAAGTTGTTATTTATGCAATACTTGTTTTTATTCATTAATATCTGTGTGAAATAAAAAATAATTGCATCACTTTTTCCTTTACTCTGCATCTTGACTTGGTTGTCTTTTCAAACGTGTTTGTTCACGTTAATGTAGCCTGTAAAGCAACAACTGATGTCCTCCTCTATCCCTAATGACCAGCACTTCTGTCAGGGACACCCACATACCCTCTGACAGAGGACTGTGATACACTAAATTTGGCAGAACAGTCTCTGCTCTATCAGGTTCTTCCCAGCAGAGTCCTAGATGGATCTCATTTTCAGGATCTAGTCCCAAACCAGAATCACGACATGCAACACCACACATTTGCTCTATTACTCACACGTATGAACAATTAGTTCCACAGCCTGACCCCGGTCACCAGCCAGATACCTAATCCAATGCTGCTTCCCAGTGAATCTAAGCTGCACCTCTGTGTTTAGCATTGACTGCAGTAAACCCCTCCAGGACTGAGCAGAGACTAACAAATGACATCCAGATATCACTCTAAAGATACACCATCTTAATGTCTTTCAGCTGATTGTTTCGGTTCACTGGCCTGCTACTTCACTTTATTTCAGTCTCACAGCGCTTATCAACTTGGTTTCCTGCTGAAGCATGAATTCCATTTTCAGTACAAAAGCTCTTATAAACCTACTCTACATTACCTGCCCAAACACAGACAAAGTTAGCAACTAGCTGGAGAACACAGCGGATTACCAGATATTTCCCTCAGGAGTTAATGGAGACCAAAACAAAGCTAAATGGATTGTTAAAATTGGCTTTGTTTGTCAAGTGGGCAGACACATGTCTTCAAGTAAATGTCAATGCTGCTCCAGGTCTGCTGGATGTGTTAGATGGCAATAGTTTGCTAACGTTCACAATACCGACTTTATAAAGTTACAATACAGTGTGTCAGTGTCAAGCCAACAGGAGCACTGCTGGGCTTTGAAGCCAGTTTTACATAGTGACCTACAGTCAGCCCATCACTCAAAGTGACCACGTCCTTAATTATGCATAACTTCAAGCCTTGATAAAAAGTAAAAGGGTGAGTTATATAAAATTCCCACTCAATTCAAAGTCACACATTTTAACATGGAGGTCACTGGGGACTGACCCACTTCTGGAGCTAGCCTCAAGTGGCCATAAGAGGAACTGCAGTTTTTGGCACTTCCACATTGGCTTTTATTTTTCTAGCCCAAGTTTTGCCACTTCCTTTAATATCAAGATAAGTATGTGCATGGCCCCTTTATGAAACAGAACTAATCAAATACATATTTGATCGTTATATTTTCCTAAACTGCGACTTTTCATTTGTTGCCTGACAGAAACCTTGTGCAGTGAGGCTACTTGTTTGGATAGTCACATGAACGTACATGAACGCGCAGCCGGACCGGCTTGTAAACAATGGGCTGGAGATCAACACAGAGAGAGGGTGTGTGAGGTCATGCTATACTCCAGATGAAATTACACCTCTAGTTCTTCACATAGCAATTTTTTAATTCCTTCAATCTAGAAATGATGAATTTCGCTTATTGCTTTAACTCTCTTTACTGACGCTAGCATGACAAACTTAAGAGAGGATGATGATTCGAACACAGCTTACCTTTCTATGTTTCAGTGCTCAAACAAAAGCCCAGCTATCCACTCCAAGTCATCTTCATATGCAAAAATAGCAGACAAGTTGGAAGTGAACACTCCACCAAGTTGTGTATTATCTTTTACTTGCAGTGTGCATATGGACAAAATGCTGGTAAAGCATACAGTACATATGGAGCAGTGTGTCACTTGTGATTTGTGACTGAACTTCGTGAGGATTCTTTGTCCACATTCAGTGAATAATCACAACACTAAAACTAGGAAAATACTGTTTTAAAAGTATTTTATTTCATCACAAAACGGTATGCTGTGGAGTGCTGCTCGGGCAAATGGCAAATTTCATGCCTAGTTACAGCCTCCGTTAACAAGTTTTCTTGCTTTGTCTCCATCTCTACACTCTTCCCAGCCTCAAGTAGTGTATCTGTCCCGCTTCATCCACATTAATGAGCTCCTCCTGCTGTAAGCTCTGATTTACGCACCGCGCTGCTTAGAGCTGAGGCAGCACAATTCTTGCCTATCTCCACCGTTTCTGCTCAATAAAACAAGAATAACACTACAAATATTCATCCCGACAGTATTTTATCCATTATGGAAAAAGAGGGAGAGAGAAAGAAAGACAGAAGATGGGAGCGGGACAGTGAAAGAGAGATAAATGGGAGAGTTCATTATCCATTATGAATGACTACCTCAGTGCTCCCCTCTATTCAAAATGATTTTTATAGCATCACGGAGTGCTGATGCAGTAAAAGTGCATTGTGTGTCTTGAATGAACAGGGCCAGTCTTTTGAGGTGGTGATGTCCTTTGTGTACGCGCTGTAAGCCCACTGAGCAGACATTTCCGATGGGTGCTGCGGGAGCAAACAGCACCTTAAGAGTCCAAAACAAAAGAGGCATTCAAGAGCGACTTGTTTTTGCATGGCAAACACAGGTTGGAATGAGAAGTGTAATGAATCGTGATAATATTACAAACTTTTTTCATCACAGATGGGCAAATAAACACATGCACATATTCATCTCATGGGGGTGGCAGCCTGTACTGTAACCACAGGGAGAGGAATGATGATCCTTCAAGATAATGAAGCATGTATGACAGTAGCCAGCGGCCTCAGTGGGAACACTGGCATACTCTGTGTGTGTGTGTGTGTGCGTGTGTGTGTGTGTGTGTGTGTGTGTTCCTTGCTAAGAATTCCTTAAGGATGAAAAGATTTCTGAGTAGAGTTTGTACATTTAAGACTTTAAGGCTAGATTCAGTGTTTTTATTTAATCTCCTGCTATCACTGCCCACCCACACCTCCACATTTATAAATACCTTAATTTTTACATGTTTCACTATATAATGACATGTATCTGATGATCTAAATAAAGAGCTGAAGTGGGTACAATGTTGCTTCTGGGAGTGGGAAGCAAAACTGCAGTACATTTGGCACAGTGCCAGAAAATAGTCAGATAAGTTAGACTATATAACACTTTCAGTGCATAAAATACTGAATGTAACCACTGTGGTGTGTCTCACTGGTTTGTGGATTTCTATTTTGAAGCCTCAAGTTTGTCTTTTCGGCCGTCACTATCTTAGATCTTTGGACCCAGAAGTGACCAAATACGGACGGGAGGGTGGAGCCATAGAGAAGCGAGGGCTGAATCTGACACATAGACTGTGGCGATGCTTCGCAAGTTTAAGCCCTAATAGAATTGTGAGTGATATAAAAATTCACCCCAACGGTAAAATTAGCTAAAGACACCAAAGTTTGTTTTTGTACCAGGCTGTAAACATGTTTCTGCTGTTAATCTGGGCATTTTAACATGGAGGTCTATGAGGATTAACTCACTTCTGGAGCCAGTCTCAAGTGGCCAATAGAGGAACTGCAGTTTTTTGGCACTTCTGTGTTGTTGTTTTTTTCAGACCTGGTGTTTGCCGTTTGCTGTAAGATAACTATGTGCATGGGTCTTTTAAGAAACATAACTGATTTAAATACATGTTTGATCATCATACACACCTAAACTGCAACTTTTCATTTGTTGCCTGATAGAAACCTTGTGCAGTAAGGCTATTTGTTTGGACAGTACCATGCTCAGTGCTAGAGATTATTTCTTTTGCAAAATGATGACCTTGAATAATATTTCTGCTTTTTAATACTCATAGGCAGCGGATCCTGATATGGGCTGAATGGGCTGTGCTGTGCTGGAATTTGTTATTTATGTGACAACGCCTGAACGCAACACAGGCTCCGCTCCAATTGACTGTGTCTTCAGTGCTGTGCTGTGCTGCGCTGTGGTTACACACTCTCCATAGCTGTCCATAAATCTGGGGTGGGGCGGGAGGGGGCACAGGGGGGTATCACCCAGGGCGCCATTTCGGCTAGAACCACCACTGCTCATAGGCAATGGATGGATACACAAACCTTTAATGGTCTTAAACGGTGAAAAGGACCTATAAAAAGATCTTGTCGGGTCTCTATACTGAACCTGAGAGGCAGTTACATAGATTTCACATTTCCAAAGCCAACACAAAGAAGCCACACATCCTTGGTTCTTTACTGTATGATTGCATGAATTGCATTTTCCAATGTGAAGGGTGGAATAGGCTGGAAGTAAGGAATATAGGGAATCACATGTAGCTGTACAGATATGTTTTATTTCTTAAAAGCAGTGTAGTGCAGAAAATGTGATGCTCATCTCTGTTACATACTAAAAGCAAATATTTCCCAAGGTATAGCCATGGTAGTGACTGAGTGAGGCTGTACTTAGGCTTGGTGGTTTTTTAAATACAGGCTAAGGTAAGCATGCTGTGATGCTCACAATGACAATTCCAGCATGCTGATGTCTTGGATGTATAAAGAGATCTGAATACAGCATCGGGGGATTGACCGTTTTTATGAAAGTTGTTCAGTGGCCCATTAAGTGAAAAAAGTTCAGCTTCTTCGTGCAAAATTATCTGGATCCTCTGCTATGCTTCCACATCACTGGGCCCATGGAGCATGCGCACTAGAGACTTTAACTGGCTGAGCGGCTAACTTCTGGTTCAGCCCTCCCTGAACTTAAATGGAATTAAAATCAAAAGGATGGCACAGTGGTGCAGAGGTTAGCATTGTCGCCTCAGGGTGGGGGATTCAAACCACGGGGAGGGGGAGCCCTTCTATATGGCGTTTGCATGTTCTCCCCGTGTCAGCGTGGGTTTTCTCTGGGTACCGAGGCTTCCTCCCACAGTCCACAGACATGCGCGATAGGTTAATTGGTGACTCTAAATCGCCTGTAGGTGTGAATGTGAGTGTGAATGGTTGTCTGTCTCTGTGTGTCCGCCCTGTGATAGTCTGGCGACCGGTCTAGGGTGTGCCGTGCCTCTCGCTCAGCAAGAGGCCCCACTACCCCCCAGCAGTTACAGAAAATGAATGAATGAATGATGAATGGATCAAAAGCTTTCAGGTGTCTCTGCTGATATCATCGAAGTCTGTTCCCCTGTCGATATGTATTTCCTGACAGCAACTGGCTTTTGTATTAGTGACGTACCTAATCTCGCTTTCCCAGTGCATGTTTGAATTTCAAATTTTGGGTAAAGGAATGTGGAAACACCTCTCTAGTGACAATCTTTCCATAGATACAAGTCAGTATAGTGAAGGTCATACATTTTAGGGGACATAAACAGAAGAAAAACACATTTTTCAGTGGAGGGAGACTTTAAGGAAAGCTGCATGCTGTGCTCTATCCCTACACTGATTACATGATCTTTCCTAACCACTGATGAAAGTATGATTTGTTGCATTAAACATGAGAGGAGTGTGTCATGATGGAAGTAGTTATTTGCATTTTATTGAGGGGGAGTAATCAGATTTTATGGTTGATACAGGTGATGCATGTTAATGCCAGGTGTAAATTAGACATGGATGATGCCTATGTGGATTAAAACGTGGATACAGGACATAATACAACACTCAGTCCTCCATGAACCCTTCAGGGTTTTTTCTGTTGTTGCTGTTTTCTTGTCATCATGTTGTTTCAGGCAGGGATTGCTACAAGACTTTGACATATTGTACACCAACACACACTCATGCACATATAGAGATACAGGGACAAGAGACAAATTGGAAACTTCAGTCATGCATCTTCTATTTGCCAGCAGGTTGTCATTCTCACCCTGCCTGGCTACTGCTGATATGTTGACAAGGAGAGAACAGCTTCTAAGACAAGCACAGCTACATGCTGCTCCCCAGACTTTGAATAAGGACAGCTGCAACAGAAAGGGTTACAGTCATATAAAAAGGTATTTACTGGGACTGGATTTACTGGATTTGTTGCTTCAAATCCTCCAGTGACCTATGCCACAGTGATGTATGACACTTCATCATTGCCATCCCATATTTAAAGCTAACCCATCATTAAATACAGAGGTGGCAGAATCGAAAACAATCATATGAATAATCTTTGTAATGGTCATATGCAGGCACAAAAAACTACCTTTTTAAAGCCCTTTTTTCACAGAACTCCACTGCTGCAGAATCACATCGATGAGCCGCATCCTTGCCTCTGGGTTTTTCAATGATATCCTACTCAGTAGAGCTTCAAATCCATAGCTGAAAATAGTCCCTAAGAAATGCACAATTTCCTCCTATTTAACTGCTGTGCTCACTTGTTTTAGGAAATAACTTAATTTGACCAAAACGAAAAAAGGAACGTTTATGTTTGTGACCCATTTTCAAGATTAAAGAATACTTCACCCACAAAATGACCATTTGTAGATCAGTTAGTCATTGTCATGTTACCTTGAATTCCTGGGGGAAAAAAAGGTTTTTGTTTTTTTTTGCATGCCTCTATGGAAAATGGTGAACATATTGATTTATTGATTGATTGGAGACCACATTTGACAACAACGAAACTACACCAATCGCAAAAAATGGGAACACTTAATCATCACATTATAATACCAAGACAAGAGAAGCAAAGCCAAGACAACCCCCAAAAAGGGGATGGTTTCACATGTGGTGGCCACAGACAGTTGCTCTGGTTTTATGCTCTGCTAGTGTCCCTGTCACTACTAGTATCATGAGGTGGTACCTGCAGCCCAATCAGGTTGCACAGGTAGTCCAGCTCCTCTAGGATGGCACATCCATACGTGCGGTCGCAAGCTGTGTCTCCCAGCACAGTCTCAAGAGCATAGAGGAGATAGCAGGAGACTGGCTGGTACACAAGGAGAGCTGGACAGGGCCGTAAAAGGGCATCAACTCAGCAGCAGCTCCTTGTGTGAGGAGGAACAGGAGGAGCACTGTCAGAGCCCTTCAAAATGACCTCCAGGAGGCTATTGGAACGCACGTTTCTGACTAAACTGTCAGAAACAGACTCCATGAGGGTGGCATGTTCGATTGGCATTCGCCAGAGAAATTATACAATGTACATCAGTAAAGATTTTCAACTTGACTAATTTGTTCATCGAGATCTGATGTGTGATTTAAGTGTTCCCTTAATTTTTTTGAGCAGTGTTTATCAAAACATCAGTTTACAGCAGTTTTAAATAGTAACATTTCAGTGAAGTTTTCTCTGCGATATGGGATACTGCAGCATGTAACCTCCTTATCCACTATCATTTGGGCAGGTGCTTCCTCAAAATGAGTGACACCACTGGAAATAACAAGAACCACAAAACATTAATACTGGTAGAAAGCTGGATCTTGTCAGCACCATTTATATGGGGATATGAATAACCAGGTTTCTCCCATGTCGACATCACAATCAGAAAAAAAACCCTCAGCCACTAAACACTGAAAAAAAGGACACTGCGGAAAAGTGTTTTCTTTGTTTAGTTGACACAGAGGTAGGGACTGAGAATAACTGAAACACTGCTGTTGAATTAATAAAAGAAGCATGAATTCATCCACAAGTGAAATCCCTACTGTTATCATTACTGAAACAACTTTAGCTTTCATAAAAACATGAGGCAAGAAAACTTTCTTTGTGTGTGTCCCAATCTGCTGAGAACAGGTGCCGAGGTGGTGATTTGTTCCGCTGTCAATGTGTTTATTCAGCTGGCATGTTTCAATATGGAGGCACATAAATGTAATTAACGAAAAATTGTTGGCGAAGATGAAAATACCCAACGCAGGTGCTCATGTTGTCAGGGAGAAGGCAGGTGTTATCTGAACTCAGAATCACTTCTTTTTTGTTTGATTGACACATGTATTTGTAGAGTGTTGATGGAGTTATCACTGCTATAAAGAACTGTTTTGTAGTACTTATGATCCCCTTTTCCTTTTAGCAATTGGTTTAAATGACCTATTTTGTGTTGTTTTAAGCTTTGTTTTAGCTCTTGGCATTTGTTCACACTGTACGACATGCCAAATTAGTTCAAATATATTCAGGAAAAATGACTTGCAGCACATTTCCTGTTTCATACAGTAGCTTGGTTTGCTACAATTTTTATTCCTCCTCAGTTGGTTGTGGATTATTAGACCGCAGACTCTTCCTGTAAGAGTCGCTGCATTCTCATCCTAAGGGCCTGAACTCGTTCTACAACACTGATCTTACTCTGAGAGGCAGAATGAAAATACCAGCTGCCCCTGGCCTGACATGACATCTTTTATAATGTGGTCCGCATAGTAACATGAAAACAGACAAGTTTTTCTTTGAGTTATCGTTATGAAGTAAATGTTGATTGCACAGTGTAATGACTAGAGAGTAATGACACCATTATATTTTTTCCCTTTGAGCCTCGCCTTTACGATGCAATTCTGTCTGCCACCAGGTACAGTCTTCTGGGAAAGTTAAGGCTCCATGTATGGCACAAAGGAAGTGCATCTACCACTGTGCAACCAAAACAGGAAGAGGATAAAGCTTTTGTTTTTACTGGGTAGCTAGGTATTCTCAAAGAGTTACCAAAGAGTATCAGTGTAAGTTCTTTGTAGTTACCATCCCCTATTGCTGAAATGGCATGTGGGGGAACAACCAAAGTAACTGTAGAAATTGTGGTGGTTGCCAGCCTCTGAGAAAGAGATCCCATTGTCTTTGCAACAGCGGCACCAACAATTATATTACTTGTAAATGCTACGAGAAGTTAAAAAGTTGTTTGTTTCCACTTTAAGAGCTGGTCATCAAGGCATAACTTCGGTAGTAATTTATGCAGCTTATCCTCATACAACTGTTCTTTTGATAACTTCGCAAAAAAGGACAGCAACAGTTTGTATGCTATTCAACGAATAAGCGCACCAAAAATGGCATCACCACCTTTGGTTAAAGTTAAAGTTCTGTGTCAATGTTGAACGGTGGCAGGCAGAAGGCAGGCAGCCGAGAGAATGTGGATAACGTTATTTATTCAGGTATAAATCAACAGTGTAACATTTCCTGCTTGGATGGCATCTCACTCCGCTAACTTCTCTCTACAGCAACATTAGCTGCTCAGTTTTAACAACATGATTAACATCCCCACTCTTAACTTCACATGGTTTCACACAGTCCATAACACGGTCTCCTGGGGGAAAGTCCTGTGTTTGTTTCCACCCATCCACTTCTGCCGCTCTTTACACTACTATTTTCTTCACTCCTGTTAGTGCAATGGTCATATGATCGCAGCATTCCTGATTAGGTGGGTTACACACAAATTTCTGGTTCAAAATGATGTGGTTTGTATATCACAATCAGTGCATGAAACCAGCCTGATTCATCTCCTAACAGTTATACCTTGATTGAAAAGATTTTAAATAAAGGGATTAATTGACTGAATCATGAAACAGATGTAGATGCAATATGTTTTTCATGCCTGGTAAACAGTTATTGTACCCATGATTGATTGCATTATTTAAAATAATTACTACTATTTTTTTGAGAGAAGTCACAAGAGAATATTTATTTATGAGTCAGATAAAAACAGAAGATGGGACAGGATGTTTTTTTCAGTCAACACTAACAGATTTTTTTTTTAAACAATAGCTAATCAGTGATTACAGTGATTATATTTCTCACAGGCAGGACTTGACTACACTATTCTTCTAAAATCAGGACAAAACCTACGTCAGTCTGTGCAGTCTTCAGTATAAAGCCTACTACATAAAACTGTTGTGACTATTTGATTTGTAAGCTTTATTTTCAGAAAACACGCACAGGGCGTGTTAATGGCCTCGCACTCCTGTGTGGAGGAGAGAGTTTCCCTCTATGTCCTCCACAAATCCCTGACAGTAGGTTTCTTAAGCTCAGAAACCAATAGGCCAATTAAACCTTTTTTTTATCAAAAGCTTTTCTCTGAGCTGAGGATCAATGGCATGAAAATTCCTCAGGTTCAAAGCAAGTCACAGCCTAAATGTTTAACCAAATCCCTCTGTCTGCGTGTGCCAGAGGATTTAAAAACCCATACACATGCAGTGACTCCTGAGAACAAGCAGAGCCTGAACTGATAATGAATATCATGCTACTTGGACGTCATCCTACTTCGATGTAATAAATCAGAGATTTGGAAGCAGACTGGGATCGCTGATAGAACATGTCTTGGTCCTAATCCATCAATCAGCTGTCTCCTTCTGATTTCCCTACAGAGCACATGCTAATTGATTTAAATCTCTCGCAACCCGTCTCCAAACCTCCTCTCAGAACCGCTTTAACTCAATCACTCCTCCTCTTCCTCCCTTTCCTCTGATTTTCCACAAACATGCACTCAATGCATTTCAAAATGAATCTTATGTTACAATATGATCTCAGGTAGAGAGCAGCTCTTAGCTCTCCCCCTAATGCCAAATAAAGGTCTCGGCTGATGTACAATTCTCCCTTAAAAGCCTCATCAGCTCTGGAAAATGGAGACCAAAGAACATCCTTCTGCAGTAAATGTGAAAGATGTTACCTTTTAGAAGCCCATCAAGTCAGCTTAATTATTATTTCAAAGCCAAAGAAAAAAAAAGCATCTGCAAGTAAAAAAGTGATCAAAACAAATGTGAGATGAGAATATGTGGGCTGAATTTAGGCTTTGATCTGCTAAAGTAATAGAGCTCACTAACTCTCACACAGATATCAGCATTATATCCGGCAGATGCTGGGAAAATGTTGAAGTAGAGTATAAAGCAGAGGTACATTGTTGATATATGTGTGGAAGGTGCCACCTAAAAGTTTACGAGGTGAGTTAGCTCAATGCTTAAAGCTACTCAATAATCACCATTTTTATAATATTATAGGGTTCGTTTGGGGACCTCTTATTCAACTCTGCTGTCCTAGCTTTATGTAGCATTTGAATCTTTCATCCTCCACACATTTACTGTTTGGTTCAGTAGTTTTCAGCAGGCAGCTATTAGCAGACAATGTTAGCGACCGCACAAGCTGGTGAACATGGTGGAGCATTTAATGGCTAAAGAGCCAGATACATTCATCAGGAATTAGTGGAGGCCAAAATGGAGATATAAAGAGAAAGAATTAGAGGAACAGAGCTGACATGGAGGGGTGACAGCACATAGTTGCTAGTTGGCACACCATAAGCAGTGCCAGCGGAAATACTATTTGAATCTTGTCGGTATACGACAAACTGATTAGCACTGTAACCATGGTGCAATCATGTGTGGTAATACAGTGTACAAACAGATGGGAGAGGGGTTGCAGAATGACGTAGCATGAAGGGAGAAGGTGTAAAACAGCTGTGCAGAGGGAGAACCAAACACCAGGATCAGAAGATCTATTTATTTCAGTGGAGTAACATCAGATGACAAATTAGTACACTACATAAAAGTAATTTTTTTTAAGTGAAAATTTGAGGTGTCCTTGTCTATAATGGTAATCAGTGCTGTTGAGTCAAGTTGGTTGCAGTTTAGCTTGCAAACGTTTCCAGAAGGCTTGATTTAATCATGTGTAACATAAGCATGCAGAGTCTAACCAGCTATATCTCACTGTTGTAATTTCCGAGATTAAAGTCGTAAATTTACCAGTTAAAAACTTGGATATTCTCTGGTGGTATGACTTCATGGATTTGCGAGGAAAGAAGAATAGAAATTCTCTGAGATTTGAGACTCACATTTAGGAGAAAAAAAGGGGTAAAAGGTTTCGGGGGGCTATACCGCTTCACTTTGCCAGGCCAGAACAAGTTCATCACAAGACAGACACTGTGGTCACATTCTATTTTACAGAACACTTACAAGACAACACATTCTCACTCTGGCCTCGTCATATATCAGCATTTAGTCATGAACTTTCCACCCTGAGTGTGTTGGTTGTTGATGTTCTGAGACGCCGTGCCTGTTACATGCATTGTTTTCTTTCAAATTGAACTTCCAATTTCACAGGAAATTTAACGTTTACAGTCTCTTTCAAAATAAACACACTACATCGGTACAACACTGCAAATTAACTTCTTTTTTGCCATCAACAACGAACGCATGTAGTTGGTTTAGGCAGCAGAAGCACGTGGTTAGGTTTAGGAAAAAACAACAGGGTTATATATATATATATATATATATATATATTTTTTTTTTTTTTTTTTTTTTTTTTTTTTTTTTTTTCTTTGTATCTTTATTTGATAGGACAGCTTATGAGTAAAACTGGGAGAGAGAGTGGATGAAGTGCAACAAGTTGATCCCCGGTTGCTGAAGCAAGGACACAGCCTCTGATACATGCAGCGCTCGCTCCCCCAGGTGAGCTGATGGGCGTGGGTGTGCGAGCCCCCTGGAGAATTCACCCTTGATGAAGGACAACAGGCAGACATAAGTTTGTGCATAACACAGAAAAATTTAAATTTGCTGATTAGCTTAGCTCCTAAAGCCTGAGTTTGGGCTGTTTCAGACAAAAGATGACCAACGTAAAAGAAACGTGGCAGTATCTTTAGTCGTGGCTCTGAACGGTGGTCCTACAGTGAGAGCAGTTTGCAATCAAAGACAGCCTGGGATAAAATTCTAACAGTCAAAAATTTGGGATGACCATCTCATTTTGTGACAGCCAATAAAAATGAAGCATGATATGATGCACTGGAGCTAAACCCAGGAGAAGTAAAAAAAAAAAAGCTGTCCACAAACAGTCATATAAAAAAAAAATTCACATACAAAGGAAAATCCAAAAACATTCACTATCAGGAGGCTGCTAAACAGACAGCGGCGATATAACCCTTACCCTAAAGCCTGGCATGAAGACTAAGACACTGGCCGATCAGACGCCTGAAAAAGCTATTACCAGAAGGCTACCTGTGGCAGTGATCGCCGTAGCGCATTCTGTAGCCTCCGTTCCTCAATATAGTGGAAGCGCAACTGTACACATGTAAAAGTCCTGTTACCAAAGTTAGAGCAAGCACTATTTTGGCCGCCTCAGCCATTGCACAAAATGTCACCTCACTTGTAATACCTCACAGAGGAGATCATGGAGCACAATCTGTTGTTACAAGCCTAGAACTCTGTTGTTTTCTCTGTCGATGCATCAACACTGAAAACTAGGTTTCTAAAAAAAATCTAAAAATCTAAAAAAAATTTAAATCTATAATCTAATCTATCTTTATGAAGTTTAACAGAAGGTCAGTTGTCAGTGACCTAAAATGCTGTCAGGCTATAAAGCACAGAAATAGCTACATTTTTAAATGTATTCGTGTACGAGTGGAGTAAGCCTATACGCACTGAGAGGCTGAGCTGTCTGAAATGCAACAGAGAAATAGAAACATATGAATCCATTTATGCATCCAAACAAACCCCTGGCTGATATTTATACCGACTTGTCAACAATATTGTTTGACTAAGAATAACTCATAATCAAATGTTGTGTTCAAAAACACATGACATTTGCGGCTTTGGCTCCGCCACTGGCTTTTGTCTTTCTGCTCCAAGAACATGAGTTAGACAAAGACGTTAGATGATGGAGCAAACCACAAACAGCAGAGTAAACTTATTTAAAAGTAGGAGGGATCCAATATCAATACACAAAGCACTCCATTTTAATCCTGTTCCCCACTTTGCTGCAAACTGCTGTGGGAAAAGCAATTTTGAGTAGAGCATGCATAAGCTCATTGTAGCAGATCAATACAAATTATGGGGCAGGGCGTTGCCTTCTAATAGTTTTTTTTTTTTTTTTTATCAATGACCTAATTAATTGGGTACAGTACTGTGAGGAGTTTACAGGAAACAGTCAGCAGATTGTTAAAGGGTTGATTTCTTGCTCAGCGTCCATCTATGACATCCGTTTTCTATCTCTACCTATTACGCATGCCATCACCCAACTGCTCCAGTGTGGCTGATTTTATTGTTGGATGTATACTGTCCACTCATATGCATGCATGTGGACACATAGTGACACACAAAGACTCCATGCACTTGCGCGTTCACACACTCCAGGGTCGATTTATAATCTCCAAGATGACTTTTCTATAGTCCAGTGCGCCGGGTATTGCCCTTCCATGTAATTTGATTTCAGGGAAATTAAAAACTGATTGCACTGGGGTTTTGCTTCAGCCTACCAATGCTGCAACACACAAATACACACACACACACACACACACACACACTCACACACACTCACACACAAACATGGTGCTAGCAGTGAGATGTAATCAGTTGAAGAGATGATATGAAGGGATATTTCTGTTCCCAACTCATCATTTGATGATGCCATGTTGTAGATTAAGCTGTCTAGTAAAAAAGTTTGTGACTTGAAGATGCCGTTTTTGATCGTCTCGTGAGTGTCAAACTTCTGTGTATTGATGACCTGTAAAGTACTTTCCCAATCATGCACTGATTTTCTAAATGACTCCTGTCTCAGGCTCAGTAACGTAGCAGCAGCGAAGTTTCCTCATGTATAAATGACATCTGGAAGAAAACAAATTCTGAACATGACTTTATCAAAGTTTCATTTCCTGTTTATCTCAACTTTCTGTCTTTGTAGTTGTTGTGCAGTAGTTGAACTCAACTGATGACAGACAGTATAAATTACTATTAGAGCATGAGCTAATGGATGCCAGTCCATACCTGAATAATACCTTCAAACACAAAGGAAATGAGTTGTGTATTTATTCAAATGTCAGTTTTTTGTTATTTTCTTCCATCTTAACAGATGTCCTGCTGACTTCAAAAGCCTTATGGTGTTAAACAAGGTGTGTGTGTATTTGTGTGTGAGATCTTATACTGCATGAACGAGTGAACGTGATATAGCAACCAAACTGGGAAAAAAGCAAAGCTGTCATTAATTATTCATCCAGCAAACAACTTGTTGATTTTTCCCCCTGAGCACGCTGCACATTAAGTTTCCAGATAATTAATGCTCATCTGTTCAGAACCTTTTCTTTATCATTGTTTTTTTTCTCTTATTAGTATTCTGAGGGCATCCACTGAATGTGAAGTCCTTTGTTTGACAACAGTGGATTGGTCAGATGTTTGCAGTGATGGGGAAATGGTGCACATCACAATAAGTACATCCTACTGAGCACTGTGTGTCGAAGCTTGTTAATGTTTATGTCCAGCACAAAGCAAAGCAGTTGCATAACTTAGGTCCACTGTGACACTGTTGTACAGCAACCTTTCGGCTCCAGTGTCACATCACAACAAAGACATGGTCCAAGTCGTTCCAGCAATCATTAGGTTAAAGGTGCACTATTGAAATTTTATCCTTTTTCATTTATGTGATGTGGTAATGTGTCACTTTGCTTTAGGGCTGCAACTAACGATTATTTTCATTGTCGACTAATCTGTCGATTATTTCTTTAATTAGTCGACTAATCATTCTATCAAAAAATGTGTTAAGATGTTGAAAAATGTCGGTCAAAGTGATGTCATCAAATGTCTTGTTTCGTACTCAAGAAGCTGCAATTAGAGTATATTGGGGTACTTTTATAGTACTTTTCTATCAAAAATAACTCAAGCCCATTCGTCGACTACTAAAATAGTCATCGATTATTTTAATATTCAATTAGTCATCAATTAGTCGACCAATTGGCTAATGCTTTTAGTTTATTTTGCTTTTACTCCACAGCCATCTGACAAACGAAGATGACTCTAAGCTTAACACTCAAGGTCTTCTGGCTCTCTAAGTCGATCCTCTGTTTTCAGTCTGCTTCACTAAAAAATCTAATTTTAATTGCCATGTACCAACAAGGACATTTAATGCTATGTTAAGATGCTAAGCAATGTTCTACCGGAGTGGGCTTAACAATCCAAATGATGCAAAGTATGTATTGCAAGTCAAAGTGGATGTTGACTAATGCCCACCTGATAGTACTGTAGCCCAGTCGCCAGAAGAAAATATTGGCATTGTACGCTTTTGCAAACCACCGATATGTTACATTTGTACATTTCATAGGGGGTCATATCAATGTTTCTTAAGAGACATAGCTCTGATTAAAAATAAGAGCTGGCTTTTATTGGGAGGTGATAGGGACGGTGGACAGCTGCCAGTTCCTGTTGGAATTGTGCGCCCAAAATGCCCAATGTCTTAAAGATACACACAAAACTCTTTGGTACAGAACAATAAATGTAAACAAAACTGGGGGTAGTTTAGACAAAAACTCCACAGGGTGTCTTTAATTAATCAATCATTGGCAATCTAATTGGCTCAAATTGGATTTTGCATTTGCAGTTGCTTTTTAATGGATGTTAAGAGGGGACACATATTTGTGCTGAACAGTCTGTGTGATCATAAAGGTGCAGACATGTACAGAATATGAAATTTACACAGCATGCACCCTTGCACCTGTGAAGACTGGAGAAGTTTAATTTGCACTTAGTTTTTGATTGGATGTTCTGTTTTGTAATTATGCAAACAGCACAGATATTTATTAATAAAATATATACATTTTAAGAAGAACAATTTATACAGAGCAAAGATAAAAAACCATGGCTTGGGATATTGGTCTATTTGAATTTTATGAATTTATTAGTGCGTATCTGTAATATTAAAAATGGAAGAGAAAATTAGCTTCTAAAAAATTGCACTTTTATCATTTCTACTGTAGTAATATTACTCACCTGATTTCCCTTCATTTTTCTCTTTCTATTATCTGAGGCATAATTGTGATCCTGTTGGATGCACTGGGGCATAAAATTGGGATGAAGTTTAATCCAGCCTTCTCCTTTTAAAAAATCCAAGTACAGTATTTTATAGTGAAAAGTGATAAACCCCAAAGCGATGAGCCTGGAACACATCACAAGATCCAAATCATTCATTATTCCTCTGACTGAGAAGGTCACGGAGAGACAGAGCTACAGAACAGCAGCCAAAGAGCTGGAGGAATATCAGTGGCTTGCTCAAGAGCACTTCAACATGGTGGATGGATAATCATCATCTGTATCCAGTGTGATTCCAGATGCTCAGGTGAAAGGAAGTCCTGTTTCCTGCATTGTGCCACCCTGCACCAAAGTCTCTCAGAGTGAGTCTTTATATTCCACTTTCTGTCTTGTCATTCAAACTTTCATTACCTCTGAGTCTGCCCGCCTCAGACCTTTTTGACTGGTTTCTATCATGAAAGCACGTTGCGATATCTGACAGAATGCCTGTACGAGATTAAATCAGTCTGATGTTTGAATGAAAGCAGTGATAAAATGTCAGCTATTTCTGATCCTTTTTTGTTTGTTTACCTCCCCCACTGCACATAATAATGGTGGATCTTATCTTTCTGTTGCAGCCTGTGGAGAAAGTTTATCACAAAGTGAAGAGATCACATCTGTAAGAAATCCAACTTTGTATCTATGATATTGTGTATTTAAGTGTACTGTTTAAGTGCACAACAATGGGTATGTGGCTTCAGTCTTAATCATCTGATGGCACTGAACAGCTAGTGTGAGTCAAACATGTGGGGACTCCATTAGTTCTCAGAACTTTAACCACTTAAACACTGTTAATTCAGTCACATTGTGCAGACACAATGTAATCAACAGACCACAAAGCGACAATGCTGAATGAGATTATCAGTATGTGTGGGCAAATTCACCTTCGTTGCACTCTTGATGGCTGTTCCTTTGTGTGACCACCACCACCACTACATTACACTGTAATTAAATCTACCTTAGCAGGAAAGGCTGGGTCAAAATAGCTGGACTATCCAACAGTGCAAGCTGTGAATTACAGTGATTTATTTTACTGTAATTGTGATACTGTTTCTTGTACTCAGCGTGAGGCCCCTGAGGGGGCGAAACAAATGGCTTGCATGTAGATCGAAGGCTTTTTTAAAACCCCAATATAGAAGTTTATTGTCCTTCGTTGCAGGATTGTACAACTTTGGGAATTTAATCACAGCTGAGCAGTAAAATTCTGCTCCATCTTGATGCTGAAGGAAGCAGCTAATGAGCACAACATGCTACAAGGTATCTTTACAAGGCGTTTGACATGACATGCAATGTGCTTGCTGGATTGTATTGCACCGCAGCCATAACTAATTGCTGTGACTGACCAATGACAAAGCATGAAAGGATGGTGAGACCAGACCAGATTAAGGAAGAATCTTATTTCATCATCAGTATCTGGCTAGTTGGTAGGCTGGAAATCCAGAACCCAAATCTAGAAAGATTTAGGTTCTGGCCATGAGTAATGAAAATGGCCCAACTCGAGGGGCGGCACCAAGTATGCGTTTGTTTTTCCTTTAGGCCCTTTACTACAGTTGAAGTGTTCAATGCTCTCTGTAATTTAGATCCTAAAAAGGCTATTGGGGCTGACAATTTGGATCCACGACTCCTAGCACTTGCTGCACCTATTATAGTTGATGTCCTACTGCACATTTTAAATTTGACTCTTTCAGCATATGTAACTCCTCTTCATAAAGGTGGTCCCTCAAACGAATTGAACAATTATCGGCCAATTTCAAAATTACCCTGCTTGGCAAAACTATTAGAACGTCTGATAAGTGATCAGATTTGTTCTTTCTTATCAGAGCATGACATCATAAACACTTCCCAATCTGGCTTTAGACCTGGTCATAGTACTGTGTCAGCAACCTCGAAGGTTGTGAATGACATTGCACATGCTTTGGATAACAAACTTGATTGTGTTGCTCTTTTTATTGATCTGTCTAAAGCCTTTGATACAGTTGACCATGCTGTACTTCTAGAACGTCTGTACAAAATTGGGTTTGATAACAAGTCCTGTAAATGGATTGAGAATTATTTATCTGACAGAATTCAAGCTGTGGTGGCTGATGGTTACAAATCAACTTTTCTAAATGTCTACAAAGGGGTGCCACAAGGGTCTGTTTTAGGACCACTGCTATTTTCTTTATATATTAATGATTTTAATGTTTGTATCAAAAGCAGTTTAATTCATCTGTACGCGGACGACTCAGTCATCTACTCGATTGCCCCCACAGTTGATTTAGCTCTGTAAAAACTACAATCTGATTTCTGTGTAATCCAAAGCACACTTGCTAATCTTAAATTGTTGATAAACCCAAGCAAATCAAAATATATGATCTTGACAAAAAAACTTTCTGTTGATTTGAATAAGAGTGTTATAACTACTGTTGATGGGACTCCTTTGGAAAGGGTCTCCGGCTATAAGTATCTGGGCATCTGGATAGATGACAAGTTGTCTTTTAAACTACACGTAGCAGAACTTTTAAAAAAAATTGAAGCCTTTATTAACATTCTTTTATAGAAACAAATCTTGTCTTTCTTATTACTGTAGGAAGCAAATAGTACAAACTACATTTTTATCAGTATTGGACTACGGAGATGTCATTTATATGCATGCTTCTCCCTCTACACTGAAACCACTTGACACAGTCTATCATGCGGCAATTCGATTTATTACTGGTGATGGGTTCATGACCCACCACTGTCAATTGTATCAAAATGCTGGCTGGACTTCATTGGCTCTGAGAAGAGAACAACATTGTTTACTGTTTATTTATAAGGCCCTTCTTCACAAGCTACCGGCTTATCTTACAAACTTACTTACTTTTAAGTCATTCAGTTACGCCACTCGTGCTCACAATGCCTTGGCTCTTAATATCCCTAATGTTAGAACTGATATAGGAAAAATTGCCTTTGAGTACTTTGCACCATTCAAATGGAATAATTTTTTGTCAAAATTCCAGCTGGATGCCTTGATTCCCTTTAATCACTTCAAGGATATTGTCATGGATTCCATGCATTCTGAGTGTACATGTTTTTTACGCCTTGTATATTGTTTGATGGATTGTTTGTAATCAGGGCGTCATTGGAAAAGAGAGCTTGCCCTCAATTGGCCCTCCCTGAATAAATAAAGGTAAAAGAAAGAAAGAAAGAAATATCACTGCAGTGATAACACTACAACCAATCAGAACAATACATGGGGTGACGTATACGCTTAGCTACCAGCGGAGCAAAACAGCAAAAACGTCCTTCTTGCAAAGGAAAGATTCGAGCGCCGTCTTCTGTTCCTCTTTTAGAGAAAAAGCCAAGTCTAACTTGTTCATTGTAGCGGCCAAAGCCGTTTGAAACAACTGGTGTTCATCTGTAGCCATCTTGCAATGTTTACTGACTGATTCTGGACTTCGTCGTCACAGCACTGTCATCATCTCTTTAGCTCGCCTCTGGCCCGCCTATATTTACTTCCAGAGTGACTCGCTGAGCAAATTCAGATTGTGCTCTCACGAGAACTCTGGATTTCCAGGGTAGCTAGTTGAATGGTTAATGTCAAAATAAGCACCAGTCCTGTCTGTGAATGGTTGTTTTACCTTCATACATCATTAGGTTTGGTAGAGTTGAGTGATAATTTCATGTTGTTTCATCATTACAGACAACCACTTTTACATACAAGTAGCCATGTGAACCACTGTTATGATAGACATACTACACTGAACAATTTTCATTAGTTAAAAAAGAAATTATGCACACAAAATACTAAGTTCTCTCAAATTTTGTCCCATTTTAGTAACAATAAAAGGCCACTTTAAAATATGCAGTTTTATCAAACAACACATCACCAGAGATGCCAGAAGTCTTGGCATGCTGACTGCTGGACTGTCCATCAGAGCTGTTGCCTGTGAATTAAATGTTCATGTCACCACCATAAGCTGTCTCCAATGTCCATTTTTGAGAATTTGGAAGTATATCCAACTGGTCTAGTGAGCCAGCCAGGGGCTCCACATCTGGCTTCTTCACCTGCAAGACTGTCCGAGACCAGCCACTGGGATGAGCTTTCCTGAGATGGTTTTGGAGACAGTTTATGCAGAAATTTAGGGGCATTGCTGGCTTAGTGGTAGAGCAGGTGCCCCATGTACAAGGCTGTTGCCGCAGTGGTCCAGGTTCGACTCCAGCCTGTGGCCCTTTGCTACATGTCTCTCCCCCTCTCTCTCCCCCTTTCACACTTCACTATCCTGTCAATTAAAGGCAAAAATTACCCTAAAAAATATCTTTAAAAAAAGAAAAGAAATTCTTCGTTCAGCTTGTTGTTGTTCAGCTTTCTGAGACATATTACAGTACTTGATTTGCTGCTAACACAGTGTTTATTTTATAATCAGTTTGCATGGTCACATAGACAGGCATTAATACATGCGTACACAAAACCTGCTGCCAACTGTGACGTTACCAAGTTACAATTTTTAAATCTTTCACAACTCAGTTCTGAGTAAACGTCACTGACCAGGTTGTGTATTTTGCTTTCTGTTATGGTTTAACTTTCTCATCATGTCCGCGATTCTTTCAGATCACTCTACACATAGGTGTCTACACAGCTATAATCTGAGTTTAGTAAAAGAAATGCCTTCTGTGATGAACATATTGAAAATATTTGGGGCTTTGCTGAAAACATTAGGGGTATAAGCCGTGTAAGTCAGCCCCTGGCGTTTCCTATGTCTCACTGTCAATGAGGTTGAAAGCTCAGAAGAGCTTTTTCTTTTCTTCAGGAAAACTCTTTTAGTCGGCCTTTGAGTTGAGATTATTTTGTCACAGTACAGTTGGTACAAGTGTGTAGTGTTGGAGTGTAATCACCAGAGCAGAACTGAGCTGGTGGTGTCAGCAAGAACACTGTTGTCACAATTGCAAACTGATCCTACTGTGTCATCCCGTTCTCTCGGGCCTGACTCCCAAGTTGAAATTGCCAAGTTCAAACTTGCGAGTACGTGACTTTGAACCAGGCATACTTCATACTGAGAGAGGCAAAGACATACTGATGGTGAACTTTTTCAGTGCCATTCCACTCTCATAATAATGATAATAATAATAATGAACTTCATTTATAGAGCACTTTTCATACAAGAGATTAGAGTTCCCAAAAATTTGATATTCAGTTACTAAGCTATACTACAAATTTGTATCGGATACAATACTCATTTGCAACAGTATCGATACCAACAGTGCCTTCTTCGCCTCCTCATTGACACGCAGCTACACACACAGCACTGCTGCAGACAGACAAGCACACAGCCCCTCCACCCACTACCAGCTGAATATGTTTGCTATATGTATGCTTTCAAACACAACACCGTCAGCTGGGCTGTGCCGCCAGCATAAAACTAACTTAACATGGCTGCTGTTGCTGCTGCTGCTGCTGCTGCTGCTGGTGCAGGGCCTTCACAACAATCAGCTGTCAGCTAACAATTACCAATGATCAGCTATTGCTGGCATTAGACCAAAGGACCGATCCTGTGAGCCCAGTTAGTTAACACAGCAGCACTGGCTAACATCCCACACCAAGACATTAAGCAGTCCTAAAATCTCACACTGGTGCCGAAATGGCTTGACTCTGAAGTTCAACTCATACATGACCGATGGGTAGCATTAGCCTTGTGATGCTAACAGTTAGCCCTGTCACTGTGTATGTGACTTTTTCCCAGGCACAAAGACATGAAGAGCACGGAATAACATTTTGCCCAGTTTAATTTGTCCGACTTGCGGTAAAGTTGGTGTGATTTGACAAACCAGCAAGCTGAATTTGACTCAATCGATCACAACACCCTGGACAGACTGAATTAATTTGCTTTAATGTACAGCACCCTCTGAGAAGGTAGTTTGGGGGAGGGGCATAAGATTCATCTTAGGGGGAAGGGTTTATAAGTAGTTGCTCACCTTGAAATATTTCTGGCATTCATATGTTTTCTGTGTTCCTTTTAGGATAAGATTTCAGTGGAATTTCCCTACTGGTTTACCTAATCTCCATGCAGTGGTTTAGCCCATTTAGATAACCCTCATATGGTGGTTTAGTCGCACGTTGTGTGAAATATTTTCCGCCATCATGTAAAATCTATGAGGGCAGAGACTGCAAGCGGCTGATAGACAGCCCTCCAGACTGTTTTACTTACAACTATCGCTGTTATATTTAAATTAGTCATATAAGTTGATGAACAGTGCCAAACTCATCTGTCCCTACGGATAACAATATATACATCCCATGTATAGCCTTTTTTTGGAACTGAACAAAAATGTAGACTAATACATCTCTATATAACAGGCTACACGCGTTTTTTAGCCATTTTTGCCTACTCCACTGCACAGCCTGATAGGCTGCAATAATAAAATGTATTTTTAGTCCCTCTACAGCCTAGACGTAAACATATTTCTGTATCATGATGTGGTTGAAAAATGTTTCTGGCATACACAATTCAAGTAGCATTTCAATAGGCCTAACTATTAAAAACTATTTTACACATTCATAAGGGTTTTGGGTTTTTTTCGGCAGTTCAAAAACCCACAGAGTGCAAGTCTGCACCCCAAGCGGACTCTCTGGAAGTCTGCAGAAAGTCCACTTGAGGCCCCTTGTGGACTGGCTGACTTGTGGATTTGGCCAGCCCTCAGCACTGCAAGTGAAGTCCGGACATTTGGATTCAGCCAATGCATGAGCTGGCAACGTGAACTGATCAACACACTGTGACAACTTTGACGATTGCTTTCGTATTTTTATGGCATACACTTTTGATAAGTGGATCTTCAAGTGTTTATATGTATTACTTTCGGCCAGGGCTCTCTTCTCCAGGTCAGCTGAGGAAAGCACAGGGTTTTTCTTTAACATTTTATGCTTCTCTGCATCCTCTGTTTCCACCCATGTTACTCGCATCCTGTACTGTCAGTGTTTCTTTTGTTTTTCTAACTCATACAACTATCTCTGGTTCTCTGATGGGTTCAGCAGGTGCACACTAAACAGCCATTCTGGCCCTGGATGGTCAGTAGTTGAAGATCTTCTTCCATCTTGGATGGGCCACATGAAGTAGTTTTAGTGGGAAAGATGCATCATCCAACATGGTGAAGGGACCAGCACTATGTTTCCCAGGCCCTAGGACAGTCAGGAGTTCTTGCTTCCGTGCCCTTTCTCAGATCAGAGCAAGTGTACACACCACTATCACTTCTAAAGTGATAGAGGTAATGGGACGGTAAAGTACCAGCAGTCAGCATCTACTTGTGCTTGCAGAATGATAGAAAATGTCTAAAAAGCTGCTTGATTTGTGTGGTGCCATTATGGTCACGTATTTTCCGTCGATGGCCCTGAGGCAAATTTCACTTGCTCCTTGCTGTGTCTCTCCACATCTGTTCTCTTGGCCTACGGATCTGTACTGCCATCACCTGCCTCTTCATATAGCCTGACAGGTCACGTGTACCAACTGGGTCACAGCACTCCTGAAATACTTCTGATGGTGATCTCTGTCAAGACGCAATTCGACCACAAGTTTGGAGCATTCTGAGCAAAGGCTGTCCTCCTACCTACAAATTGTAGCCTGGTTCCAGACCATAGACCCCGCCCACTCAGCTGAGTAGGCTTACATCTCTGGTCTGGCATACTGCAATGAATTTGCGATTTATCTCGTCCAAACGATGGACGGACCAATGAACGGCGGGGGTGGGGGCGGGTCTAGCCATTAGCCAATCAGTGCCACACTAACGGCGTCGAGGTATTTCGCCACTACTCGTGTTAATGGAGGACCAAATTAAGGAAGCTGGAAACTGGATTTAACGGCGATGCAGCTGGACGTGCACGACGACAGAGACATTTTAAACGGGCAATGCTCCCTTGTTTTCGGCACCCCTGAGGCATGAATACTAATGACGTCAGATTCTGGGTGAGTCGTTGATCTCTACTGATTGTTTAAGGGAAAAATCAAATTCCCTCCCCCTTGTAAATCGCCTTCAATGGAGGCAATGTCAGACTGAAGGTTCTGTGAGCTTCAGTCTGACACTCAGGCTATACAAATTGCACTTAGAGGAAAACATAAAACATAAAACAAACATCAAAACTGGATAATCAAACATGTTATTATGGTTCTACTATGTAAATTGTATGTCTTTGAAGCTACAGACCTACGTAACTACACGACACATTTGTCTAGACTGTGGCCATAAACTCAATACTATAAGCTCTTCAGGAGTAGTAGAGGTCACTACTTACACATGGTAACAATTAGCTCTATGTGTGATTAGAAAAGAGTGGAATCGCTTGCATGAGAATGGACATATCCCTCCTCCTGTTTCCTGTTTGAACCCAGCGTCAAACCCATTTGTAAGCATTCAAAGAGCTGCTAGGGGAATTTTGTTACTTTCAGACAGAGCCAGGCTAGTTGTTTCCCCAGTTTTAGGTTTTTTATCCACATTCAGGTTATCGCAGGGTAAAACTGGAAGTTAGCGGCTTGGCCAGCAATAGTCTTTAGTGCGCCTGCTCTATGGGCCCAGTGATGCAGAAGCAGAGCACAAGATCTGAGTAATTTTACATGCAAAAAACAAACTTTTGGGGCTTCATGCACCACTGAGCAACTTTCATAAGAATGAATGGAGCTGTGACACTTACACATCCATGTTTTTCAGTCTCATGCTACGCTAAGTCAGCCTTCTGCTGGCGGTCTCTTTATATTTACAGTACAGACATGACAGTGTGATCAATCTTCTCATTTCACTCTTGGCATGAGAGTAAATAATTATGTCTCAAAATGTCATATTATTACATAAACCATGAATTACGAAACCAAACCATCCATCACTCTATCAGCTTACCTCTGCTAGTTTTTACTGAGACAACATTGTCATACATGTCCTCCTCATCTGAGGATAAAAATGTGCAGCTGCTCAGGCTGGAGTCAGAGATCCTCATCTTCTGTCTGTGTCAGTGCTGGCCTTTCTTTTATTCCCCCTCACACTGACACACTTTGCCAATACACTACTGGGCTCACTGATAAAGGTATCATTATCTCTCATTGTCTCTCCATCAGTGCTGGCCACCATTTTGGTTTGTTGGTGTTACAATAGCCTATCTATAATTAAAGAAAAACACAGTGCAGCACCTATTTGTTGATGGTAAAATTTTATTAGTAATGACATTAATTGCCTCTACCTAAAATGACATAATCTTCTACAAAAAACAGTCAGAGTTAGGTGTAGAAATGGCCTAAACAGCAGGTCTGTTCTTCAAATCATTTATTTAACCCGATTATACTGAAACCTGTTATATGTCTGGACCTTGAATGGTGAATGTGCTAAATTCAAGTCATCTTGAACACCAGCTCCCCCCACAGCTGTGTCCTGAGCCCCCTCCTGTACACCCTGCTGACTTACAACTGTGCAGCCAGCTACACAGGTAACCACACTGTTAAGTTTGCAGACGACACAGCAGTTGTGGGACTAATCTCCCACAATGACGAGTCAGTGTACAGACAGGAGGTGGAACATCTGCAGGTTTGGTGCAGAGCAAACAACCTCTGCATGATTGTGAGCAAGACAAAAGAGATGATTGTGGACTTCAAGAGGGGTGACAACACCCTCCCTCCCCTCTGCATCGGAGAAGGCCCACCAGCACCTCTCCTTCCTGAGGAAATTGAAACAGGCTGGACTTGGCAGCTCAGCCATGACTTCCCTCTACAGGTGTGTGGTGGAGAGCATCCTTACCGCCTGCATCACAGTGTGAGACGGAAACTGTTCTGCTGCAGACAGGAAGGCTCTGCAGCAGGTGGTGAAGACTGATCGCGGACAGTAGCCTACCCACCCTGTCAGACATGTGTGCCACCAGGTGCAGGAGGAAGGCCCTCTGCATCATGAAGGACTCCACCCACCCTGCCAATGGACTGTTTGCCCCCCTCCCCTCAGGAAGAAGGCTGCGCAGCATAAAGGCAAGAACCACCCGGCTGAAAAACAGCTTCTTTCCAGAAGCTTTGAGGCTTTTGAACTCTTGAACTTTAAATGATACTGTTTTTAAATGCTGCTGGTCCTTTTTTTTAAAATATTCTGTTTACATTTTTTTGTTTTATTTATGTTTTAAATTTATTTTCTTTCAACCATCTCTTAATGGGCATGTGCAATTATGGTGCTACATCCTCACACTACCTCTACACACTTATTTATGTTTTTATTCATTGATATCCATTACAATGTTTTTATTTAGTGCCTTAGTTTTTTTTTAGTGCCTTAGTTTCCTCTACTCTATGTTTTACTGTTTCTTTTATCTTTGTTTCCCTCACCGGGACCTGAGTATAATTTTCGCTGCCTTCATGTACCAACGTGTTCCGGTAATGACAATAAACTTCCTTGAATCCTTGAATCCTTGAAATTGTGGGCAAATTGTTACAGTACAGGGATGTTCTGTGGTGGTGTCTATAATGTGAATTCCTGGATATTAAATGGTCATCTGAAACTTTCTGTCGTATTCACAGTATTTGTTCTTAAACTGTAGTAGCATATCAGGTGACGTGGTTAAAGGTATACAAAGCAGGAATTATGGTTGCTGTTTGTAAACAGTACCGCCTGTGACAGTGAAAGCCAAGTCGAGATTTACTCTCATTTTAGAACGAGCTTTGTCTGTCACTATATTTGCATTTTCTTCTGCACTGTGTCAGGGATTTTCATAGCTTCCTCTTGGATGCGTGTTGCTTTCGGTCTGGCACCTCGTCACTACCCTTTTTATAAAGTTGTGATCTCACCTGCCTTCTGTTATCGGCTGAGTGCCACACACACCACTGCTCAAAGGTTTCAGTCCATAAATGTTCAGAAAACAGTAAAGTAACAAAAATATAAGACAATACAGACAGAGGGCAGAGTCTCTGCAGATAAATACACCACCTCATACTTCTAGTGGGTCATAAGTGATGATTGAGAGGAATTACGTTAGTTTGAGTCTATCCTTTTTTTTTTTTTTTTTGTTAGAAAAATCCTGCATAGTATACCCTTAAGCTCCGTTTGAATCAAATGTACAGTGTAAAACTAGTTTGATAGTTTGACAGAGGGTTGTGTTGAAATTCTAATTCCTCTCTCCTGATTGGCCTATTTTTTATTTTTTTAGCTAACAGACCAGGCTGTAGGAAACCCAGCAGGTCTTATCACAGTCCCAGCTGGGAAATTACCACGGCCCATCCAGCTGGACTTAATTGGTCTCACATCATACAAGCACGCACAAGCATAACAGACCTTTCTCACGGTGGATATTTTGACATGTCATTGCAGCACATCTGTTAACAGCTAATGTTGATGATGGCTCTGTTCCATTTAGGTGTGCCAGTCAGCTGTGGCTTGGAGCCAGCATGCATAATAGCAGGACACTGGCACAGAGCACCTAAATGGAATTCAGTCATAATTAATGTTATTAGTTACACCTGTGTCTGAAAAGCCGGAATGTGTTCAGTGAAAAAGGGTCTGTAACATAGGCATGTTTTGGTTCATAAAATGGTTCCTAAATACAAACTATACAACTGTGCAGGTTGGCAAGGATAGTGCACATGGCTTATATGATCCTGCAAAAAATGGACAGCTGTTGCAACATCTAAATGGTAAACGGACCTGCACTTATACACCTTTCTAATGTTCCAACCACTCAAAGTGCTTTTACACTACTTGCTACATTCATCCATTCATACATTGGCAGCTGAGGCTACCACACAAGGTGCCACCTGCTACTTATTCAAACATTCACATATACTCGCAGAGCAAACAGGAGCAATTTGAGTTGTCAGTATTTTGCCCAAGAATGCTTCTGGCATGCGGACCAGAGGAGCCAGCGATTGAACCACTGACTTTCTGATCAGTTGACAACCCGCTCTATCTCCTGAGCCAAAGACCCCCCTACATCTGGAGCATGACATAAATTAGGAACATTAATTGGAGCCTTATATCACTGTAGGAGGGACTCTTAGGCCCCTAGAAAGACAAGGGCCAAAAGTCTGAGTCAAAGTTCCCATTTTTGTTACATTGTAAACATTTGGTCCAGTTAGTTTCGTCTTCCCATTGCAGTTATTAAAAACTTTGACATACCTATGTCCTGTTGTCATGTACATGAGCTGTGTCTCCACTTGACACTGATTGGTTTGTAGTCAGGCTCTCCTGTCCTCTCATATCGCCTCTCTCATTCTCTCGCAAAAACTGAAATGTTTCTGTTGAATTATTGTAAGTTTTTCCAACTGAATCTTTATAAAGTCACCTCCTCCTCTCCCCGTGTGCCATGTGCAAGATCACCTTTGTTTGGTCTGGATTATGGTCCTGTAATTTTGATTTGAACCAAAACAGGTTGGTGTGAAAGGGCACTAAGATATGCATGCACACAGTCACATAGTCTCTTACAAGCACATGTCTCCATACATGTAGGACAGTGATGGGGTTGCTTGCCTGTCATCGCAGACAAACTACATCTTCAGTTATTTGCTAAACTGCAGTGCTGTGTTTAACCTTCCTGTGAAATGTAGAGGGGAGCATTATACTTTAGCATACAAGTGAAAGCAAGAGCCTAATATTCTGCATCTTGGCAACAGGCCAGGCTATGCCAAAGAAAGCCTTTAAATGAAATGAGCACTCATTTACATCTACAGCTGCATTTTCCCTGTGTCAATTTAGTATCATGTAATTGTTATTGTCGGTATACTGAATGTTAGAACAATTCGGGAACAAATAAAAGTATTACTGCTGTCTTGCCATTTTACTCTGTCTCTTTTTAAAGTAGTAGCAAAAGAATAATATGTTCGTTACGTAAAACTGCTTGCAAGAGGAAAAACTTTCTGGGTGCAGTCTAAGAGAAAAAAAATGCTTCCCAAGGCCTTTTGGGAAAAAGGCAGAACATCTCCAAAAGTAGTCAGCTACAGTGTGAATCATTTCACATAAATATAACCCACTCATAGAAACTTTGAGTATGTTTTAGTGGGGCATTTCATGGTCTTTCGGGAGACTTTGGATCTCCTCCAAACAGTAGTCAAGGTGCGGATATGTGAATCGTGAGGCGCAAGACATAACCTGTGAGCATTAATACAACCTGCAAAGAGAGGGAGACTGGGGCAGGAGTGGTGGAGAGAATGGGGGGATTGAGGAGGAAGTAGGTGTGAGATGATAAGAAGGGAAACCACATGAATGCACAGAGATGTGGATGTTCTAGTGTGTGTTTCCAGCTGTCTTTTAGAAGGAGAAGGCTTGTCTTCAGGGCAGCAGTGTACAAGTTGGATTTATTTGGCATTCAACCGTGCTGCCTTTCTCATAACAGTGAGGAAAGTTTCCTTGCAGTGATGAATCACATGGTTAGTCAGTTGCAGAGAGTTATGCGTCTTTAATTAAATTGTTTAAAGATATTTGTCTTCCAGTTCAGCCCCTCGAGAGGTTCTGTGGCTGTGATTCATTTTAAAGGGCTGGATTGTACTGGCATTCTGGTGTCAAAAACAAATAAGTTTGTGTGGAAAGTAGCAATTCTTTTTTATTAAAACAGCATGGATGTTTTGATTGCACAATAATTGATTGTGTAAACAAATGAGGCAATTTTTGTGTGAGTGTAACGTAGATGTGTGTCTTCAAGGGATTTATCATCTTAATCTAATGCTGGGAAAAAATATCTCCATATAAATCATAAATCACAAATTACTTTCTGTAAGTGCAGCCTGTGATTTGATTTCAGCCTCAAAGGTACACTACAGTTTAAAGGCTTAAAGAAATACACTGAACAAAGATTTAAATGCATACGTTTTGTTTTTGCTCCCATTTTTCACATGTTTCAGTTAAAGATCTAAAGGCAGAGACACACAAAACTGACTTCAGAGAGCTGACGGCGATGAGAGCCCCCTGCTGTGTCACCTCACCTTGCTGTGTCTCAGCCAAAAAGCACATGAACACACCAAATCGATGGCCAACAAGCACACATGTTCTGCACCTGCATGGGAGTACATACCAGGGGCGGGGCTAAGGGGTGGTTACTTGGGCTCAAGCCCTGGATTGTTTTCTGAAAAGCCCCGAATGGGAATTTCACTTTGAAAATAAAAACAACAAAAAACATGTCCTGAGTAACATGCAGTACCAGAGTCCAACAGAGAGGCAGCAGCTGCAGGAATTAATAAAGTATCTTGACTTGACTGAAGGGTATGAATTTATGTGTTCTCCAGTCCCTTTTTTTCCTGCTTTAAGGTGGTGGTAATTTAAAGGTTGTGGTGTTGCAGCAAAAAACAAAAGCACCAATTTTTCGCACGCATTTCATTCACCATCAGGAAATGTTTATCTCTTTGTTTACTTTTCTCACTGCTGTTTCTCTTCTTGTGCGCTGAGCTGAGCTGCCAGTCAGAGTGATTTCATTCGCTGACAGGCTCCACTTTCACAGACACCAATTCAACATCCTGAACTTATGGGGAAAAAAAGGCCGACTAGCGCCAGTGAGGGCCAACGGTTAATGAACTGCACTTGTATAGCGCTTTTTTAGTTTTCTGACCACTCAATCACTTTTACACTACACGTCACACACTGGTGACTGTGGCACCATACATGGTGCTACCTGCTACCTTCAGTAACCATGCCCAAGGATACTTAGACATGCGGACTGGAGGAGGTGGGGATTAAACTCCTGATCTTCAGATTGGTGGATGACCTGCTCTAACTTTGATCTACAGCTGCTCCGGTGTATTTTTTGGTCACAGGCACCCTAAAGATGACCTATTGACATTGAGTTGATCAGGTTGTTGATTGTGGCCAGAAATGTTTTTGGCCCACTCCTCTTCGATGGCTGTGTGAAGTTGCTGGATATTGGCAGGAATTGGAAAAGCTGATCCAGAGCATCCCAAACGTGGTCAATGGGTGACATGTCTAGTGAGTCTGCAGGCCATGGAAGAACTGGGATGTTTACAGCTTCCAGGAATTGTGTGCCGTTCCTTGAACATGGAGCTGTGCATTACCATGCTGCAATGCACGCTGCATGGTGTGTTTGTTGTCTGTAGCTTATGTCAGCCTATACCATAACCCCACTGCTACTGCACGTCACACGGCCTGTATGACGTATAGGCGAGCAGCAGTTTGCCATCTGTCAGGTACAGTGTAAACCAGGATTCATCTGTGAAGAGAACACTTCTCCAAACTGCCAGATGCCAGTGGTGATCAATGGTGAGCAGTTGCCCACTCAAGTCGGTTACAACAACAAACTGTTGTCAGGTCAAGACCCTGGTGGGAATGATGAGTACGCAGATCAGCTTCCCTGTGACAGTTTTTGCAGAAATTCTTCAGTTGTGCAAACTAATTATTGCATCATGTGAGCAGACAGGTGACAAAACTGTAAGAGTCATTATCTGGGTTCAGAGAAACCAGGTTCAGTCCAGGGCTCTAGGCGTGGAACACCGAAGCTGAAAGCAGATGAATAGCCAGCGTCCACTGGACACACACACACAGCAAGGGAAGCAAACACACCTGTGTGGAGCCGACTGTAGACAGGGTGGCTCTGAACAGCAGCGGTGAAGAGTTGCTTCTGCGGCGCACGCACAAAGGCAGAATGTGCAGCCATACGGCGAGGCAGTCCCCAGCACAGGAAACCACAGGCAGACAAACAGGTAAACTCACTTCAGAGAACTGAGTGACGATCTCTCCACACAGCCACAGGGAATAGGTGAACAGAAACCAGGAAGACGGAAGCTGAGCTCTTGTCCAGGGACAAAAGGCCGAGTGGTTTACCGGGGAGCAGACGAAGTAGGAGAAAGTCTTGCATAGGAATGGTGAAGAACAATCTGACAATGACAGTCTGTGAAGCGTGGATCTGTATTGTGGCAGGGAGTAATGAGCCACAGGTGCGCGACGTTAGCTTGATGATGATGTGTGTGGTGGACCGGCAGGAGCAGGAAATGTGCAGACAGGTGATAGGCTGGCAGGTAGGTGTGGTGGAGAGGCAGGGTGAGTGGAAACTACTGAGTGAGCTGAGAAGATGGCATGTATAGCAGGTCAGAAGAGTACACTGTGACAGGATGCAAAGATCCTGAGCTGATGTGGTTACATGCACTGCCAAATTCACTGAAAGGACACTGAGACGGCTGATGGTGGTGAAATGAAGACTTTGTTCGTGGGCAACAGCTCTGGGGGACATTCCTGACACCTGTGGCATTGTGTGGTGTGATAAAACTGCACATGTTAGAGTGGCCTTTTATTGTGACCATCCCACAGCACACCTGTGTAGTAATGATCCTGTTCAATGAGCATCTTGATATGCCACACCTGTCAGATGGAACGAGAGAAGTGGTCAAATTCACGACCAAAATATTGAGAGAAATATACCTACTGAGTGCAGATAAAAAGTCCTAGATCGCCTGTGAAAAATGGGAGCAAAAACTAAAGTGTTGCATGTAAACTTTTGTTCAGTGTACTGTGATTAACTGGCCATCGCTAAAAATAGGTACAAGGAGGACAGAGACAGAATCAGTCAGCCATTTTTTGCCAGATTACTGCAATCCTATTTCACATTCTGCTCTGGTGCCATTTTATAATCAAGTGTCTCATATTGTCCATAAAGAGTTCCTCATTCAGACTTGGAAAATAGAGTGGGAGACGGAGGAGAGAAAGTCATGGACAGAAGAGGAGCTCACAGTTTGAGATGCAGGAGATTTAACCACTTCACTATCTCTGACAGAAAAACACATCAGTATTTAATCGGTATGTCAGCCCACCACTACACAAACTTTGATTATCTCATCTTGGATCTTAATCTTATCTGTGATTGGGACAAAAATTGATTGTCTCTCTCTTGCAGTGAGGGCTGCCCTTTTTAAACTTTCGATCTGCAGTGATCCAGATAAGGCCTGCTCAGTGGGAGACCGTTATCATCTCTTGACATATTGGTCGCTAGAAAAAGCAGACTGATCAAACATGCTTTGAATCAGCATTGGCAGCTTGGGACAAAAATGGTGATTAAAATGCCATGGCATCAGCACATGAAAGACCACGCGTGCACATAGTCCTACAGATTCACTGTGGGTATCACACAAGTTCCACCTTTTACATGTATTCTTCACTGTCACTCTACTATTGATCTTACCTTTAAAAGACCTGTTTGGTATTCAAATTAATGCTCTCAGTGTGTGTGGACGCTTCCTACCATGGGACGTTATTCAGTAGCTTACACTAGGGATGCTGATTAGTTGATCAGTGCGTGAGTCACTTATTTTCATATCATTTGGTACAGATGTTCATGATCCTCATAGTGCAAACAACAGGTAGATACTTCCACTTGTTCAACACTTTAAGGCAAGATTCCTCAAAGCTGAATTAAAAAAAGTCCTGCTAGCTACCCTCAGCTCTAGTCAGTGCTGTCCAACAATGTTGCTTTCTGCCATGTTGTAAATATCAGAGTCATGGGGCTGCCAGTATGTCTTGTCTTGTCACACTTTTTAAGCCCAGGGCGTGGATATGGCAACTTAACAGACAGGGCTGCCAACTCTCACGCTTAAACCGCAAGACTCACTCAACTGTCATTTTTCACACACTCTCACACCACACGTCCATTTTCTCATACAGAGAAAGACAAGTTTTGTGTTTAGAATAAATAGCTGATCAATTTGAGACTTGTGTGCAAATAATATTGTATTACAACAGGATAAACAATGCGGTCCATGTGGTCCAGTACATTTAAAGGGATACTTAAAGCAACACAATGGAGGATTGTGCTTTTTACCTCACGGGGTCCGCCTACAGACCAAAAACGGTATTGTCTGTTACAACTGTCGCAAAAATCTTTCTGCGCGTGCATTTGTTGACAAGCCAGCAATACCGGTGAACTTCCTGAAGCTGGCCGTATAATCATCATGTCTCAGAACAGGTAAAGTAGCCTTATGGCATTTTGTACATACATGATTAGGCCGATTGCTTTATTTATTTATTCATTTTCGAAACTCAGAAATGAGTTGCTCTCTGCATGTCAGGGCTGACCTCCTCCTCACAGTGCGCACTAATTAATCCTTGTTCGAGCTCTTGTTTAGTCACTCTCCCATTTTCTTTTCTTTGTCTCCTTGGACAACACCTTCACCTTCTTCCTTTTCTTTGTCACTTCAGCCATGACAACCACGTCTAACTTCATTCACCTCGGTTCGGCTACGCTACTCTAAAGAGAGGAGGGTGATATGACGTATGCCGTAAAGCAGCCAAATTTTGTAGTCTTTTTTGTGTCTGGGTTCCTACCCAAACCCAGATGATCTGAAGCAATGACGGAGGTGTCATCCAACCTATTGTGAGTTGATGTACCATCACAAGGATCTTGGATATATTTTGAGGGCTCAAAAACTCCACTGTGTTGCTTTAACTGGTTTACAACCAGCTATGCATGGTAATAATGTGTGTAGGATGTGAGAAATGAACTGTGGTAAACTTCCCTCCATCTAACCAGTGCCTGGACCTCCCTGCTCCCCCTCCCAGTTAAACTCTATCGGATGACGTATTTTTATGTCACTTAGCAGAGTTTTGCTGACTTTGGGGCTTTTGATTTTTGTATCTCCCGCCAACCATGCCACCGCCACCAGGTGTATAGTAGTGGATCAAGGTACAAGCCACCCCCCTTCTCTCTCTTAAACTAGGCAGGGCTGATTGAATACAAACCATGATTACAACACTGCCCATGTCTCGCCTCAAATGTTTTCAGAAACATGTTTCAGCTTACCGATTTCCTGTTATGTCACCTATCCGTGGGAGTGTTTATTGGTCCTGTGTGGTGCTGTGCCTTTTGGTAGTTTTCTTCCTCTTGAGCCAAAGTAAATGCGGCAGCTTCAGTTTCAAAAGTATTTGCATCTTTCTACTGCGTGGACAGCACAGTTTTATGAAAAGACCATTTTTCCAGTGTTGAAATGTTTCTTAACAGCTGTGAAAACACCCAGCTGCTGCTGACTTATCAAAACTGCAAAACTGAAAAGACTAAAATTCTTAATGCAGAAGAGTACGGGCTGATTACCACTTACTTTGTGGTGTTTTATTCAACATGTTAATCTAATTGCCAGATCACAGTCAAGAATGTGGGAGTGTGCCAAACTTGCCACTTTTGGTAACTCAAAACAGTCTTGATGGAGTTATATATGGAGAGGGAACTTTGATGGGATTCACAATTTTTTATGGAGCTGTGAAAACTGTTTTCAATGCGTCATTCTCCAACACATTTGTTGATGTGCAGAAGAAACTGTGTAGCACAATTAATCAAAACAACCTGTTTGATATTCTGTGGTTAATTTACAACAGGCTGTTGCTGATTGTACAAAATGTAACCAGCAGATCAAACGTACACAAGTTAGAGATGAACCAGATACCTGTTGTCTTCAGATGCCTCTAAAGAGGGCCACCAGTGTAAAGGAAAGGCCTTTAGTTTATTGCTACTAACTGTGATGCCAGACAGCTTTATTCTTTCTCACTGGCCAAAACCACTGGCTAAAAAATCTGTATTAATATGTTGTAGAATAAAGTTATTGTTGCTGCTGCTTTTGACTTAATTACACATATGACCAGACTAATTCAGGCTTGCAAATCCATGTTTCTGTTCATGCCATGAGAGCAGCATGTGCCATCTCAGGAATCCATTTCATCAGATAGAAATTGTCAAATAGAAATTTGGAAAAGTATCATACACAAAGCAGAATTCAGCTAGTTAGTATGCAGACATATTTGATTAAAAAAAGGGAACTTTGCTGATTGCCAATTTTCCCTAGAAAGAGATTTAGCAGAATGCTAAATGGACGACAGGATGTTTTGACACTTGGCTGGTTTCAACTTTTTAGTGAACACAGGGTGATTAATCATCACCATTTAGTCTTTGATGTCTGGAGGTTGGCAAGTATGCTGATCAACCATACTTATTCATCATCTATAAATGCCTTTAAATTGTATATTTGGCTGCTGAACTTCTAAGCAAAGTTCCAGGGTGTTAAAGACTGATGGCCCTGACACCTGGTGTGGGAAATATCACAGAAGGCTTACTCTTTAAGTCACCGACTTCTTTGAATCTGCACCCGTGGCAGAAGCTTATTGCAAAGATTGCAAAGCCATTAAGTAACCTGTGTAAACGCTGATTGTCTGATTTTACTGTGTATACTACCCTGTGCAACCCACATTATTTCACAATGATATATTTAGGAAAAGATGCTATCTGCTGCCTCTTTAGGTGAATATTAGCAACATTTAGTACACTAAAAGGCTAAACTAAGATGTGCAGAATCAGAAATACTTAAAGGATAACTTCGGTATTTTTCAACCTGGGTCCTATTTCCCTATGTGTATCATCCAGTTGTAGCACAATTAGCCACAGCTTCAGCATCTCGCCGTCTGACAAAGGCAGCCTATGAAAGCTGTGCGGGGTGTTGCGCGACATCCTGTTCTTGCAATTCGGATAAGCACAAACATGAAGCATTGTTTTCAATCGATGCAGCAAAACTCTCAACTGTACTCCGGGACAACCAACTCCGCTCTGACCGGCTCTGACCAGCTCTGAGCATGGCTCGTCTGTTTACCTCCGGCAACACAGGTCACGTGACATGTCGTTACACAGCCCAGAGGAAGTGAAGGCAAGACAGACGATTTGCATGCTGTTGACAGAGATTACGCTGGAGATATGAGCCGGACTGTGCCAAAAAAAAAAACACTTTTAATGCGCAAAAAAAACATTTGCCCCCACATTTACCGTTATAACTCGTTTCGTCATCCGCCTCCCTCAATACTGAACCAATTTTAAAGCGAGTTGTACCTATGAATCATACACACACATACACATGGGGAAATAGGGCCCAGGTTGAAAAATACTGAAGTTATCCTTTAACTGATTGTGAGGAAACTGATTCATTACAGTCATTATCAGAAGTAAGAATAAAAGCATGAAATCAAAGTATGTAAATATAAAGCAATAAAATAGAAATGAAAATATGCATTAAAAATGAAAATAAAACATGTATTATGCTGCAGTGTTTAACTAGTACTAGTAGATGTTAACATATTAGAAAAATATATATACTGTATATTCGTGTGTTACTTTTAACTACAATGTATACATCAATATAATGACACAAAAATAGAATAAGAGTAAACATAAGAAATATGTAGAGTTATGTGTCTTGTATGTTGAATAAATTTACACATTTAAGAGGTGTTTGTGAGCAAATGAGCTAACATTTCGTGCAAAACATCAGCATGTTTATACGTTTATATGTCATTTTTGCCATGTTAGCATGACATTAGCATTTAGCTCAAAACACTCTGCCTTATTTGTATTTCTTTAAACCAATCACAGTTGTCTTGGGCAGCACTAAGACCTGGCCCCTACAAAATTATGTCGTGGGTAAACTTGTCTTGGTGGAACATTTGCACATGGTGAGGTGAGCACCAGCATGAAAACGACTTATTCTCTGCAAAAGAAAAAGACACAAAAATGTCTGTGTGATTCAACTTTTAGTGATAAAAAGACAAAATTATTTGATAACTGGTGCGCTAGAGGTGAAGCATGATTATACTAAAGTTCTGGAAGAACTCACTGGACTCGTTAAAACCACAGATGATTAGCTGGCTGAATGTGTGGCTCTAGCAGAACATTATTACGACGATATCACAGACGCTCGAGTGAAGTGAAACGGATCGGTACATTAGTGAAGTCGATGTCACTGGTGCATACTGCTGCAAGAGTTAAAAGAAGTGGCAAATACACATGCATACAGACTCATGCACACTTACTCTGATGAATAGTTTCCCCTTTTGCTGGTGACTCCAGTGCCCCCACCAACACACACCTAAATATAATCACATTATACAACTATAAAGTGACCAGCCCTCAACATTTTCATTTCATGTAATTTTCATGTAATTTTCAGCATGTCAGTTGGTAGCTCAGGATTGTTGTTTCCCGTAGCAAAGGGGATTTTGAAAACAGTAACACACAGATGGCCAAAGGCATGGAGAATGCCAGCCGAAATCAGCGCCCCAGTGGCAATCTACATGAGGTGAGTCAACTAGTGCTCAAGCGACACGCACAGTGTTTACCTTTGCTTTTACCCTATATCTATAATTACCCTATAGCAGCTGAGAACACACAGACACACACTGTATCTTAGAGATTACACACTCAACTGTCACTGAACAACTTGCATGAATTCTGCTGCCAAAGAGAATGACAGACAGAAATGGGAAAGCAGATTGTCACTTTAAATCACCAAAAAAGGAACACAGCTTGTTTTGACATTTGTTAACCATGGTATTCTTCTGATGACAATTCACCAAAGGAAATAGATTGTAATTGGTTGTTGTCAGCTTTTACAGTTCTAGAAATAGAAAATGATGTCTTGTTTTGTTTTCCACATTGAAAATCAATTCAACTGAACCTATGCCACCGACTGAAGGGACTTTATGAAGTCACAAACTCTATGCCATAAAACCTGTAGCATTTAAATGTAGGTAGATCTACATGTTATATTTAGGGGTTGATCTGACCCTCTTCAGGAACACTTGTTTACCTCTACACAGGACCAACGCTACTGAAGGAGGAATTATTCTACACACAGTCCGTTATTGTTGCATCAAAGGCATGAATGTGGTAAAAGTGTTGTTAGTCAGACGGCAATAACAATTTTCAATCACTATTTCACTACATAACGTCCCCAGTCATTGCTAATTTCAGATCATCCTGCTTTATGATCTACAAACTGTCTCAACCCAGTTAAAACATTTCTCCCTCTCTGCATCTCCTTGAAGTTGACTCTGCAAAGAGGGAGAGAGCAAACAGACTCCCAGTTCTGATGAAGAGCACACAGCCACTGCATTTATCAACGCCCAGTAAAGAGGACTTTTGCACTGACATGCACATACACACATCTATTGCAATTCACTGCACACTGATACGTACAGACACAACATATGTCATCCAAAGTGCAAACACACACACACACGGTTGTCTGATGAGCCATTAAAGTGCAGTCGATCGTATCAGTCATGTTATTAGAGTTTTCTCCCCTCTGGCTCTGTATCTGTGTGCCTCTCTGCTTGTTGTTGCCTACAGATGTTAAATGGTCTACCAGCAGGCTGTCACAGTAAAACTGCAAGTTCTCCATGTGGAGTTTGGGTCTTTGTAAGAGCATTTGGGGGTATTGGTAGAAAATGAAGTAATATTTTGGATGATCAAATATAGTCACTTGTACATTTCACATGAAACCTTGAAGTTGAAATGTTTAACTGTACTCATGATCTTTGATATGGTCAGTTATCTCTGGAATAAAACCCAACATCTAACCAACCCAGCTTTGTATGAAACATTTTTTTAAATGAGTATTATGATCCAGTTATGGTTTCCTATGTGGAATAGAATCCCTAAAGGGAAAAAAATGGCAAAAGAGATTTGCAAGTATTCAATGAAGCATTCATAAGGTTTTTGGCCATTTGGGGCCAGAACTTCACATCATACATATTTGATATATTGTGGCCTAAAATATATATATTTATATGCCTAATATGTTGGCAAACAGTTGCCAATTTACACATCCAGCAGTCTTGAATTGACACAAGCATTCAGCATACATTTGTACATTTCAAATGTATCATATCAGTGTTTACAAAGTGACTTAAAGGGATAGTGCACCCAAAAATGAAAATTCAGCAATAATCTACTCACCCATATGCCGAGGGAGGCTCAGGGGAAGTTTTAGAGTCCTCACAACACTTCAGGGGGAGAGGAGGTAGCAACAAAACTCGCCCCAGATTCGTCCAAAAACACATAATTGAAACCACAAAATATCTCCATACTGCTTGTCTGTAGTGATCCAAGTGTCCTGAAGCCCCGACATAAAAAGTTGTTTGGAAAACGTCATTTGAACTCTGTTTTTCACCTCATTGTAGCCCGTAGCTCTAACGGCCTCTCTGTGCACCATGTTCATGTGTGCGTGCTTGCGCGCGAGACCAGCCAAAGCACGCGGTGCCCATGTTTCACGGTCTCACACAAGCACGCACATGTGACCGCGGTGCACAGAGGGGCAGTTAGAGCTAGAGGCTACAATGAGGCGAAAAACAGAGTTCAAATGACGTCCATTTTGCTTGCCTCTTGTGTATTATTTAGTTTGGCCAAGCCGCTCTGTTGTGTGTCATTTTGATAGGTCAGTTTATTCATTTAACACCTAATTATTATATTGCGTATACTTATGTTGACCTCTTTTATAGGCCTAGTTGTTCATTTCTTGTCTTTTAATTTTTCATGTATTTTTTGGGTAGATAAAAACCCATGATTTTGTCAACAACTGCTGTGTCCTTGGTGCCTCACTGCTTGGTCCCTCACAGTTTTTGAAACAAGTTTTAATGTATCCCTTACATAATAATGCATAATTATAACGTATCGCTGGTTTCCAGAAACATACAATGCCAAAATTTCTTTTGGATGATTGCACCATGACTTGACACAGTCAAGTCCAATTATTGGACTGGATGTCACAATTACTTGATTTCACACTATTTTTCAGTAGATCAGCGCAAATCACATGGAACGTAAACAAAGTTACACAAGCGGCGTCTCCGAGTGGTGAAGTATGGATCATAGACATATATGAATAGACGCCGCATTGACTGCCGCTGCCTATTGGAACCGACGTCCCAGCCGGCCGCCATCTTGGATGGTCTTGCTTCGCTTCCACAGTGCATTCACTTCTATTGAGAAAGGAGCAGTATGCATAGGTAAAATAGAATAACTCACTGAATTTTCAACTGATTTTCACACAGTTTGGTTTGTTGTTGGTTTGTAGTTATGATACAGGATGCTTTTGTACATCAAAAATGCGGGATTTCATGCTATTCATGAGTTATTCTATTTTACTTGTGCATACAGCTCCTTCCTCAATAGAAGTGAATGCACTGTAGAGGCGAAGCGAGACCCATCCAAGATGGCGGCCGGCTAGGATGCGCTCAGGCAGTCAATGCGGTGTCTATGTTGATATGTCTATGGTATGGATGAAGAGGACTTATTCCCCTCCAAAATACGGAGAAAGTCAGCCATGTGGGATAATTTTGGCAAAATGACTATCGCAAAAATGACCATGGGGTCATTGTTGACGACGGCTTTCCAGTTTGTAAAACAAGCCGCAATAAAGTCGCAGCCAAAGGATCAAACACGAGCAACATGATACAACACCTGCGGGACAACCACCCGGCTTTACATGCGCAAGTAAAGGTAAATGCATAATAACTGGGTTAAAATACGTCAGTCTCAATTTAATGTAACATTGAATTAAAAATTACATGTTAGCGTGTCATTTGCAGTTAATGGCATAGTGGTATGATATGAGTTGGGCTTACAGTGCAACGTCACAAGCTAAGGCACGTCTCAAAAACTTTTTTGATGGATAGTTATACAGTTTGTGTGCACATAGCGTGAGGTTGTAATGGTTTTGGGTCTGTGTAGCTCTTTGGAGTGAGACAACAGACAGAAACTCACGTCCACACGAGTGCGAGATTTCACAAATGCTCGTCATTTATTTTTACATCAACTGAAAAACACTCCAACCTCACCAAGCCCGGTTGTACGGCTACTATATTTTCATACATGAACAAAATAGTCGCCACACGTACTTATTACCATCACTGTTGTGTTGAGAGATAAAAGAAAAAAGCAGGAGCACATGGAAATAAATAAAACTTAAAGATCTATAAGGAGTGATAATGTGATTTTACACATTTATAGTGTGAAATTAATTAATGCAAAATAGTCGTGATAATCGTAAAACCGTGATTATTTCTCTGACAATAATCGTACCAAGAAAATCTATAATCGTGACATCCCTAGTCCAATATTTACTCTCCTTTTGGATCTGTTTATGTCTTTACCAAATCCTGAGTATTACATGGAGACTGATATCTCGCTAGATGCCGTTTTCACCAGCACTACTTTCACCAGCTAGTTGTTAACTGCAAGTAGAATAAGGTCATATTAGAGCAAGAAACAGTAAAGTTGTGTACTGGACTTCATTCAAATAAACACAAGAAAAAAAAAAAATAATAACCTGTCACCATAAGTACCCCTTTTAACATTTCACATAGTCATTTGACAGATTTTTCATAAATAAATAAAAAATAATAATAATAGTGCAGCTTTAAGAAATGGCAAAGCAGCCTAATCTTGTTTTGCCTTTTGTATTAACTAATAGTGTTTAAATGAATTTACGGTGGACAAAATGGGTGTTGATAAACGGATCATAAGAACATAACTGCTGACACAAACACATTTTCATTTCTAATTTGTGCCTGCTGCTAAGTCTTAACAATAGTTGATCCCAACAGGGGCCGTAATTTTTGAAATTACAGTAAATCTCCTGAAACTGCACCTCCACCATCACACTTTTTCATGTCTCGTTATGCAGGAATCATCTGTGTGTAATGGATTTGTTGCTGCCAATCATTACCAGAGTAAGCCCTCACAAAAAAAGTCTCTTTCCCTCCAGAGAAAATGTCTTATTATTTTCGAACAAGAGTGTCATTCTGATGCACAACCCAACCCCAAGCTAAACTCTAAATGACATGACCAAATGAATTTGTATTGAACCAGCCCTGTAGGCAGTAAGTACCGGGTGAAAGCTACTTATTTCTGAGCTGATACAAAGCTCGCCCAGAAAAGTAATAGTCAAACCACACAGTGAGTTAAATGGGTAAACACATCAGCACCTGCCCCAGGGGTTAAGAGACTGGTTCTTCACCTACTGCAAGTTTCATCTTTAGCTTTTAAAGAAAGTAACAAGATAGTTTTTGTTCAGACAGAATGTGTGGAGAAAATCATTGTCACATATAAACATTAACAAATATATCCTCGTGTTGGGGCAAAAAATGTACTTTGTATATTAATAAAGTCTTAGCACCACAAACACCATTAATTATGCATGATTGTTCCACTGGGATTTAGTTACAACAGTTTTTCAAAATTCCTCTGCCTGCAGTCACTAACCCCCAGCTCTCTATTAATTAGGAAAGTATGAACACTTTGTCGCAGTCACTGAACAATTGAAATAATTATTGTAGTTATTATGGAGGCCCCAGTAGCTTACCAGCTCAGTTTTTATTTGAAAGTGCTCAAACACTACTGAGCAAGTAAAGCCAGCCAGCATCACTAATAGTGCTTTGTTAATGTGTGAGAGTGAGCCCAGTGAGATAAGGCTGCGCTGACACAGAGGACGGATGCTTTGAACACTTACTTGCTACTTTGACAAGGCTGAAATATAACTGATATCACAGCTGTTACCAAATTATTTCAGTGAGCAGAGGAGCAATGGGATCTGTTGATCAGCCCTTCTAATGATGCAGTCCAGAGATGCATACCTCAACATCAACTCGCCAGATTTTGTATAATCCCATGAGGACGATTCATAAACATTTTGCTGGCATACTGACCTTTTGATTATTGCCACCAACAGTCAAAGTTTCCCAGATGTGTGTGTATAGACACTAACTGGGTTTCCATCCAAATGTATCGCAAATTTTAAGCAAATGTTGTGAAAATGCGCAAAAGAAAATGCAAATTTATGCACATTTCCATCCATTATTGTTTTGCGAGTATTGGGAGTCAACAGGTCGAACAGTAGGTGGCGCTTCTCGTGAAAATAAAAATCAAAATGCAAAAGAACACTCGTAGAAGAAGAGGGCGCCGTGCGATGACGTCATTGAGAGCGTCTCATGTCCACAAGTGATGTAAACAACTACCGGCACATCCATGACTACGACGAGATGGAGAGATTCATTCAGTTTCGTCGTCGCTCCAGACATATCTCATGCCCCCTTCCTCTGCCGCCATTTTTTGACTGTGGATTCGTGGAGCTGAAGTGAAGTAGAAGTAGGATCCAGTAGCCTATGTCATTGTTTATTCGCTAAATCTGTTTCCATTGCCAAAAGTCGCATTTTCCTAATAGCAATATGCTGACTTTTCCACCCCCTCCAAGTATAAAAACGTTTTGCAATATTTCAGCCTTTTTTTTCAAATTGCTGCCATTTCCATTCAAGTTTTTTTTCGCAATAGTTGAAAATGCAAATAAAAATTGGTGGATGGAAACCCAACTATTGTTGGGGTGTTGCAATTCTCTATCGTTCAATTCTGTTATTGATTTAAAAATTTTTTTTAGCACTGACAGCCATGCCATTTTCAGATTATCAAGTCCAGATTCGTATTCATGTGGTATAATGCCATCGTTTTTGATGATGGCACACACTAAAGGCCTTCCCACACTAAGTGCATATTTTTTGTCTGAAATTGTCAAACATTAAAAAAAAAAAAAAAAAAAAGACCTTACATTGTGTCAATCGCGTTTACACACTAACTGTGAAACAGAGTCTAAGTCTAAGTTTGTGGAGCAGGTTGGATTTTCTGTGGTTTTTCATATCCGTCAAAGGCTTTTAGAGAGTTATTTGACCAAGAAGTAGTGAAGAAAATGTGGTGTAACCTGCGAGACCAACCTGTTCTCCTCAAAACTCGTCAAATATTGCCACTTTATCTTACTACTACTACAACTTTATCTTCCTACATAGGTTTAACACTTTATTTTTAGACAAAAGCATGGTGTTATGTTTAGAAAATAACATCATGGTTTGGTTTAAAATAAGTATGGTTCTTAATAATTACTAGTGTAGCAGGCTACACAAACTAGCACACTAAATTGTTAAAATAACTCCATTGACATTTTGGTTTCACACGGGAAACAAACAGTGGGCTGCCGAGTGAAGGTCTAGTGTCTGTTTGACCCAACCGCCCCCCCTCCCACCTGCCCTATAGGGACTATTTTACTCTTTACGCTACATTAGTTGCTGGGCGCCATCAGAAATGGAGCTCTAACAAAATTGCAGTCAGGAAGACAATACTTTTCATGCTCAGGCTGTAAAGCCTCAGTTATACCTTCGCCTGGCTCCGTTCACGGATTGCGCACGCACCTCAACAGTGCACGAAGGCATTTATACTTGGCGCATTCTCCGTTGCAGTATTCACCACGAAGACAGGGAGCGGTAGACACTGCAAGCTTGGACCTCCCGGACCAAAACATCAGGTTCCTCCTGGGAGAAGTTTGGCCGTCTGATGCTGCTGCTCTCTTCTGCCATGGCAAATTGAGTAAACTCTCATTACGCCTTCACGCGGCACATTTAAGGGCGAGGAGAGGGGCTCATTTGATTGGTGTGATGTGTGTAAAACCCACTCCACGCCCTCTCCCCTTCCTCTTTCCGACCTGCGCAGGTAGGAGGGATGTAGGTTGGAAAGAGGAGTAGCTGCGTCAGCACGCACGGTTTGCCAAAATTGCAAAATCCGCCTGGCCACACCCAGTTGGTGAAGCACAGGTGCGCTGCGCCTCCGCCTCGCCCAGTCTACGAAACTAGAGGCCACTATCTCTAGGTGTCATTGTCTTGGTTGTCATTGTCAACTGAGTCATCAGCTGATTCACAATCAACCAAAAGCACAGCAACACACCTCTGTCAGCCTATCATCTTGCTGCTCCTTATTTTAAATATGGTTCTTTCTCTGCCATAATTCTTTCTTGCTGCAGTCATATGCACCCTCCACCTCCCCAAAACCGCCTAGCCTAGTCTTTACGGATTCATCAGCCTCATATGCCTCAGCAGTCAGCAGCTTCAGAGTCAGCAGCCACAACCACCAGTGTCTTCTTCTTCCTGCACAAGTAAGCAGGGGTGGTGAGAAAAAGAAGCTGGGAAAATCACTAATCCTGTTTTGCTCATTGTGATCAATTCAACTCAGAATCTAACTTGGGACACCCCTGATACATGGTCTCCTGAGGATGAATCCTCTAGTGCCATCTTATAAGCGTATCCATCTGTAGTCTGCAGTTTGACATGAGGTTTGCTGAGCACATTCATGCTCCCCATTTTTGACTCGACACAAGCTTTCCTCAAGTTTTACCATTACACCCTCTGCCAACCCCATGTGACGGGCCTCTTCCAGGGCTTTGTAATGTATGCACAGTGTTGTCCACGATATGTAATTGGCCCTGATGACGAGATGCAGCCCATTTTGCTTACTGGCTGACATCATGAAGATTGTGTTTGGAAGGGCGCCCAGTTCGGCTCTCCAATTAAATGAAGTCAATTTCATCATGAGCTTAATACATATACATCACCACTGTCACCACAATGGCTGTACTTCAGTGTGAGCAGCTGGGACTCCCTAAAAATCTCAAGACTAGAAATAATATGTTCTTTTTTAGACAGTAAACGAACACAGTTACATCCTAATTAGATGCCAAACACCTAAATTATGATGGAATAAAAACTGCATATAATGCCGTAGTAGACCCAAAATATACTGCACTTGAACATTATTATACTCAATTATACTCCAATTAGAAACCAAATAGGAAACCCTAACAACAATAACAATAAGATACAATTTTACATGGTACTAGACTAATTGGAAATCAAAGCCAAAGCCATATCAGTTCCTGCCAAACTATGCTGTAGCTAATTGAAACCACATTTAAATGAATGCTACCAACAAGGCTTAGCATAACTTGATTAGACAACACAGGCTGTAATTAGACAAATTTAATGCAATATTTCATTCCTCTAAAGTTAAAGGGATAGATCCGGATTTTTTAAGTGGCACCACCTTAAAAGGAGCCCACCTAATATCAGTCTAACTGAACGCTAAATTGATGATTTTTTTTTCAAACTTCTGTATTCTGCCTCTGCTGCCACGCACTGTATTACTCTGCATCTCAGCTGTTTCGGTCAAACTGTCAGAGGTTTGTGGAAGACATAATAAAATACTAAAAAGTATAATGACAGTGACGACAAAGTGCCTTTTACTGTGGAGACAGGAGGATACCTTTATTAACCAGGGAATAGAGAATAAGAACTCTTACAGAGGGAGACTGAATGGACAGAAGAAAAGAGACAGAGAGAGCTGGAGAAACAACTAGAGACACTGAGGGCCAGAGCAAGCAGCTAACTAACTGTGTAGAAATGCATGTTCACGGACCCAGAGAGCTAACATTAATGCTGCCATGTGTTGGACTTGGTCACAACACAACTTGAGGATCTTTGTGAATCAGAGAATGCCAGCACTTCAAATACAATCTGCAAACTCTGCATCACCAACCATCCAGAATTCCCTGCCTTGCTGAATGCTGGTGTCTTGCACACCTTCTTCAATACTCCGAAGATGAATTGGAAAAAACGTCCCAAACAAAAAGGCCTTAATGACAAGTTTCATGGGCTGTGTTCACCTTCTCAGTGTATTTGTGTTAGCCTGCAACATTTTATGTGATAGTACATAACGCTAATGGAGTAATGCAGTCTGCGGCAGCATCAGCACAGTAATATGGAAGTTGTGCAATTAAAAAAAATGTAGTGCCAAAGAAACATGCTGTCTGAAGGCCAGGTAAAGCAGTGAAAAACTCCTCAATATAGTGTCCACACAGACTGATATTGACTTTTTTAGGTGGGCGTCTTTTAAGATGGCTAAAATACATTTTGATGTCAACCCTCGTGCAAAGCGTTGTAATGCTGAGAGACTTCTCATTCACCATGTACGTCAGCTGGAAAAAGTCTTTTTGGGTTGCAGGGCATCTCGTGATGGCGTAATTTCACATTTTGGCCACTACAAAAGTTTTCTTCAAGGTGGAGTAGCAGCAGCTAACAACAAAGGGGCAAGGCTTAGTGAAGTGTCAGTTATAACACTAACACCATCAACAGGTCAAAATTTCACTGTCATATACTTTTTGTTTGTCAGCGAATACCTGCAGAACTGAGGACATCCCATCAGCCTCAGCTGTCTTCTGTGTTTAGTACTAATTAACTACTTTTAGCTAACATGCTAAACTAACATTATTAACATTGCATACATGACCTATCAATGCCAGCATGTCAGCACTGTAATGCCACAAAGCGTAACTGTTGACTCTAAGTGTATCCAGAGAGAATGGGTGTGGATGTTAACTCAGACATACAATAAAATGGTTAAATAAAAAATAAAATTACTCTCAAAGTGTAATATGCCATCTCTTTGAACACATGCTAACATGGACTATGTAATTACCTTGCTGAATGAACTAGCACTAGTGCAATACATTACTTGCGTCCAAGCACTGAGAGTGATCTGCCGTCATCCATCATCCCCTCTGACAACCACAATTATATCCTGAAATATGCAGACAGCAGGTTCTTACAAAAACGTGACAGCAGGCCACTGATATAATTGCATCCTTGCACGTAGTTATGTCCTGCTCTCCTCTGATGGCATAGTCTTGGTTTTCCCTCTCCACAGTACTCCAGGTGGTATTTGATCTGAACACAGTCGCTGCAGTTGGAGGATGAAGAACGGCAACAGCAAAGTGAGGTAATTCATCACAAACATGACACCTTTGGTTTTGACGTTATCTAATTATGCTGGATTTGACTGTTTTCACATCAGTACGAAATCACATTACATGATCGCTGCTGTCAATTACCTCACAGCAGCAGGGAGCTGTGAAAGTGTCTGTTAGAAACAACTCAAAAACATGTTACTGTAGAAACTGTATTGTCACATCTATGTAGGCCCCAGTGGGTTATCTTTTCAAATCAGGATTTAGACTGTAAAGTGCTCTGAAAAATAATTTAGATGTAAACTCTTGCAAAGACAACAAATATTCCTTATCACAGTAGTCTGCCTTCAACACTTAGGACTAAGTTGTCATAAGAAATATGGATGTTAATTTTGTTATATTAGCCTATAAACCATAAACATCCATTTTTTATTTATTCACAGTAAAAGGGTCCTCTCAGTCATAAAAGCTACAGCACCTCCAGCCCAATCGCCATAGAAATTGTTGGTATAGCCATCTTGCTACCTCTACGAGTTCCCCAGCACAGACACACAGATTCAGCACTCAGAGCACTCACAGCATGTGCCTATGGCTGCCAGCTCCTCCAGCACATGTCTTCCAGTCCATAGGCAGGGTGCCCCTCCTTGGTCTGGGCCGCACTCATCTGAGAGCCAGCACAGTTGTGCCAATAAACTCACCTGGTACTACTCTCATGACCCATCACTCCACACCTCTCTCCTGCATCTGACAACTAACCACACCCACCTCCACAGTGGCCAGACATTATGGGGTAAAAAATGGTAATATTAAGATGCGAAGATAATTTTAAACTTACTTGAGGAAGATACATACAGTATCAAATCAATGTTATTAAAGTGACATAGTATATGAGCTGACTTTGTCAGCAGGAGATTGATGGGGTGGTGGATGGCGTGACAATAACGTGAGACATCTGTCGAACTGCAGATCACTGTTTCAGACCAACATGCAACGAAAGAGGTTATTTTAAGCCACCATTCTGGAGTGTTTTTAGCAACCCGTTACTGTGTTTCCACCTAGGCAAGACGCCTGCCAAGCTGCAAACCACTATTCGAGTCCTAGAAACTACAAAACTGTTTATTTTTAACCACCAAATATGGAGTGTTTTTTAGTGAGCACGGTTTGCCGAAACATAAAAAACCAACATTTATTTTGGCGATCGAGTTGGTAAAACATGAGAAAGTGTGGTGGGTGCACATAACCCAAACATCCCTGGTTCAAGAGAAGGTTAGACAGGGATCAAGGAAAGACAAATTCATTCACTGATAAACATCATGACGTATTAGGGCATGAAATCGAAGGCAAGGCATCGAAATGCCACCAGCCCTGAAAGTTCCATTACTCTCATGGCTGGTGGTTGTCTTTGAGCAAGCCAGTGAACCCCAAATGACTCATGATGGCCTGTGTATTTGGTGTGCGAGTGTGAGACAGAGATAGAGAGAGAGAATCCGAGATGGTCTTGACTCACCCTGATTCACATTTCATTTTGGTGAAATTTTAGAATTTCAGAATCCCTTTAACTAAAACATTTGAATGCAATCATCACCACTTCCTACATTACCCACAGTGCCTTTTGGCAAACTATAAAAAACCCCTAGTTTTTTTCAGTGCTGGGTGCTTTGTCATACAAATATACAACTATATCGCAAACACTGCTGTATTTGTACATGCAAGCCTCTTACTCAAACCATGTCTTCAGGCTGCATTGCGCTATGGGAGGTGAGGCTGCTGGTGGAGAAATCGCTATTTGGCTCTCCGCTGTGATGGATTCCTCTCTGGTGAGTCTATAAACATCTTTATCATTTTTGATTCCGAGGGACTGACGCCAAAACCTGACATTTACATCAGTGCTTGATGTTTGCCCAGTAGCTATTTAACATTATTAAAGTGTTTTAGGGGATTATCAACAAGTGATAACCTCTGAGCAGGAGGATACATCCTTTCACACAGAAACCCCCTTATTTCATCTTTTGACATGAATAACTAAAGGCATCCCACACAGTATTCACTATGAAGTTGTTTACTGACTTTACACACACACACACACACACACACACACACACACACGCGCGCGCACACACAGATCATAAGAAGAAAGGACCCAAGCAAAAGACCCAAGGCTGTGCTCTGATTTATTCATTCAATAACCAGTGAGACAATAATTTTTCTCCATTTGGCTGCATTAGCCCTAAGAGAAAAACTGTTTGCTTGTAAATAAAAAAAAAAATAGAGAAAGAGAAAAAAATGTGAAGAACTACATTATTGAATCTGACCTTCTACCAGCTGATGACATGATTGCGTGATGGTAAAATCTGCAGTGCACATAAATCATACCAGATGTGAAAATGCACTGGGCTATGGAAATGAGGCAGGAGAAAGGTGTCATGAAAACTGCTGAGTGAGATGCAGCTGCATACATGTCACCTTTGGATGTCCAATTTATTTCCTTCCTTTTTTCCTTCATCCCTTCCTTTTTACTCACTCATTCATTCTTTTGTTCAGTTTTTTTTTCACCCCACTTCTCCTCCAGTCTTTGATCCACCCCCCGCACCCTCATTTTTCAACAGAAAAAAAAGTGGCACTCCTCCTTTCTCCTGCCTGGCAGCAGCCCCATGAATACCTTGTACTGACTTGTATGTGCTTGTGAAATACATAATCGACTGAGGTTTCCAGGTCAGTACAGTGAAGGAGAATGCAGGGGGTGTTTGCTGTTTCTGAACTGCAGATCAATGACGCAAGAATATTATTGGACAAACTGTTGTTTCCTGGTGGACGTCACAGTGTGTTACCAGAAAGTGATACACACTGCCTTGAAATGAAAATAAATGAACCTTTGTGGGTAGAGAATAAAAAGTGAAGTGCACTCTCCCATGTTAATGTCTCTCCCATTGTTCACCTGTCAATCTACCTCCTACGTGAGGTTTTTCTGGCTCAGTAACAGTGTCACGTTTGATCTTTGGTTAGAGAACCCAAATAACATTTGACTTGATAACTGCCCCCGAGTTCAAGACAAGTCATCAAAAATATTTTCACGTCCTACAGGCTGTCTTACACATACTCACTGGAAAGTTGGTATAGTGAACTTGTTAGCAAAATGTTTTATACATCCAACAAACACCGAGCAACATTAAAAATCATCCCGAGTCATGTTTCTGGCGCCTGGTGAAAGTCCAATATGCACTCTACCAACTTCTCAGAAAAATATGTGGTCCTTTAGCTGCTCAGTGCTCAATGATGTTCTCCAGCTTGTCACAAATTTTTTCTGTCTGTATTTTGGTGCAGGGCAGGTAGTGTACAGTGGGTTTATCAGAACTTTTTTAGTTAGAAATAGCTGCCAGCTCAAAGTCAAAGTCAAAGTGAACTTCATTGTCAGTCAAAACCATACAATAAGCAATTGCAAAGTAGAATGAAATTACATTTCTCCACACTCGCACTCCAATGTGCTGGTTTGTAAAAAAAAACCATTTAACATAAAAAGTAGTGCACAGTAGTGTGTGTGTGTGTGTGACACACACACACACACATATATATATATATATATATATATATATATATATATATATATATATATATATATCTTCACAAGTACGGGCACAGGTAACGACCTCCAGGCCGGTGGGCAGCAGGTGAGAACAAAAATATCATTTTTCAGAATAAAACAAATGAAAAATATGTGCAGTTTATGTGTAATATTTTGAAATCTAAACACCTTTATCAAGCTGCAGTTCATTTTATTGTGAAAGTCAGTGACACAAGTTGAACCTTTGACCCCACTGTAACATTTACTGACATGGATGACTCCATTAAACTATGCAGAGTGAGGATGAGGTGACAGCCTACATGGAGGTCAAGACACCCAAGGAGGATCCTTTTGAGATTTTATAGTGGTGGACGGAGCATGCTCAAATGTTTCCTAACCAGGCAGTGATTGCAATCACCACCCCGGCATTGAGCGCAGCCAGTGAAAAAGACTTTTCCTCTGGATTTGCAATTCACGAACTAAGGACCCAGCTTAATGTGAGTAACTGTAGCCTGTGTATGTTATGGACTTTAATAATGGGTGTGGGGGGGATGTGGCTTTGACTTAGACATGATGACAGGTAGCGAGTCAGGTCTGGTACTGAGATTTATGGGTATTGGCGGGTGTGGGTTTTAACAATGGTCCTATGCAGGACTCTGCGGCTGCATCTCATGCTGTCATGCAGGGATGGCTTTTTTCGTTGGTGTCCAATACCAGAAGTCACTGCCCAAGTGACAGTATTTAACGTCTTTGGAATGAGATTGGCTTGCCTAATCGTGCTGCAAGACTATATGAGCTGGTGGCAGTCAACTCTCTCTCCCTCCCCTCATGTCCACCTGTTTGGTTTTGTTACATTTAATTTATCCTTATACCCATTTCCCTTTTAGTTAATTAAAATAAACTTTTTTTGTTACAACTCATGTGTGGTCTCCCATCCTTTGTCCTGCCTTGAGCAATGACCAATGTAAATTCATACTTTATTTCCTTCAGTACTTTGGTTCCAAGCGACACTGCACATGTTTTGATGTTAACAAAAAATATTGCAGCTCATAGAACTTCTATTATTAATGGGGCCGTGTATATCAGGAGAAAACGACTGCTCAGTGGCAGTGTAAGGGAGAGGCTTGCAGTCTAACTTTCACATGTATCACATTTTCTATTCTATTCTGTGATATATTATTGGATGCAAATATTCTGTTAACTACTTTATTCATCACAACAGTGAGGTTAAAACTCAGAGTGACTCGTGTTCACGGCCCCTGCAGAGCATCTCTCTGTTCCCTCTTGTCAACAGCTGCAAAAATGGCAGCGCTAATAAGCTTTTGAAAATGCAAAGGGGGAAATAAATCTGAGACACTCAACTCTTCAACTCTTGAAAAATTAAAACGCCAGATTTCTGTTGTGTCTTCTCTCAGCAGCCTGCCTTCTGCAGCCTCTCTGTTCTTTTTTTTTTTTTCATCACTGTGTTGTGATGGAAATGGAGCCATAGTGGAAGTTAATTAGATGACTGCTGCCAGCCCTTCATTTTTCTCTGGGTCTATTATTCTATTACGGTTCTATTATCTTGTTAACATTTTCCCGCTTTTCTTAGAAACAATTACCTTCTTGCAGCTTTTGTTAAATGCAGTCATCTTCTCACCTCACTCCTGCGTGTTCCTTCGCTCCACCTCCAGCCGACCTCCAATATTGTCACGGCTCCATGGTGCAAAAGTGAAGAAGGATCACTGAGACTACTTTCACACCTAATGTAAACTTTGTCTTCTTTAATGTATGCCGGTGAGTAACCTGATGGGGAATGAGAGTCATTTTCAACCAAGTGAGAAAATCAACGTGTGTGCGCATATGGGTAAGTAAACAAGCAATGAAGAAAATAAGTGAGAAACTGAGTTAGGACGTGAATAAGGAATTTTACTGAAATGAGGAATTAGTAAGCAGAGCAGCTACATTGGTGATAAAGTATGAAACAAAAATAAGGCCTCTTAGGGCCATTATGGCAAAACTGTAGGGTCAAGTACATCTGATTTAGCAGAGGTCTGAATTCAGTATTTAAACCTGTTACAGTATTTAAGGCTGCTCTTTCCAGCTGCTCAAATGCCTACGATCATTTTTAAGTCAACAGATTCTCGCTCTGACCTCGTCACATACCAATGTTTGGTCATGGATTTTCCACGTCAAGATATGACATGCAAGGTATCCTAGGTGTGTTGGCTGGTGACGTTCCTGTTACATGGGTTCTCTGTTTTCAAAATACACTTCAGTTTTCATAGGAACAGTACAGTTTGCATACAGTCTCTTTCAAAATAAACGCACAATGTCGATACAACACTACAAACTGGCCTCTTTTTTTTTTCAACAACAAACACTTGGTAATGTTTAGCCAACACATGCACATGATTGAGTTTAGGCAACAAAAATTGTTGTTGTGATTTAGCGAGTCATTGTTGTGTTTCCAGTGACTTTTTCGCATCAAACATGAGTGTTTTTTAGCAACCAATCAGAGGTTTTTTTCCAGCAGGGAAAAGATGAGCAGAGATAGTGTCACAAAAAACAATCACCTTTTACCAAGACATTGCTGTGTTTCCTGCCAGGATGGTGGCACAAAAATAGACATAGCTGCTTTTTCAGTGGGGACAGTGCCGCTAAAAGCGGGTATTTTAAGCCAAAACATGATCTTTCCTAACCATAACCAAGTATTTTTGTGCCTAACCCTAATCACATCAGAAAGACATTGCACATCCGACAGACGCTGAATTTTGGTTGGAAAATATTTTATAAGTCAAACATTAGAATTTCCCGTTGTGTGGTCATAAATAATATGACATTTTGCAGACATAGGGTTTTGTTCTTCATACCTTTATGACTAAATGTCATTATTAATATGTTAAGATGAGGCTGGCCAGCACAAAAAAAAAACATCAAAATATTGGCGGCATCTGTTGTCAGTATTCTATGTCAAATTGACTTCAGCATTAGACGTTGTCTGGACATTGAATTTTGTTCAGCCAATGTCACAACCTTAAATTCAACCAAACATCGGTGTCTAATGACATTGGTGGCAAGCTGGGCAACCACAGCATTGTTGAAACATGACAGGCCACAAAGTTAGATTTTTACTGGGTGTTGATGACTTTATTGTAATGTCTGAGATGTTTCCTTTGAATGTCCCGTCTTTTCAGGATTACTGATACAAAGTCATGTAAATTGTTGGAAACGTCATGGATCACTTATTTCACTCTCTCAGCCTAGCTATACCTTAGCCAGTTTATTTGCAATGAACATAGTCATTCCATAAGCCTAACCACACTGTAGTTGCTATACTACTGTGGGTATTGTGGGTAAGATGGAAATTGCAAAGGACACATTGTGTCACAAAGTTTGGAGGACATTATTCTGCATGAGAATGCTTCATTAAGAACTTTTGATGGACAGCTACGGGTGCTTTGTTTTGCATTTATAATGATACTGTACATCATACCGTTTCATGTTATTATAATTAGTGTCTTCTTGATGCAGTACGTTAAGGTTGTTTTTCTCTGTTTACTGTGTTCCCAGCACTAATTACTTTTGATATGACAACTCTCATTCATCGCTTCTCTTTCACTGTGTACTGCTGTCCCACATTTTGTTCTGCCTCCTGAAACAGCCGTGAACCAATGTGATAATGTCACAGATATTGATGTGCTCTCACCAAAAAGACTGTGATTAGATAGACTGAGAGGACGGAGGAAAAAGACAGTAAAGGAGGCGCAGACAGAGCTGAAAAAGTGAATTACCAGCAGCCACCCAGACTGAGAAGCACGGAGAAAAAGAGAAAAGAGCAGAAACCACAGAAGGGACAGAGTTCATGTGGTTCAGGGGGGAGCTGTGGCACTTGGATGTGATTCACTTTACTCTCTCCAGAGGAATCCATTTATCCCCTTCCTGCAATTATGGGGCCTTGTTTCCTCTCTTAATCCATCTGAATGTTTGTTTGTGTTTGTTTCTGCTGACTATTAGTGCACACATATATAGATACACACACACACACACACACACACCACAAAACCTCTCTCCTCTGTAATAAGTCCCTCATTACTGGCAGTAGTGTTTTTTTCTTTTTCCTCTGCTGTGTTCTGGCAGTTGGAGCTGTTTTCCTTCGCTCTGCATTATTAGCTTTGTGCTGTGGAAAACACAACATGGAACAAACGTCACCCCACAACACTGGGACACAGGGAGGGGGAGAAAGAAGGGGATACAGACTCTAATTACGAATACAATGCTACTGTAGTCAAGAATAATAATACTGATACAATAATCACAACAAATGGTACTTAGTTTATGTTTTTCCCTGTCATACTGTCACATCAGTGATTTTACACAGCGAGGTCCTGATGGGAATTAATATCAGACTTGAGAAAGGACAGTCTAAATCAAAGCAACAGTAACTTTCGTCTGTACTGGGACATTTGGAATCTCCAGGTTTCCATTTCCTCATAGGTCAACTTTGTCAAGATGGTTTGCTATTGGACAACAGTGCAAATTCAAAATTCAGCAGACTTGAACTTGATTTGTAAAATTTGTGCAGATTTACCTAGCCTCAGTGAGCGAATCCACTGATCCTGTCAATCTGTTGTGTTCGGGCCTGCGTGTTGCATGTTTATAAATTGATGATAATGTCCGGTTTTCCTTTCCGAACCCGACAGTCATTCTGTTTTGTTATGTCCAAAACCGAACCGAGCCCAACATTATTTAATTACTAAAGCACTGAGTTTGTGTCACAGTTGTTATGGTTATAAGCTATTTAATAGGCCGGGCGTACGCCGTGGGTGCTCCGCGGAGAGGGAGACCTCAAGGTTTTCGAGACGGGAGTGGGTGGTGGGAAGTCCGAGGCTTCCAGCGAGGGGAGAGGGAGAAATATAACAAAATAAGAGATAATAGGAAAAACCTGTCTCCCTCTTTTATTTTATTTTCAGCGTTTAATCAAGGCAGAGGCGGGCGGCAGAGAGGCAGAAACAAACAGCCAATGTGTGTGTGTTATGTTCAGGTGTTGTCACGTAAATACCAGCGCCCAAGCAAAAAACAGGACAGACAACAGGATTTTATTTATTTTTACACTACATTTTCACTGAAAGCTGACCGAATCCGACCCGAGCCCGAATACAATTTATACATTTTTGACCGAACCTGGCCCGACCCTTCGGGTACCGTCGGGCTCGAATCGGGTAGCCACACCCTATCTATAGGGGCCTATCTGAATTTCTGTCTTTGAGAGATATTATTTTGTAATATAACTGAATTTTCTATCCATACATATAAACTTTAAATATATTAAAATTATAAGGCATCTTTGAGTAAACTGCAAGTATCATTTAAGTAGGCTATGTCGTGGCCGGGCCAAGTGTCCTCTTTTTTGGAAATATATATAAAATTATGGTCACCCTACAATTGACCCTTCGCTAAGCCCCGCACCCCTTAGTTACTGTTGCCATGTCCGTCAAGCTTTCTCTCCTAGCATAAGAAATATGGAGTTTTCAGTGATATCAGTGAGAGATATTCAAAAGGAAATACCATCAAATTTCTGGAAAAACTGTTTGGAGATATCAGAGAGAAGCCGACAGAAAGGTCTTCAATATGCATGTGCATATTGCTACACATGGTTGCTAACGTAGGATTTAACAGTGACTGATAAAGGGAGAGGCTTAGCGAAGGGTCAATTGACCCTTTGCTAAGTCCCACCCCTTTGTGATCGGCATTCAAGGTGTCAGAGTGAGCATGGAGCCCACACTGTAACTAACTGCACTGCCCGAAGAAACGTTATCACATCTTTTGAAAAACGAAAAGGCGATTTCAAAGGGAGCAGACAGAGGGGTCAATAATATGTGTTTATCTAGGCCACTCAGCAAGAAAGATTTGAAGCGTTCTCAGAGGTAAAGATTGTTAAACCTGTAACCTTCTGGTCATAAAATTCAGTTTAACGGAAGCAAATATTGCATTTATTGGAGGGTCTTACCCACCACAACACCGTCATTCCCCTCAAGTGAGAAGTCAGTTGAATGTTGAGGCTGAGGACAGAGCAACACATCTCGTGACGATGCAGTGTTCTGCTGGGAAACCTTGGGACCTGGGATTGCCACTTGACAATCTCATCCCACCCAAACAATATTACAGACCACACACACACCTCCTGGCCATGGCACTCCCCAGTGGCAGTGGCCCCCAGCAGGACAACACGCCACACCATAAAAACTGCTCAGCCCAAGGAACGTGACACTGAGCTCAAGGTATTGATTTCCAAACTCCCAATCTGATCAGGCATCTGTGAGATGTGCTGATACCCTACCTCACAACCCACAGGACTTAAAGGATCCAGCATCAATGCTCTGGTGCCAGACTCCCAGAGGGCTTGTGTCAGTGCCTCGAAAGGTCAGAGTCAAGTGCAGTCTAAGGAGGCCACACCATTTATTGAGGATACCTCTGGAGCAGTGTCACATCCCGCAGACACTCGATCAGATTGGAATCTCAGGAATTTGGAGGCCAGGTTGACGCCTTGAGCTCCTTGTCACTTTTCTCAGGCCAACCCTAAACAGTCACTGGGCCACTGCCATTAGGTAATGCAGCTGCCATGACGGAGTGTACTTGGTCTGCAGTGGTGTTTGGGTGGGTGGGGCGAGTCAACTGACATCCACTTGGATTCCAGGACCAAAGGTTACCCTGCAGAACATTGCATTGTAACAAGATGATCAATGACACTTCACCTGCCAGTGGTTTTAATCTTTTGGCTGATCAGTTTATACATCAGTTACTCACTGCTTGTTACCTTGAATTCATAATAAAAACTTTGTTTTTTTCAAATGCCTCCACGGTGAACAGAGAATCAAAAAAAAGTGAGCATTCTTCATGAACTGAGGTAAACGAGGACCAGGTTTAACAAGAGCAAAACTATATCAAAACAACTGTTTACACAGTCTTACACAACTCCTCACTCACTTATCCAGTCACATGCTCAGTACTTCCTGAACACATGCATTTTCCCTAAAACATTACAATATAAAACATTTTTGCCTACAAGTAGTGCATCCTGAGCTTGCCTAAACACATATGTACATATGAGCCACACTTGAGCAGAGCTCAAACATGTGCATGTGCCTAGGTACGCTACTAGTATGTGTTTTAGCAAAAATGCATGTGTTTGGGAAGTACTGAGATACGATTGGAGACAAGGCAGAGGCAAGAAAAGTTCATGAATTCAAAGCAACACACAATGAATAACTGATATACAAAAGGTCATTTTGTGGGTGAGGAAATACTGTAAAACATATCCAGAATGATGTCACAGATTTATTTTGATTCTACAACTGTAAAATTTCCAGGACACACAAATGGAAATATATCAGATTAAAACTGGGCATAATTCCAAAGGAGACATATCATTCAGTCACACATTGACTGTTCAGTTTCTGTTTCTGTCTCTGGGGACCCCGAATCTTATCTGCAGCTGCTCCACAGACAATGAACATGAGACTGTGTAAACGTCAACTCTGTATGAACTTTATGGGAACTATCAGCAGGACTGGAATGATATTTGACCACGCAGATTTCTTGGCTGGCGACATGACATAAATTATTACCAGCTTTTCTTTGGGACATTATGTTTTTAATGCTGATAGCAACAATTTGGTCGATGTTTATGTGATCAGTCAGTGATAAAACAGGTGGTTGCTGATACATTTAACATGAAAATTTTAATTTGTGGCACCATGGTGTGGTTTTATCAGTATTAGGAAGTAACTCAAAAACCCTGCCTACGTGCATATTTGAAGAACATACTCAAGTATTTCCATTTCATGCTACTTTATACTCAACTTCTTGCCCCAGACGTAGATCCCTGCACAATTGGCTACAACAGCTATCTGTCACTGCTGATGCAAATTACCAGTCATTCTTATGCTGTTCACTCCAGGCAAACTGCTGTTGTTCTGGCACCAAAATTTAAATGAATGATCCCTTTGGGTGCTACAACAACACCTCTTCCATCAGCTTTAAGTTTGTTGAATCAACTTTGTTCTATGTAAAAGACATGATAAAGATTTCAGATTGTTGAGCAAAGGAAAGAAGTTTCATTGAACAAATTCCTACAGTCTTGGGTTGCTCATGTTTCCTCCAGATACGATAGACTCATGTTTTCGTGTGTGTGTGTGTGTGTGTGTGTGGAGTTCACACAGTCTATCTTTTCTTCCCACAGTCCAAACACATGCAGGTCAGGTGGATAAATATGAGTGTAAGTCTGTGTGTGTTAGCTCCATGACGACCCCTCCAGCATTACTCTGACACAAAGCCTGCTGGAATAAACTCCATGACCCTGAAAATGATTGAGTGGGTAATGAAAATGAAGGCACTGCTTGTACATGGTATTAAATGGTTTATTAAATATTTTTCTTCAAATTGACCATACACCAAATGTCAAGGTCACTGCTTTTCATCCAAGGTAAATACGGTTCTTTGACCAACCATGTTCTGTTGTGTGTGTAAACATGCTTAGAAAGACATGTCAAGGCAAGCAGGCAGTGGAAGGTAATGATCTGACACCAATTAACATAATCACACCCCACCTTGTTTGTCAGCGCACATGTCAGCCTCCAGCTGAGAACACAGCTACAAAAATAGAGGAGAAAATGAAGTGTTACACTGATAGATAAATCAATAGATGGTGAAAGGTGAAGAAACGGAGGGGTGACAAATGAAAAGATAATGTGTGTGTGGTTAGAGGAGAGAAGTGGTGGAGGGAGGCCCTCAGGGAGATCATGGGAAAATGAGGCTGGTTTGATGCTGTCATGGGAATAGATAGACAAACTCTAACATGTTGTCAGTCAGTGGTTACTTGTGAGGAAGTGAATGATGGATTTCCTTCACACTCTCCACAACATTCAGAGTTACAAGGAGGGTAAAGTTCATAGTCTCAGCTGGCAAGTGGCATTGGATTTGTTCAAAATCACCCCTGTATGTCTTACATTATGTCCATGGGACAGATCCAAGGCTCTTCCTGTCTTCATTGAGCTATTTTGGAGTTTGATGCGTGTGATAGCTGTCAGTGTCTGGAGCCACTTATCTTACTCTGGGGAATTTTACACCCACTCAGAATCATTGGATAATGACACATGATGACACTGTTTCTCCCCTTTTGGAGACACGTCTCAGATGTTGTGTACCATGTGAACCACATTACTTTGTTTGTTTTTTACAACAACAAAAAAAGGAGAATTTGAAAAAAGACAGACACAATGCAACAAAGACATGTGGCATAATTGAATCTATTGTAAATCACTGCATGTATTGTACGACAGTGTAAACAAATGTTTGGGGTTCTGGAGGCCTTTTCTCAGTGGTGGTGGTGGTGAATTCTCCAAGTGTATCACGCAGTGCCATCTACTGGTGGTTTTTGTATCTGTGATTTCTGTATTAACTACACAACAGGGGAAATTGAGCAGATGCCCTGAGGAGCCTGAGAGCCACAGCTTGTATGCGGGTACAGTATAATTGTAATCAAAATTAGCTATCAAAATGAAAAAGGACCTCAGGGCCAGAATCAAACTGGGGTGTTGATTTCAGTAATATGGTCCTGTTGTGTTACCTAGTGTAGCGTGTTTAATTATGTCTAAGAACCAAGTGGGGTCAGTAAGTGTTCATTGTACCTCTGTAAAGGTACAATGAACACAATGATTTCAACGGTTTAGATTAAGTTACATTCAATAAGGCAGTTCCATAAAGTTGAGGAACTTTTAAAAGGAAAATTCTAAATTCAATCTGTAGAGGGTGAGACATCATTAGTTTTAGCCTGTAACTTGGTCCAAGCTTCAGATACATTTCCTTCATTCCCCATATTGCAACTTGATGAACTTTTTGTTAGACCTCGTAACTGTCTGGTAATCACCCAAGCCTCTTCAAGGCTTTGTAGTACACTGGAAAGCACTTATGGAGATCATGTCTGTGCGAGGCAAATTAATCACTAGTGCGGATGGTTTTTATGAGCAGTGATCAGTGAAATCAGACCGTTTCTGATTTCACTGATCACCACATAACATTATGACATTTGGATGGTTATTAAATGAATACAAAGTAATGAAATGTCCCCTTGAAATGCTGCATTACTGTGACAAGACACAAACAATCCACTTGACTAGGGCGGCTTCAACTGCAGGTGGTTATGGTGTGCACATTTGTTTTCTGTCTCCATCACCAGCAGCCATTTAATGATTTTTTATTTAGACCAGACAAGGTAGCCTGAGGAACCAACCTGTTCTCAATACTGATGCATCATCACGACTACTTACATTCACTTTAGTACACAGCTGAAACACATGGTTAAAACTACTTGGTTAGAAAAAAATATATATGTTTTGGCTTACAATTAATATGCTAGTTACATAACTAGTAACATCAGGGTGTGATGATCGTACGTAAATTACGTAGCATTATGTTAAAACAACATTGCCTTTTATATTCAAACAGCACGCGAACTACAGTCTCCTGAGTGAAAGTCCGGTTTTGTTTGACCCATTCAAACAAACCCCATCCGCAGCTTGATGTGAACTTTCTCACTGTTTATAGTATGCCACGAATGGTTTTACTTTGGAGTTACTCGAAAGCCTGGTGCGTCTCATATAGAAGCTAAAGGGTGCCTTTGGCTTCTATATCACACCAAGAGGCATGACAAAGCGTCAGTATTTGGCAACTTAGGAATGAGAATAGGCTAGAACAGGGGTTGGCAACCTTTACCATCAAAAGAGCCATGTTGACCATATAAATCTGTTTGGGCCGCAAAACATATTTGAGCCATATAATGAAGGTAACACAGTCTATTACATCTAAATTATCCTGTCAACATCAACAAGTCTTAATGAGTGTTCATTATGTTTTACCACAGGGTGGCTGCTCTGAAAGCTATTTATGAATAATTTGTACTTTAACTTTGCAGCTTTGGTGGTGAAAGTAAATGAATATGTCCATGCACTATTTAATTCTATTTTTTCCTCTGACACCTTTACTTTTTTTGGATTTTGAATCCATAGCTTGACAAGCTAGGGAGACCTAAGACTAGCCACAGCTATTGAGGTTTGGCAAAATTTAGAGGAAAAGTCAACAGGCCATAGATGATGATGCAGATTTTAGCTGATGAAATGTTAAAACATTTTTTTAGCAAGGTGTATAGGCTACACATTTGTACAACTGGAGAATGTCAGAATCAATTTAGACCTACAACAATGGTATATGAACATTAAAGGGAAAAAAGAACTGTTGCTTATTTCCATAAAGCCACAGGGAGCCACTGGTGAGCGGCTAAAAAGCTGCATGTGTCATTGGAGTAAAATTTTAAAAATGCAATAAAACCCAAAATGAACACTGTGAATGGATTACTTGATTACTGCAGCGACAGGCTGTCTTTGAAGCCTCACCAGTCTATGAGTCAGATCCACCCCTCACTGCTCCACATCTCCGACACTGTAGCTACGTCCATTATTTATAGTCTCAATAGCAGTATATTAACGTTCCTTATTTTTTAAAATGTTCACCGATTGCATGTGGGTGGAATGTTTGGGTGTCAATATGTGTAGCATGTGAAGTACATTTACACAACAACAAAAAACAGCTCTGGATTTTTCAAAAATTGAATGCAATTGCAGTCCCACACTTCAAAACTGAAACTCACTTAATTTGTTCGTATAAACTGAGTCTGCACATACAAATTTTAATTTTTCTAATTATGTAGACTTTGATGTTGATTTTCAGTTTCTGTCAACTGATGTGTGGATTTACAAGTGTGAGAGTTGGACAAAGGAACCTTGTTATTTGTCTTCACGGGACATGAATTGTAACAGATGAGGAGAGTGTGTGTGATGCCTATGAAGCCGTGAAGGTGAGGAGGTGCAACCCTGCAGCTGTGCATCCAGCCAGGCATCTAACACAGCCTGTTAGTCAGTCCCTTCAGGATTTTGTGGGCTTTTTAATGGAGCGTTGTGGCCTAAAATGCCCAATTTCATGGCAGCTCTTCCAGAAAGTTGCAATGCTTTAAGGCACTTTTAGGCGTATTTTGATTGATTTTTTTTTTTTGCAATTGCAGAGGCAAGTGAAAATTGTATAATTCATTAAAAATCAAAGGCAAATTGTTCCAGTGAGAATAAAATAGAATTTGTTTTGAGTTTGTGTTTTGATCTACACTAATGTCACCCTAACCAAATTTGATCAAGCTCACCTTGATTCTTTCTACAGACAAATACTGTACCTGCCTGTGTCTTGCTGCTGTGATTGACCAGAGGTGATACGGTTAACACAGCAGCCACAGTGTATCCACCAGGGCATGTTATGTGCATACTGTCAGGCTGGAACCTGCCCTTTAGGAAGACAGTAAGTATCTGCCTGTGCTCCTACATCAGGTGTATTGGTAGGACATGTGGAGCTGCAGGGCCTGACAGAGATGCCAGTGGGAAAAACAGAAGCCAGGCTTTAGTGGTTGGGTCATCGTGGCAGCACATTCTTAAACCTCATGGCTAGTTTCTGCAAAACAAGCCAGCAGTGGAGTGTTTACCTCGAGCAGGAGGGTTGCATTGAGCAGTTGAACTGTGCACTGGCCTGTGCATGTCTTCCTCCCTCAGGGCAGCGGAGGAGCAGAGGGCTGCGGGTCGACTCTCTGACCATCAGACGGTTGCCAGAACAGCCTACACATGCTCAGAGTGAGGAGGAGTGAGGATGTTTGGAGCTGGGCAGACCTGGAGGTTTATTTAGTTCATAGAATTGGTGAGTTTTATTTCTGGGAACTATTTCTGGAGAGTAATTATGTATTCATCCTGTGTGCTGTATATTTAAGCCATGCTTTCTCCATCTGTTGGGAAATTAGTCCTTTAGTGGTTTTCACTGTACATTTTAGGTAACATGTTCAAAAACAGATTTATTTTTGATATTTTGCCTTTGGAGGGAACGGCATACAACAAAAAGTCAGACATATCAGTTATATGAAATACATCCTCAATAAAACGGGTAGGGTAAAAACACCTCTCCACTTTATTGCAGCAAGTTAAAGGAGAAGATAAATACCTCTCGTGTATGTATCATAATGTCTTTTTTTTTTGGTAGAACATGATTTGTCCCAGCTCTCAACAATGGGTGCTTGATAATAATAAAAAATGTGTGTCACAGAGCGTGCATATTGGAGGCTCTGCATTAAGGGATGTGTGGACACTGGAGTAAAGCTGACAGGGGGCACTGGGCATGGACCTCGCAGACCTCCATCATTGCTCTCTGGTTCTCCAACATGCTCTGTGGGCCTTTGCTCTCTATGACTCACCCTCCGGCCCTGGTAAAGCCTCCAGTATACTCCAGGGGCCCTGGCTTGAGTCAGCAGCCTGGTTCCCACAGACCCTGAGCAGCCTCCAGCAAGACGCACTGACCCAGGTTCACTCTGCTCCTCCACCAGAAAACCAGAGGGAGGGTGGGAGAGTGGCGGGGTCTGTGGCCACAGCCGTGGGCCTTCCATCAGTGTCCAAATAACCCGAGATGTGAAACTGTAGTCTTTTTTTTTCTCCAGGGTTTTTGTGCCCCTGCTTGCCAAAAGTGTGCTCACTATGAGTGGACAATAACACTGTGCTGTTGTAAGTCACAGTGCGATCCATAAAAACACGTCAAAACCAGAGACAAAACACATTTCAGCGCATTATAATGTAACTCACAACCTGTTATCATCTCAACTTGTCAAATACTGCTGCTTTTCAAGTGGACCTAAATGGCAAAATATGAGTCGTTAGGTACCTTCCTGAATCTGTTTTTTATGTTCTGGGATGGTGTTTAAATTTACACTTGTTACATGCATTGTGTCTTCAAAATACACTTCTGTTGGCAGATGTACCGTACATTTCATGCTCATTACATGTATACAGTTTTTTCAAAATAAAAGTACAACATACCTAAAACACCTTGTCTTTGCGTTTATTTCCTTAGGTTTTGGCAACAAGCACGTGGTTAGGTTTAGAGGTGCTTGTTATACTGTCACATTGGGAGCCTTTGTGGGTCAGTAGCCAACGCCCAGGTCATTGACAAAGCAGTATTTGACGAGGTGGGAATGAGAACAGGCTGCGTAGCAAATTACTTTTTAAGAAAGAGCCCAAATAATGTATGTACTCTTAGAAGAGTTATCAGGGTGTTTTGCACAAAAAAAATAAAGCATTACCAAAAACAAATGTTTTTTTCCACTGACCTGTAGTGGTATCCTTGATTCTGGAAATAAATAAATAAAAATAAATTAAGAAAATAAATAAATAAATATGTTGGTGATGACTTTTTTATATATATATAAATATCTCTAGCACCGTGAGCATACAAACCGCATTTAATTCACCTCTACTATAACGACATGAGGGCAGAAATCTCAGAGACAGATCCCCAAACCTGAGCAAATAAAACCAAAACTATCTGCGTGGCTGAACCTGCTAGAACCAAATCAATAAATATGCCTTTCTGTAATTTTGGTGAACCAGCCCTTTAACATACAGTACAGAAAACTCCACTTGATGTGCCAAAGTCTGTGAGCTGCAGGGGACAAAGTGATAATTTTGGCATTGTAATTACCCATCCAGACATCTCCCATAAACATCAGTTATTCCCTAAAACCACAGCCCGTTTGGGCTCCTGACTCATAGCTACAAGAGGACGGCTTGACAACAGGAAACAAAGCAGGTAGTGAGTAAGCAGGTGAAGTAATATTTCACTCTTGTCTGCACATTTCCTTCCCTTACACCATCTCCCTCTCTGCTCCTGTACTCTATATAGAACTGTAATTACAGTGTCTTCTTTTTCTTATTAGCAGATAAGACTTTCATAATGGTTCCCTGGAGAGCCTGTCCAAACTTAATTAACGCTGCCTAAACAGTCCCCTCCTTCCTTCCGTCTCTCTCTCTTCCTCTTACCCTTCACGTCTCTTGCTCTCTCTGTCCTTCTCTGTCTCCGTTTGTCTCTCTCCCACTTATTAGACAATGGCAGCCGCAGTGAGAAGGATCCCGCCTGTTAGTGATAAGAGTAGAAAACCCCGTACAGGAAAATAAAAGCTGGACTTGACACAGGCTTGACTCAGAAAACCCTGAACAGCCATTTAGAGGTTAGCTGTTGCTGTTGTGTGTGATAATTTACTCATTGAATTCTATAGTGTGTGTGTGTGTGTGTGTGTGTGTGTGTGTGTGTGTGTGTGTGTGTGTGTGTGTGTGTGTGTGTGTGTGTGTGTGTGTGTGTGCGCCCCAGGATCTAATTCCTCTGAGCAGTGTAAGCCCTGAAATCGTGCTCTGATCTTCGCCTGAGTAGCCCGCTCTTTTAATTCCCATTTGTTTGACTTAGAGAGATTAGCCATTAATTACTGGCTAGAGAAATTAAGCACACACACACACACACACACACACACACGTGCACACACACAAGCTCACACAGAGAGCGGTGTAGAGCTGTTAAATTGTGCTCATTACACCAGCCCTACCGCACGGGCTGATGGCACGTAGAGCTGAGACAGCATTGTTTAACAGGACTCACACAAATACACACACACACACGTGTATACACACACACACACACACACACACACACACACAGCTGCTGGGGAAACTATCGGCCAAAAGTTGCTGTTCTGGGCGAAATCTGGCAGGTTTTAGCTGAGTATAACATCAACCTCCCGCATGAGAGCGCAAGGGATTAGCACCGGAGAGACAAGTTGACCAAAGCCAAGACAGGATGAAGAATATCACAAACATCAGGCACCTGAGCAAGCACAAAGACAGGCAGTGTTTGCATAGAGCCCATCAAAGCTTTCCAAAAGCTTTTACATCATGTTGAGCTTCATTTCACATTGTCCAAATGAGTCCTCTGACCCCCTGAGAACGGAGCCACACATTGGAAAAGATCCATTTAAGGGGCCGTACACATGCTGCGTCTTTTATCACCAGGAAAACTCAAGGTTTTTGTTGATATGTGGAGTACAAAAAATACTAAAATCATTAGAAAACTAAGAATCTCATCTTTCGGACAGTGTGGAAAACTCAAAATGTAAAATGTATTTCAGAGTCAGTGGGACTTAAAATGATAGAGCAGGTCACATACTGATACACTTTGAATCCACAGTGGGCTTTTACAGGCCTCTTTAGAACTAATTTTTCAGCCCTGTCTACTCAGAATTATGTTCGTATACAACTAATTTGAAACAGCAAATACTTTTTTAAAGGAGCAATAAGCGAAATTCATCATTTCTAGATTGAAGGAATTAAAAAAAATGCTATGTGAAGAACCAGAGGTGTAATTTCATCTAGAGTATAGCATGACTAGGGTGACCATATTTTGATTTCCAAAAAAGAGGACACTCGCCCCGGCCACGAGATAGCCTACTTAAATGATACTCGCAGTTTACTCAAAGATGCCTAATCATTTTAATATATTTAAAGTTTATATGTATGGATAGATATTCAGTTATATTACAAAATAATATCTCTCAAAAACAGAAATTTAGATATGCTTCTCAGAGGTTACTCAACTTGCTTTTATTATGCCTAAAATAATAATCTTTTTACAAGTTTCAATTGTACAAAAATAAATATAAAATAAATATAAATGTAATGATAGAAGTAATGTCTCTTCTGTATTAGAAAAAAACAACTTGTAAAATAATAGCTATCTTTTCAAGTCTTACTGGACAAATAAATAAATAATATGAAATAATGTTGTCAATAATACCAACTTTGAGCTCCCCGGCACCTTACGGGATGGTAAGTTTGGAATTTTTTCTGCAGTTCATCTATGAAGCTGCACTTGCACTTTGGCACCTTGGAAGCTTAGAATAATGCTGCGCCACTGGTGTCTGCTGCTTCCTCGTTGTGAGTGTTGGAGATCCGCCGATAAGGCAGCCTCTTGGGGATTACGCACACACACACACACACAAGGAAAACCAGACATTATCATCAATTTATAAACACGCCCCGGACAGGATGTGAAAAATGGACATGTCAGGGCAAAAGAGGACATGTGGTCAGCCTAACACCCTCTCTCTGTGTTGATCTCCAGCCCATTGTTTACAAGCCGGTCCGGCTGCGCGTTCATGTACATTCATGTGCAAGGAAACATAATGCTGCTAAGCAAATCATATTTTCTAATAATATAATGAGGACACTCATAGTGATTACAGCATTTTTTTTATCATTACCTTTCTTATTAACATGTCACTGAAATCAAGTTCTTTTCCTCACCTTAACCAAAGTGTTCTTGTTGCCTAATCCTAACCACAGATAGGAGTCTAGACACAAACCCGGTTACACAGCCCTGTAGTTTGTATGTCCACCATCAACCCCAACCTCCTCCCAGCAAACTCAGTGTGGCATAAATGTGGTGTTTCATTAAAGAAAATGTGTCAGAGCATAATCCAGGTGGTGATTATGTTGTCATCATAACATAATTATCAAAGCAGGGGGGTTTAAGATTGTCAAGTACCCATAAATTACATTTCACAAAATAAAACAATTTAACTCAAGCCTGCATTCAGTAAAGCACTGGCAGATAAACTGAATACAGTGGCAAAATTTCATTTACTGTGACTATTTAAAGAAGTAGAGGATGAACTAATTTCCAAAAGACAAAGGCAAGGTTGCTTTTTTATTTCAATCTTCTCCATTTCCAAAATTAACAATAAAGGAAAAAAGGGCGTGAAGCAAAAGTTTGGGCACCCTCCATCGTCAACACTTAGTAGCGCCCCCCTTGGAAAGTGCACAACTTCTAAACACTTTTTGTAACTAGCTATAATCGTTCAATTCTTGTTTGGATTTTCACCCATTCTTCCTGCAAAAGGCCTCTCTCTCTTGGGCCGTGTTGCCTGCACTGCTTCTTTGAGGTCTATCCACAGATTTTAATGATGTTTAGGTCGGGGGACTGTGAGGGCCATGGCAAAACCTTCAGCTTGCGTCTTTTGGTGTAATCCATTGTGGGTTATGAGGTGTGTTTAGAATCACTGTCCAGTTGTAGAAGCCATCCTCTACCCTTGAAATGTTCCCCATGTCACTGGCTGCAACACAAGCCCAAAGCATGATCAATCCACTCAGGTGTTTAACAGTTGAACTGGTGTTCTGCACCCTTTATCCTCTAAACATACCTTTGTTCACTGCGTCCAAAAAGTCCACAGGACTTTTTTTTCCAAAAAGCATCAGGCTTGTTTCGATGTTCCTTTGCAAAAGCCTGAGCCTGAATTTTGTGGTGAGGACTCAGGAAAGGTTTTCTTCTGATGACTCCTCCATGAGGTCATATTTGTACAGGTGTCACTGCACAGTAGAACAGTGCACCACCACTCCAGAGTCTGTTAAATATTCCTGCAGGTCTTTTGCAGTCAAATGGGGGTTTTGATTTGCCTTCTAGCAATCCTACAGGCAGCTCTCTTGGAAAGTTTTCTTGGTCTTCCAGACCTCAATTTGACCTCCACAGTTCCTGTTTACTGCCATTTCTTAATTACATTACTAAGTGAGGAAGCAGCGACCTGAAAAGACTTTGCTATCTTTCTATAGTCTTCTCCTGCTTTGTTGGTATCAGTTATTTCAGTTCTCAGAGTGCTAGGCAACTGTTTAGGGAAACCTACAACTGCTGATTGTTGGGACGAGGTTTCATAAAAACCTAAATGTACAAAGCTTTGAAATTTGCATCACCTGGCCTTTCCTAACGATGACTGTGAACAAGCCATAGTCCTAACGAGCTAATTAAGTGCTGTGTCTCAAATTGCGTACTTCTGTACTTTCAGAAGTACAGCTCCACAGATATTTCCAAGTAACCAATTTGCATATTGCTATGACATTCTTATAGTTTGAACTGTGATACTCTAGTGGTTGATTTAGTTCCACACTATTTACTGGGAACTTAGAGAGAACTGGATTTACAAAGAGCTGGTGCAACCCAGTCCAGGAAAACTGTTCTATCCTTCATTTTCATATAGTATGAATGAAGAAACATTTATCTTCCATGAGTTATTCTCTTTATTATATTCCAATAACCCAAAAGAAAAAACATCTCAAAGGTTACATACTGTATCACCATTCCTCCAGGGCTACAATCTGAGGGCCTACAAAGCAGGGGTGACCGTACTGTGATTCATGACCGCGTCCATTGTAATATACAACAATCCGTCTCCACTGCGGCCACCTTTTCTTCCTGTTGACTAACAGTGTGCTCGTGTTTGAAGAGTCAAGGTCACTGACAGAAGGCTGTTGGAGCAGCTCAGCTTTCATCTCCGAGACAGAGATGATTCTCCAGTCATGTTTTATTCATTATGCAACCGCCTCACCTTAAAACAGAATGTATTTTCTTTCTTTTGCGTGAGGCTGCCAGCACAAACAACACAAATATGAACAGACAAATACTTTTGATCACTTAAGTATAAAAATTTTCAGGAGTTGGAGAACGCTGACTGAAGCAGCGTGTCTGAAGGTGAAGCCTGTACTGTAAGTGTCTGCCTCCCTCTAGTGGTCATAAGACAGGGGTCTCTATACTATACTCTGTACACAGTAGTCCCTCAGTTAACAATATTATATTGACCTTATAGCACAGAGACAATATCTGTTGAAGCACAAATGTTTATTAAAAGGACAAAATGACACACAAACAGGAAAAAAAGCACAAGAGCCAAGAATTGTAATTTGTCTTTATTGTTTAAATTCACCAAAAAGTTTTCTGCATAACTACATCCAACAGCATTCATTGTTGTCGTCACTGTGACCTCGTCAACACCCCAGTGACGATAGTGTGACATCATCAGCGCCGTCATGATGTCACAGCATCATGACGTGGCTCAAACGGCAGAAAAAAACTACTGACAGTCAGCCCATCCCCGAGTCCGTCGTCAATAAAAGCGTCTCGCCGCTACCCGTGTAAAGCACAAACATTGCACATCAACTTATAGCATAGCATCAAGTCTCCTTCTTTAAATTACTGCGTAAAAACCAAAAACCCACCCACCCCTCTCTTCAACATGGAGTCAAAAAAAAAGATAAACATGAGTGGAAATCTTTTCTTTTCAATCATACATGGCTTTTTACACTGAGTTTGATACTGTAGCTGCTGCAGATCTCCAGTGATGATGATTATGATGATGATGAAAACACCAATAGCACCGTGTGCACTCATAATGCTTCACTATTGTCATCTCATACCTTTGCTTTCTTTTCCCTAAATATCCACATCTAATATTGATCATGTGAAGGCCTAGATTTAGGAAGGGGGTTAACAATGTCTAAACTGGAAAAGACAACATTTAATCCATGCTACTGTCTGGATACAGGCTTTGAATTCAATGTATGTAGCTAGATTCTAGATGCTGATATTCTCTTTGGAATTTAAACTTGAAGTCATACATCTAGAGGCAGGGCTGTGGCCAGGATTGTAGAAATACTGAGGTCAAGAATACAAAGTCCCCCAATGTAAGCCCACCCCCCAAAGAAATTTCTGACTAGTGTTCAAAGCAATTTGAAAAATTTCTTTTATCTGTATTTCTTATATCAATTTAATAGTTTAAATAGATTTTCTGTAAACTTTATCTCCTTACATAATTGTCTTAAAATGCTGTTTTAAAGCAAGTTTTTTTTTTTTTTTTTTACCTCAACAGTCACATTTAAGAATTTTTGAAAAATATCAACTTCACAGGTCATTAAAACCCTCCAATTTAGCTACGGCCCTGTCAACGGATCCAAAAAGTGTATCATTATTTAGCTGAAAAAGGATATTCAACATTTTCTTTACTTTGATTATGCATTTACAATTTCAGGCTTGGTTGAAAGTAATTCCAAAATGATTTGTAGGTTTGTAGAATCTGAATAAATCATGCTAAATGACAGCATTTTTGCATTGATTCTGCTCTTTTCCGCCAAGGTTTGGCCTCTTTATAAAAGTGCATTCATGTTTATGTTAAAGGGGGGTAATTCAGATTTTTTTAAGTGGGCGTGTATGGGATACTTATCAATGGTCAGTGTATTACATACAGTAGATGTCAGACGGCATTGCCCCCAGTTTAGAGAAGCGGACAGGAATACTGACATGGAAGATAAGCAATGTACTGCTGTGGAGGGGGCAGCAACAACACCGATTTTAGCCACCTAAATAATGGCCCATCTAAAAACATCAACATCAGTTTAAGTGTACGCTATATTGGGAGCATTTTCACTGCTTTACCCTGCTGTCAGACAGCAATTTCCGATGTGAAAATGTAGCCATACTGTCGCTCTCTTTTTAAAGCCAGACTCCACTGAGGAAAACAGTGATTTAACATCACTGAACACAGGAGCTGCTGGTCTACTGCTGCTTTGATCAGTAAGTTTGTTTGTGTTATTGCTTGACTTTGGCATTTAAAGGGGTAAGTCTGGATTCACCAAAGTCACACAATAACACAAACAACATAACTGATCGAAGCTACGGTAGACCAGCAGCTCTTGTGTTTACCAAATTAAAATTACTGTTTTTGTCAGTGGAATCTGGTGGATGTGATGAGACCACAGATGGGGAACTGAAGCTGTTAGGGGCTTCCGCATCTGGACAGGCTGTCTGACGGCAAGGTAAAGCGGTGAAAATATTCTCAATATAGGGTACACTTCAGCTGATACTGATTTTTCTGAAGTGGGACATTGTCTCAGGTGGCTAAAATACATTTCATAGCTTATCCCTATCCACAGCAGTGCATTACTTAGCTTCTGTTTCAGTACTCCTGCTGCTTCTCTAAACTGGCAGCATGCTGACAGACATTTACTGTGTGTAATACACTGACTGTAGACACCTTACAATGCCGCCTAATAAAAATCTAAACTATCCCTTTAATCTATAATTTCTAACCTATCTTTATAAATCTATCTATACTGCCTCTCTATTACCTGCCTCATCATTGCCTAGATAATAAACTCTCATTTGGTATCATTTGCCACTTTTAACATAACACTGTATATGTTAGCTGTTGTATGTCCACTTGGTGAAGTTAACATATGGCTATAATCTCCTTTAGTACCATCTAAATGATGAGGAGCCCTACATACAGTGTGCTTACAGAATTCCAGTTCTCCTCAGAAAAAATGAGGGTAAATATAATTTAGACTGTGACATTCTTTGTACTAAAAATTGCATTATTTCAACTATTATGGCTATATCTGCTTTGTTCAAACATAAATAATACTGTCAACGCAGGGTTAGATCTGCCTTTTTACTCTAAATGTTCCATCTGTCCCTTTAGTCATCTGTTATCTGTAATATTTTCTCTTTGTAATAGTATGAAACATGATGATCCAAATGACACTTAAATGTGTATATCTTTCAGAAAGTCAAGGAGTTTCAAAAACAGTCCTCCGTTAACACTATGGAAATAAAAGGAAAATGGCATCAGAAAAATGTCAAGCAAAGTATCCCTCCCACATTACTTGCATAAATCTCTTCGTTAAATCATCTGCTATATACAGTAATACATTTAATCGTTACATATATGGCTCACCTGAGCCCTCAAGTCTCTTGAACAGTACTACACCATAGTCCAATGTCCAGATATTCAACCCTCTTCATCAAGACCAAATGAACCAGAAGTCAAATTTCCGTATACAGTAGAATACAGTAGACACCTTTCAAGTAAAAGAACTGTTTTTCTAAGAATACTGGTGTGTTCACATATTTGGAACAGACCTGAGTCAAACCAGAATTGAAATCAGCTCAAATTTAAGTCATCATAAAGAATATGTTTTTTTTGACTTCTGCCTTTAGTGAGGGGTCGAAGAAACCCTGCAACGGCTGCAAAGCTACAAAACACAAATCTGCATGTGAGTGGGATTTCAATATAAGTAGTTGACTCAGGTCTGCCTAATGATTATCAGACGAAAACTTTATAATCAGATGGTCGACAGAACATAGTGACTAATTCCTGTTTTCATTGCTGAATCTGATGAAGGAAAAAAGTAAACGAAGTAAATTCTTTTTAAAAGTACAGAAATGCCATCATAACCACAGACAACTAAGCCGCCGATTTCTCTGTTTTGTAGAATGTAATTTTTTTTTTGCATTGAAATAAGGTGAGTGAAAGAGAAACACTCACTACGTCTTTTTTGTACAGTAATCCATTGATAATAATCAATGCACAAAAGTAAAAGACAAAAGCACACAAATATCCAAAAACTGAAATTGAGACAGCTCAAGACGAGAGATTTTTTTTTTCCCTTTTCCTTAGATTTTTTTTTCTCACTTAAGTTTAAAATACACATATTAACCAGCTGTAGAAGGTTTACATACAGTAGGAATTTGGATTCATCAAAAAAAAGCACAGTTTTAAGTCAGTCCAGCTTTCCTGGCTTCATGGTGGAAATCAGAGACAAGTCCAGGATGGTCCAGTCCAGTCCAGTCCAGTTCAGAGGAGGAGCAGACTACTGGCCATGGCTGAGGCACTACCGTACTGATAACGCAGCGCTGTGTGCCATCTTGTGCTGGGGCAGATGGCAGTTACTGTACGATGATTGCTGGGGCAGAGAACTAGTTGTCACACTGGACTGTACTCACCCTGTTCATCCACACTGCACATGTGTGTTGTATCGCAGGGAAGCACAGTACAGCTTCACGCAGCTCAGCTCAGTTCAGTTCAGTTCAGCAGTGTGAGGGGCCTCTTGCTGTACAACGGTGGTCACCACAGAGGAGGCAGTCTACATAGAGATACTGACAAGGGGCCCAGAGGGGCCAGTAGGGGCCGGTGAGGCCAGGGGCTCAGGGAGCAGAGAGAATAGAGAAAGAGAGAGAGTTATGGCTGAACATTTGTGTTGGATTAGATTGAAGCAGAGCTTTGACCAGGTGAAGGGGCTTATGGGGCAGAGGAGTTGTGGAGGATGAAAACGCTTTGAGCTGCAGATGAAGCGGGCAGAGAGAGGACAGACGAAGGCCAGCCCAGTGGAGAGAGGGTGAGCTGGGGATAAGGTGGGGGCGGAGCGGGGGTCCACTGGTGATGAATAAATCAGACAGGAGGAAGGCCGGGCCAAAGTGAAGGAGGGGTGATAAAGCTCCAGAGTTTTCAGTGAGGGGACGTCCTCTGCACATCCAAAGAGACACCTGGCAGGAAAACACATTGAGCACATATGACTGACCCGCCCTCCATCACAGATTTACTGTAGAACAACTTACACTCCACAGCAACTATTTGTAGCCTTTCCACAAACACTTAAACAACAACAAACAAAATGGTCACAGACTGATTTTAAGTAATATGTTAAAGGATTTACATGGTTCTGGATTATTAAAAGGTGCCCTGCGGAGATTCCAAAAGGCATTACATGCATCTTTGAGACCTTACAAACATCCTGAGTGTGTTTCTTTCCTCATTAGTCATTTGCAGTGCTGATTGTTTTTTCTAATTATTACATGAAAGGTTATATCTCTGCTGGCTTGCTAACGGTCTTCTTCTCCCTGCCTGTGTTGGCATACTGCCACTTTTCTTGGTGTGTTACCACCATCTGTAGATCAGTGCGTGCACATCCTTGTGCGTGAGCATGAGACCAAACAAAACAGTGACCCACTCGTAAAAATGTTAATCCATACTGCTAACAGTGGTCAAAACGCATTTCATTAATTACATGGATTTAACTTTTAGCTTCTTGAAAAAACATTTACGTAAAGATGAAACAACATTTGGAGAGTATCTAGCTTCAGTACGGTGATGTATATCTGAGTGAATAATGCTGGGAGGAATTTGATTTGATCATTGAAGAGTGGGCGTGTCATAACAGTAAGTATGACCGTGTAACGCAAGTGTATGACAGTGACAGAGAGACGAAGCCCATTATATGTTCCATATCGTTGCTGAAGCAGGCCACTGTGAAATGCCTTGCACATTATCTGAAGCTGTCACCAATACCTCCTTTCTCAAAGTGAATAAACTCTAGCCAGCGGGCCTGTAACCAAGGTACTTTAGGGAAACAAAGACAGCTTGACGTAGCATGCTGTTGCTACCTAGCCAACTTAATGTTAGCTCTTTGTGGCTAAAAGTTGCAGATTGACTGATGGGTGGACGTCCTGATATAAGTGGTTGAAAACAGTTGGCACTAGCTAACATGAGCACGCGTCATGTTTTGTTTTACAGAAAAAACTTGATTGGTATCAGGTGCAAAATATGGACAGGGATGTGATCTTAAAGGGTTAAAACTATCCTATCCTACTGTGACAGAAGACAGTTGGGTCACATTTTATTTGCAAGTAATCATTTTAAGTTTCTATTTGTCACTTTCTGCATATGTAGAAGATTTCACAGCCTGAATCCAAAATAATATTCAGGCTAATCATGTAACTTGCTTCAGTCATTGTTGCATTCTGATATACAGTAGGTCGTTGAGTCTGTTTTTTTTTCATTATTGAAATCATAATTAAATACTTGAATATTAGCAGATTTTTCACTCAAAGTACTCCGCTAGATATTTTCCTCCACTCACGACACAAGCATCCCAACATAACACAGCAGTGCAGAGATGGTATGACCCACCGAGCTATGGGCTGTTTCCACTCAGTGTCACAGCCAGGCGACTTCAGCAGATGGTTTCAAGATGACGTGAGTTCTGTGGGGAGAAGAGAAGAACTGCTTCACACACTGGTTCACAAAGTGTTTGCAGCTTGTCAAGTATCAAACTGCATTACACAGGAGCTGCGCGTGTCTCACCGGTGTGTCGTTCCACTGCCGCGGCAGGTCTTCTGGCTCGGGTGGGTAGGACATCCAGGACGGGCTACGGTACGAGGACGGCGGTGACATGACAAAGTAGTCTGAGTAACCCGGGCGGTTGGCAGATATCGCGTAGACTGCTGTTATTGGGTTTCCTGTGAGATGTGAAGATGAATTTAGCCAATGATTGAACTTCACTTAGCTGCAGTCTGCACATCAGCACCTCACTGCTCTGCCATACCTGAGTAGGTGGTGATGGACTGGTCGACAGTGACAGCAGGGAAGGGGGTCCTGGACAGCGGCAGGTACGGGGCGCCGTTGTGCTGCTGAGCCTGCAGGTCTGAGGCCTCTGACACACGGGGCTTCAGACTAACATCAGGAGTGGAACTGTCAGCAGAGAGAAGAGACAGATGTTAACCTGATATTAAGTACTCAAACAACTACTGAACAAGCTCCAAGAGATGAGATCAGCTAGGATGTGGACAGTTTCTATGCCTAATAATGATAACTCATATTTAAAGTGAGGACTAAATATTTTTATTTCCACATTTTTGCTGCAATGAGGTGGAACATACAGGTGCAAATGTATTAAACATGTGACAATTTGCATGTATAGGAGCTGCAGTTTAGGTTCAGCACTGAAAACAGGAGAGTCAATGGAGCATGACCTCCTGAAAGGTCACTGACAGCTGCGTTAGAGACTCCTCGGCTCTGATTGGTTGTTTTCCTTGAGCTGCGGTAGATTGTAGCATTAGAGGCAATAGAAGGAGGAGGAGGGACGTGACTTTTTTATAGACCGGCTATTTTATGTAATTCCTTGTTGATGTAGTGACAGTTTCAGCAAATATGATATGAAGTTATTTTCATACAAGTTATCAATGGTAGCTTTAACGAGTAAGAAATAAAAGCAGATGAAATGTCAGCGTGTGTGAGAAGTCAATAGCTGCAGCTGCTTTTGTGACAAGCAGTGATAGCAGTTGAGAAGTCAAAATTAGCTTAAAACAAACACACACACACACACACACACACACACACACACACACACACACACACACACACACACACACACACACACACATCAGAATCTGTCTTTTTACACCGCATGTCTCCTCCGTAAATATTAAGCTCTCCAGGTACCACCACCAGGCTCACCTTCAGGGGGGTCAAAGGGTGTAGATGACCCTGGCCTGAGGCCCAAAGAGGGGTTAATGCAAAGGTCTATTCTCCTCCTTGTTCACACTTCTCTTCTAATACAGAAGCTCCTATTTGAAGGCAAAATTGCAGCATACTATCTTGCCATCACAGTTTAGCTCGTAACTTATTATGGACGTATTCACGCACATTATGAAATGCAAAGCTTACATATTCCTTTCCCGTTTCAGTATTTCAAGTATTTTCATGTTAAACGTAGTATTTTGATCACATGTATGTTATTTTTGCTTGAACTTTTATTGTTTTTCTTAACAAATAGAAAAAGGAAACAGCATATTTAACTAACATACCAACAAAGATACCTATGCAGGGTGAGAAAAAAGGACAATGAAACTGCGAAAATTAAAATAAAGTAAAATGAAATAAAAAGATAACTAAAATCCACTTGAGTTTTGAATAAAGCAAACATGAACCAATCATGTTGCTTCTGGAGTATGTCTCAAGAATCTAGGGAAGGTGAGTATTTTACAAACTGTGTCCAGTATGACCTTCTACAATTGTTGTTCCTCATTATAAACTTCAGAAAGATTAGATGCAGCTTCCTCCATGATGGAGCCATAGTCCCTTTGTCAGCTGATTTGCGTCCTTCCAGTTCATTGCTATCAGTCTCTTAGCTGCCATGCATCCAGTTGTTGATAACATATATGTTTAAATTAATCTATTTTCTTTTTTAAAATATTTCAGAGGTTCTTCCATGTACAACTAGAGGGAGCTACGCACCACCAGTAAGACATGTACCATATTTATGAACCAGTACTAAAGACACACTATGTATGAGCTAATTACATTCAATACAGTATGTTAACCAAGGTCTGTAACAGACGCCACTGCATTGCATACTAATGCCTATTAAGGAATATCAATATTAGTATTATATAACAGGTTTTTTCACATGAAGAAAAAGAGACAAAAATGTGGATTTATTTTTTGTGATATGACTGTAAATAGTTTGTGTGAAATGTTTCATCATTTTAAGGGTAGAAACAATATGATCAAGCTGGTCAAAGCAAAGCTCACATATTGTGTTAATGAAAACATGTATATTTTAATCTGCTGCCATGAAAAACACAACCAAAAAATAAAAGAAAGGGAATTTAAGGATTAAGCAACATCAGTTTACATTCTACAACTAGTAGAAAAATCCCAGTAGGCATTTCATACGCTGATTCCAGTATATTTACACTTGATATATTTATTCTTAGTATTTTTTCCCGCTTTTAGTCCGACAAAATAAATAAAGGATCCAGTGTTTCCACACTAGGATTGTTTTCCTGATAATAAGAAGATGGCATTGCATTTCAAAAGTAAAAATTGCATAAAACATAACTAATAATACATATTTTTTAGACTTTATTTTTATGTGTGGTTGAATTCTCAGGGCATTTCGGGATGTCCACCTTTCAGAGCTGCTCTGTGTCAACCACAATTATCCATTTTCAGCGTAACAGATTTTGTCATTATCCTTTTTTAACTCTTCTACACTGAAGCATCTTTTTCTGCACTGTAGAAATACTACTGGCCGTACATGTTACACTACAGTAGAAGACTGGAGGACAGATGATGTCACTGCCACGGCTCAGGACCATAAAGCATTATGCACACCGACGCCTCACAGTGCATACTAAAGAGGAATTAAAATGCTCCACTCTTCCTCCCTGCGGGTACAGGGGTACTGAAATATGACAAGCTGACTTATTAACTACTAACACAATTCTGTTGCTGGTTTTAAAGCAAGAATAACGTTCACACACACATAAATCTGATTTAAAATTAAATCAGCACTGATCAGAGGATTGTAAAACCAATAGAGCTGTCTCTGACATACAAAATACAAACATTCAAACTCCTGAATCACTTCTAAATGATGTCCTAAATATCTAAATGTTTGCATTTTCCTGCAGTGTGAGTTTGTTCCTGTCGGTCTGCAGCACATCGCAGCTGGAACATGTTTATTTATTTTCTCAGTTTGTCCACTAGATGGCAAACATGCCCCTCCATGCAATCCACACCAGCCCAACAGTCAATCACTCTCTGCAGTGCTAAAGTGCCCAGCAACACGGTGCACACAGCAACAGCATTTAAATGAAGAAGCTGCTCAGTTCAAATGATGCAGACGAACATATGGGCCTGAGAGAGGGAAGAGAGAGGAGCAGATAGAGAGTGGATGTGGAGGGCAATCGGTTCAAATGATGAATAACATTCTGTAGCTTTTTTTTACCGCTGTATCTCCTGTACACTCGCTACCGATAAATTATATATTAATCTGATAGAGTGATTAGCCCCAGTGCTGCGTTTTGATTGGCTGCCAGATCATTCAGGAATGCTTTCAAATGCCATATGTGCACATTTCCTGTGAATTTCAATAGCACAGTGGACGCTTCGCTTCCCGGTTGGACTTCTTTATATTTTTTGATTTATTTTCTCATTCAAGTGTCTGTAGTTGTCTATATTTGTGTGAGTGTGTGTGAGGTACCGTCGTAATGAGGTCCCAGGTGGTGGTCCTGGTCTCGAGGGGATCAGTGGCGGGGGAGACCCAATGCCCATATCAGGAAGCTGGGTGAACCGGAAACCCTGCAGACACCACAAATATAACTTAGAAACATAGTGAACTAGCATCTGGACTCTACAGAGTGCAAAATAAAATAAAATAAAACAAAACAAAAACAGTGGAAGGAACAACAAACAAATCTTGACAAACAAAGAGGCCTGGAAAATCAGATGGGTGTCTGATCAGAGCGAAACAGCAGATAAATACAGATTCGAGCTGCATGAGGCTTGTTGTTATTTGTTGGTGGGTGTTCAGTCCTCAGTCTCTTTAATCTGTGTAAAGCTTCTCCCTTGCCGATCAGCTGTTGGCAATGTTCACACCGAGAGCACTTACGGCAGCTTTTCTGTCCAACCTCTCTGCACAAGTCCGTGTCCAAACATTTGAAAGGGTCTAATGAGTGCTTCACCAATTTAAGGATGTTGGTTTAATAAAAATCTGTGTTGTGTTGTGTGGCCCTACCTACAGATGAAAATTCAATGTGTGCAAAAATGTATAAAAGACCTGAATATGCATAATGTGAAATGTTTCACATTATAAGGTGATAACTTGTGCTGTTGTGTGAAACTGACGTTTAAATGAGGAAAATGGTGATGAAGAACAGCTCAACTGAGGAATATGGCTACATGACTGTGATTGGGTTGAGACATGGCAAGATTTTGCTGTTATTGAGTGCAGTGGATGATATTGTGAATAGCATGCGCACTGTGGGCCTACACTAAGAAGGATTTTAACAATTCTTTGTCAAAATCAGCAGGGAGAGGCATGTAGAAACAGCTGTTCCTAAGCGCCCCACCATGTCGATTGTGTGCCGAGAACTGTTCTGAAGTTCAGTTCTAAAGGCACTCTGCAAGTTAAAAGTATTTTTGTGAATGCTCGGATTAATAAATGTATCTCATCAGTAGTTAATTAGAGGAGGAGATGAGCAAATGCATCCTAAAATATCAGCAGTCTAACTGTGCTACGTATTGACTAATTATTAAAGGTCATAGTGTGGAACATTTTATGTTATAACAATAATCATGTTATGATGTGGAATGTTCATGTCATAACAAGACAAATACTATATTTGGTATAAAAAGAAACTGATACTGATCTGTTCTTTTTCCTCTGGTATGGCAGCAACCTGGTTGCTATAGTTACTTTGCATACAATGATTTTACATGATTTTACAACCGTTTATATGCTCATAAATAATGAGAAATTGCAACAAACCAAGAAGTAAATCAGCCTCACATGACCCTACTGATTAAGTAATTAAAAATGTAACATTCTAACCTCATTAAGATTATTTATTTATATTAGTATTAGTATTATTTTGATATCTCCATGCTTCTTTTTAACAACTTACTTACCTAACACTAGATTAAAGGGCCTGTGTAATGCAAAAGGTGTCAGTTGGAGGTGAACACATTGAGAATCATTTTTCAACTCCGCAGTTCTTCTGTCTTTCCAGTGTTTTGGTGCCTTTTAGCTAATCGTTTTGATATTTCAGCCACAAACTTTAACGTCTTGGTTTACTCGAACAACTCTCAGCTCTTGTTTCCAAGTTGGTGGAGACCAAAGCAGAGTTAAAAGGAGAGTGAATAGTGGACTTACATTTATTGTTGGACACAAACATGGCTCCAAATGATTGCTAATGATATTCTGTTTCAACTGGATTTGTTAGCAGGCACTTTGGTGACATCAACTATATAAAGTCAACGATTTTTCAAAACAACTTTATGAGGTTAGAATTTGTAAGTATCATCTTTACAGCTTGATGGCTGCCCCAAAGTGCCCAAAAATATCAGTTAATGCAGATTTAAGTACATTACACTGCCATATTTTATTTCATTTCATTATTTCATTTTGGAATTTATTTTTATTTCATTTTCTACTCTATTAGGTTAAATGTGTACTTGTCAAAGGTGTACACTGTGCCTCCTTTCTGCTTTTATTATATATCTAATACCCATTCTATGATGTCATATGTCAACATTTCCTGTCCTATTCTCTCCATTGACATCTCACTGAATGTTTTTTTGTGCAACTACTTCCTCCTGAAAAAAATGTTTGTGAAAAGAATTTAAAAAAGTCTACCAGCTATAGTTGAATATTTTGTGAGTACCAAATGAAATTCCATTCGCCTCTATTGTCCTGGGTTGGAGGCATTATTGTGAAAAACAGATATCTCAATACTCATAAAACCCAAACTATCTGAGAAAATATATTCTGTGTAATTTGGTTGAATCCACCCTTAAACTTCATCTAGTGCTTACCGGTTTAGGCAGGCTGCACTGGTGCATGTCCTCGTAGCCTGCACTCCTCTGTCTGCCTCCACAGGGATGGTTCATGGTCCCTGGGGCGCTCGTCACCCCATCACTGTAGTGGCTGGTGTGGGACGGGTTGTAGGCCCTGTGGGCATGGTGGTGGTGATGGTGGTGGCTGCTGACGAGAGAGAGAGGAATGTTAACTAAAAAAGAAAAAGTTGAGTCAACAGAAACACACCTACTCTCTTTAGTTTTCCTGTTTTTCTCGAGTGTGCTAGTGCAGACATGTTCAGAAAAGTCTACTTTATGAAAAAACGCTCACGGTGAGTCAGGGCACCTCTCTCTATTCATTCCTACACACGACTGTAAAACATGCAGATGTGCTAAAAAATAAATAATCTGTGAAAAATATAAATTTACTTGGTTGGCGGAGAAGGAGGGTCGTGGTCCGGAGGTGCCAGGCTGAAGGCGTTGCCTAGCAACATATGCATCTGCGTGCGGACCTCATCAATGGATGGCTGAGAGCTGAGTGTGGAGGAGTCGGAGCCACGGTGAGCTTTCACCCCCAAGCTGCCGTTCCCAGTGCCAGTAGATCCACCTCCGTAACCCAGAGAGCTCATCAGGCGGTCCACGTTGGTCTCCTCAAACGGTTCCGGTTCACCCTGCAGAGCACACACGCTTAGTCAGCAGCACAGAGGTGCATTCATCAAATTTTTAAATTAAATGATGAGGACATGAACACTGAAATCACAGGTTTTCCATACAAATCAATTCACCATCTCTGGCCACCCACTGTATGAACTTCTGTTTGCTAAGAAAGAAAAGCTCTGAGGAATAAACCAAAGATGTTTGTAGTCTTTTCAATTCAAGGAAAAGCTGAGAAGCATTTACAAAACTTCAAATAAGAAAGTTAGTTAGTATTAAAGGGACAGTTCAACCCAAAATCAAAAATCCATATTTTTACTCTTAACTGGGGTGCTCTTTATCAATCAATTGTTTTGGTGTGAGATGCTGAGTGCTGCAGATATCAGCTGTATCACAGCACAGAGGGTAGCACCACTGAGCTGTGTAACGTTACAGCTCAGCTAAGGAAGACACCATTATTGTTCACATCTCACGCTGTCATGCGCAGGAGCCTCTTGTCTATGAGTAGATGTACTCTTCCTTCTGCATCTAGATTGATAGACAGCATTAGAGGTGAGAGGAAAAATATGGATTTTTGATTCTGTGGTGAACTGTCCCTTCAGGGCTGCTGAATCCCCTAGTCTCCGGGGTCTTTTTGATTTTATGAGGTGTAAGAACACCTTTGAAAAAATACAGTCGGCCTAAATCTCAGCAATCAATCATTTCTGTGAAGAAAACTAACTGAAATTATTTTAAAAGTTAAGATTGTTATGTAAGAAATAAACCACAGGATAAAGGCACAATGAAGACTTGAATACAAGCTTTCACAGCGCCTTCACTCTCTACAGACTGTGAATCCTAAAAAGTAGTTATTAAAAATATCAGAAAAACTCATTTCTGATGCAATATTCACAGGAAGTAGTCCACTTTAAATTCCTTCAAATCGCTCTTTTTACACAAACTTCCTGCACTTATTGTGCTCACTATTTGGGTGAATTTTACAGTTTATCAGTTGTTCTGTGCTGTTATTGTTATGCATTTAATATAATATAAAATATTCCTAAAGTATGTCACTCAAGGGTCGTCACTTTACTCAATAATAGCAAAGAGGTCCCTCAAGGAAAAAGGTTGGGAACCAGTGCTCTGATCCAATTTTTTCTCTCTGATCATCAGGTATAATCATCAGACCTATATGCTTAATGGAGCAGCCTCTCCTGCAGTAGGATGACATCACTGCATCAGTTGCAATCACATGTAATAAACATTCAGTTGCCAGTTTAGGTTTTGGCTCAACTGTGTATCACTTTGGTGGATGGAGTTTGTGGTGGTGTTGAACTGTACTGCGTTATACTGGCAGATGTTCCTGTTCTGAGGCCTAGCTTCAGTGATATAAATGGGGAAACCAAAATAATACGAACATCTGTGAGTACAAGGCGATACAGTTCAGTAGCACCACAAACTACATCCTCCGAAATAACCATACAGTTGAATCAGCGCCTCCTCTGCTCTCTGTCACACACCCCCTGGGGTTTAAGTACCAAAATCCCTGCTCTATAAGACACGTGTAAGATGTAACACACACACACAAGTTGCGAGCGTTTATAAGTTTTATACAAAATCCCATAAATTAATTAAATGAATGGATACTATTTGCACCTGTCCCTACAATTATGAATCCCACTACATGCTGTGATTGCCTAGTATTCATCATGCCGATGCGTCGATGTCAAACGTGGTTAAGATTTGGGCAAAAAGGTCATGGTTAGGGATAGTACCAGACAATCTTGGATATTTCATGAGATTAAAGTGGTGAGTTTTCAAATGAACTGGCAGAAAGTGAGGTGACGTAGTATAAAGAGCGTCACGGTCCACGGAGGGAGTAGGATGTGGTGGATGAATGAGTGAGGAAGAGGACTTTGCACACAGGACACTGGGGTTTGAGTCTTGTGTGGGCCTCTGCTGGCCTTTTATTTTAGGAGTAAGTTGAGTTATTATTTTCAATTTTTAGGATGTGTAAAGCTGCTGATCGTACACTGGGTGCATGAAGTTATTGCAGAGTAGCTGAAAAGAGCCTTTTAGCGTTGCTAGGACACCCAGGAATATACACCCCAGGGCCAAGTGGCATTATTGGTTGTTGCATGTTGTTATTATCACAACAAGATTGCACTGAAAATTGACCTATAATTATATTAAATCATTACCCAGCTCGAACATAACATAACCTCACATATCTGTGTACAATCCAAAACAGCACAAACAAGAGGCAGGCGAACCAGCTGTAGCCCCAAACCAGCATAAATACAGTGTATACAGTTGTGCATACTGTAGCAAAAATTCCAAAGCACAAAAGCAAACAGAGAGGCTATACACCGACTGTACCAATGCACACAATCATACATGCTCCTGCTCAAACACACTCTGTTCTCCTCGTGCCGTTTTAAACAGTTTGGTGCATCCAAGGCTATTAACCGCTATCGAGCCTCCCATCTGAATCCATGAATAGGCTATAATCATATTCAGAGTCATTGACATTCAGCTAGGTAGCACGGTCACTGCTGTTACTGTGGTGCAGCAGAGAAGCAGCATAAAGAGATTTCACTCACACTCTCTATCTGTCCCCATTTTATCTCCTTTCTTCCTCTCTCTATTCTCTGCCATCGCTAAAATGAAGGGATCACTTTTTCTCTAATCTTTTTGTCATTTCCTCCTTTTCTGTTTTACTCTCTCAATCTTCATCTTTGTGTTTGGCGCAGGTTTATAAAGTTCATCGAAAGGTGATTTGATAATCCTCTGGGTGTGAGCTCGCAGCATCAGAGTCGGAGTAAAGGAGGGAGAGAAAGGATTAAAGTTAAAAATGCTCTCAGGAGATTATTTTATCCGTTTGACAAAGTGGCAGAGCTTTACCTCGCCACAACCATGGTGTGAGCTTTTTGGGAGAGAGAACCGTCCACGGTTTCGTCATCGCTCTGTATGACTCACCTGGTCAGCAGTTGGACCTCAGCGGCTATTACAGTTTGTTACAGGATCCAACTTTCTTCAAAGCTTTGCATGGTCTTGCCGCTGGGTACTTTTCTAAATATCTCCCACATTAAATCCCTCACATCCTCTATTCACTTGGTCCCGGTTAAAATTTTAGGTTACAGAGGTCTTTGCTTCAGATCACTAAAATGTTTTTATTCACTGTCTTTTCCTGCATCTGACATGTTCTTCTGTGAACTGCTGACTTAATTTCTGGCTTAGTGTTCTAAAACACAAAAGAACATTGCAGGGCTTTCATCACAAGGGCCATGACTTGTACAGTTACTCACATCGTAGCCGTTGTTTCGGATGCCTCTCCTGGATCTTTCTCTCAGCACCAGCAGGTCCATTTCTGTCTCTACCGGGCTCGGGCTGCTCAGAGACTGTCGGCTCCAATAGGTGGGCTCCCGCGGGTGTGAGAACCTGATGGAGAGGTGGAAGAAAAAAACACTCTAAACACTGTAACTACAGCTCAGGGCGATATTATTATAGTATAGCAAATTGTCCTCTAAACTTTAGGGAAGAATCTGGGGTCCAGAAACATCAACATTTGAATTTTAGGTATCTTAAAAACCATCATGTTTAATTAAGTTCAATTTATTTTGGTCATTTTCCAACTTAGAAAACTCAAATACACTGGTAGATGGACAATGAATAAACATTAAGTTCATGCTTTTTTAGCAATAAAAAAAGGATAAATTAAAAAAAAAAAAGATAGGCTGCCTTAGCTTATTGCACCTACCCTTTTCACATTATTTCTTTTTTTGTCAGTGCCCTTTAAATTATCCTGAGCAGTAAAAGAAACTAAAGGAATATATTTAAGATAGTATATATACATTATATAGGCCTATAGTCCACCCAAAAATCCCAAACACTCTGGTGCTCATACTTTACATTTGTGAATTATCTTGTGTTTAAATAATCTTTAAAACCTAATGTGTGTATTACACACTTTCATTTCCTTTCAAAACCATCCCGCAAATTTACTCCAAATACTGAAACACATCATTGTTTTACATGTTATGGTCTTTCTTTTTGTGAACATACAGTTCCCCCTCAGTTCATAATGACATGCTATTGTATGCTTTGTACATCAGTGCTGTTTTAAATATCTACAAGTTCTACAACTAAATTTGAGTGCCTGTGAAATTATGAATAATTTATTTATCGGATTTAGATTCTGATCGCTTTCGCAACCCCACTTCAAAAGATCCAAATTATGCCTTTCAGTTCAAGTTTCAGAAGGAAAATAGGAGCTTTTCTTTGCCAGAACAGCAAATATAAAATGATTCATGAACTGTGTAAAGGTTGAATGTTGTTAAATCCGTTTGAGACAAAGAGAAACAAAACAGACACTTATCTGTATGAACTGTAAATATTAATGTGCTGACCAAAAATCACCCTTCACTACTCACTCGCTCCTTATGTGTTGCTTAGCAACTACACTACACTTCTACAGTACAGAATCTGGAGTTCTTGATGAAAAAGTTGTAAAGCACTTTAAGCAGTTACACTGCTCAAATAATGATGAAATGAAATGGAACAAACCCAAAATATTTCATACGCTTCAATAATAAAATAGGACTCTGCTTTGATAGTGAAGTCTAATCCTTTAATTTTGGGACTGTCAAACATTTCTGGATAACTGTCATAACATTTGGTGAGCTTTTGGTTGATACTTTTGATTTGTTGAACTATCTGCAGTGCACTTAGGGCCAATGACGCCTGTGAGTAGAGAAATATTGGTATGATTCCAATGATGATGTGCATCTAATTATACTCAGACTAAATAACTGCTCTTTTTATGTCTCTGAAACCCCCACAAAGTTTACTCCATACCTCTTATGACATCCTGCGAAGGAGGCCCTCTTCTCCTCAGCGGTCATTGGCTCCTTGACCCCGTTATCGTGCCGACTGTGCCTGGTGTCACGGTGACTATAACCATGGCTGCCACTCTCGGACAGAGAGAACTCTCCGTAGCCCTTCCTCCGGGCCTTCTGGCGCAGTTTGTTCCTGTAGTGCTCGATGTCCGACTTCTGCTTCAGCCCACCATGGTTTGCCTACAAACAATCCATTCCAAGTATTACATTTAGGTAATCATATTTTCCTGGCTCCATGGCTAATTTTTTAGGATAACCTTTTATTGTATGATATTTGCCTAAGACAGATCGATGTGTTTTAGCAAACATTCCCCACAGCTTGATAATCGTAGAACGTGTCACGCCCGAAACATGATTTTTTTTCTACACCCAATCAATTGCAGATGAACTGGAACACCAGAAAACCCCGAGGGGATTTTCCCGCCTTGTGTTAATAGTCTGAGGTATAAATTATCATCAGCCTGTGTATCGCGGTGAAATAAGGAGGAAAACAGTGAGAGGTAACAGGCTGGGCAGCCAGGAAAGTGACAAGAGGGAGAGATTAGAGGAGGGGAGGAAGCAACGGCTAAATTCAGCATTAGTGCAATGTGTCCCAGAGGATATGTTATGATAATACTACAGTACAGTGAGGGCACCATAACAGACGCCTGAAACTGAAGAATGAAACATAAAGCTGTTAGCAACCTTTTTTCACCTGATGCACCCTGACGGCCCTGTCAGACGAACTGAGGTACCCCTTCACCCACATCGCCCACCATATTGCAAATGTGCTCAGCCATGCAACTACAACTTAGCGCCGCATGTATTTAGGACACAAGTACCTCTCTTTGGGTTCCAAACATAAACAACACGACTGAAGGAGACCTGCCTTATTAACGCACATGGCTACCAAATTAAGCTGTACGGTGTGTATCTGTGTGACTCATCATGACGATGTTCTAGTTTTGCTCTGCTCTTTACTGTCAGTGCTGCAGATTCACCTCACAGCTGAGTGCGGTAAAGCCTTGAGGGAGTGTGTACATTATGTATACGTGTGTGTGTGCAGACTCACCTCCCCGTTGAGGACCACGGAGTCTTGGCTGTGGGATGAGGAGGAGGGGTAGGAGTAGGTTGGCTGAGCAGTCATGGGTTTAATGGTGATGAGACGCAGAGAGCCTGAATGGTCTTCGTACGGGTCTGGGATGAAGACGAGGACAAATTGGTTAGCAAGAGTCAGACAGAGACAGTACCTGCAGGTGGCTGTGATGTTGCATAGACATTATCACAAATTTGGCAGATTCCCACATTAGGGTCAGCACATGCTGTGTCTTTTACCACCAAGTTGCACAGGTTACTCTGTGACAACTTTCAAAGGCAGTTAAGCAGATTGCACCTGATGTTGCCAAGCGACCATAACCAGCACCCTATCAAAGCCTATAGTACTTACCAGAAATCCAGAGCTCAAGGCTGATCTTCTAGGCATTGTTATTTAAGTGTGTAATTGGCTTTAAATGTCTGTGGGACAGATGTAAAGCTCTGGGTAGCCCTGCACAAAAACGATCAACTTTCCCTCCATATTTGCCAAAGACTGATAATAATAGAAGAAGGGTCATGTGACATTAAAAGCTGAACTTTGTTTATCTCAGGGCACAGCCATGACACCCTGAAATTAGGCACTTGGGAATGCTTGCACACCACCACAGCATCATTCTCACTTTGAGCATGCCTTTTAGTTGTCATTGACAACAACTGATTTGATGGTGCAAAACACATGGCATGTGTACTTATTGTAACACAATTGTTCAATCCACTGAGTATGACTTTATAGTTGTGGGAAGTGCTTGCAAATTTAGCCAATCATGTCAGTTTCATGCACATGAAAGAGTGGTTCCTCAGTTGAAATAAAAAATGATCAGTGAGCGCCCCAGGGAGTAACATGTGGCCAATCAGCACCACCAGAAGGACTGATGTCATTGTCAGCTGTAGTCAAGTAATGAGGAGTAATAACAACATTGCTATCGCTGTAGACAAGATAAACACTGCTATCAAGATTGCAAATACTATGTTTTAACTTCACTCAGCTCCACTTTTAAAGTAAAACCCCAGCTAAACCAGTATGTTTGCATGGCTGCACCAGTGTGGACTGGCGTACTTCAGATTCTTGGGTTCTTGTGATTGGTTAGGGAAAATTTAATCCCCCCTTTCCTGACTGAAATCAGTTAAACTGGACGTCAGACTAAAGATGGAAACCTTGGACACTATTTTGCTGTGAGTATTTCATTTAACCACATTCTTCTATAAACTGTGAGCATAAAGTATGTTTTTCTGTTTTGCTGCAAATTGGGCTTTAAATTAAGATTATTGGCAGCTAGTGTAGGTGTTGGCTGGTGATTACAGTTCCCTGTCATGCAGCTTAGCTTTTATTCTTTGTTGCTTGTATCTGTATAGATAATGAATTTGAAAAGGCTGGCTCCTATTCATTAATGAAAAAAAAGAGAGAAAAACATTGTTCTATTTTTAAAGAACAATTTAACTGCAAAATGAGAATGGATTTAACAAAACACAGGGTAAGTAACTGATATAGAAATGATCATTTTGTGGGTGAAGTTTTCCTTTAAGTGAGGTACTGCATAAAGCATTGTAAGACAGATATTGTTTTGGGACTAGCGGCAAAAACTATGTAAGTAGGTTTGCATGTATGTTCAGCGCATGTGTGTGTGTGTGTGTGTGTGTGTGTGTGTGTGTGTGTGTGTAACAGAGTAGTATCTGCACGAGTGTGTTAATGCACAAGTAGGCTTTTCGACAACTATTGTTGTGTCCATGCTAACGCTGGCCTTGCTATGCACTCCAAAAATAATGACATTTGTCTAACTCTGTCTCGAATGTAAGATTTATTTGTTGTCATGGCAACTCTCCAAATTATAAGTTAGAGTGATACACTACTAACTCAGGGCTCAGGAATTAAAAAAACTGCAGTTTTATGTTGTTTGGCTCGGGGGAGAAAACATCAGCTGTATGGCGTGAGCTCTGCTTCTTCCAATATATGAGCCTCTATGTATTTCTGTGTGTATGTTATTGCAGGGAGCAGCAGATGGACAGTGTTGAGTTGTACTGGGTCCACTGTGACTCACTGCCTGACTGACATCATATGGCAGACTGCTTCGTTGTAGGGCTACAAGAGTCTGCCATTAACTCAGCTCCAAACCCACACTGTCACCATTCATCCTGGCTGCAGCTCAGCCTGCTTTATTTGTTGCTGTTCCTGCACCGCTTATTACAGTGTGACAGCTAAGGTCAACACAGGTGGCGTCACGAGCAGCCTGTGAACCAGATTGGAAACTACGACAGTGCATGTAAATAACATGTACTCTGAACACTGATGGCTGCCGTCAGACCATTTCTATTGTCACAACAGATGTAGAACACAGAGTACAATGTTCCTTGTTTCCACTTGAACATTGAATCTAATTATGTAGCTTTATTTGTCCCTTCAAAGTTTGTATTACTGGAATAAAATGACTGTTACAAAGGGCATTTTTTTATGAGTGTTTTCTGTACACAGGGAGATAAACAATGTGACTGCTGACAGCTTGTTGACAAGTGCTTTGCTTTTTGACTGTTTATTGCTTTATGCCTGCAGTGATCTATTTATTGCTTACAAGTGCAGAGATGAGGTTTTAGCCACACTAACAGCGTGGCTATAGAAATGGCAAAGTCAGTGTGTTGAGAGAGACCAGCGTCTTTAACATTTAGATTCACAAACGCTGAGGATTGATCTGGGGATGAGGATCAATTTGATTGTCAATCAAATCTATACTGCAGCCTTTGTTGCATGTTATCTCCCTTTTCTCTCACCTTTAGCATTAAATTCTACACCATCAGCGATTTAAGATGAATTGCCCTAAAAGTCATCTACTGCTTTAATGAAAAATAAATCCCATAACACATTTTGATTGCACTGTAACCCCCTGTTTACACTGAATCGACCTGTTTTCAGGCTTGTGTACTTCAGCTGAGTAATAGCGGCTAATCCATCCAGTGAAGAGACTCACATCACACTGCAGCAGTGATGTTCTTAGTAATTATGCCCTGACAGCAACAACATCCATACTGTTTTTATTTGCTGATGTACCTGCAGCATCTGTGACTGACTAATGGCTGAGATGCAACTGTTGAATGTTATCATCATCTGTTATTATCAATATGCAAACAACACTGATATGAATGATCTTATGATAGGGAAACAGGAAATAAAAGGTGTCTTCAATCAACTGCGCGTATACTATACTGGATTTTCCTAAAAAAACAAAGTAGGCACAAAAGTAATCCCTCTCAATCATCACTAATGACTCACAAGAAGTGTGTTGCGGTGTATTTATCTGCAGAGACTCTGCCCTCTGCCTGTATTTTCTTATTTTCTTCTTATTTTGCTGTGTTCAGGACCATCCTGGGAACAGCTCAGGGGTGAGGTTTGGAATTTACAAAAAGGAAGTGACCAGGTGCCAGACTCTAAGCAACACACATCTGAAAACACCTGGTAGACAAATCTTGTATCAAACTTTGAATGAATCTGGGATTGTTTTTTTTCTTTGGCTGCCAGTAGTTTGTTTTCTCCTAATTAATAACAGCCGTCTTTATCAGCAGCAAAGCGCTGTTGGTATAAAAAAAAAAAGCAACTGAAACATCATTATGTTGATGTGGTAGCACAGTGCAGGTACAGCTATGATTAAAGACATTCACAATGTATCAAATACGCTAGATGAAGCAGATAATATCCTCTACTGGCTCACCCACACTCACCCACACACGACTACACACCTGATTTAATTTGAACCTATTCCTATACAGGTGTTAAATAACAGATGCTGGTGTAATTTAAAATCAGAATAAATACAACAGAGCCGGATAGTTTTATCTGAGGCTGCTGTAATTGTTGCCATTATGTTGTTTACATCATTTGTATATATATTTTTTTTACTTTCTCTGAGACTTGAATAATTGAAAATTCATTTGTTGCATTTGTTATTCATTATTCTATTTAGTACAAGTAATTGACCTATGGCTAAGCCCCGCCCTCAAACGCGATGAGCCAATCACAGTGCGTATAGCCATTTCAGTACACTCAGACATTCTCTGCCTGGACGTCCATTGAAATGCATTACAGAAAGTCAGTTTTGTTCGGTTTTATGAGCTTTTTCTGAGATTTGAAGTTTAAAAATGGCCAAACCGTGTGCATGGGGTACATGCAACTCTGACACAAGGTATCCTGAGAGGCTGGGCGACGAGGTGTATTATTTACCCTTTCCTAAACCACATCTCAACTGTGAAAAGTGTCTCCTTTGGATAAAGTTGTGTGGTAACGTTAGACCACAACATCAACTCAGCGTGAATAAGATTAACAATGATGTCTACATCTGTTTTAAGGTAAGTCAACATTGTGTTTGAGGCAACATATTGTCACTGTGCTGGAAAGAAATATAAAGTTATCTTTAACATCTCTAGCTAATGTTCATCATGTCACCTTGTTTGCTGGGAGTTCATTAGCCTATTTTGTTCTATTTTTGTACTTTGGTGATGGTACATCATTGTTAGCTGTTGTCCAAAGGGCTCTAGTTGAGCTAACGTTAACTTCTGGAGCTTAGCTTCATTAATTGATCTGTAATCGCAGAGATAACAAAGGTTGGCAAACGTTATGCTGAATGATTCAGTGTAAATACTGTAGCACCAAACTAACGGAGAGACACTGTTGGTAAAGATGTTAACAAGGCCGTTATCCTTTTCTCATATTCTGAGCCAAACACCTTAACTTCAGTGGAACAATGCTGATCATCTATCTTGTTGTCTTTGATGGCGACGGCAACGAGATGCGGTTTATCGCGCTTACAGTGGGACCTGTAAATTTTGGCTTGTAATTTAAGCTCTTCATCGACCTTCTCAACAATAAAATGATGAATATATCCCTCCAATGCGTAGTTTAGGCCCTTTTGGTTACTTCTCAATGACATCTGATCGTTATGTCTCCAAAAATCATTAATTCCCTCCTGAGAAATGCCGTGTACTGTGACACCTGCCATAGCACCCGGTCACTGAATGTTGATATTTTGTCTGCATGAGTGGAGTGGCCTCGATTGATGTCAGTGGTTAAACAGAAACCTCTGAAGACAACTCACTTTTTGCAGCATGGAGCCAGAGAGGAATTTTGCTTTATTTGTCTGTATTTTACTTTGGTAAAATGTTTTTCTATATGCTGTGCATGCTACTGTTTATGCTAAGCTAACATAGTCTCTGTATTTCCTTGTTTATACTGTGTGTTTAGTTTTCACAGTGGCTTTGGAGAGAAGCATTAAATAAACCAGTAGCAAAGCCACTTCTGTCTGCCTGTGTTTTGAGAGGAATTACAGTACAGCTGCCAAGTAAAAAATTCCATCATGTAATTTCACATAAAACCACAACTTGTAATTAATGTATTTCTGTTTGTGAACAGATTAAAAGAAAGAAGAAAAGAAACAAGATACAGTGTGCTACTTACCAAGCTTTAGAGGGGCTGGTATTTTTGTAGAAACCGGGATACATTCAGAATTGTCAAAAATGTTACAACCTTTCCAGGTCTCCCCTATGTTCCCCTGTTTCCAGTCTTCATGCTAAGCTAACCTGCTCCTGGCTTCACCTCCATAATTAATATACAGACATGACAGTGGAATAACTACACCAACCACATTTAGATTTACTTCACTCGACCTTTCTGCATTCTTCTATCCCTCTTGTCATTTCTGTTTTTGCCATATTTTTATCAGCATTGTAGTTTATTATCCTCCATATGATTTTGAATCCTCTTTCTCTCTGGATTTATGCTTCTAGTTTACTGGATTTACACCTTTATTAATCTGTCATTTTTAAGAACGGAGCTTCAGCCGGCTTTTCTTTCATCTCTCTATGCTTTTTTTTCTAAAAACAGTTCTGTCCATCTCTGGTTTCTCTGTGAACAGTAGTGAGAAAATTAAACAATTATTCATCCCCTCCTCCTCTCCTCCGGGTATTCATTCATTTGCTTGCATAAACACTATAAATCACACAAATTACTGTGAACGTTGGCTTGCTGATGCAAAAGAGATTAAAAATCACAGCGTCCTAGAATGTCACTGAACAGAAGCAATGTCGCAGCGTTATCAGCGATCGGAGCAATGTTTATGCAACCAACTGTGAGTTGGCAAAGCTGAAAAAAGATCTGCTTGCTAATCTGTTAAATAAATAATCTGGAAGATGCAGTACATTTACTGCCACTGATAGCAGGTGCTGCAGATAAAAGCATATGTATCTTATTATACTGTGTCTGAACAGGAATATTTACCCAAATATGAATAGTATTATAAAGTATATTCACTGGACACTGGAGAGCAAGCTGTGTAGATGAATAACACTCCAAAAAATTTTTGACCTATCAAACCTCTCTGACCTTTCAAGGAGACCATTAGTAAACATGCATGTTTTACAGCTGTGTACTCACCAATCAAATAGAATTTCTTATTAAGTCACAAGTCCAAAAATACCAGTTTGAATGATGTTATCTACCCGTATGCAAAATGTGGAGTTTTTTCTAATGGTGCTATGATACAAAAAAAACGAAAAAAAAAAAAACCTTAAATTGTATTTGCATTGAACATATAGAATATTAATCTGATACAGAGGTAGGAGATCCCTGGAAACATGGGCATTTAAGTAGTTACCATTCAGTGCTGATTATATTGTAACTGTTAGCTATGAGGAAAACAAACTGTCACAGAAAAGCAGGGCCACCCATGAGGTGGGAAAAGCTCCTTGGGGCCCAGCCGCTAGAGGGGGCCAATGAAGGCAATTATCATATTTATCCAAACATAACCAAATTTAATTTTGAACCCAAATGATCATCATTACTTATTTAAACAAGACAATTAAACTTTGGGTGTTTTTTGTTGCTTTTGTAAAATGTAAACTCTTATATGACGGAAAATGGTAGGAGTCTCTTTTTTTGTGTGCAATAATGGAAAGCAGATTTGAGGAAGGATATATATATCACTGAATATTTTCAGGGGCCCCACCATTTCTGCATGCGGCCCTGCAGAAAAGCATCGACGAAAAAAATTTACGAGACCAAAAAGCAGCATTTAACTAGTTTAAAGATTGAAGTCTGTCACATAAGGGAATAGTTGGGGGGGGACTGTGTCCAGGGTTTGCATCCAGACTCCTGTTTCATGTTTTGGCAACAAATGTACTTTGGTTAATTTTGGGGAAAGATCATGGTTGGTGGTCACTACAAGTGGATAGTAGTATGAAAGTATAAAGTATCCTCCTAGAATGGTTCTTATGATATCCTACAAATTATCCCAACAAATGCTGCTCGACATTGTTTCCCTCAAAATGTTTTTGCTGTCTCAAATAAGTTGTATACAAATGTGATTTTGTGGAGACAGAGATGTGTAACCACACCCTATGGTGTAATTAAGTTATACTGTCAATCATACCTGCTGGATTTTGTTTGTGTTTAAGTGTGTACCTATGACTAGATGGAGATAATTGCTAATATACCCACAACCTTAATAAAAAAAACAGTTGGAAATTACAGCACTAATTTGTTTTTAATAGCTACACAGTGTATCAGTGTCTCTTCCCCCAGGATGATGATCCCTCCGAGTGTCACAGGTTTAACGCTGAGTCATTTTTGTAATGCACAAACCGCATGCTGTGGGTTGTATAGATTTAAATAACACCTAATCTGACAGTATGCTGTCACAACTCTCTGACAACTCTCCCACTTTCCTGTCCTTCCTCTGTGATTCTACTCTAAAGTAACTTGATGCAGTGCTTATGGCACCCACTCTGCCAACTGCTGGCTTTTATCCCCAAAGAGCATTGAAGCAAGCCAAATGAAAACACTTAAATACTGAAATACAAACACCTTAGATGTCTCTTTTGATCCAGTTAAGAGCGATATCGACAGTTTGCGTGTGTGTGTGTGTGTGTGTGTGTGTGTGTGTGTGTGTGTGTGTGTGTGTGTGTGTGTGTGTGTGTGTGTGTGTGTGTGTGATGAGTATCTGTGTCGTCACTGACACTTTCGTGATGAAGCAGCAGGCTGAGTCACTGTGTTCATTCTGTACTCTTGTGCACTTCATTAGCTCATATTAATTATCCTTTGGGTGAAGTATTACAGTATAAGAAAGTGTGTGTGTGTGTTGGGGGGGGACTTTGTGGTTGGTGCTAATATCAAGAACAGAATATATATCTCTCTTTTTATCTCTCCATCAGTTTGTCTGTCCATCTCAGTATTTATTTGTCACCTTTCTCTCTTTCCTCCCTCATTTACTCCTTCTTTGTATTCTTTCTCTCTCTTTAACCGCCCCCCTTCTCCATATTTCCTCTCCGACCCCCTCTTCCTCCTCACCGTTGGTGCTCCTCTTGTGAAGCTCCTCCTTGCCGTTCTTGGTGCTGCTGCCCGTCGCCGTCCTTCGGGCCGAGGAGCTCTTGCTGGTGTTCAGCTTCCCGGAGCCGTTACTTGACACTGAGCCGTCCTCCTCGCTTGGCAACCGCCTGTAGTATCCATGGCAACAGAGAAAGGCAAGGGAGGAAGGAGAGGGGAGGGCTTGTGAGTTTCAGCGTGTACACAAACAGTGCATCTCACAGTTAATCCTGGCAACCCACTATCAACTTTAAATATACGTTAAGAATAACATTGATGGAGCATTAAACCAGCTGAATAAATGAGATCCAAAGTAAAATGATTTGCATATTCAGTGTGACTGTATTGCCTGTGATCCTATTTTTGGTTTGGGATTCTTAGTTTGTCTTTGTGCTTACAATTTTTTCTTTACTTTTCCCTGATTTCCTCAAGCAGCAACTTCCAGGGCTGAAAAATGAAGCCAATATGGAAGTGCCAAAAACTGCAGTTCTTTGAACGGCCACTTGAGGCTGGCCCCGAGAGCAAGTCAGTTCCCACAGACCCGCATTCAACAATTTTATTAAGGCTTAAAAGTTACACATAATTAAGGGTGAGCTGCTTTAAGTGATAGGTCATCTGTCAATAGCGTCTTCAGCTTCTCAGCCAGATTCACTCCACAGTTCCAACCTTTTGCCCAAACATTGGTCACCTCTGGTGCCAAAAAGCAAGATGGCCACAGTGAAACTGCCGAACCCAAGGCTTCAAAAATGGCAGTCCACAAACCAATGGGTGACGTCATTGTAGCTACTTCATTAATTAATTTAAAAGTCTGTGGCTTTCCTCTGTGCGTCTGAGCTTGGTCTTCAGCTTAATTGCAGTAATTGGAGAAAAGTTCTAGGCTAGGAAAGTCAATGTGGTGTGGCTCACTGCTCTTCGCCTAGTCCAACAAAGAGTTGTATCCTGCCAGTAACTCCAGGCAGTGACCACAGAACTCTGATGCTACCAATGCTATGAGTATTTGAGCAGTGGCACACTCTAAAATGAATTTCACTGTCAGTTGTCATTACTTATTTATAAAACCTTACTGCCAACAATGAATAACCTTTAAGCAAGCCAGTTAAGATGTCTACAGTACTTTAAATTATTGGCATTTATTGTAAATGGATATTGGCAAGCTTGTTAGCTCGTAATCCACATCCTCGCCAGTTTAATGCGCTATTGTGGCAATCACCAAAACACCAAATTAATGGAAAATCCATAGACAATAAAAATAATCTACATAGTTACCATGACATCACCCATAAAACATGCTGTAAGAAAGCAATGTAGGCACGTACAGAACAAATATAGAGAACAAATACAGCAGAGACAATCCTGACTGTGTTGGGCAGGTTGCTCAACAGCCGAGAGCATTGACGGAAACAACTCAGTGTGCATGTATGTCACATACACACAAGCAAAAACACACACTCATACACAATCCCTACACACACACTTGACTCAAGAAGAATCAATACACTCATGCAGAAACATGGATGAAGACATATATACTTTGTTCTTGCCTCAGACACACCAGGCACGTAACCCATGTAAAGGACAAACACACACACACACACACACACACACACACACACAGCCTTGAGGCATGTAAGCCACAGCAGCTACACAACGTGACAGGCCTGTCTACAGGTGGTGTGAGATGCACAAATCAGCGAGACCGGACATTACAGAGCCACAGGCGAGGCTAACACCCTGTCTGTGTGAACTCACACACACACACACACACACACACACACACACACACACACACACAGCAGCCTGAGTGGTCAATGGCTGGCCGAGTCACAGTAAAAGTCATGTGGTATTAAACAAAAAGCCGGAGGGATGGAGGGAGAAATACAGTGTGTGTTCCATGTAAATCTGCGTGGGAAGGCCAGAGAGAGGAGCAACAGAATCAATAACCACACCGCTGGAAAGTAATGTTCATCTCCCTACTTCTCTTTTTTTTTGTGCCTCACACACTGTAACTCTTCGGAGGCTGCAGTGAGCAGAATGAATGCATCCCTCTACTTCCCCCCGTGGTTAGCATTCAGCCTGCACCTTTCTCTTACCTCAGACAAGTGTACAATCTGCAGCCAAAATAATTGCTGCTGTTCCTAACAGGGTTTCACTTGTTTTAGGTCGTAAACAAGCATCTTGAAGCAGAGAGTGCAGATCACATCGCTCCCATTGTGTCGAGACAATAGCACACTTGATTTGCATCAACAACAGTTATCTCACTGTTCTGGGAGAAACTTAACTTGTTTTAAGAAAATATAGCACTAAATTCATTTTTATTTTGGTAATCACAATATCTTTTTGGGTGTAACAGAGTCATGGACAATATGTTTTTGGAAACCACATATTATTAGTTAAATTGGATTAAATTGGATTATAGGGGATGTCAAATCTTGTACATCTGACTTATTTTACTATATTTGAGTTACCATGTGACGGTGTGGGAGACATATAGACACCAACATATTTAATTAAATATTTTTTTATGCACATAACGCAGAAATGTATCTCAGTATGTGAAGTCAAACTGTGAACCTCTTTGGCAAATAATTGTGTTCAAGTAGTGTCATTTATTTAAAGTGTGGAAAGCAATTCATTGGACGATGAACGATAGAGTAATACATATGTTTAGTGGAGTGCTATTGGCTGTGTTCATGTGTGTATTCATAGTTTGCAGCAAAACATTGCCTTTTTACAGAGGATATTTGTCATGTCATCGTATGAAAAGCACAGGTGTAAATGATCAAATGATGGCTCAAGTCTATTTTGTTGCTTCACTTTCAGGGACCTGGTGTGCTGAGTCATTTGAAGGCTGTCATGACTCATTGGGATGCTTGAATAGTGCAAAGCCATCATTAATGTTATGAGTAACACCTGTGCTTTTCCTACTATGACAGTTACAATGTCTGCTGTGAAAATGCTCTGTTGGCAGAATATGTTTGTGTTTAGAATCAATGTCTCATTCACTTATTTACTACACCCTATAATGACGTTCAATAGTTTACTCTATAGGGAGTGGTAAATTGAGGTTTCAGACACTTACTAGTCATCATCATTAAGCATCATCATGTAGATGCACAACAGTAATTTCTGCATCTGTAAAATGCTCTGCATTGCATTGTGGGATTGTGAGCAGAAAGCAGTGTATACGCCATGAACACCCCTTTTTTTCATTCCCTTGAATTTTTGAGGGTACTATATAGTGGGCATACTGTATTTACACTGTCAGAATTTGGATACTTAAATAAAATGGCAAAAAGAGTTAATGCAGAATATGATGGAGATGATTTCTGACAGCTAGGCAGGGAGTATATGATTTTTTACACCTGCAAAAATGAAGACATTACATCAGCCGCAACTGTACTTTGTGTCTAATGCAAATCTTTAAACATTAGCATGATAACATGCTAAACTAAGGCCATCCAAGTGTCTGAAATCTCATTTTACCACACAGGCAGCAACCTTTAGGGCTGAAAAATAAAGCCAACAGAAAGTGCAAAAAATTGAAATTCCTCTAATGGCCACTAGAGGCTGGCTTCAAAGATGAGTCACTCCTCATAATCACCCATGTTAAAATGTCCAACTTTACAGCAGAAATTAACCTGTTTACAGCCTGGTGAAAAAACAGCTTTGGTCTCTTTTATATTTTTCACCTGTTTACATTTGTTTAAGGCTTAAAGTTACGCATAATTAAGGGAAAAAAGCTTTAAGTGACAGAATGTCTGCGGATAGTGTCCTCAGCAGCCTCTCACCCAAATATAGTCACTTCTGGCTCCAAACAAACAAAAAAAGAAGTAGACAGCCAAAATGCTGAACTTGAGGCTTTTAAACAGGAGTCCACAAACCAGTGGCTGACATCGTGGTAGCTACTTCCATTATCTTTACAGTCTGTGGTTTACCAGAGTATCCAATATAAATAGGGGGTAGTTAAAGAGTGAATGAGGGAGTAATTTCAGACACAGCCTTAGTTTTCTTTTCTTGTCCAATTCATCTATCTTGACTGCCAAGAGCACTTTTCTTATCTAAATTTTTCCTTCTGATTTAGAGAACGGAGCCTGTTCAGCCTGTGCATGTGAAGAAAGAAAACACTTCAGACGTTTTGTCCTCTTTTCAGTTCCCACTATAAAGTCCAAGAAAGATCCTTTGTTATTTTGGTGTGAAATTTCCCCTCTCATCAAATTGCAGTCCATTCTGCAGTGGTTAGAGGATGAGACACTGCCTCATTTCCTCATTAGTGTACACCAAGGTAGTAGAATAACCTATGATTCCTTCTTTGAAAAAATGTCTCCCCATAAGATAGATGTGTGCATATATACAGGTTAGCAAAGCTGATTATTGCACTATGCTTCCAGCATTTTACACTGTCATCATTGTTACACTGAATGGCTCACTCTGGCACGGCTATAGCCAGGGTTATAAATATACATGTGTTTATCATCCTCAAGAAGCAAAGCACAACTAATCCCACCTCTATTCATTTTTCGTTTAGCGGTGTATAAATATGAGGCACTGTCTTGTGTGCATCTTACTGAATTTGCATTTCGGTGAGAGGAGGCATGATGCATCTAATTTATGACTCCAAACTTCCCGAAGGAAAGATGTAACCATTTAAAGTGGGTGGACGCGTGGGTGTATCTTCTAGTAAAAAAAAGTCTGGGAATTGAAGTTTAAAAAAAAAACAAAAAAACAGTTTTCTATTTTTTGCGTAGAACAGATTAAATAGGCAGATTAGAACTCATAATCCTTGTGAAGTCTATTGGGAATAAGATTTGTTTTTCACATTTCGGTAAATATATTTAAAACTGTGATTACGACAGATGGTTACAAATCATATTCGTCGCTCATGCATAAAAAAAAAGGAGACAGAGAAAGAAGATTAGTACAGAAAACACTGAATAGTAGAAAAGGACGGATAAAATATATGGGAAAGAATCAATGCTAAATTAAATGCCGCTTTGAGAAAAATTACATAAAATATGGAGATTAGCAGCAGTCAGATGCAACCTAAATTTTATAATATCCATCATCTAGATTTGTTATCTTGAAATACAGTATCCAGTAAACCTGTCCTTTCCACTTCAGCCTCTCAGTGCCTGTGAGGACAAATGTCTGTTTAGCTGATAGTTCAGGTCATTATCTGATTGGCTTTTTTTTGTAAAATCAGAGGCTTCAAAACAACTCTAGTAACTATAACTTAAATGTAAAATGAAGTTTTAAATCTTCTCTGTACTCTAGTTTTTACAGTAAAAGTAAAGTGCCAACACTAAAACCACATTTGCTTCTCAACTGGCTCATTACTGTTTGGGTCAGAGGGACATCAGCCTTGTTTCATCTGAAGACAAATTATTCTCTTGTAGATAATTATCTGCACACTATCTAATGGATTTGTCAGTCTATTTCCCCCCTGAGAGTCAGTCGAGGGTGCAGAATTTGGCAGCAAGAAACCATCTAATTCCACATCATCCACGTATTTAAAAATGTGTGGGCGAGGGGAGGGGGGGGGGACTTGAAAACTGCACAGACATTACTTTGATGCTGAGATGATTAATGTGGGATAAGATCTGAGGTTATGAGGAGCATCTTTTTAATATGATTTATAAACTGATGTATGGATGTTTGTGTTTAACGGATGACGTTGTAGAGAGTAGGGATGGGCATAAGTACTCAAGTACTCAACTTGGACATCATTCATTCAACATACAGAGTAATCAACCGACTCACATGAACAGTGGTAAACTTCCCTCCATTCTAGGAGATCTCCCTGCTCATGTCTCTTTGTACTTGCACATTTTGGTATGCCCACTAATACGAACACAATGACTTAAGAAGCAAATCAAGATATTTGAGAACAATTCAGATTTGGCCCCCTTGAGATCAAGAGATCAAGAAACTGACAGTGCAATTCAAATATAATCCAACACTTTTTACTGCGCTGTTTGGCTGTATAGAAATTTGTGAACAGAAAGTGGGCACCATAATTTTTCCTGTATTTGTCTGGTACAGCACAGTGGATTCTGGTAGTTGAACGTTTTCTACCTCTTGAGCAAAAGCGGATGCCACAGCCCCCTTTCCTCTACTTTCTTTGGTCCTAGAGCACCAATTTCAAAAGCATTTGCATCTCTCTACTGCATGGATGGCACAGTTTGATGAAAAGAACATCTTTCCAGCAGTGAAATGCTTCTTTAACTGCTATTTATGGATGTCTGCACAGATCAATATAGCAAACATCACAGATCTGCAGAGGACGTTCAACGCTTTCAGTCAGGCATAATTTGTTCTAACATTACAGGCCGAATAGCAACCAGGCAAAAGAGGGATGTTTTGAAGGACTGTGGCAGAATAAATGACATGAATGTGCAGTGCAAGCTATGTAACATTAAATGTGTGTCACAGTCTACACAGTCATTGCAGCACAGTGGGTCATACTTAACCCCAACCTGCATTTTCGCTTGGGTGTTCATTTCTGATCCTATTCTTACATTAAAATTTTTGCGAGCACTCAAATATGGACATTACTTAAGATGCCCATCCCTAGTAGAATGTTATATCTGCTGATTAGGATGTCTTTAATTTTTTACAACTCCAAGAAGAAGTGGAATGACGCCTATGACAAATTTTCTCAGCTGGGCAACAGAAGAAAAAAATACAATTGCAGCAAATATTATGATGCTGTTTACATCTGTTCAGATATCTATATCTAAATAATATCAGGATAATTTCCCTACGGGGATTAATAAAGTATCTATCTATCTATCTATCTATCTATCTATCTATCTATCTATCTATCTATCTATCTATCTATCTATCTATCTATCTTCTTAAATGTCTCGCTTTTAGGTATTGACCATTACAAATAGTCCATCCTCCTACCCCACTGAGACACACTTTTACGTGTCTCTCCAAACATCTCACTAAAACTGATCATTCACTTTCTCTAAACGGTCATATTGGACATGATGTAGCAGCTTTTCCACAGCAGCTACAGCGGCTAAGGCTGTTTAAACGCATACTAACAGTTGGTAGACAGCGCAATATTTATGATATGTAATGGAAATGACACTGCAGTGGTCAGTCTGTGCTCACATGAGATTACACAGCTAGCTCCGCTTTGTCCAGCAGATCTATCATGAGGCTTGAGTCAATTAAAGTGTAGTTTGAATCAATGCCAGTGATAATCCTCTCACTCATAGCAAGTTCTTACACACAAAACTTGTTGATCATTTCTGTCCCTTTCTATCTTAAATCTCTGGTGTCAAATCTGCAGTAAAATCTGTTCCCCATGCTGATTGCATCCTGTTCATCAGTGAAGAACAGACAGACACAGTTATTTACATATGTAATCATAACCTGTTATATTTCACAGCCTCTTTCTGCTTAAAGGAAATCCCTCCAGCCCACCCGGAGATGTGCGTCAGACACGGCTCAAATAGGTGTTATGCTGTTAACAGCTCAAAATTACTGTTGCAATTATCTATTCATGCTGAATTGCTCTAAGAGACACCTTACCTTCTCCTTTGCTCTGTGTACCAGTCTCAGCACTGTTCAAATCAACAGCTCTTGAAACCTAGTCATTTGTTGCGACAAGATTTGCATGTAAATACATGCTTTTTGTATTCTTACTGTTTCCAAACAGCTTCTTGTTAACACTGGACTTATCTTCAGATCAAGTCAATCTGTCAGAGGCTGCACTGCTTACTGTTGGCTTCTCTCTAGCTCAACACTGTGATGCACAAACAAACATTGATGTCTGGTCCTGCTGAAAAGCTCAGGGTTGTGTCGCCGGCTTGTTCACTGACTGGAACAGCTGTTCCAGAACTTTGTGGTTCCCCTTCACAAGCCCTCCAGCTGGGAACAGTATGTCTGATCAGCTCATTATTTCAGCCCTCTACCTGCGCTGAATCACGGGCCAAATGGATGACTTCAATGAGCAGCCTTTGCCCAAACATCCACATTTAGAGTGCATAATATATCATGATGTCAGCAGTGTGATGGAACAGTTTAGGGCTGCCTTTCAGTTTGCAAAATGGTGTTCTGTTTCAAAACAAAATCATGGCAAACAATATTTGGATTTCAAATCTGACACCAATCACAATGTTTTTGGTTAGTATTAATTTAAAAAAGCTTTCACATTGTGTAAATGAATATATTTATATGAATAATGGTGACTATGTCTGACATGAAAGGTGTCAGTAGTGACAAACACACAGAATTACCACTGACTGTAGAGTTTCCCTCAGCTCTACAGAGCGCTATCTTGTTTTTTAGTGAACAGTTCTTGTTTTACTGCCACTAAAAAACAGTTTTGGTTCAGTTCAGCAGCAGGCAGCTAATCTCAATGAAAAAGCTTTGGAATCTACTGTAGTACACTACCTGCCAAGCTAAAGAGCCAGAAACGTCTCACAGGTGGAGACCAAAACAGAGGTAAAAGGAGCATGAATATTGTAACATTCAGCCACAAACACAACTGACAAAACAAACAAATACTTATTTAGACCCATGTGTACCAGATGTGTAAAACAGGAAACACTTTGCCAACACTTTTATGGTTAATAACAGACGGTATAAAGTCTATGACTAGTAATAACAACCTGTGTAATATGTGTGATTAAAAGATTAATATTACTTGACTCTTTTAATGACAAAAAATGTCCCCCCCAAAATAAATTCCAATGGCTTCCACCTCTGTTACCACAACTATATCTACTACTGGTAGAACTAATGTTATGTTATGTCCACAACGGAATTAATTCAGGTCAAGGGTTTCTTAGAAGACTGATCTACAAATAATACCTAAAAAAACAAACTGTACCATATCTGACATATCAATTCAAATTGTGATCTACCGTACTACTATAAACTACTATACTGATCCAAAACAAACAAATAATAGCGTAAACAAGCAAAGCCAGTGACTGCCTTACCCTCCTTTGTGTATGTCAGCAGATGGAGGCCTCTTGCTGGCGGTCCCATCCTGATGGACCTTCTTATCCAATGACAGTGACAGCGGAGCATCTCGTACAGGCAGCCCCAGCACCAACGTCTCCTTCGTAACGGAGATGGCCTCATCACCTGTTCGACCCATGTGCTTCTTGGCATAGTCAAAGCCCTGGACAGGCTGGCAGGAAAAAGGAAAACACAAACAAGGAGTCAGAAAACCCTTGATGGAAGATCAAAGCTACCGCAGCTTCTAGATCAATCCAATCAGGAACGGAATTCTGGAGATAACAAACTAATAGGCTAAAAAGATGCACTCAGTTTTTACAGCTTTTATCTATTTCAGAATAACTCAGAAATTGTATGTTTTTGTGTTAAGATCTTTTGTTTTTATTTGCCTGTCGGATTGATAAAAAGCAACTGCTTGCATTAAAACAAGCAGCATTTTTTGGGGACATACAGCACATGCAAAGACAGCAAAAGGCAACACAAGATACAGGTGAATTCCACAGTACAGTACAGTTTTGCATCTTTACGTCATAGCACAGGCAAGTGCTATACTGTAAATCAGTGTAATTTATATGCCACAATAAAGAGCAATGAGTGATAGAGCAGCCACAAAATACATTCAGCTCTTACACCATGATGTATGTTTCCAAAGAGCAAAGCAAAGCACAGTGAACTGTAGCTAATGTTGGTAAGAGAGTTTTAAAATGGTATGGAGCCACAAGATAAATTCAACAATCAAAGCACACAACAGCAGACAGATGCACATAGTGTGAATGATATTTCCCAAGACATTTTGAGAAAATGCTGAATTACAATTTCTCGACAAAAAATGGCAAAAAGCGGCGAAAATGTCAAAAACATTTTTTTTTAAAAACAGGAGGGTTGAGAATTTGGAGCCGTCTGTTACTGCTTTAACAAAACAGCAAATAGCTTGTCACCCACTTGAGCAGCTGACTTTGCTACAATCTGATTGGCTGCTGAGACAGGTGGTATACCTCACATTCTAAAACCAGCCACTGGCAATGTGACAAGCTGAATCACAGACGTTTCTGCTTTGTGAAAATACAGTTTCAAAAGAAATGATTTGATCAGCTGTATGAAAACAGGTTTTCTATGGGTGCAGAAATCTGTCTGGCTGTTGCAGAGGTAGGGGCAGCCATCAATCCCCCCCACCTCCTCAACCAATAGCACACTGACACACACTTACACACCTTTGTTAGCCTATCATCTTGCAGCTGTCTTTTCAAATATGATGTTCCTTCAATCTTTAGTACATCCATGCTGCAGTTGTGCACACCCTCCACCTCTTATCACCACCTGGTCTTTGCAGATTCATCAGCCTCATCAGCCCCATCAGTCTCAGTAGAGTCATCAGCCAGTACCACCAGCAGTATATGGACTCCATGGGGAGATTTATCTTGCTGCTGCTCAGGGCAGACACCTCGTAATTGAAAATCCCTGTAGAGTCTTTCACTCAAATCTTAATATCACATATCATCTGTTAATCTGTACACCTGTAATCTGTGATAAACAATTATATTTACTACATTCACTTATCTCTGGTGACTGAAATGCAGTTGTGGTTACAGCATGATGGAATGCCATCCTTAAACATACCTACATATATGTATTTTAGTGAACTGTTATGCAGCTACCTGTGGATATACTAAAATACCAGCCAAAATGTGTTTTTACTTTACTTTTTTTTTTTTTTTTTGATCACTGGCAGTAAGTGAGCACTGTGTTCAAAGAAAGCTGGGGTCACCATTTTTGGAGTCAGAATTTTTCCAACCATTTGATGAATTTTTGGTAAAAATGTATCACAGCCTAGCTGGGCTTATGAATATTAACCTGCTGTGTGGAATTAGTTGGCTTCACACCACAGGTTTCCTGTTTCTCACAGATTTTGGCCGGACCGTAGAAAAGCAGGGAAGGTCTGTACCCAAGCGAGTGAATATCTACAGGTTCAGGACTGTGTTCATTTGAATGGGTAAAAAAAAAAAAACACATTCCAAGCCACCTTTTAGTACAGCAACAAAAAAAAGCAACAAATGGATTAAGTCTGTTGTGCCTCAGATCTGATCAGCAGCAGGTCCTTCAAAGTGTAGCATTTAGATTTTCAGCCGAGCTGAAGCGCTGGACAGCTGAACGGATGACAGAGTTGCTTACAGCTAACATGACATGGTCTCCTGAATATTAAAGAAAAACCTCCAGATAAGTGTTGCTTCCATTTCAGATAAAGGTAATTGGATGAACCTCCCTCCCGGAACCAGTTTTTATCAGTCAGTGAACACCACGGCTGGCATAATGAAAAAGTCAGAAAAGAAATAAATAATAAAGCTTAACAGCACCTTTGAAGTCAGGGGTTTTGGCATAAAGAGACAAAGAGAGAAAGGCAGCAGAAGATGCGTTTTGCTAAAGCCTCCCAGGCTTGGACACATTCTTTGTATTGCTAAATGCCTTTCAATTTACGGAATAGAGAACGAGGGGGGAAAAAGGAGAGAAAACCCTTTTTAGGTTACACAACAAAGCAGACGAAACCCTGATTTTTTTGCCTCCTCTTTTCTATTTTGAGCGGCTCTAAAATGGGACGCCTAATGCAATTGATGATGCATGCTAAATTCTGAGTGCATGTGAGGTTAGGCAGCGTGGGCATCCGGCTGACGGCGTGGTTAATAATTCATCAGTTATACACACCGCTGTGCCATTAACTAGCTCCAGTGCACGTGGCCGCAGCTGTGGATGAGTTTTGGGAAATTGATACATATAGAACACACACGAACATTAGAGAGAGAGAGAGAGAGAGTGGGGACTGGCCCTTTAACCGTGGCATGAATATATGGATTGAGCGTGTATGTGCGTGCACCTTTTACCCACTGAAGTGATGTATGTTGACAGTTGTGACTCTATCGTGTGAAAGATGTATGTAGAGTGCAAACACTCATTTGCCTATGGCCTCGTGCTGTTCCCAGGTTGAGGAGGAGTTTAGCTGTGTGTGTGTGTGTGTGTGTGTGTGTGTGTGTGTGTGTGTGTGTGTGTGTGTGTGTGTGTGTGTGTGTATTTATGACAAGCGAACAAAGGACAGCAGGCGAGGGAGGAGGGAAGTGGTGAATAAAATGCTCCAAATATATCCCTCCACCGATATGCATTATATGTATGGATTACTGAGGAGCAAACATTAGACATAGTGTCAGGGGTGTTGAACTGACAGTGATGACCTGACGGTTACTGCACATTGACTATAAAAGATGCGTCATTTAGTAGCTGGCGGGTAATGGCTGTCATGCATGGAGACAGTATGGATTCTCAGAAATGACAGGGCCCAGGGGTGTAACCTTGAAAAGTGCGCCTGACATTTCACGACTTGTATTTTACTACGCTGGCTCAAGGTCTCTCTCTTTCTCTGTCTGTTCTGTTCACACTCACATATCCTTCCTTCCTATTTATCCCTGCCTCTTCTTCCTTTTCCCCCATCTCCACTACCACCTCTCCCTCTCCTTCACTGTCTACTGACAGCATATTGACTTAACAAATCGCCATCTTTCATCTTTTGTGAGCAGCTCAGTTTAATGAAGACTTTGGCTGCGGACATGGCTCGTGGAACGGCGTGCACCTCTGATCAGGCTGTCAGAGATGGATGACGGTTTTCTCCACTTCCATTTAGAACAGTGATGGAGTAAAAGAGCAGGAGAGAAGAGAGAGAAAGATGGCAACACGGGGCCAAGCCATTTCTTTCACTGAAAGATGTCATGTGAAGTGACTGCGAGCACGACCCCGCTGCACCGCCAAATTATCTGCACTTGTTTTCCTTGCCTGCACTATCACACAGAAGCTTCTCCTCTTGTCTAATTTTAACTCAGAGCAACAGCCAACAGCAGCTTGATGAGGTACAGCAGATGGACGAGATATGCTCTATTCCCCCTGCAGCCATATTGATTTAAATTCAGCTCTAGCAGGGCGAATAGTGGAAGCGTACCACAGAGCTGCATACAAAAAAACGCCCCGAAGAGTGGGCACATTTTAGAAGCAAAATAAGACACACAGCAGGGTAGACTGGGGTGCACATCAGCATGACTCTGCAGCGGTTAGATAAACTCCTCCTGGGGCAGGTATGGGGCATGATGCAGCAAAATACTAAATACCTCGAGTCCTTTAAATGGCAGCCACTGCGTTGTACTTTCATTGAACACCTTACAAATGAAAAATGGATTGCCTTGACTTTTGCTGATTCCACCTCTATTGTGCTCCACATAGAAGCCGGCTATCTGAGGTTTTCATGCCTATACAAGAAGGCACAGAGGGAGGAAAAGCCATTTTGAAGAATGTTCCAGCTGCACGGCAGACTTGCAGAGTGATGAAGTCAGCCGGACTCTGCAGAATCTCTCCTTAATGCTTAAACACACATTCAGATCTAATATAAACCAGCGTATTGATCGGCTGCTTTATCTGCAAGGTGACTGAGTGCTGAGTGGGATGGGAGCAGTTCACACACATGCATACAGACACACAAATGCACGTAGTAGATCAATTTGATGGAGTCTATTATTTTGCTTAGGTCTGGTTACTATTCATATGATGTGATGCGCTGTTTGTTCATAAGTCCGCCAGCCCCTAATTTCCATATTGAGATCAGTTTCCACAGGAAATTGTCGGATTGGTATGTTTCTGCAAACCACCGATAAGTTACATTTCTAAAGTGACCGTGTGTATGAGCTGACGTTGTCACTGGCAGGAGGGGATAGTGGATGGTGTGTCACCTGGGTGAGATGTCTGCCAAGGCTGTTTGAGATTGGCAAACAACAAAACTGGTTGTCATTTAGTGAGTCATTGCTGTGTTTCCAGAGGGTTTTTAGGCACCAAAACTGAGTGTTTTTTAAAGACCTATGTTTTACCTGCCCAGATAGTGACACAAAATGCAGTCACCCACCAAATTGACTATTTAAAGACAAAACATGATCTGCAAGACATGCTTATTAATAATAAGAGGTTTTACACAGTGTTACACAGTGCTAATGGAGCCATAGAGCTGAAAGGATAAGTTCACATTTTTTCAAATTTAATTTAAAGGATAATTCAACACCAGGCTCAAAAGCAATGTTTAACTGCCCTCTAGTCAAAAGGGGAAGTCCATTTCATATATAGACTGTATAAAGTATAAAGATTTTGCAAAAAAGTGAAGCCAAAACATCTCAATCAACCCCTGGTGGCTGGCTGCAGCATAGGTCCTAAACCCCCTCTCCCTTGATGTTAGTGGAGGGGACGTGGACCAAACTAAAAAAAAAAAAAAAAAATCCCAAAGATGGTCTCTGTCATTTTAGATAGTTCTTCTCACGCTGATATATGTTTTTTAAGTTTGGATTTAATTGGTTATTTGATGCTGTAAATATGGGGTGTGATGTCATATCTGACAGCTGTGTGCACCAATCAGTGTGCTCACAATCAATGTCACTGCTCATGACTGTGTCAGACAGGTGTATGGCCGGCAACTAGACACTACAGCTGCCCTTCCCAATCGCAATTGCGCAGAGTGTGGCTCTAAATGACAGCTGCCATATCAGGATATTTTGGCTTCATTTTTGTTCAGTGGGAGAAAGTGGAGACGCGTTGTCAATCCTTACATACAATCAATCAACTACATCAATGAGTGATGCTGGGTGTGGTCCAAAGGGTGCTTTTTCTGCACCTGCAACCAAATTTATCATTTCCCAGGGATATGGGTTGTAAGAAATTGCGGTCGAAATCCACAGTGCTCATTATGTGCAAAAATTCATTCTAATACGGCCAAATCAAAAATAAAGTGCTAAAGCCAAAGGAAGCATCTTACAGCTTTACAGTCTTTACAGTTGCCTTGTTTTACTATCCCTCCCCTGCAGCTCAGCTCAACACTGATGAGCAACACAGAGAGAGGGAACTGTGTAGTAAAAAGACAGAAACATTGGAAAATGAAGAGGACAGTAGGACCAATTACAGCGACCACTAACTCTTTCCAAGCACGTGTAGGCACGTGAGTCTTGTATTAAGATAGACTTGAAAGCATTTTAACCTTTGCTTTAATCAGCTAGAAGTACTTAACTCCAGTTTGCCACAATGCCACAAGCTCTTCCCTAAACTTAATCCCAGTGTGAAATATTTATCTCATTTGCTCATGCATGCCACTGTTTGGGATTGGAAGAGGGTAAACACCGCTGTGGATAAGAACAGCGATTGTAGCCTCACGGCACCACTTGTGAAATCGCATATTTCGGGACTCTTTAATATTTGATGCGCTCTCTCATAAAACACTACAAAAGTGATGTTAAATGTTTACAAATGATTGTAAAGCAAATAAAACCTTAGTGCTCGGAAACTTAATGTTTATATAATACCACAGTATGAGCCGATACAGTCAGGCAGGGAGACAGACACATCATGTACATATACTCGGGGTGTTTACACCCTGCTGTGCTGTAACATTAGCTCCATTTTCTCCATTACAAAAATGTCCTGCCAATTCCTTCATCCTTTGCTCACCTCACTTTGCCTCTTGGGAGATGAGGACGGGAAAGGCTGGCCCAAAATAACCTGCAAATCAGCTGACATGCTCCACCACAGCAACAGCAACCACAGGGACGGCCTCTGCATGGTTCTTTGTAATTCAAAGCGTTTTAGCATTTTTTAAATCCGTTGTCTGTGGCCATTGCTCTGCTTTGGGTCTAGCCATGATAAAGTACATAATTCAGTGGAGAACCTCGGATGAAAAAAGAGTTGGGTTGGGGGTCCGTGCAGGGCTCCTGCTGAGCCACTGTGGGATGAGAGTGGCTTCATCTGAGAGGATAAAACGACTGGCTTGAAAGGGAAAGGAACTGGCAGAGAGGCAGTCTCGGCTGATGACACAAGCTTGAGTCACTTTTTATGGATGCTACAAAATAAAAATAGATTGGTTTGGTTCGCAGGTTTTGAGCTTCCCTTCCACTATTCATGTTTATGAGCCCCGCTTAAAAATGGCTTCTCCCGGCCAGCAGAACTCAGCTCATTTGCTTGTTTTTACGAGCTAGCCTGTCCTTGTTAATTCAGCCGATCGACTCCAACCCAAACAATTTAAATCTTAAGGAATGTGCTTGTGATTTTTACACCCCTATTATAGTTTTTTTTTTCACCTTTCCTCACTGCCCCCTCCTCTCTCCCTCTATTGATCTCCTGTAGCCAATGAGGATGGTGGAATAAGTCATGTCCACAGCACAGAAGCCACATGCACAGATTTACCCAGCAACAGCGACAGGCAGCACATACAGAGTTGCTCAACACAATCAGTCAGTCAAAACCAGCAAACACTGCAGTAACTCATTCATTCATTACTGCATTAATGTAGTCTGTCAGTAATCCACCCAACCAGAGTCTAGTGAATACCTGGTGGTGGTAACTGCCCTCCCTTCGATATGAGGTCTAAACAGGAAGAGAGTCAGAGGGACAAGGTCAGGTAGGGGCTGATAAAATAACAGAACAGAAGAGAGGAGAATGCAAAATGATAGGATAGGATAGGATAGGATAGGACAGGATAGGACAGGATAGGACAGGATAGAATAGGATGCATTCAATTCTCATAGTTTGCCCATCACTCTTCCCTGTATAAATAACACAGAGTTCTGGATAGATTGTAAAATAGCTTAAACAACGTACGGCTGGGCAAGAAACACGAGCAGTCAGATAATCAGACAGGTTTTAAAAGGTAAATGTGATGTTTTCTTCTATTGTCAACAAATCCTATCAATAAACCAAAACCAACAAGTTAGGCCCTGTCCAAATACCCATACTTGTGCCCTTCCGCCCGTCAATTGCGCGCCTCCGCTAAGGGGCGCAAGTGCGTAGGGTGTCCCAATTGTCTTCTGTTGTTATCAAGGGGTGCAAACCTGCGCCCTTAATGCACCCCTTTCGAAAATGTGCATCAGACCTCACTTCCCTGAAGGATTTTACCCAGAATCCTCCGTAGCGTCGTGACGCCCTAACACTGCACAGCTGGCCGGTACAACTCACCATCTTCAAAGAGTAACTGACAGTCCACATCACTTTACAGTTTTGATTGTGTCTTTAATTATTATTATTTTATTACCATATGTCTTTATAGTTTATTTTATATCACAATTTACCACAATTTATCCAAGCAAAACACATTTGAATAGGAATAACAGTAATCTAGGCTACGTTAACGGTGGAGTAAAAAAAGATGTTACAGCTAATATACACATTATTAACAGGTAAATTCAAGAGTAGAATTTAATTTAATTTACCTGTTGGTTGGGCATCAGCATCAATACAATCTGATGTAGATGCCGCCTTCTCCTGTGGCTCTTAATCCCTCTCATCGTTCGCTGATTGAATCTATTTGTCATTTGCAGCAGCAGTGCTGCGAACAACGTTATTTCCTCTAATGCCATGTTTCGCCTCCTAGGAGACGGACCAGCTGGACCCAAACGGAAGTGACATGTACACAACTGTCCCAATTCTCCGTCTTAAACAGCGTCGATCCCTTGCACACTTACGCCCCTAACTGCACTTTCAGCAAATGCACTTCAGGGAAGACCCCAGGGCACAAGTGCGGGTATTTGGACAGGGCCATAGTTTGTTTCTCCAAAAATTTTCAACCTCTCTACATTGTTTTTGCCAATCAGGCCCAAACCCACTGATTCTTACTGAATACCTAAGAAGACGTAAGAAAAAAAAAGTACATTATGCATTTGCTGGAGACTGTTTTCATTTGTGGATTAAAACACTTATACCCACACTGTGGATATAAGCCTGCCATTGGCTATCTATTTCAGCCAGCATTCTCCACTCCCTCCACTATCTGCAAGCTACCATTTTGCAAGGACACCATCCCTGCAACCTGGGCTTAGAGCAGCCCAAGACAATTTAGATTGGTTTAGAAAATGCAAACAACCCAGAGCATTTTTTTCCCTAAAGACCAGACCTTTCTCTGGCGCTGACACAGCGCTCTGGAGATAGGTCTGGCTACGTGAGATTAATAAACATTTGGTGCTCTAGTTGTAGTTATGACAGCATGATGGTGTTTGTGGGGATTGCCTCAAAATAAAATAAACTAAGTAACTAAATGCACATGTTCATGGTACTGTAATAAGGGAACCCACTGCAATAGTGTGGCTCACTAATGTGTTTTCCCCTAAAAATTCCCCTCAAATTATTCAATGTGTAAATCTGTTGGACAGCTAAAGACTCAGACCAGCTCTGTTGGAGTGTCTGAATGTCTGTACAAAGAAAACAACCCTATGAAGTTTATCCACTGATTCATTTTTTAATTGAAACTACATGAGGAACATTGTCAGACCCACAGCCACTGTGGTCTAGAGATAACATCATAGCTTGCACAGTCAGTAGTGGTCAGCTGGCAGCAAACACACAAACAGATTAACCCTAACCCCCACGGTCACATGACCATTGTCTTGCAGGTTATGGTCTCCCTACAGTTTACAGACCGACTTCCTAGTTCAACTTAACATATAAAAATAGCTGTAATTATGCTTACACAAAAGCCCCTCTTACACTGCCAGATTTTTGCCGAATGTTGGGCCGTTTTGCTGGCAAGCTGCGAGCGTTTAGACACACAGAGCCGGATTGGCGAGTTAATCCGAGGTGCCCAATTTTCCGCCTCGTAGGGTAGACATATTGGCGGAACCTTTTTGGTTTAAAAAGAACGAGGCGCCTTTTCACCACGGGAGGGGCTGTTGATGACTTGTGGGAGGAGCTGTTGATGACGCCGCACGTGTGACCCACTGGCGGTGGATAAACAGGAAACAGCTGATAGCAGGAATTAGCGAGCAGCTAGTAGCAAGAGGGAAACGCAAACCTGAAAGACATCACAGTAAAGATGAGCAACTAGGGAGACAAAGAATTGTGCACCCTCCTTGTCCTCGCAAACGAAGAGGACATTAAGCGTCAGACAACGGGGACGGTGAAGAACGGGCCAACTTCTGAGAGAATCGCTGAAGGACTGACCAGCCGAGGCTTCCCTCGGAGTACGTCACTTATATGTCACATGCTAAGCTACACGTTTTGTTACTTGCTCACTCCCCCATTGCCCCGAAAAAGGCGCATTCTGTATGAACAAAAGTAGGCAGGCAGCATTTTGCCGCACTCTCCAATTTTGTTTTAATACTGCCAATGCTGAAAGACGACTGATTGGGCTTTCATGCAAATTTGCACAATTCCTATTTAAAAGGGCTATAGTGTGCACTCACTTTTGAAACTTTAGACAATCTGACTGGACTGATGTTGCGAGTTTATAACTTGTCTGACCACATTTCTTGCCATGTCATCTTGTGATTTAGGCCACTGGTGAGTGTAGTGTTACAGTATCTTAAGGGACAGAAAGGATGGCAAAAGTACAGAAATAAGATTCAAGTTATAATCAGCTACATCTATTCTTCAAGGAGTAAATGTGTCTTTTGTTTACTTTGAGGCAAATTTTACCCAATTAACCCACAACACATGTTGATTGCGTGCAAACTGTGTCAAAACGAGACGTGTGGAGTAAAGAGTGAATAAATTTCAATTCTTCCCAGTGATTTAAGTAACTTTATTTTGGGTTGGACCATATTAAAGGGACAGTCTTTTCACGACAATAATGGAACTAAATGGCACTCGTCTTGTTGTGTTCAAAGCCTAAAAAAATACATTTGAAAAACTCAACAGCAATGTTTCCTTCCAGAAATCATGACTTGGTTACCCAAGATAATCAAGGAGGAGGAAGCGTGCATCTACTCATCGATGACAGGCTATAATGTTAGCTGGCTCAGTAGAGCCAGGTGAGCTGGCAGTAGATGCACGCTTCCTTCTGTGTGGTGGTACAATTGATGGCTGTAGTTCAGTAGAAAGAAAATAGTTCCTACATGAAACTGTTACATTAAGGTCTGTATTATCTTTAACGACCGAGTCATGATTTCTGGAAAGAGACACTGCTGTTGAGTTTTTCAAATGTATTTTTTAGACTTTGAGCACCACAAGCGAAGTGCCACCTAGTTCCATGACAGAGGGCAGACATCTCTACGGCTGATATCTCAAACACTCACACCAAAACAATATAGACTGATAAATATATCACCCATGGTGAGAAGAAAAATATGTTTTGATTTGATATTTGATTGTGGGGTAAATTGTCCCTTTAACATATTCAAATTTGATCAAATTCAAATCAGAAAGCTGGTTAGGACTCCCAGTTTACAGCTACACATACAACACCAGTTACTATGGCATCAAATCATCTTACTGCTGTGCTTTTGGTTTTCTTACACAGAACAGCACTGCATTATGGGTATATACCAATTTCAGGCTAAATAGCTATAATTATTTGCTCCATCATGAGCTTCAGAAACATTGTGCAGATATTTGTAGAGAGAGTTCTTTCTACTACTGCTCAGTCAAGGAGGGAATATTTCACTGATGGTCAAAGCTTTTAAGTCGTCTTTGATCTGGAGTGAAAAATATTCTGTGTTTTGGTTTATTCATAACATTAGGGAGATTCCTTTGCTGGGTATCAAAAGTTTGTGTGAACAGCTTGACCTGAATAAGACCTCAACCAGAGTGAATGTGCAGCCAATGACAGGAATTCTCACTGGAGTGGAAGTGTAATCAGGATATCAGATGTGAAACACACTTCAAGATTATGGAATTTTGAACAAAGCCGAGCCACATCAAGAGCCTCTTCAGAACAAATGAGGCTGGCCGGCTTATTGCTTGTTTACCACTTCACTGGCTACAGTGACACAGGCAGCTGTTGTTCTGGCGTCATGCACTGCGCCGTGTCCAGGAGAACAATCCGACCTGATCAAACCAGCTGGTGGCAATCTATTCCACACATGCTCACTGGAAATGATTGATTTTTATTTAACCTCAAATGAGTTGATGTTGAGTGGGCACTATTATTGTGAAAGGGCCAACATTACCCTAAGGTTCACTTCCAGTACACTGAGCCCTGCCCATTTCTTCTCGGTCGATTAGTCTTCAAAGCATGCATGATTAGCAATGACCATGGGCTATTGGGCAGCGGGGAAACAAATGAGTGAGGCCCAGACAGATGGGATTACATTTTTCTGACCTGGAGACACAACTTAACACAATCAGTTTGCTGTGTGATGCGTCACTCATTTCAGGGCCAGGTTATGTAATCTTTGTTTCGTAGAATTGGCTTGTGGACACACTGAGGTGAAGCAGTGATGTTTGAACAATTTGGGGCGAGACTTAACTTCACGAGAGTGAGGGAACAGCTGATTATTTTGAATAGTAGATGAAAGGAAGAACAGGAAGAAGAAAGAGTAGAAAGTAAAAAAGAAGATGTAAAGGAAGAGAAGGAGAAAGGGATAAAACTGGACAATTTATTTTAACTGTCTTACCTTGGAGCGGGTTTTGAAGGTCCTGAAGGCGCCAGTTTTGAAGATGACCCTGTTCCTCTTACACAGAATGAAAGACACCATGCCGATCACCACCATCAACAGGAAGAGAGGCGTCAGAATGGCCATGATCCACAGGTTGCTCTGCGGCGTCTTTACCACAGCTGCAAACATACAAATATTATTCCTCAGTATCAGTAATTTAGACATTAAATGACCCTCCAGTGATTACAAAGCACACACTTTGCAAAGACAACACAAGCGGAAACAAACACACCACCACAGATCATGCTGTTCAGCAACTCTACACAGTTCAAAGAACAGTTCGACATTTGGATGAAACATGTTTATTCGCTTTCTTGCTGAGAGTTAGATGTGAAAACTGACACCACTCTCATGTTTGCATGCTGTGTATGGAGCTATAGTCAGCAGGTTATCTTAGCTTAGCCTTGGTTAGAAGAAAATTCAGCCCTCCTACACCTCCAAAGCTAAAACTAAAACACTTTGTATGTGGTTTGTTTTATCTGTACAAATGAGGGCGTGATTTCCTCTGGGGATGGCCGCACTCACTTTTATAGTTTCAGTTAGATTTACAGTACTCACTTCTAAGCTGATTAAAATGTTACAACACTTTTCTGAGTCGCCTTTAATCATTACTGTGGCCCACAGCAATAAGGAATGCTTCACCCCCTGATGATCATTTGTATATCAATTATTTATCCCGTGTTGAGATGATTTTGTGGAGAAAATGTTTTTATTTTTTTTTGCATGCCTCTGGTGAACAAAGAATCCAAAATGGAGAAAATTCTTGATGAAATAAAGCAAAAGGGGGCATGAAAACTATATTAAAACATCTATTTACAAATTTCACTCATGCAGTATAATTCATGTGTAATTTATCCAGTCGTCTACACAGTGTTTCCCAAACAGAAAGCCCTTTCCAGCCAGGAACTGAATGGAACTCTGTTCTCTCTTCAAAGCCAGACTCCATTCACAAAAACAGTAATTTTACCTCACTGAAACACAGGAGCTGGTCTACCGCTGCTTTGATTGGTAGTTTATGTTAGTGTGTGATGTTGATGAATCCAAAATAAACCTTTAAAACACCAAAGTCACACAATAACACAAACAAATTAACTGAGGCAGGAGAAGTGTTCTGCGTTCAGGGACATAAAATTAATGTTATTGCCAATGGAGTCTGGCTATGAAGAGAGCATACATTAGGTTTTCCTTTCCACTAGGTTCCCTGTTAGTAAAGGCTGTCTGTCTGGGAAGTGCTGGGCATACAACTGAATAAGTAAGGTTTGGATTATACTCCATGGATTGTGTAAGAGTTTGTAAAGATGTTTTGATATAGTTTTGATGTTGTTCAACATGGACCCCTGTGACTTCAATTCATCAAGAATCTGTTTCCATTTCTGGATTCTCCCTACACCGTGGAGGCATGCAAAAAAAACAAAAAACATTTTCTTTAGTGAATAACTGATAAAGAAATTATCATTTGGGAGGTGAAGTATATTTATAGGAGCAGCTGTAAGTGATTTGCAGACCTAAATTTGCCCTTGGCTTTGGCTCTCAGGCTACATACAGTTTATTGGTTCCTGACCCTCTGATAGGTGAAGTAAGACTGCAGAAACTATTCAGGGCTGAAAAAATACTGCAAACTCATTAGCAGGTTTTTAGGGAGGGTTTGTAGGGGGAAAAAATATATTAAATCAATATGTTTTTAAATCAACATTCACCTATAAATATGTAAGAAATTAATCAAATATTAAATATTAGATATCGCAGTAAGAGACAGTGCTTTTTTTACTGAAGATGTACATACGATATCAGTCTATCATGAGGCATGAGGTCTGAAGAAAATTTAAGTAAGGCAATTTACCAGCATTTACATTACTGTTCATCATAAATTTGGAGCCTGATATGACACATTATATAATACTGTTATTTCTATGATTGATATAAATATATAAAATGGTGGAAATAGTGTTCATCATCCACATACTTCCCCTGTTACCTTATGCTAAGCTAGGCTTACCATCTTCTGGCTGTAGCTTCATATCTAGTGCACAGACATAAGAGTGGGATCAATCTCCTGATCAAACGCTCAGCAAGGAAGCAAATAACCTTATTTCCCAAAATCTCATCTATTCAATTCAACTGTACAAACTTTGCATAATGAAGACAGAAATGTGATAAAAGACTTGCACTCTACATCTTGTTTATGCTTTTAAGTACAAAATAAAAAACTTATTTGAACCTAAAGTTTTCCACTTGAACATCTTCCATAAACATCACCTCTTCAGGACTCCTCTATTACAATGCAGAGTGCCAAAGGGATGTGCTTTCACTTGAAGGACTAATGCAGTTTATTTCACTGGAGCCTCTTAATGCAAACTAACTGAATTTTACAAGAACACTGTTCAGTTTTCAGCCTGGGTATTAGGAGGAGCTGTGAAGGCCGCTGACGGTTGTTGGTGTCGCTCCAGTTTGTTAATTATAGAATGTGGGGAAACGTGAGGGAGAAGAGGTGAGAGGGAACACTCTGTCCTCATCAGCAGCAACAATATGAACATCTAATACAATAATATACCCAACTGCAACCTTCTGAAACATCAGGTAAGTGTGGAAAAACAATCCTTAATTTTAAGTCTGTGAATTTGAATTTGTATTGATATTCTGAAGCTTATTGGATGCATACTGAAGGGCATTATGGAAATGTATGGAAATCCTTAAAGCTACACAATGTCACAGTAAGCCAGGGCTGTTACACTTGATAAATCTAAAAGTGTAGTTAAAATAGGAATATTTTTTTTTCCTGCAGTGCAGTGTCTCTATAGTGATTACTAAATGAGGAATGCACTCTTTGATTTGGCTCTGCATTTATAATAAATATGGTTGTACACATATGTGCACAACCATTTGCATAATAGCTAAATGCAAAAAAAAACATAGGAAAGAAAATCTGTATTAATATGTGTGTAAATATGCAAAAGGCAAACAGAAAGAGTCCTATTTCATGCAAATTATTTCTATAGCTGGTATAAATCACCATGGGAGAAGTACAGAATGTATTTTTTATTTTTCATTTGAATAAACTATGCATTGATTTAGAAACATTAGAATTATTAATATATGTATTTTATTTTACAAACAGATGTGCCGAACAATTTCTCAGCATCATGCATCTGTCGGAAAAATCTATTTAGCTAATGGTAATGTTCTCCCTTTTCTTAGATGCAATGTTATGTCACTGTAGGCCTCAGTTCCTAGTAAGCTAAAGCAATATGATCGCATTACACGGTGGTGACACGTGATGTGTTAAATAACATGTTGACGGCCACCCATTGCGAGATGCTGTTGAAGCAATTTGTGTCCACCACAACAAAGGATTCATATTGACGTTATTGACAGCATTGTTTCCATGGTGCCAGCATGTACTTTTAACACATCACCTGCCACCACCATATGTGTTTAGAGGTCTAGTCATATTTCTGTGAGATCCAGTAGAAGGAGCTGCATCACTTTGTCCTGATAATTTTGTTTGTAACCACATTAACCCTTTGAAACCTGAGCAAATTGGCTTGATTTCTTTTAAAACCATGGGAAGAAGACAATGAGCAGGAAAGAAGAAAAATTAGCAAAAAGAAATTAGTAAAAAGAGAAAATTAAAAATAGATGTTTTTAGAAAAGAAAGAAAGTTAAAAACAAACAAACAAGAATATAATCTGGAAAGTGTGCTTAAAAATTATAATAATTCTGTAACATAATTTTAAGATGTAATAATAATAAAAATTATAAATATAGTTTTCCCTAGCTTTTTAAAAATAATTTTCTTAATCTTTTATTATTGTTGTTATTATTAGTTGTTGGGGTTTTTTTGCAATTTGTTGGACATTTCTTACTTAATTCATCAGTGCCTTTTTTTCCCATGTTTTGAAAGAAAACACACCAATTTGCTCAGGGTTCAAAGGTTTAAATACTTGTGAAAGGCACCTGAAAGCAGCACAAGAAAGTGATGCTGCTCCAGGTTTCAAAGGGTTAAAGTGTTTCTCATGGAATCTGAAATCTGGGGCAATAACGCCCTTATTGTAAACAACAAATCTGTGTTGAACTTGGCAGGAGGTGAGCTAGTTAGTGTCCCAAACTAACTGCCACAGTTGGATTGAGTCACATTGTGATGCGTTTAGGTTCTCTTTGGTTAAAAAAACAAACATAAAAGTATTGGGCAAGGTAAATTATAACGTTCTCATGATGAGTTCAAATATAATCTTGTAAATATATCGACAACAAAACAAAAAAACAACAACAAAAAACACATAGGTATCTGCACAGAATTTCACAGCTGGTGCATCCCTTGACTCTTGTGCCTGACTTCCTTGATCCTTTACACATATGATACATAATAATGTAACATAACTAAGTATAGTAAGATAACAAGCTTACGTTCAGCCTGTATTTGTACGAAGTATCCCAGTGTCAGAGCCATGGTCTGGGAGTCCAGACTGCTCAGGGTCTTGGCAGCATTGGATCCGGTGATGGGTGCTCCGTTCAACTGAGCGTAGTAGGTCATCTCTGCTGGGTTCTTGGGACCAGGCAGTCGACGCATGCTCACCATCTGGAAGAGGACAAATAAATGGTCCAATATCTCAATCTGATAAAAGCTTTTCTAGAAAAAAACAACTTTTTTCTATCACCACACACAAATACCACTACATATTCACTGTAGACTAATTTGTTCAAAAGAACCACAGTTTATTTTGAAGATTGAGAATATCAGCACAACATAACATCTATAGCCAGACTTAATACACAATCCTTTATCTGTCCACACCAACAGATTAAAAATCCCTGCCACATCTACAGTGGCCCAATCAAAATTCCGAATCGGCTCGGCTGCTTTGATCATAACGAACCATTTGCTGCAAGATAACTGCACTTGCGGAAGACACTCGAGGATAACTGAGTCACTTGAAATCTCAATTTCCTTTCATCATACATCAAACACTTTTTTTTTTAATTTGACGAACACATCACACAGTTTAATCAAGTCTGGTAATTTGATTTTGTCATAAAATGAAGGGACGTATGGTATTAAATGGCTGCATGATTTTTTCCCCTCTCTGCAACCCATCCCCCCCAAACCCCCCCTCGCCGTAAGCCTGTTCTAGTCTCCTCCATTTCTGCAGCCATAAAGCTAGTCATCTGTGACTTCCCATAAAACCTTGAGGTTGTGTAAGGCGTAAAACCCAGCAAAAGTCAATCGCTGTCTTAATTTGCACAATATGGAACACTGGGCACGGAGTCGACACATACAGAACATAACATACACACAAACCTTTGGACCTTTGTGCTTGTGAGAACCTGTACTTTCGATCCCAAATCTTTATTCCCCACTTCTAACTCAATCTGCTGCTAACATAGCCTAATTTAAAATGACCATACTCCCCAAGAACAGGACAAACAAATCAAATTTCTAATTATTATTAATTAATTTGCCTGTTTATTTATTATGTTTGAGGTTTGAGATTGTGTGGCAAAGTAGGGTTGGCTCTGAGAACCCTCTGACGCGACGAGACTTGGAGTGTGCTCCCACACAGCAACCTTTTTAACACAAGAAACTATTTTAAAAATGGCTCTACAGCTACAACCAGCTTTTATTGTAATAAGCGATTGCTCCGTGGAATATTTTCTCAATGGTCTGATTAATTGTTTGGTCTTAAAATGTTGGGAAACAATGAAAAATATACATGGCAATTTCTCTCTTTCAAGTCCAACATGATGCCATTAAATTGCTGGTTTTGTTCTATGAACAGTCCAAAACCATCAGATACTCAGTTTATTATCACATAAGGCAAAAAAAGTAGCAAATCCTTGAAATTAAGATACTGGAATAAGTGCTTGTTTGGCAGTTTTGCTTGAAAAGTAATTGATTAAAAAAGACATCAATCAACTAATCACTTAAGCAATAATTCCCACAATCTATTTTACGGGTGTTTTTTCAATTTATGTTTCTGACAATCTAATTTATGAGCACTCGTCTGCAGGCAATGAAGCTTTATTCAACACTCCAAGAAGGAGAGTTTCCAAAACTGTCTTTGCTCACAAAACGGTGCTGTCCAGGGTGCTGAATGTGGAACTGCCCTGGATGTTCACTAATGGCCCAGAGTTTGTTAGTTCAAGCTAATCATTAGCTTCACCTGATCCTAGAATTTGTCTCGGTGATTTGGTGCATAACAATACTGCAAATGTCAAGAGACGACATAAGATTTATATTAAAAAAAAAAAAAAAATCCTCCATCCTTCCAGCATTAAGGTCCTTGTGATGGCACTGGGTGTGGGTCAGAATGCCCACCATTTTGTTCAAGACTGAAATATCTTGATACATATGAGATGGATTGCCACACAATTCTATACACACGTTTATGAGCTTATTTTAAGTCTCTACATCTGATTGCACAAAATATGGTCATTCATGGTTCACTGAGGGCAAATTCCTCTCCCGGCTTTTCATCTCACACCATCATGAGGTCAAAAATTCATTCTGTCCTGAATGTGCTTATAACCAACTGTTGGCAAAGCTAATGACACTCCCATGAGTATCAGCTGTATTTCCATGCGTGTAAGCATGCCAACACGCTAAACTAGGTTGATGCACATGGTAAATATTACACCTGCTACATCAGCATGTTAACATGTGAGCATGCCGCCATGCTGGCATTAGCATTTAGCATAAATCCTGTCAGTGCATGCTGAAAGTACAACCTCACAGAGCTCCAAGCATGATTGTAGACTCTGTTGCTTCTGCAAAGTCAACTTGTGGTTTGTTCTCTATGAAGCCCCAGAAAAATTAGATCCCATTCAGCTGCACTGCACGAGACTAGATTAACGGACACATGCACGTGATAAATTGTTCACTTGATTGATTGATTGATTGATTGATTGATAAATAGAAACCTGTGGATTTCTGGATAGAAAACATATGGTCCAATTAACCCAGTCCACATCATAAACTTGCACCTTGCACAGGTGAAACTCTTGCATCATCTCGTGCAAACTTATTCTTTTATGAGCATATAAACAATCCTGCCATCACCACTTGTGATACACTAAATGACACACAAACATCCTTTTCCCACCCACCTGCACAGTGTAGCTCCCCACCGTGGTGGCCCGCCGAGATCGCGCAATCCGAGAGCCCTGCCTGCCAGCCACTAGGAAGAGCTCAGCCAGCCGCTGCTCCATCAGGCTGGCAAAGCTCTGGTAGTTAGCCTCCAGGGAGGAGCTGTCCACATCCTGGATCACTGTGAGGACAGACAAGAGAGGACAGGGGAGGGATTAAGGGGGTATAGAGGTGTTAAGGCAGGCAAAACGGGGCAAAAGAGGAGATGGGTGAAGGGATGGAGGATGGCAGGGGGACGACAACGTGAGAAGGAGAGGAGACGAGGGAGGAAAGGAGAGATTGGGTGAGAGGAGGGGATATGTGAGAGGAAGAAGAGTAAGGAGATGGAGGAGGAGAGAAAATATCAGAGGGGAATCATTTGGGAACAGTATTGATAATGTGGAGAAGGGAAGAGAGAGGGAAAGATAAACAAGGGGCAGGAGATGAGTGGGACATAAGAGAGGGTGAGATGATCTCTTCCATTTAAAAGCTGTTTACCCAGAAACTTCCATTACAGCTGCAGCGACACACTGCGTGTCCACCTCAAACACACACATATAAACACACACATACACACAGGTGCTTGCATCAGTCTTTCTCCTTAGTGCGTCTCTTACTACAGGCTATAAGTGAGATGGAGCAGAGGACAGACTTCTCACACACACACACACACACACACACACACACACACACACACACACACACACACACACACACACACACAAGCACACTTCAGCATCATTCACACCCGGCCATGATGTGATGTGAAGTGATCTCTCCCTCTGCCCCAGTCAGGAAGCTGTGAATTATACATCAATAGGTTTTCCCAGGAACAGAGCAGCTAAAGACACTCTGAACACAGAGAGTGTAAGCGGGCTGGCCAGGGAGCAAGCAGGCGAGAGGAGGGGGTGTTAAGATGGAGAGGGAGGGAGGGAGGGAGGGAGGGAAAATGAGAGAGCCAATACTATTCTGCTGAATTGCACAACAACGAGCGCCAGGGCATTTAACTAACTGCTGTTTTGTCCAATCGATGCGGCTCTTGATTACCGCTGATCACCCAGTAGCACTTTACTTGTGTGTGTGTGTATGTGTGTGGGTGAGTGCAAATGCAATTTACCTGTTATCACCCAATAGTTCTTGGTTGCCATCGATGTGTTGAGATTATGGTATTCCAGGGCTGAAAAGAGAAAGCCAGAGAGAGAAAGTTTCAGGTATTTGCTCTTCTAAGAGAACTCAATTTAGGACTTTTGTAACACCTCCTGAATTCTGGGAACCAGACCAGTTTATAGTGCATTTCCTAAATTGCACACATACTGTAGAAGAGAGTCGCCACAACTGTAACATATTTCAGTTTTCACTCTTTTACTCACATGTCTTACACATGTCTGCTATCAAAAACACTTTCATATTTTCAATAAGGTTTTAGCTACACCTTGCTTGTACTGGGTTGGACCCCCTTTTGCCTTCAGAGCTGACTTAATTCTTGGTGGCAACAAGGTGCTGGAAACATTCCTCAGAGATTTTGGTCCACATTGACATGATAGTATCGGCAGTCGCTGCAGATTTGTCAGCTGCACATCCATGATGCAAATATCCACCACATCCCAAAGGTGCTATATTGGATTGAGATCTGATGACTGTGGAGGCCACTGGAGTACAGTGAACTCATTGTCATGTTCAAGGAACCAGTTTGAGATGATTTGAGCTAGTAGGCTGTGGTGTTTAAACCATGCTCGGTTGGTACTAAAGGGCCCAACCGATGATACAAAGCAGGATGGATCCATGCTTTCATGCGAAATTCTGACCCCACCATCTTAATGTCACAGCAGAAATCGAGAATCATCAGACCAAGCAACGTTTTCCTATCTGCTATTGTCCAGTTTTGGTGAGCCTGTGTACACTGTAGCCTCAGTTTCCTGTTGTTAGCTGACAGGAGTGGCACCTGGTGTGGTCTTCTGCTGCTGTAGCCCATCTGCTTCAAGGTTGGACGTGTTGTTCATTCAGAGATGGTCTTCTGCAGACCTTGGCTGTAACTACTTCTTCTTTGAGTTACTGTTGCCTTTCTATCATCTTGAACCAGTCTCGCCATTCTCCTCTGACCTCTGGCATTAACAAGGAATTTTCACCTAGAGAACTGTCGCTCACTGGATATTTTCTCTTTTTCAGACCATCCTCTGTAAACTCTAGAGATGGTTGTGTGTGAAAATCCCAATCCCAGTCTAAATCAGAAAAGAATTGAATAACATCTGACTGATCACAGAGCACATGCTTTTTGGGGAGCAAGCAACACCCCAAGTCTCTAAGCCTTACTGTGTATGCCACAGCCACATTGTCCATTTATATTTGCAAGTTTTATTGACAACCCGCCAGCATATATAGTTTTACATACATATTATTATAAATATACACGTTAAGTAATTAAGATGTGTTCACAAATCTGGGCAAAATGTAACACCTGCCGCACCCTTGCTTTGGCATTCCTTAAAGACCCGCACTAGCATACATGACATGTGGAAACTATGCTACCTGATGAAGAACCGATACATGCAGACAACCGTGTGGATTTTAGCTCTACAACACACAAACACAAATTAAGATTCAAAAAATACCCCTGGGTCTTCATTTTCACCTTGTATGTGCTAAACTGGTTTCCCAGCTGCTGTTCCCTGCAGAGTGGATGGATCCTGTTGATATTTCACAGGGATGTTTAGTGCTGGCCACATACTTACATGATGACCTCATGCTGACATAATGTAGCAAGAGAAAAACGTGTTTGTTACATTGAGCTATAAATGCATAGCTAAGTTAGCAGTTAACACTAAGTGTTCTTCCCCCTCTTGTCCAAAAAACAAGTTGGCGATGGTCAAAATGCCAAACTTGAGGCTTCATAATAGAGTCCACAAACCAATCAGTGATGTCAAAGCGGCTAAATCCATTATTTGGTGCAAACATGCCTTAAAATGTTGGACTGTTGGATAATATCACCTAATACTCTCCTCAGGTATTCTCTGTTTTGTTGAGGCACATGATGTGACAGCTCCAAGTTAGACAAGAAATTCCAGATATGCTAAAAAATAATAATAATTATAATAAAAATAGGAACATTTCTGTTTGTCTCATTCAGACTGCTAGCGCCTCACATGGGCTCCAGCTGAACTTGGAGATGCCTATTTGCACAACAAAATAAGATTTTATTTGATAGCATCAACATGAAAATCAGAAAGTAAACCTTAATAATGTGTTAAATGTCTTTAATTGGGGTGTTAATACTTCTGAGTCAAGTTTTGGGAAATCTTTTCTATTCATGTATTTATTTCATATATACTTATTATTTATAATTAGTTGTTTAAAAGTTTTTAAGAGATCCACGGAGGCCATTTAAATATGACAGCAGGATTTTTGTGTGCCATAGCAGCAGATCTGCAGAGGAGGAGATAAAATATGATTAAACACTTCTTGTCAGGTTTCATTATAACCTTGTCTTTCTTACCACTCACTCTCTGCTTCCTCTCTCCAGCTACACCAGCTATCACCCTGTCTTTACACCTGCGTGCTTCTCCACCGACCTCGTTCTCTACCTGTTTACCTGTCAGCCTATTCATTTCCTAAAACGCCTGTTCCTTTCCATCCAGCTGACTGTCTCCTTCCGTTTTTATCTACCCATCATCACCCCCTCAGTCCGTCAGCCTCTTTCTGTGTCCTACTCATCCTTCAACCTCTCGCTCCTTATTTCCCATCTGCCTGGTTCACCATCTGTCTCCACCTAACTCCTCCGAGCTGGCTGTCTGCCGAGAGTTGTGTTTAGCTCGAGTCAATGGCGCTGCAGCAGCAGTGGCTGTTAATACCAGCGAGTGTTTCTGTTGAGCACGCTCACTGTCTGCCTGTCTGCTGCCGCCTTCTTGATGCTTCTGTACGTGAGCACATTTACATCCACTCTGAGCTCTTCCTCAACAACACGCTCACATAAACACTTAAGACAAACAGCACTGAAGTGTTACGGTTCAGACGCATTCAGTGCTCTTTAGAGAATCAGCTCAGCGGGCCGACAAATCCAGCACATTCATGTCATTAACGCTGCAGTGTTAGGGGAAAAAACTGAAAAAGCTCCTGCTCCAATCTATTGATAAGCAAATGTAAAATAAGAGGTTTAAAGGAAGAGGCTGGTGTTAGTCTATATTTGTCTTACTGTCAACAAATCCCTTGAGAAGACCAACAATTAACTGTGGCTCTCCAAATATGACTTCCAGTCAGTCTGTGACACTCAGCCCAAAGCTCAGTCATTCTTAGGGAGATGTCATTCTTAAAAAATATACTGCAAAGCCTCAAAAACTGCGGTTTTAGCAAATGTTCAAGGACTATTTCTGGCTGCAAAGTAATACACAATTGGTCCGGTGAGTATTTACAGCGCAGGACGGTGTATGTGCGGAAGTAAACTACAGTGTGTGAGTCACAATGTGGCTCATTGATGTGTTTTTGGCTGCAGCTGCTTTGGCACACAGGCAGTGACTGAATCAAATAAATGTTGTTTTAATCGTTTTGTTTTAATCGTTTTTGTCTCTTTCATTCATCAACACGAGGAAAAATATAGAATACTGCCAGCTCTATTCTTCAAAGTAAAACAAATAGCAGTTTTATGAAAATACCATGGAAAATACATGGTCTTTTATTCTTCTCTCCATCACTGACTCAAGCTACTGTATATCCAAGAACCACACATTTGCATTCCCTAACAACCAGATGAGTAGGTCTGCCCATAAAAAATCCATGTTTTAATAATTTCAGCAGCAGCTTTTTGGAATAAACAGAAGACAAGCTGGGTCTTCAGTATGACCACAGCACAGAGACTCAAATTATATCGTATGCTTAATTTGTGACTCATACAATAACAACTTAACATCAAAGAATCTTGCAAACTGCTAAGTATAGTCAAACATCCTTCATATGTGCACTGCAAACAAATGACCAAAAAAAGAAAAATGTAATGTAATTTGTAGGGATTGGCAGCACAGTGGTGCAACAGTTAGCATTGTCGCCTCACAACGAGAGGGTTACTGGTTCGAACCTAGGGTGGTCTCCCCGTGTCAGTGTGGGTTTTCTCAGGGTACTCCAGCTTCCTCCCACAGTCCAAAGACATGCAGGTTAATTGGTGACTCCAAATTGGCTGTAGGTGTGAATGTGAGCATTGTCTGTCTCTATATATCAGCCCTGCGATAGTCTGGTGACCTGTCCAGCAATTAATCATATCCAAGATAAAGGTTCTTCAAACTACATTAGATTAAGCAAAGCTCATGATGTAATGTGATGTTAAAGATATACTATGCAGGATGGTCGGTTAGCCTTTGTTAACACACTCGCAGGCGAAAGTAAAAGCCAACCCCACTCTCATTCTAAAAAAAAGGACATCATGACTGTCTTTAATCTGCCTTTACTGCAGTGTATAAATGTGCTCGACTGTTGGAAGGGGAGAGGGAAAGAGGGACGCACATGTCTGTTATTGATCAAAGAAGAAATTGTGAGTGAGTCTCCAGTTAAATTGTTACATGCTGTAGACACTGAGGCAGATGACCACATAGACTCCCTTACATGTAAACAGATAGTGCAGGTCGATATCCAGGCGGCTTTGATCACACGAGAACTGATCATACATTGATGCTCTCAGTACAACCACAGCCAATGCGTCTGCACCAATACATGTCTGGACTATTCACTATTGTGACTAATGTATCTGTGAATACTTACAGCCATTTTTCAACCCACAATTAATCTAATCTGTTAACATTCTGTAATAATCTGTCTGCTCCAGGATGAGTAAAAGAAGCTTCTTATTTAAGGGAACAGACAGGGTTTTCGTGGTGATGCCAAGTGGGCTTGGATGTGCCCATGTGAAGTGTGATGTTTTAGCCCTTTGGGTGTTGAGAGTTTGCACAAATAGATACTAATCTAATCTCACCAGGCTAAAATTAGCTCATTCAGGGGACATGGACAACAGATTGCCGATGGCATGATTCAGATGATAGGAGCCGTACAGCTGTTTGCCCTTTTTAAAATCTCACAGATGGCATTAGAGGCTGGAGCGGAATACAAACTGAGCTCAAGAGGCTCATCTATGGGGTCCGTGGCCTTTCATAATGTCTTTTAATAGTTGCAGTTAAATAAAACAAATGTCTGTGTGTACTGCTGCAGTGATTAACATTTACTGTCATTAATGTCTATTGTCATGTGTCTTTTTAAGATGATTAATACTTGAGAGACAAATTGAATGATTGCACATCGGAACAAAACACAAAATGACTCTTACTGGACCTGATCTGGCCTGTGCCCGCTGTAGTTATACTTCAACCAGCCAACATTTTGCCAGTAAAAGTATTCAGGAATAATAATTGTTGTTAATGAACGTATATGCAAAGAAATTACTGTCAACCTATTTTAAGTTAAGTTTCTTGATCACCATAGCATAAAGTTTTATGTTTATAAGTCAACTCAAAGCATGAGTTAGGTTAAAGAAAGATTGAAACCGTTATTTTTCCCTGACCTTAAAACAGAACTTATCAGTTACTTTTGTAAACTTGGAGGCAGCAATTGACAACAAACTGCACATCAATTACATCGACATATTATCGCCTATTATGTGGATATGGTGACTCTCTTAGCAAACAGTTACACAGATGATTTGTCTTCAAAGCAGACTCAAGAGAATCTTTGCAAGAAAAGGCAAATTCAATTGTCTTCAATTGTCTTATAACCAGTGGCTGATGTTTGGAAAAAGGTTTGCATTGTATTAACTCTCTTTTTATTTCTTTTAATTCTATTAGATTTCTTTTATTTATTACCTCCACCAAGGAGGTTATGTTTTCGCTGGTGTTGGTCTGTTTGTCTGTTTGTTTGTTTGTCTGTTTGATTGTCTGCAAAATAACTCAAAAAGTTATGAATGGATTTTGATGAATTTGAAAGGTGGATAATGGGACAAGGAACAGATGATAAAATTTTGGTGGTGATCGGTTGAAACAAAGTGGATAAAATAATAAATAAAGTCTATCGTCTGACAGCCTCAGTAGCAATTCCAATTTCTAAAGACGGTGAAAATAGTGCCATCTGGTGGCCGGAAAGCACATCTCGTTCTACTTGCCAAATATTGTTGTAATTCTAAAGTTGAAATTAATGTTCTGTGTTGGAAAAAATAAAGTGAAAAATACAAAAAAAACATATTATATTCTGTGTTGGTACAAAATAAAAACGAAATAAATACACCAGTGTCTCCATGGTGAAGGCATATATAACCTAATAATGATAGTGATGCAAATAACCTAATTGTGATGCAGGTTGCAAAATCTGATGCAGAGGGGGAGGGAATATCACCTACTTGGTGGAGGTCTGCACTCTCTGAGTGCTTTTCTGGTTTTATTTCTGGCATACAGAGCTTTATTAGATTTTGCTTAAAAAAAACAAAAACAGGAGAACTTGAACTGAAATGCAAACTTGTTTCATGTGAGCTCATGACGATGCATGACCCCTTACACATGATAGTCATTTGGGCCACTGTTGCAGCACTACAGTAGCCTAAACAACACAGAGTCATGAATCCTTAACTTCAGTGTCCAAGTCTGTTTTTCTTGTACACGCAGCAACCATCCTTACGTCTTCTTTTTTAAGGGAGACACTGCAGATGAAGTTTTTCATGCACTGCTAGATTTTAAGATTTTGGGCTATTTTGCTTTCACAACATGTCTTCTATCAAACCAGTGGAAGGTAAATGTCCAAAACACAGATTCAGTTGCTTATTTTAGTTCAGATTTCTGTTCTGGAAATGTCTGCAAAAAAAGCGCATATTAAATTAGCAATACCTCATTTGCATATTTCAACATGAAATTTCAGAAAACTTCTGACACAAAAAATAATTAACTTACTGTAATCAAAGTTTGACAGTAATTCCTGTTAAAATGTTTATCCTGTTCACCTGTCTGTATTTGTGTCTTATTTTTTTGTCTAGAAATGTATGGAATTTTACAGTGTATATCTTTAAAGGCGAAGGATATATGTCAAATAGTCCAGGCCACAACTATGTCTCATTCTAAATGTATGTGGAAAAGCAAATTAGTAATCATTAATGACAGGGTTCAAATCTGAGGTCTCTTCTATGCTGGAGGCCATAATATCATCTGACATCCTACTTTACTTATACAATATAGAGTATTCCTGAATTCCCCTCAGGTCAAACATACGCTAAATCATGAATCATTCAATGCCCTGCAGTGGACTCTATGGTTCTCAGCAGTCTGTTTTGCTGAAAGCATTTTACATATGACTATGGAAGTCTGTCTCAGCCCAGCAGCATACTGCTACAGAGATCGGGCAGGACAACAACTGTTAGGCAATGACTATAAAATTAGCATAAAGAGACCTGACTCTTCCTAACGTAAGGCTCTGTGGTAAGAACACAAACAGCAGGAGTGGCCTTCTCATCACTGGGACAACTCCAGCTGAGACACACTAGGCCAGGTTAGGTCATTTTCTGTCCCCTCTTCAGCTCAAAATATCTTTGTTCCTTTGTGTCAACATTGTAATCCTTTACTGCTGGCAGTCCTCCATCCTACCTCCAACCTCTGTCTGGTGAGCCTTTCAAGACCGAAATAAAGCTCCATATGTAAAAAAAAACAAAACAATCTTTCTCGGGATTCAGACTCAGCTCTGTACACTTGTTCCCTTGCTGCTGCTGAAAATCTCGTACAAAGGCACGGAGCAGGGATGTGGGCACAGTTTCTATCCTTGCTGTGTTTTCAAGTCAACCTTCACAGCCCGAGGGTAACGCCAAAGCTAGTTAGGAAAAAAATATGCCTCTAACACTTCCTTGCCACATTAGACTTTTTTTTTGCTGTTAAAAAAGACACAAATCAGCACGGCCAAGCCTGTTAGTGTGCTCTTTACTTTGGAGATTATAATGCAAAAGAGGAAGAATTTTTCTGTATAACAGTTAGAGAGACGATACAAATTCTAACAAAGATTTCCACGTCTAAAAGTCACCTTTAAAACTAGAAACAAACTGGCTTTAATGGGGAGAGCATCATGCGGTGTGTCAGAGTGAGCTAAAATAACACCCATTAGGACAACATAATGTCAAGTCAGTGGAATGTCAACACCAATCCTGTTTTGTGATGTACCTCAGCGCTCTTAAATGTCACTTTGAATGAAACTCCTAAAATGGCAGACATAATGCTGTTTTCGATAGGGTCATGAAAACAAGTTCTGGCATGGTGCATTGACTCAAAAGGATGAGTTGATGTTACTGCAGCATTTGGCTAAACATTACAAACTGGATATTTGTGTTTGCAACTGTCAGAGCCACGTGCCCCATCCACAGATAAATTACTCATTTTCATGTTTCACTAACAGCACTCTGTGCATAATTACAAATGCATCATAATTGCCCAGCAGTGCCTCTGAGAAGATGGCTTGGAGGTACATCAAGTGAATGAGTATCAAGCACTCTGACTGAACTTTAATTTGTTGGCCACGCACCATTAATTGTGGGTTAGACAATGCTAGCCATGTCTTAATGTGTCGCCATAGGAGCAAAACAACTCTGTGTTGATGTGATTGCTTAGAAATGAGCAATGAACGAGGGATATTATGTTCACGGGCAGCGATGCCAACTTATGTAGCTGCTGGCTGCCCAAAATATCCACACAAGGTGCCAGATGACCTCACTTGCAAATTTCCATAAATATATGTGAGCTTTAATTGTATAGAGCACTGTGTTCATCAGACCTGTTTGGATTAAACACAGAATTAAATACAACAAAAGTATGTTCACAGGCATGTTTCATACTAATTTGCTATTGTATGAATTATTACTTTCAAGGGTCAATTCAACAAAGTTTCAAAACAGAATTATTGCCTTATGTTTTTATGCCTCCACTGACCAGTCAAGTTGCAGTTTACATCCATGTCTGTCGAGACTCTTTCAATATTTGTAGTGAAGACTTTGAAGGAATTTGATAAAAGGTATTAGGCATATTTTTTGGTGAAACGTGGATGCTTCACACACATCTTCAACCCACCATAGAGGAGCTATAGTAATAGTTGCAGTTGTTATATATAGTTATAGTAAGATCTATATCACAGTTTCAAGATGGGCACTCGAGATTAGTGTCACCAATTCAGTATCTGACCAAATGTCTCCCCTTCTGTTCCTGAGTTATGATGTTGACTAGTGACCAAACGGTGTTTTTGCAAAACCTTTTGGATATAAAATGTCATCAGCTTTATCATTTTATCCTATTAGACATTTGTGTGAAATGTTCTCATAATTAGCGTACGACTTCTTTAGTTATGAGTTATGGCCAAAAACATGCTCTGTAAGGTCACAGTGATCTTTGATCACCAAAATCTAATCACCTAATCCTTGAGTCCCAGTGGACATTTGTTCCAAAAATGAAGAAACAGTCTATGGCTGTCACCAGTACATAGGCATAAAATCTAATTTTCTCACATACCAGTAGTGGTATCTAGCCATGCAAATAGTTCTAGTTATATTTGTTCAGGTTTTGAGATATCCAATTCATACCTCCCCCTAACATAATGGAGGTGAGTGGAATTTGTTTTTGGTTGAAATTTGCATTTGAAAAATTCAAGAGAGGCGTGTCTTTCTAGGATTGTTTTCCACATTACCCTAGATAATCTACTATCTACTAATCTAATCTAGGATATCTAGAGGGAACTGTCATGTTGGTTTATTGGCGTGTACCTTTGGAGTAACCTGTGGAGGTTTGTTGTAGTGTTATGGAGCACTGTTGAGTGTTCAAGCACACATATGGGCCAAGCAACATGATGCACATTCCTGTTCTTGATTTCATGCTATTCCAAAGATCAACAGTTGTTGGCAGAAACATAGAAAGAAACTTAATAATGTGCCAACAAAGGTACAGAAGAAGAAGACTGTAAGTTATCAAGTGTGGAGATAAACATTAAAGGATTCACCACATTTTAAAATAGGTGTGTTGGTTTGTGGATTCCCGTTTTGCAGCCTCAAGTTTGGCATTTTGGCTGTCATGATCTTGGTATTGAATTAACCATTCTTGAACAAAAGGGTAGAGCACTGGAGGAGTGAGGGGTGGATCTGACGTAGCCTTGCAGACAGCCTGTCAATCAAAGCAGCCACACCCTTACTTATGCGTAAGTTTAAGCCTTAATGAAATGTAAACGGGTGAGTTATATAAAAATTCAGCCCCCCCACAATTGTCACAAACCCCAAAAATTAGGTTAAGCGCCCCATATACAAGGCTGTTGCCGCAGCGGCCTGGGTTCAACTCATGCTGCATGTCACTCCCTCTCTCTCTCTCCCCCTTTCAGACTTGACTGTCCGATTAAAGGCTAAAATGCCCAAAAAAATATCTAAAAAAAAAAAAATAGGTTTGGAGACCAAAAGTTTAGTATTTGTCTCGCTTTTGGAGCCAGCCTCAAGTGGTCCTTCAAAGAATTGCAGTTTCTGCACTTCCACTTTGGCCTCATTTTACAGCCCTAGAGGTTGCCACTTGGCATACACCTCATGCATCTTGATTAAAGACACAGAATGTAAACATTTATTTTGTTTGTTTATAAGAAAACTTCACAGGCCACCTTTAATAAGAGTTCATCTGTAGACCAGCTAAAGAATGACTGCACAACAGTGACGAAGGCAGCAGTTTAATCGGACAGTTGACATGACGCTCAAATATACTGATTATTAGTTAGACCTATGTGTCATCACCATGGCTGTCTCTGAGGACCTTAAGGCGTGCTGTGGTGTTACTTACGCTCAGCGATGACCATGGGTGGGTAGAACAGAAAGTATCCCACCAGCTCTGCGGTCAGCTGGTTGAGGAGGCCGCTGGAGATCGTCCCATTAAGAATTGCATCCTGATTCTTCACCACATACACCAGAGAGACTGACGGAGATCCTGGATCCTGGGACACGCTCTGGATCTGAGAAACACACCATTTTGCAATATTGGAATAATTATGCAATTCTTTATTTATAGCTAACACATAAACCGGCAGCACATGTATAATTCAAACATTCATACAGAAATATTTAATGGTATCATACCAAATGTCTCAGATGCCCATAAAGAATGCATAACAGAGCTCCAGACACAGTACGACACTTTGAATGAACAATGCTTTTTTCTTTCTATAATAAGACCTGTGTGGCGCTCTGAAAACAATGTGACTGAGTCACCATAGCAAAGCAGATGATGATACGAGATACGAGGAATTCCCATCACATTCCTCCATGAGTGTTAATATTTCAGAGGATGAATTATGAATGGACCCTATATCTGCCTCTGCTTGCTGAGACCCAGTTTATGATCATGATGGCGTGTGCATGTATATCCTGCAGTCATGAGAGTACCTTAACAGTCACAGAGATGAGAAAGAGAGAAAGAAAGAGGAGAATAATTGAAAGGGTTTAAACATAAAGCAGCACTACAGAAGAATGATCTTTGATTTTGTTTGTGGAAATAAACCATTATATGCTGCTACAATCACTCCCTCCTTAAAATGTAAATTGCTTCCAAACCTTTTTGACTATTGTGACCTTTTATTGAATAATTACAGAGCTATTTTCTGTGTTTTGTGTGTTAATTTGCAGGAAAGCACACACACACTGTGGAAGAGCAACAATGCGGTCACAATCTAGCAGGCATGTTGCAAGTTGCATTGTTTCAAGTGTCCAGAATTTTACCTCCAGCTTCATTACTCACATTAGCCTGATTAGCATGCTGCATGCAAATATGACATATTTGGCTGTCTGCACTTTGTACTAAAAATAGCCCCCCTGAGCCAGTGTGGTACCTCCACAGTGAGCCTGTTGTAGGTCTCCAGCACTTTGTCCTGAGCCTCATCAAAGGCGTTTTCCAGCCTCTGCTCCAACATCTGGACAAAACTGCAGGAGTAGATGTTATCTGTTGGGCCGACGAACCTCAACACTGTGGGCGAAGATAGAAAATTATATTTAACTGATACTGAAATGGCAGTTTATTTCAGTCTGTAAATAATTAACAGTAATATTAAATAAACATTACGAAACAAAAAGGGGATAATTAAAACCAAACAAGCTGACAGAAACAAATGGCAACTACTTCCTACAAATCAGTGCATGTTTTATGCTGTTTAAAGAACTACCAAGTCTCAAAATATTAAGGTCCTTAATTTGATAAAAAAAGTGGTTTTGATGGTTCTTGATATGTCGGACAGCTTTCAATTTTTAAAGTTGTCTTTTGAAGAATATAAACTGTATTTGTTTTATACTTCCCATACTTCAAAAAAGTAAGTTATGTATGAAAGTACACGTGAACAATGTAAAGGGTATATAGAAACTTGATTTAAAGGGTGACTGGTATTTTTTAACATGGACCATATTTCCCATGTTTTGTATTAAGTGAGTACTGGAGACAGGATGTTTTTGAAAATTAGAGGGCGCTGCAGCCAGAAGCGGTGGAACAGCCCATTATATAAATACATGGGGCATTTGGCACCGTCAGTTTAGGTCAATTTACTCTGTTGGTATTTGGTAAGAGCCAGTTTGGTTATTAGCAAAAAATATTTATTAATTGAAGTGTAATTAATTATCCATCAGTATTGCTAAAGTTAAATAAACTCTGTTGTCCTTTAAAGAGCAGTTAGCGATGATAATTTTGTATGTGTTGCAATAACTGCTGTCTGCTGTCAGTTTTTGGACCCAAGCCTTCAGTGTTCAACTTACTTTTGTAAAATAGCTGTTCGATATTAACATTTTTAAATGAACACCCCTTTTTGACACTAGATGCACAGGTTGGCGATTGGCCTCTGATTCTGGGGTGGTGCCCTATCATTTTTTTACATTAATTAATAACTTAAATGATATAAACATTTTAATAACATAATAAATGTTGTTGATTTTTGCTAATAACCAAACCCTCTCCTCTACTAAATTCTAACATCTCCAGCACAACACACATTCTTCCAGGCATTCCTCTCTCCGACTCTCACTGGTGTGTCCCCCGATGTCTTCCTGCAACAAGCCACCTCTTGTGAGATTTCAGACTTCTCCTAGAGTGAGACTTGGTTACACACAATAACAAAGACTGGATCAAGTGAAACAAAACAAGCACATTTAGGGAACATAAACTGAAGGTCCAAAATGCCCCGTGTGTTTATATTGCAGTCTGTTTCACCACAGCTGCAGCCCTCTCTGTCGATAGTGGACCAGTTTCAAAAATTGTTGTCCCCATCAGTCTCTCAGACACAACACACGAGAAAATAGGATCCAGGTTGAAAAATACCAAAGTTTTCCTTTCAGAAGGTATGGCTACAGACAATGACATTTTGCTTTGACAATTCATATGTGGTTTCAAGCCTGTGCTCACATAGTATATCACTATTAGTATTGTTTAAAGTTTAAACAGTTCAATACAAATGTGTCTGTAAAACCAACAACGATCATCTGATATCAGAGCTGCCATCTGAAGAACAAGAGAAATTATTTAGGAACGCTACAACAATCTATTTTTTCAAGCTGTATCTGGCTCTGTATCTGGGTCTGTGTTTTAGGTATTAATGAAAGTATTGCTCTAGATAGATGCTTCCTGTGTGAGCGATAAACCTAGGCAGTGAGACAGAGAAAGAGGATTATCGCCACTATCTAAAATGAGAACAACTAAAAGTGTAGTTGTCTGTCAGCGTCACGCAGCTCCTCACTGGGGAGAACAGGGTAAACAATATTGAGTCCATCAGCAGATTACGGAGGATGTTATTAATGTTGTCTCAGTCCTTTTACTGCAGTCGCCCTCCATTCTCTCCCTGCACTCTGTCTTTTTCTGCTCTTTTTAAATAAACTCTAAAGGGACTGGGTGAGGAGAGGTGGAACAATATTCTGACCTAAATTTATACGTCGTGGTGCTTACGAGCGCCGGCTACATCTCAAAGGCTCTACATCCTTCTCTGGTCTCTTAGTCTGCAACACATTGCAGGCACAAACAGTGTTGACCCAGTTGGTAATCTTATGCAAATTGTGCTGTGGATGGTGAATTGGCATTATACTGTGTATTTATGGTTTATGAGCTGAACAAGCCAAAAATGGATTTTTGTTCTTGCCTAAAGTGCCTATTTCATACACAGCTGCTTACTAATACATGGCAGTAATACACACTGCAAGCAATCAAATATGTAATTTGGCCATGTACCATAGCTCAGTTGGTATTACTGCAAATGTTGAGGACACAAGCACAGATATTTGTTGTTTCCTGTCAGTGATTAAAGCCACCAGGTTTAGGATATGAAAATGTCCTTGTTGGTTATTTCATAATATTAAATAATAATAATAATAATAATAATAATAAGAAGAAGAAGAAGAAGAAGAATATAGTATTATTATATAATATGATTTATATTATATTTTAGCTCCCCCACGGATCTAAAATGATATATAATACAATGCAAAACTGCTTTATAGAAACAGAAATGGACTGAACCAATTGATCATCTTCTTCAATAAAAAAATTTTCTTATGAAAATAATTCAAAGCAGTATAGACCCTTACACAGTTAATGATAACGTAGGTGACGAAGGGTGCACATGCAATACGGCAACAGAAGTATGGCGGAGTCCAATAGCCTGTTAAGCTATGCAAGGGCATTAACCATTAATGATTGTCAATGCTTCTTAAACAAACTGACTTTGACAAATAGTGACTGACTCCCAGATAAGTGAATTAATACTAAATGTGTGGTCCAATCATAGACTGTAAAAATAATGAGTGTTGCCACTGTGACATCACCAACTGCGCTGTGGACACCCGTTCTGAAGCCTCCGGTTCGGCATTTCCGCCGTCGCATTTTTATTTTTTTCTTAAGCCAGAAGTGACCATATTTGAGATCTGACTGAGACCCGAAGTAACACTGTCTGCAGACAGGCTATCAAAGTGGCCCACCCTTGATTATAATAAAATGTTAACAGGTGAGTTATATAAAAAAAATCCCCCCTCCCCCGCACAGTTGTTATGAACAGAGAAATTAGTCATAGAAACCAAAAGCGTTTTTTGTACCATTTCTGCTGTAAAGTTGTGTATTTTAACATGGGGGTCTCTGGGGCTTGACTGGCTTTACTTTTTCAGCCTTGGGGGTTGCCGCTCCGGTCCAACATTCATTGGCCAGATATACAAACGTGTTTGGTGGAGAAACATAGTGTTTACACCAGTGTAAAATTATGAGCATACAAGTCAATAGATGCTTATAACAACATTATCTGTGGTCGCTGGCGTAGAAAATAAACACAGGTGTGTATGTACTTAAAATTCATTAAAGTAAAATTAAAGGTTTTTATCAGGACATCCACATGTTCTGTTTATGTTTTCAATAGCTGCCATCTATACAAGCACAATAGGGTGTTTTCCTTCATAGCTTTCCGTCATAGCTGGTTTCATGTCACAATATCAATATAATATCAATATAATTTCAATATGTAACCCAGCCCGAGGAGTAATTATGTACAAAAAAAATGAAATTAAAAAAAGAAAGAAAGAAAGAAATCAGTAATAAGTAACACCACCGCAATATCTCCAACATTCTGTCCTCTGAGCTGAAGTGAACTCGAACACTGGACAAACATGAATTAAAATATACATATATATATATATATATATATATATATACATGATTCTCAGTTTTGAAAAGTAATGGGTTTCCAATCTCCACATGTATCTTTTAAATAGCAATTTGTTAATTGCACTGATTTTCCTACCCTTGTTCCCATAAGACTCCATTTAGATGAGTGTGTGTGTGTGTGTGTGTGTGTGTGTGTGTGTGTGTGTGTGTGTGTGTGTGTGTGTGTGTGTGTGTGTGTGTGTGTGTGTGTGCCCGCGCTAAAATGTGTTTTTTTAAGAGGCTTAAGAGGCTGACTAAGTGAATGGACCAATTTGCCTTTGCTCTGCAATCATGGGAGTTTGTATGGGATTTAGGGTATCAGAGAAGAGTAAAGGAGAGCAGACATGTAATCAGAATTTTCTAATTTTGTCTCTGCTCCACTCTTCCCCTGTGTCTCCCTCCCTGTACTCTCGTTGCATTCTCTATCGCTCTGCTCTCCTTCTGCTCTCATTCCCTCCCTCCCTCCCTCCCTCCTCTCTGCATTTCTCAAACCTCTGCTATTCTTTATCTTTTTACTCTCCACCTCCAGAATTAACATCACCAGACCGTGTTTGTAAGATCTTTGTTTTGTAAAGGTTGATCTATCGTGTCCTATCCTCCATCAGGTTTCATTACCTGTTTTCAGCTGCAGGTGAATGCTTGGAGCGGGCAGCCAGGTTGCCACGGGAACCAGGACTGCCTTAACCAATGGAGTGTGCTGCCTGATGTCCGACAGCAGCTTGTCAAAACCGTAAACATGCAGCGCCTCAACCACCAAGGAGGAAATGTAGACGGTTTTGCCGCTGGTCACGTAGTAACCCAGCGTCACGTTGTGGGGGCTGCAGTCATCGTGTTCCACCTGTGAAAGAGAGGAAGAGGGAGAAAAAAGAAAACTCAAGTTGTGTATGTTTTTTAAACTGCACTTACATCTGTATATCAAGAGAGGCTGTGTACATGTATCTTAAAAACATGGTGATGCTAGTATGTCTAGAGGATTTTTGTTCTTACTTCAAAGCACCTTTACTGCAAAGAAGAACCAGACAGTCAGTATCAGAGGAGAAATCAGTGCTACCAGGTGAAACAAGACTATACGGGAGACGAGGTGTAAAGCACCGTTTTCTAATACATGTTGTACTAGCTACAGGTTTAGAATACAAATGCATCAGACTAGGGATATTTATAATCCCTGGGTATTTTTTTTTTATATATATTTTTTTTATTAAAAGCCAAATCTGCCTCGAGGGCATATTTTAGCCTGAGCCTTCAACACTCATAAATCTGACTAACTGTGTCCTGGAAAAACACATACAGACAACAATCGGTGGTGAGTCAAGACTCGTATTTCTGGAACTATACGCCGCCCACCTTCCTCTACCCTCCACCTTCATCCACACTGAGCAGCCGTGGTTGTTGTTACTATGGCTCTTTCCTTTTCCTTCATCCTTCTTTCCCTCTCCTCTCCTGTTCTCTATGAGCATTAGCACATCCCTGTGTTTCTTAATGTCTTTATTAACAACTATAATTCTATTGTATAACTGGTTACTCATGAATCTGTTAGAAAAACTGGAATATAAACAGTGACACAAAGGCCACGGAAATTTCAAAACAAAGGCATATCTTACTAGATGATATGTATTGATGTTTTCACTTTGCACTGATGATGTTGACCAATAAAGCACTATTTCGATTCAGATCAATGTTTCGTTACTTATCGACTTTGTTACTACTATAAAACGATACAAGTAGCTAGAGATCTGATTGTGCCTAAAAAAATCCAGCCCAAACCTACATCAACCTGCACAGTTTCTGTCTGAGTCGACCTGAGCCCGATCCAAAGCAGCAGTTTTGGGCCCAAGCCCAATTAAAAACCCAAATTTCTACAGCGCAAATAGTATTTTATCTAACATATGTTTTTAAATATTAAAACATTTATTACAAGAGCTGACATGTTTCCACTTCTCTTTCTTCTCTTCCTTACTTCAATAGTCTGTCGTCTCATGCATGACAGGTTTGGCAGAGAGAGACATGTATAGCTGCGTACATGACATGCCCCCTACATACCTTGCCCACCTACAGGACAAAACAAACCCACCAAAGCGACGATTTGATGAACTCTGCTGTAATGCGACTTGTAGTGACTAAATGAGTCCAAACACAGCAATAATCCAAGTACATTTAATTCACTCATTTTGGATGAAGATGCGATATACCTTTTAAGTTACAAGATGTAGGCCCCTAATCCTAGCCTTAACCACCTCTCTTTTAAATGAACAATTCATAGCTACCTAAACACTAACTTAGCTTAGCTTAATGTTTGCTTCAGGGTTTTTGCATGCGGTCCAAGGAGCAAAGAGGGCTGATTATGGACTGAAAGTAGGCAAATCATGTGGCTGGTGGGCGGGTCACATAGCTGCTCCAGCCACAGAGTGAGCCACACCGCTTGGTGCGTCCAGTACAGAGGTAGTTCATGGTCATACATTGCAGGTGGTGCTCACCGCTCTTTGCAGCATGTTAAGCACATCTCTGCCATGGCTGAGAAAGTAGAATCAAAAATTGCCAACCAAGTTCCCTCGCAGCTCGTTTCTCTTTCTCTCGTTTTCCATCCCTCTCTGTATCTCTTCCTCAGTTCTAGTTCCCTCTCTCAGTCACAGTCCCCATGTCTCTATCTCTCTTTCCCTCTTAATTGAGTCCATTAAAATCCCTGACATTTGTGCATGAGAACTGCTGGTTTCATTAAGAAAAAAAACATAAATTGACAAGAACGTCACCAAATTCATGCCCAGGGGAATAATGACAAATTACATCCCAGCCCGGCACAAACCCGGCAGATCAGGTCAAGCCCAATCAGGCTCCTGCAGAAAATCAGAGCTCTTCTCGTAGCGTATGAATCTGGTTTAGTGAGTTATCTGGATAACTGCTGAGTCATCCCAAGAACAGGCCTTTGTACATGATCCAAGTTTGCAGAGGTTTCAGACTTCAATCTGCAAAGTTATTAGGATATAATTTAGTAGTTTATAACACTTTATTCGTCCACAGATGGTTTATAGAGTATCTGTAAAATTTCAACAGCTTATTAGTTGAGATTTAACAGTTCACCTGCTAGTATATGTGATTTTATGTGACAATTAATAAACACATCTGTATTACACATTTGCCAAGTGATTGAACATGTGTACAAGTTCTATGTAGGTTTGGGTTTGGATTTAAAATAGTCTGTTATAAACTGATATGGGTTTGATGAGTTCTTCTAAGTATAAATATGTCAATAAAAAGTTTTAAGAGTGTGTTATGAACCATGTATTGTTTAAATACCACTTATAATTGCTACACATGAGGTCAAAATGAAGTGTGACCCATTCTGAATTCAACCTGCACTCTGAAGAAGCGACACGCTTTATATTTGACCTTGTTTGTTTTGCATACTTGAGCAGCAGTGTTGTATCTAATAAAACTAACCAGACCTGCCCCTGCCCTCTGCTGTCACTTCTTTCTCCCCGGTAACAATTTGAAGCTGTAAAACCGGCCAATTTTGCAAGCAATTATGGTTGACCACATTGTTCAATGATGCAACACGTTAAATACTGCTGCATGCTAATTTCATGCTGTTTGACACTCCCTGTCCCCGCTGAAGCCAATATTTGCTCATCAACAATGCCTCAAAACACTGGCTACGTATGACGGCCAATTTTACACACGCTGCTGTCTCTCAATAGACTGATCCAGACATCCAAATAATAGTCTGCGTTATCTGATGGAGAGGATGAGAGCTGAGGTTTGTGTGTGTGTGTGTGTGTGCACACGCGCATGCGTGCATGCGTGTTAGAGGGGTAGATGAAAGTGGACTGGAGCTTAGAGACACTGAGTCACTCCCAGTGCAGGCTCACAAACAACTGGATAAAAATAGAAAAAAGCAAGCAGATGAAGACAGACAGACAGACAGACAGACAGCGAGATGAAGAGAGGCAGGTGGACAGACAGTGAGGCAGGCAGGCGAGACAGGCAGACCAACAGACAGGCGAGACAGACATGTTGGCAGAAAATCAATCGACTTAAACTGAGGGAGCAATCAGATAGAGGAGATGGAGGAGGGGAGCAATACCAGAAAGGTAAATATTGAGAAATGCACAGGAAGAGGGCGAGAGAGTGATCGCTTGAGAAGAGACAGAAAAGATGAAGAAGAAATAGAAATAGACTCGGTTGAAATGGAACGAAAGAGAGGTTGGACAAATCAAAAGAGAAACAAAAAACGATCCACTGATAGCAACACAAAAGACAGATCAGTTGACTGCAGTGCTGTGATGCAGGAAAAAAGAAAAATAATCATTTGTTCTGGATTCATTTTCCATCACCATGTTTGTGTGAGAGAGAGGGTATGAGAGTGTGTGAATGTGTGTGTGTGTGTGTGTGTCTAACCTCTCTGAGCGAACACTGCCTGACTATTCAACAGGTCTTTCTATTCAAACGCTGTCTGCATTAGTCACCTCTCTCTGTTCCTTTCTAGCACCATTCAGATGAGTCCTTGTGAGGTGAATGAGCAGAAGGAGAAAATGATGAACACTGTAGAATATTATAAAGTGATGACTCAAGAATAGGATATCTGCACACATCAAGAGCTACACTGTGGTAAAAATTAAGATTTAAAGATTAGATTATCTTATTAGATAGAAAAGCACTTTTCCTCAGTATAATGAAGCAGACACTCACTGGTCATCTAATTTACATCAAGAGCGTGCAGACCTGTTGGAGCCGGCGATGAGTACATATTGACTGCAAAGGGAAAATTGGTATATTATAAGCAAAGCAGGCTAAAGCTCTGAAAACCATTTAACCTCTGTAAATATTCTGTACTGCGGCATTTTACTCTGAGATAACTCCACACTTATTTACATACAGTCGACATTATGCTTCCATGACAACGCCGTGGATACATTATTAGCAGCACCCTCCATATGAGTGCAGCGCAGATTAGAGTCCTGCACTGCGCAGGTGCCTGATCCTAAAAAAGGTGATTCCTAGGTGGTATTTTGTAATTTTATTTCTGTGATCTGATCTGGGTAAAACATGTGGGTGTTGGATGATAAAAATACTGAAATAATATGAGAATAATAATAATTTACGTTCATGTTATACCAATTTAATCCGCCGAATACTGACTTTGTGTGATGGCTCTATATGCGGCGCTAGTTGGAACATGAGAGTCACTTCAATCAGGTGTATTCCTCTCAGGCACTTTAACTGTGGAGATGTGCTGCTCAATATTATGAGAATAAGCACAAAATACTCATTTAAATCATATTTTCCTGAATTATGTTCATTGTAAAATAGGACATCTTAGTTTCACATGAATGAAATGGCCAAAAATGATCACTTTAACTTTAACACTTCAACTGATTATTTGAACAGTATATGGTTATAATAGGATATGCAGTTTGGAGTCGGGTTGCAGATTTTGTGTCGATGGGTCAGGTCGGTTGTGGAACTTATTGGTCATATGTGTAGGTGGTGGGGCGGGTGCACTATTGCACGCTGCGGTACCAGGACAGGAGGAGGATCCAACCTGTCCAGCACTCTGGTGCAAAGCAGTGGTGATTTGCTGGCCAGTGGGAAACACACGCAGGGACTCACATGTACCAATATACATACCGGCTACCACAAAAAAAGAACAGAGAAGCTCAGATTACAACACACACACACACCAAAGAAGGGTGACTTAATTTTCTACTGAGGACACCACTACTTTACTATATCTTTACATAGCAAAACGTGGTGCTGCTACGTTAATCTCAGAGCATCACATACAGCTCCGTAAACCTTTTCACTGTGGTTACTGGTTACTGACCTGTGGTTGCAAGCCAGTGAGTTACAACCCACTAACCTGTAGGTTATTATAGCTGAACTTTTAAGAGACACTGACCTGTGCGTTAGCTGTGGAGTCGTTCAGGGCTCTCTGCAGGGCGTGGCTCAGCCCTTTGGAGAGGTTCTGCTTCAGGATCAGGTCCAGGCGGTTTCTACGCAGCTCAATGGACAGAACTGTGAGGGAAACAAGTTGGAAATCAGGACTCAGACACTGTGCACAATGTGTTTTTATTTGGCTAGCTAATATTCTGTGACAAATCAGACTCTGACCACACACTAATCCCCCCCCAACCACTGAGACTTTGGCCTCTAGTTAGTTGTCTCCTTGGTCACTCTGCAAAGCTGCTGCCGAGCCTGCACACTGTACCATCACACCATCGCCAGTAAATATAATCAAAGGCTACAGTCTCCAGTTTGTTATTAATGTGTTTATGCTTGAGGAAAATCTGCCCTTGCTTTTGTGTGAGTTTTAATTAATTTGCGTGCATGTAATTACATCTTGGACACATAATGGGTGCTTTGTGCCTGAGCCCCTAAAAAGGCATTTCACCTGCATTCATCATTACTTTGTAATCATTTTTCCAGAAGAACAGCAAAAGCATGCCTTTACATGATGTTGAGAACAGTGCATTGTAGGTAATTTGACAGGGGACATGCAGTGCCTGAAGTGACGGTAGATGGGTTTCTTTTTTCTTGGTTAATACCCTGATTTTTTTTAGCCATTCATCCTTGCTCATCTTACTCTTTAATCTTTAAATCCCACATGTCTGAAATTATTCCAATCTGAGTACTTTTTTAGAAATACAAACTTGTTTTAAATCATTTTTAACTCCAGGTAAGTTGCACTGATGGAGTTTTAGTCTCCTACCTGTTCTGACCCAGTACTTCTCGGTCACGTTGCATGGTAGAGAACTTTCCTCTGCACTGGTGCTGGACGGCGGTTCAGTGGTCGTGGTAGGAGGTGGCGTGGTTTGGATTGGGATGAAGAGAGTGGTGGCAGGTAACTTTGTCGTTGTGGTAATAGTGGTAGTGGTGGTTGTGGCAGCAGTAGTAGTAGTAGTAGTAGTTGCAGGTGTAGTAGTTGTAGTAGTGGGTGGAGGAGTGGTGGTGGTGGTGGTTGGGGGGACTGTAGTAGTGGTGGTGGTAGTAGTGGCGGGTGTGGTTGTCGTGGTGGTTGTAGGCTGAGTTGTAGCTGCTGTGGTCAGTATGAGGCTCGTGGTTTGCTGCGTGGTTGAAGCAGCAGTGTTATTTGGTGATGCTGTTACAGCGCTCCCAGTGGTCATCGCCTGTGTCATCATCTCAGCGGCGGTCACAGTAAGATTGGTCGTTGAGGGCGTCGTCGTGGTTACCGTCGTCAGCTGAAGGCTGTCGTTGGTCACAGTGTCCTGGCTTGTGGTTTGAGAAACTGCATTGGGTCCCGATGGTGCCTGTGCTCTTGCTGTGGTGGATGGCGGTAAAGTTGAAGTGGTGCTGGGTGACAGAGACGTGCTTATGGTGGTGGTTAATGTGGTCGTCTGCCGTGAGGTGTTTCTGGTGCGCACGGGCATTGTGGTGTTCCACTGATGGGTGGAGAAAGGGCTGGTGATATTGGCAGGAAGCGTGACATCGTGGTCGCCCACTGTGGACAGGAGAGACTCAGGGACAGTGGGGAGATCCCAGGCTGGCAGGCTGCTCACTGACTCGTCTGCAGAGAGGAAAACATTTGAAAAATCAATGAAATGATGCCTGGTGGTATACTAAGGGTTTTTTATTTGTCAACTAAACCCTTGAAAAGACCACTACCAACAATTAATCAATCCTACTAGCAATTGCTGATGTTTTTTGTTCCTCTGTGTCACAAAGCTACACTGTTGTCCAGAATTATCAGAAACACACCAATGGGAAACATCATTACACTAGGCGACATGTTCCGTTATTGCTATGAATACAGATGCACAGAGCATCAGTACTGGCCGAAATAACCTTGTTGACTGCTATCGGTCTTTCTGCAAACAAGATGACATTCGGTGATGGCAGCAGCCGATGTTTTCCCATTGTGTTAAGGCTGAAAAGTCAGTAAAAAAAGTCAGTAACTGCTTCCTGTCATCAATGGGGTAATAGAAAACATGTTTAGAATGAACAGAGATCTTCCCCAGAACGCAGTAAAAACACTATCAGTGCATCAGAGGACACACCCTATAGTTTCCCTGATAATGCTACATTGTGAATAACTAATCCATGTTAACATCTGCAGGAGAAAATCTGGTTATCGTTAGCTGTTAGCAGCTGGTGACCAGAACAAACAGCTCACAGAGGTTGCATTGCATTACATCATGATGTGTTCAAGCTCCATCCAGTAAAAATCAACATTGGGCGAAAGTTAATTGTAACATCATCATGATGCGTTCAAATGTTATCTTGTAAAATGTAGTTTTTGGTGAGAAACTTGAATAAATGCAGCTGATGTTTTCACAGCACTATAACACAGATATTAGAGAGGGAATTATGCTAAATTATATATGATAAAAAAGGCTTTTGAAACAGTGTTTTATTGTTGAAAGATCTGTTTTTCATGTGAAGAATGGTTAAATTTAGGGTTTTTCATAAATCCATATGGTTGAATTTGTGTTCATTCAAAGATAGTGTAGCGCAGGGCTGCATGACTTTAAAACAGTTCAATTATTTTCTATGATGAAGATTTCTTTGTTTTTTCTGGCACAAAAGAGGAAATAAATAACAAAACAAACAAAAACAAAACATTGACACCTGTATCGGCCCATATTTTCACAATTGATGCATCCCTAACCATAAACACTTTAACATGGATCCTTAAAATTTGAATTATACTTGGATAAAAAGGTGTAAATACATCCAAGATGCATATAGAGATCCATTCCCCTAGAACATCTTCACCTTGAAGCAACGCATCTTAAATTCACCTGAAGCAACAAAGGGATCCAAACATAAAGAAAGCCATGCAAATCAAACAGCTGGCAGGTCAATAACAAACTTGTCAAGACTGAATTGGCTATTTTCTCACGACTGAGGAACAAAGAAGATGAAGAGCTTATTGTCAATTTTGAATGCATAAGATAAAATGCACATCAATTTAAATTTTGAATAGGAAATAGAAATCCAATTTTGATGTGTAAACCAGAGGAGCATTCTGATGTCAGGGGTTCATGTAATCCATCTAAATCATCTCTTGTTTACACAGTGAAATCAGATGAATGTCGATGAGAGGTGTAAAGGAGGCAGGAGCGAACAAGAGGGAGGCAATCAATCCTTTCAGACTGAGAAGGATCCACATTCCCTCTTCTCCTCCCCTCACATCAACACATGAGGACCTGTTGTTCTGTTGTGGCGGTGATATGAATCCATGAGAGAGAAAATACTGGACAATGTGATATTAGAATTTGTTTATTCTTGTGTTAAAATGACATGTGGAAGAATTACCTTGATGTTGATTTAACAGGAAGAGGGGAGACATGGAAGTAGTGGAGTGGGACAGGACATGGGGGGTGAGGATAATGAAGAGGACAGAGATGATGATGATGATGATGATGATGTTGATGATGATGATGATGATGGTGATGGAATGATGAAGATGATGGTTGTTTAGATGGCTATGATGATCAGTGCTGAAAGGTGAAATGGTGGGTGACACTAACTTCCAGGATGGCCTACAAAAAAATATCATCTCAGAGTGAGGAAGAAACAAACATAGGACTTTCACCCAGGAGACTACGGTTTGTGCACTGTGAAACCAAAAGTCAACAGTGAGTTATTTTAACTCTGCCTACATACGTACTTAATGTAACTACATAAAGTTTTGTGATGTAGTTACCTCTAGTTTCAACGTACTTACATTTCGTACATACTTATTTTAACCAAAACAACTATCTTTTCCTAAACCTCACCAAACAGTGACTATTTCACAACGTTAACCACATATATGAAACTGCATCCATTCATGATTGCCTTTCCATTGGTGTTATTTCTGTGGTTAATGTAAGACATTACATGCTACGACCACCATGTGGTTTAAAGACGTTGTAGTGTTTTAATGTATTTCTGTGAGACCATGTTGTAAAAGGGTCTTCATTATGCACTTGATGGCTACAATCATTATATGATGCTGAAAGACTGAGGCTTAAGCTACATGTCCCACGTAAAAAGTCAATCCTCATCAATTGATGATTCATGTAGAGGACACGGAATTGACCAACTTTATTGTTCTTGTATTTTTCTTGGCTTTAGAAATAGCGCTGGGTTACTACTAATAGCAAGCTAAGTAGCTGCGAATTCTAAGATGCTGTTTAATTCCTTCCTTACACTTTTACACTTGTCTTTTTGAGTTTTAAAGACAGCTAAGGAAAAGACAGGACCCTCCAGACTCTTTAAATGCAGAGTGTAGCTCTGACTACAGCTCCATGCATATCATTTCAGCATGTGGAGAAATTAGAGCTTGACAGACCTGCTGTGTGTAGTTATGGTTCCTAAGCTATGATTGCTGTTCTTGGAGGGGGTTTAGTGAACAATTAATTAAAATAAAAAGCCAAAGTTAAATTATGTGTAAATGACAGCACAGCCATGCACCATACCCAAACTGGAGCTGCTATTGCTGTTGGAGGAGTTGCTGTTGACAACAACCAGTGAGACGTTGTCTGGTCTTGCTGTCTGACTGTCTCTTTTACTGGCTGGAGAGGAGGAGGAAGAGGAGGAGGAAGGCAAAGAGGACGCTTTTGTTGTAGATGAGGAGGAGGAAGAGGAGGAGGCCTTGGATGACGATGAAGAGGTGCTTTTGGTCCAAGCAGCTTTAGACAGCAGTCCTAAAGGTTTTCCCAGCACTGGTGCCTGCAGCTCGGCTGTCTCTGCCAATATGGTGGGGTCTGAGGAGAAGGCTGCCTGCTCTCTTTGGCCCTGTCCACGCATCTGCAGCCTCTGCTGCCCCAGCCAGGCAGCCGGGTCCCTGGGCATGCTTGGCAGATCAACCCCGTCCGCATCCACCGGACTCCATTCAGCCCCAACTTCAGCCCAGGCACCGGTTCCCGTCATTATCCCAGTCTCTGCAAAGACTTTGCCACCTGCACCAGCACGCACTCCTGCTTCTGTTTCAGTCCAAACCGCTGCTCTGGCCTCAGCAAACACTTTACCCTTGGGCCAAGCTCTGGGACCTGCGTCAGCCCCATCCATTGCATCTTTGTCTTTAGCCCCATCTCTGTCTCCAGTCCGGGGGATGGCTGAGGGCACCGCGGGGTCCAGAGGCAAAACAGCCCGCCTCATTGACTCATAGCGACCTCCTTCAGCTGTAGGAAACATGATGGGATGGGGAGATGGAGGAAGGAGTGGATGAAGGAAAAGCAGAAATAGTGTTTAATTGAGAGGTCTGGGCAGCAGAAACATGGTAATCAGTCTTTGACTCATCTGTCCCACAGGCCAGACAGTGACTTCAGTTTCAGGTCTTTAGTAGCTCATCTATCACATGCCCCTACATACACATAAACACACATATATGCACACACGCACACACACACAGCTGGAGTCCTCAAATCATTAGTCCTCGTAATGCCACCGCAATTGTCCAACTGCCAGGAGATTTAAAACTGCTCTGCCCTCACTCGCACACACTTATCATGAGAGCATACACACTTCTCCGCTCTCTGGCAAATGCACACATGCATATTCTTCCTCCTTCTCACACACACTTATCCGAAGGGATTAAAAAAAAAAACTCTAAAACTGCGATTGTGGAAAAATAGTAATAATGTTTAAAGTAGGTCACTTATGTTTTAGAGGATAAAGCATAGGGAATTAATTTAGATGTTCCAGAGTGCATAAATTAGGACACACATACACACACACACACACACACACACCCTAATCAGCTGTGATTTCACAGATACTAATCTGATCTGTTAGGCTAGCCATGCTAGCCCATGGATTTATTATTCCTAGAACATACACAACCACTCAGACTCAGGCTGAGCTCATAGCTCAGACCAATACTGATGAGACTGAAATATATTTTATGATATGAAGTTTGGTGTGTGAGTTATGCAAGTAATGACAGTTTTACGGAGTCATTTTTCCATTTTTCAATTTGACATCAAATGAGTCAGATACATGGAAACGGAGCAGCAAAGATAGCATCCAGTCAAAGCATTTCGCTCCAGCCTTTATCTCCATTCTGTGAACTGTCTTCATCTCCTGTGTAGCCTCGACAAAGCCTGAAGGTTTGGCAGTCTGAGGCGATTATCCTGCCTAATACATTCAGTCTCAAAGGCACCTTGCCTTAGTGGAATTGAAAGATGAGAAAAAACAAGGCTGACCGTCTGACTGGCTGCCTCACCGGGTGACACGGTTTATTGCATCTGCCCATTTGTTCTGAAGTAGAAAGGTTTGGATTTGGCGTCACTCAAGGCTGATGTTGAGTATTTTTAAAAATCTGTTTTCAATGTAAAATATCGTAGAGATTTTTTGTTGTTTTGTTTCTTTAAGCGCACATTCATTTCATAAGTGTGCACCCCAAACGGCAGAATAACCTTTGGCGTTGTACGTTTCTGCACATCATAGATATGTTACATTTATATGTAGCAAATATGTTGAAGTGGTGTGTTTCTTTATTTTTCCATTATATGTTGTGACAACGCTGTAGTTAAGGCGTGGTGAGGTTTAAGCATAAAAATCACTTGGTTATGGTCAGGAAAAAAATCACTTTTTGGTTTTAAATACATTGTTTTCACCACTGGAAATGTGCCGACATTGCCTTAAAAATACCTGGTAGTTGTTGCCACAGACTCAGCTGGAAATGTCACAACCTGTCATTAAAAACCCAGCTGGTCTTGACAGCAGCCTCACTGAGGTGTCACGCTATCCGCCATCCCCTCCACCTTCTGGTGAGAAACTCAACTCACATGCATGTAATCTTAACTCTGTCACTGCTGTATCTATGGTTTGCAGAAACCTACAATGCCAACATTTTCTTCTGGCTATGGGACTGAAATGTGCATGTGTGTAGCACACTTCCCATGCTCCCTGTATCCCTGTGGAGGATTGGTTAATTAAAAGACAGTGATTCTGAGCTAGAGAGCCTTTACAGAACCAGCTCTGGGCTTAGTTGCCGTATATCCTCAGGACACCTGCTATAAAGCATTTCACCACCCCGCTATTAACTACCACCACTGAGCAATCTGTTCCTTGTCATAGGGTGTCTTATCATAAATACCATTAAAAGAGGAAATGAATCCATTGACAATTTATATTTCCGCTTCTTCGGGGCCTATGTTGTGTGTGAGTGCAGCCATCCAGAGCTCCATTAGTCCGTTTCAAAGAGGAGAAAACGACAAGGCTAGAAATGGCAGGGATGATTATTCTGGCACCGCAGGGAGAACGCAGTAACATGCTTGTTAAACTTAACAGAAATGTCATATTTCTTTTTGCAGCAATTCATCTCATCCAGAACCACCACAGTTTTTCCTCATGTGGTGTTTCTTTGTTGGCCCTAAACCGACGATGATGTGAAAGGGAATAACTGCTGATAGCACTTCTGCTCACTCATTTTGACAGAAACATAGCTTTTAAGAGAGACTTTGACATGCTTTAGCAATCCTTCAGCAATGGACATCATGTGGACCTCTCTGCACTGGAATTACTGGACATAGCAATTATATGACAACACCAACATGTTATTTAAATTAACAGAACTAATTAATATTTGTACATAAACAATGAATCAGAGCATTGTGTGTAATGTGAAAGGAGTCACACGTAGTTACAATCCTACAGAGGATTTTTCACCCAATACTGCTGTTGGCCTCAGCTCTACAGGGCATTACAGCATCTTTTAGCGCATTGTTTTTGTTTTTGGGCCCACAGATTTTTCTTCTTTTCAAGAAAGCTTTGATAAACAAATTGTTCACTACTATTTCCCTCAGGAGTTGGTGGAGACCAAAAGAGAGCTAAAAGGGGGAGAATATTAGACTTGCATTTGTCAGATAGACAGAAACGAGACCCCAAAGGAATGTTAATGATGTTCAGTAAATGCCAAATGTGTAAATAGGCAATTATTTGCTAATTCTCACCATAACAACTCAACGGTGACTGTATGTCAGTAGTTAGGTTTCGATCCAAATGTAAGACAAATTTCAACTAAATTTTCAGAAAAGCGCCTTAAAAAAAAAGATTTTAGATCCGCTACTGTTAAGCAGTGGGTTGAGTTAATTCTACAGTCAGGTGCCACTGCAGAACAGGGTGCAATGACATGACATAATCAAAAGAGCACCAGTCACAACTTAAACAAAGCAAAACAATGGATGTATAATGACAGAAAGCACACCAGACAATGGAATTAGAGTTTTGAGCAAATAATATTACAGCTATGTGCTGTTGGAAGAGTTCTGGTAACAGCCATGTGTGCATATGAGAGTGTTAAAAGCCATCCAGCAACAACGAAGAGAGCTTGCAGTGGCCTATGTAGTGACGGTAGTGACCCTTAGGTCATCATTTATTTCCAATGCACTTTCTTTTTATCAATACACAAACTTTTCCACCTTCCCCAAGCATAAATTACAATATAGATTTTTTTTCAAACTTAAGTGAGAGGTAATGCTTGAGTGTTGAGCCAAAGCTTATCTGATCTCTGCATTTTATTGATGGTCTTGTCTGCTCCGTTTTGACTTTTTTACTCCTGCCATGTTTGATTTTTATATTAATGTCAATGTTTTCTTTCTTAGGTTTTCTTCTTATTACAATTATATGCACTTATATTTGTACTTACTTACAATGTACCAGTGTTTCTTAAATGTATATGTTTCTTCCAGGAGTTGTTTCATACCCTTGCTTACCCATACCTTATTATTAAGGACCAATATATGCCATTAGTAACAATACGAGCGGGTTGATAATGGGGGTCCTTGATCAATAGTCAATAGTTCTCTAAGAAAAGGCACATATGTAAATGGATAACTCCTTGGAATCAATTTCTTTGAATGGATTAATGTAAAGATGAATGGAAAAATGGAGGGATGAATGAATGAATGGGTCGATGGATGGTGGGATGGAAGGAAGGACTGTGCCATATGCATGACTGTTAGCAGTGTTTTGAGTGTCTTCTCCTCCAGCAGCTAGCCACCTGCTCTGGCTGAGAGCAACATATGTGACTCTATCATCAGACCTCTGACAAAACGCTAGGATAGAAGAACCTCCACTGAGAACAAATATGGAGTGGATGGATGGATGGTTGGTAGAACAGAGAGCATGGATTAAGGATGGATAAATGTGGATCAGAGCAGAACTGACCTGCTTTATCTATTTGGACAAAACACACATGACATTTTTTTGCGTATTTCTGTGTGAGAACATTCAGCTTATAGTAGATTATGAGAATCAGCACATGGAAATGGTGCACAAAGAGCTACTGGGTATTTAGGAGGCTTTAGACTAGTGTCATGTTATGTATTGACCGTAGTGCTTTGCCAGCTGGCATTGTGCCCACTGATGCCCTGCTGAATCGCTGCAAATGCCAACAAAACCCTGTAAAGCCTTGCCAGGTCACTACAAGCTTTCTGGCCACTCAGATTAGCCATTCCCCAGTGCCTGTAATAATATAATGGTAAGTGTCTATGTTCTATGGCCGTGGCTTTGCCCTCCTCAGTCCTGTGGAGCTGTGTGCCAAGCAGAGTTGATCCATGCTGCCACCCCAACTGTGAGCAGGACAGGTGGTTAGGAAGTGTGAGAATGGTGCTGAGCCAACTGGTCCTCAGCTCCATGAAACTCAGAGGGAAAAATGAGGAGGGGGAGTGTGGTTAACTGAATCTGCCAACTAGCCAACTGGTGGCAAGTTTTCATCACAGTAATTATCAGACAGGCCAGATGAGAAATAATACACATCTTAATCTCCATCTTAGAGCAGTACTGGGCAAGGCTTCTCTATGAAACTACACCAGACTTTCTAGTCTAATTTATAAGATGCAGTACAGAGTGTCACACGATCCATAATAATGAAGACACGGTAGTTTCACCTCATTAGTCCAAGCAAAATAGCAGCATTAGTTATGGTCACTGGCAGAAATTCTTCCAGCCTCAGGAAGTGATGAAACAAAAGAACTCAATGTGCCGAAAGCTGGGCACGCTAACAATGCCAAACCCTTCTGCGAAAGATTTTCACACCATCTCCGCTACAGTTAATGAGTTAACGTAACTATAAAAACTAATGTAAAGATTGGTGCCATGGCAGCATATTATTTAGGAGTATTCAAAGTGTCATACCTTCAGCAAATCAGTTAACAGTTAGAGCCAACTAGCACTTTGGGCTGCAAAAGTTGCTGAGCACAGCTTCATGTCTTATCTCAAAGCAACACAAGGCAGCTTTGTGAGCTGGTAGCCTCAGATGACAGCAAAGAAAAGCTGATTGATTTGAAATTCCCATTTCAATATCAACGTATCATGTGAGTAATAAAAAATAACTGCACACAGCACATCCGGTGCTGCATACTGCTGTGAAGGATGCTTTCAAGTCTCTCTCACAGTTTAATTTGCCCCTTTCTGTAAGTATACATGCCACCACACCTAACACCAATAATTATGTTATTTGCCAGGTGTTTAGCCACACTAGCAGCACAGCTCTATGGATGTCGGTGTTTGTCACTTGGTCTAGACCAGGGGTATGCACCCTGTGGCTTAAACAGTATTTTCTCATTTTCATGTAACACTGTTGTAGGCCTAAATTGAAAAAATGTATTTATATTTTGTCAACGAAAATATGTACCATACCTCTATGGCGCCTTTCTATCTAAATTTTGCTGAACCTTAAAATCGGCAGCTAGTCCTGAATCTCACTAGCTAGGCTAGTTCTAGATTCCAAAACCACAAAAGGGAAAGTCTCGGAGGAAAACAGAGAATTTTATAGTGTGTGCATAGATTCATTTGCTTTCACCACCAACGCTGCAAAGTTACAGTACCAAATAATCATCAGACGCTTATTTAGTTACCTTCACTACAAGGCTCAAATATATTTTTTTGGATCCAGGCAGATTTTTTGTTTATTTTTTTGTTTGCGAAAAATGGCTCTTTTGGTAGTATAGGTCACCAACCCCTGGTCAAGACTGAACTATTGCTAAAAATATTTGACTGTGATTTATGACTAAATTACTGCAAAACCATTGATATTCCCATCAGCCTTTCGTTCATGGAGTTCAACTCTAATGTTCAATTTTTGTTTAACTTTGGCTTGGTATGGGCGTTGGTAGCTAAGTGGTTAGTGCCGGTGCACCATGTATAGAGGTGATGCCTCGCTGCAGTGGTCGCGAGTTCGACTCCGGCTTGCAACCCACTAGCTCTACTTTCTTTACTTTCCACAGTACTTGCTGCGCAGTTTGGGTACAGTTGTCTTAACATGTTTATGGGAGCAGCTCAGACTGAACCAGTAAACATCCATCCATCTTCTAACAGCTTCATCCTCTTGAGGGTCGCGGGGGGGCTGGAGTCTATCCCAGCTGACATTGGGCGAGAGGCAGGGTACACCCTGAACAGGTCACCAGACTATCGCAGGGCTGACACATAGAGACAGACAACCATTCACACTCATATTCACACCTACGGACAATTTAGAGTTATCAATTAACCTAATCCCCAATCTGCATGTCTTTGGACTGTGGGAGGAAGCCGGAGTGCCCGGAGAGAACCCACGCTGACACGGGGAGAACATGCAAACTCCGTACAGAAGGGCCCCCACACAGTGCTAACTACCACACCACCATGCTGCCCGAACCAGTAAATATGTAAAACCAAAGGGAACTTTATACTGCAGAGACTGATGTTATTTCTAAGTGAGCTATAGCTCCACAAATATTCAGTTTGCAGTCATTTGTACAGAAATCATGACAGCCAAGGTGATTTTTTTTTTTTTTTTGCAGGCAATATTAGTCTAACCTTAATATCTCATAACGCAGGAGTGCAACTCCACCTGTAGTTATGACAGTTATACTGACAATAACGTAGGCTATGTAATTCTATAATAAACTATCATTCTTTTATTATTCTATTACTATTATTCTATATTCTATAAATAAACTATTGTTTGTTCAAGCAAATAAGCACACGTTTCTCCATAAAATTCTTCCCTATGCAATCAAATTTAATTATTGGTGGTGAGCTTTGAGTTGAGGTCACTTCTTAAAGGCTCTACAAATAAAGGTCATACTAAATGACATGTGTAACGTCTCTGAGGAGAAGAGTGAGTCACTGGAGGATGAGGAATTAGGATTCTTTTTTTAGTGCAAATGTGTTTGTATGACGGACTGTTCCCTGAAAAATCGAAGCCTTTGCGGTTAGAGTGGGAGTGCTGGTAACAATTCAAAGCGCTGTTATACTCGACACGGTACGAGACTCAGTGGGAGTAAGGATGGTCCTAAGCCAGTAGGTTTTGTCCAACAGAGTGAGGCCGTCCAACAGGATGGACATGTAACCATTTCCTGGAACTATTCAGGGCATCCATCTGTCTGTGTGGAGGCAAGACCAGGAAACAATTTGGATGGATTGTCAAATGGATGGATGGTCAGGTAAACAGATCAATGGATGATAACGCAAGGAGAATCACTCATCAAAGTCATGTCTGTACTGAAAAAATACATAGAGGTGCTTCTCATCTTAATTTGTGGGGGTGAGGCTTCGGTCAGGCTTTAGTGATTTTCTATATGTCAACACATTAATGTGACCCCGGCTGTTGCTTTGACAGCACTGAGGTGATCCACAGTGTCTGTTTGTGTGAGACGGAGCACAAAGTATCAGTCAGGATGGATGAAAGGTGCAATAATATAGTGCAAGGTGTGACCAAGTGTGACATCATCCTATAATCAGGAAAACTGTGTATCTTAAGTATTGTTTGTCTTTCATTGTATGTGGACAACACAAGCAGTGTAACAGCATGTTACTCTCTGAAGGGATGATAGTGAGTGGAGTTAAGGGAAAGTGTGCCATCTTTTCTCAGCAATACTGCCAAAGTGTGAGGAAAACTGCCTGACAACAGCGTCTACCCAGTGTGTGAACTGACTGCAAAATACCAACTCAAGAGTGCATATAAAAGGAAAGTAGGCTACATTGTTTGAGGTTTTATAGTTATGTTGAATTGGAAAATACATACAAAGGTACAGACACACACCACCAAGCCCAGGTGTGGTAACTACCTCGTTCCAGCCAATTTATCCAATTTACACACAGAGTGGATGGATGGATGGAATCACTAATGGCCAATAGTGAAGCACCTCAGTTTCTGTAACTTGCATCACCAGCTCATTTAATAGGGACACGCTCACCAACACACACACTGTACACTGTCATCCAATATGTTAAAGCAGAAACAACAACCACAGTCATTCAGCAGGTACTGTATACACAAACAACATGTCAAGTTTGATTAGTTCAATCCACACGGAAGATGCTGGAGAGACCTGAACTTAGTATTCAGTAGGGCTGCAACAGTACAAGATTTTCACGGTTCGATAACCATCTCAAAAAATATTACACTATCACAGTATACTGTATTATATAATTATCATTATTGTTATCAGTTACAGGGATCGTTGAAGGGATGAAAACATGAGTGTTTTTGTTGCTGTTGAACAAATGCTCCTCCTTCTGTTTTTTCAAAACCACAGATAAGCAAAAGTACACAGTATGATAACTGTCACTGCAACTCTACTATTCAGGCATTTGGTGGATCCAAAATAATGAAGGCACTACTTTGAAGGCTTTTGTAATTTCAGCCACACTAATGTTTTTATACTCCATTAGAAAAAGTAGTCACATCAACAATAAAGCCTCAAACTTAAACATTCCTACATTAAGTTCTTATGTGAAGTCAAAGCACCACAGATGCTGACACAGTACTTTACCTCTTTCGGATTCTTCCTCTTTACTTTAATTGGCTTCAAACAAAACCAAGTAAAAGTCATGCACCCTTCACTCATCATCCTCTAATTGACTTGACGTGATTTCTCTTGGGACGCTGCATGGAAGCTGCTTTGATCTTGACATGGCAGTCGGCCTGATGTTGCCTGACTTGGTATCAGAACGCCTGATGTAAGACTACGGCATCAAACTGAGCTCAGTAGAATGTAAATGTAAATTAAATACTTTGTATGTCATTAAAATGATAACAATGTATGTGCGCTAACCTCTCTGTGAAGAACTGTCACAATATGCAGCTAATGAGGATTGACTCAGCTGGATGCTCATCTGTCTAAAGAAATATATTGGCGATAACATAACAGTAGATGAGGAACATACATGGTATTATGTTCGGAAGAAACTGAATAATAAATAAATACACTTTTACTTATCACTGACGTTGTTTAGGATGAAACACTATGACAGTGCTGCATGTTCATTTATAGGGATGGGAATCGAGAACCGGTCCCTGTTAAGAACCGGTTCCAACTGGTTCAATTCGTCGACATTAGCCTTTATGCTTAACGATTCCCTTATCAATTCTTTTCATTACGCCGAATCTATGCTCGTCAGTCAGCAGCATGTTCAACAACAAAGAAGACGTAATGGCGGAGGGACAGAAGCGGTCAAAGTCATGGCATCACTTCACACTGTTGTTAGCCTCCCTGGAGCTGCTAGCAACTGTGGAGCCTCGGCGTGTCCCCGCTCCAGGTAGACGGCGGCCAGGACGCTGTTGTCGGATTTCATGGGAACACCAGGGATGGTAAGATGAGGGCAGTTGAGTTGATTTGCACGCCATTTGCTAGGCTAGCTGCGTTAGCTGCCTCACCTGAGTTAGCTGCACTAGCTGCGTTGTGTTGACACACTCAGGCTGTGGGCTGGGATTTATCTCTAGATCACCAGATAGCAGTAACATTAATGACAACTCATTGTGGCTGTTGTTGTGACATAGATAACTGTATGCCAATGCTGGCTTATGACTGTGAAAGCTGCCGTTAGTTTTGTGTGTGGTTAGACAGCGTGCTTTTTTCAAATCTTTCTCATCGTCTTTCTAAACTAGACCATGGCTTTAAGGTTCATAATAAAACGTTATGAAAGCAGATGTCTTGGGTTACAAACAACAGGAGGTGATATCATTAACTCACAGGAGGAATCGATAAGGGAATCGATAAAGAATCGGATCGATAAGCAGAATCAATAATGGCATTGATATCAATAAAATCCTATCAATTCCCATCCCTATTCATTTATGGAATTATTGTTCCTGCATACAGTTTTAGGTTTACATGCATGGGTTCTATGTTAAAGGGGAACTACGCCCTTTTTTCAAAATTCATTGTTCATTCGTTGTTCTTTTCGTCTACAACAGTCCAAAAAAAATTTTTTTTAAATGAAAAGCTCTCCCAAATCTGAAACCTGGAGTGCTAAAATCCAAATTTGTGATATCTTAGGCTATAAAGTCTGGAGCTGCACCATAGACAATGAATTGGAAAAGATGTTAGAGATGACACTAAGGGCTGAGTGCATTTGCTGTTTCAGAAATGACAACACTACAATAGAATAAAACTAATTTCGGTATAAAAAAGAAAACAAACATTGTGTGGGTCCACAAAATCAGGCTCCCATTACTTGTCTATGGAGCAGCCCCAGACGATATACCCTCTGACATCACAAATTTGAGACTTCTTTTTCTGGCTTCTGGCTTTGAGAGAGAGTAGCTCACGTGCCCAAATATTGATTTAACTGTCTAAGGCCATGGAAATAATATATTGGAATTCCTAATTTAGGTGGTGCTCCTCTTTAAAAATTACAGAACTTCTTTTTTTATTTTTTATTTTTTAATTACCATTCAATTCCGTGGAACATGCACTAAGATGTTGAAATATCCTAGTCCAGAATATATGTATTTGCATAAATATTACTGACATGAAAGAAATGTTTCTAATTAAATCTACCTAATACTGTGACAGTAACAACCTGTATTTTAAAAGCGCATTCAGTTTAAATCATTTAATCCTGCAGCTCCACAGCCTCACTGAATATCTGACCTTCATTCAACAAATAGGTCATAAAGATACTGTCTGTGAGACTGAGTAGGTATTTGCTTTTTGTGTGTGTGTGTGTGTGTGTGTGTGTGGTCTTTGGACTGGTATTGGGGGAACACAAAAAGTCACAAAATGTCAAGCTGAAATGCCATTTTTCACAGCTGTTTGAGTCGAACATTCTGGATGTTTGTTCCAATTCAGTCACAAACGTGAAAAAAAAACCTGCTGTGTCAAGCTCTCTGTCAGGCAGTTTGTGCTGATACCTCACTGGAGTTCATGAAAAGAACAGAAAAAGTAAGGAATATTTGCTTCTTTGTGCCTCTTTGGCTTCAGACATGTTTTATAGTTAACAAAATAAGAATCTGAGAGCTTTTTGAACCACCGTGTTCAGTTTCTACCTCCAGACACTTCTGTGTAACAAGGCTTTGATAGCTCAACGTCCTCCAAATCAAAGAGGAAGAGAAAAGAAGAGAGAGAAAGAAGCGGCAAAATTCCCATCTTATACCTACATGCATTTAGAAATATTAGGAAAGATGCTTTCAACATAAGATGTCAACCTTATAAATCAAAATAATGAACTAATATCGCCTAAATGCCAGGCCGATCATTATATGAAAAGAAACAATGTGGAGACTGAACCTATTTGAGGTAACAGTAAATCAGCCGCCCATTCAGCCTGACAGCAGGGCTGCTTCTGCTGCTGGGTCTCCACAGCAACCACAGGGATGCTGTCACCAGGGCAACCATTACCACAGATAAAGAAGGAAACAGAGTGTTCTGTGCTTATGTGACGTCTGTCCTGTGTGTCGTGCATCGCCCTAAAATACAGCTGTAAAGACGAGGAGCAGTAATAAGGTGCTGCGCTGTTATCAAAACAAACACAATATCAATTTCACGCAACAACTTTCCACTTTGCAGGTGAGCAGAGCACAAAATTAATTCATGTCTGTTGATAAATACGGAGAAAAATTACAATGACAAGGGTTTTTTGGATCAAAAATATCTTCTGATAAAATGACAGGAACAGTACACAAAGATTTTTTTATCTCAGTCACCCGGAAATCAGATAAAACCAACCTATAGTCGCATCAGTGCCCTGCATTTACACAGCTTATCATAAGAGGCGGCATTAGACATTCTTTTTAATGGCAGGATGAAAACGCACATGAGGGCTTAACGCACTGTGGCAAAGGCTCAAAGATAAATGATAAATGGACTCATAAATTGTTTATTAATCTGTCATAATAAAATTATGATCACTGGGGAATTATGAGGATTAGTTGGCTAAGGGACACAACAGAAACAAAAGAGACAAATAACAAAATCTCTGCTTTCATTTGCATTTAATTGTATTAAAATGTCATATTATAGAGGTTATATGTTATTAGGAGGGGTCGTGATGAAAACAAACCTGTTAAAAGCTGGTGTTAGCTGTAGATTATATTTAAACCTCAGGCTGTATGGCCTTCTGTTTGATGTGAGAGGCCAGTGGGCTCAGTAGGTTCACCCCCGACTGAGCGACCTACATCAAAACACCAACCCCTCCATGCGCTATATAGCAAGCCATCATCACACACTTGATACCATATGAAATTACACTTTTCCACACTTTTCGCTGCCCCTGAGATTCAGCCATGTCAGTGCAAAAAATGTATTAACAGTTACAGTGAGATTTCAATATTTTTCTGCCCTGAGATACAGACTTTCAGATTCTTGCCTGGACAAAATGCTGTGCTGTTGGTGAAGAGGATCAGCAATATAACAAACACAACAGATGGACTGAATAACCATATCAACTCATGGCAAATAGGATTATTGGGTATAAAAGTTTCAAAGTACTGTAGAGATACAGTTCAAATGTAACACAAATGTAACTGTACTGAAAACACACCAAACGGTGGTATGTATTGACTGACTGACCCTGGAAAATCCATTTGACCCTGTGCGAGCAGTGACAAACCTCAAACGCCATACAGGACCTAACATTAAAAAAGAATTTAACAAATGCAAGTGAATGTTTTTGTGTGGGTAAATGATACAAAATACACTCTACACAAACATCTGAGCTGTGAACTTCTATGGTCACTTTCATCATCTACACCACAGGGTAGAATTACTCAGGTAAGTTTGATTTGCCTGGACTGAATCTAAACTAATGCTGTAAACAAGTTACACATAAAAACCTTTGAGTTGTTTCAAGTGCATCCTACCAGCTCTGTGTATTGTGGGACATGAATAAGCTCAGCTCACTTTGAATGTCTTCTGTCATACTGCATGGCATATTGTTACACCAAAGACATCAAGGAACTAGCTTGGGAACCAGACGAATCTGCAAGCTCTTGTTTTATTTGTTCTGGCAGATGTGCCTCCTGTTCAGGCAGATTTACAGCCGACCTCAGACGGGCTCAGCCAATCACAACTATTAATCTAATACGGGGCGTGTTGGAGACGATTACTGACAACTTGTGGAGTCTTTACGCTTTACGAAAATGTGATGGCATAGTTTTTGGCTTGCGCACCCTCATGCCGGGGACACTATGGAATAATACATTCAGAATTCACTGGCTTGATAACCCATCATCTTGATAGAGTTTTATCATCTTATTGTGCAATTACAGTATCAAATCCCAATCGAGTTGCTAAACTTTCATGAGCAAATGCTTTTGGCTTGATCTCTTATGTTTCAACATAACTTCCCCTCACATAGATATCACATTAAAAATAAGTCTTTATCTTCTAAAAACTGTTTCAACAGTATTTATTTCAATTATTTGACTCAAATGGCAGGCTGGAGTTTTTGAAGAAAATATTAGATTTGATGCAATTCCTTCTGGAATGATCACTAACGCTGCTTAGGGATGTTTAGCTCCCAGGGCCACATGGTTTGTGTTTTTCAGTTCAATAATAGCACAACAATTAGGAATTTTATTCCAAAGAAGCTACTGTCACTATTCCTTGCATAATCCCATTGTGGACTGGTATAATAGAGAATGTGCCCTGGAGGAAAGGTTGGTCTTTGCCTCTAAAGTAGTTTCTCAATAATAAAGTGAAAGATGTTACATTTAAATTAATTCACAGGTTCTTTTTTAAGATACATAAATGGACATTGAGTCTCATTGCTGCTCATTTTGTACAAATTCTGACAAAAATGTTTCACAACTGTTTTACTCGTTTTGATATTGTTTTCACACAGAGAAATTTGGGTCAGATATTCTAGCATTTTTCCAGCATATTTCACTGCAGATTTTCGTTTTGTTTTAGCAAGGGTTTTTTGTTACAGTTGGAGAATGTAAGAAAATATTTTATAATAAATGTTTTACTCTGACTTGCTAAATACCAATTCAAGTGCTTTAAACTATTCTTTCCTGTATTCAAGAACTCTAAAGCTGTGAGGACTCTTTGATCTCACAGGATTGATGTAGGAGCATCTTTGACTGAAGTTCATGCTATGATTTGGTCTTTTGAACCTTGGTTACTTTCCTCCTTCTTTGCCTGTACCCTGGACCTTGTTGCTATTGATGTATTGTGTGTGTCTTTCTTGTGCTCTTTGTGTATGGTATATTGCATTGTCTTTAATAAAGTTTATTCTTTTAAAAAAGACACAATGTCAAGCATTAACCTACCTAAGTAAAGAGGAGTGCTATTGAGGTACCTTCAAAATGACCACGGCGGCAGCTGATTGCTATTTTCAAATTCTGATGGCAAAAACGGCAAAACTCATTCACAGACAAGTAGATGCTGCACCACCATATCTCATCTCTGCACACTTGTTCATATTTGCTGTCACTAAACGCTACATCACCTTCTGTAGCTTTGATTGGTTGTGGGTCTCTCCAGCTGGGTTTTGATCTACAGCCGTTGATAATGCCCCTTTGAAATCGGAAATGAACTGAGAGGTTCCAGGTGAATTTGCATTTGCAATTTGGTGTGGCAATGTCAGGCTTTCAAGAAACCACCTGACAATAAACACAGATTCCGCCCTTGTTTTTGTTTGAACACAGCTGATCACATCCTTCTATACACTACCGATCTAAAGACAAGCATCAGTTTTGGTGATCAGATGTCCAAAATGAACTTATTTGATGATTTAGTCAGTGTACATGATTCCAGATATCAATCTCTCCTCCTATATTACAAGAAGTCATAAAGATTAGGAGAGCAAAAACAGAGGGAAAGCTAACATCCTATTAACACAGAAATGTAGCTATCTCAAGAGGAGCTCCACAAAATACAACCTGCAGTTCAAGTGATTTCAGTCTATTTAAATGTCTAGTGTGTGGGACTTAGTGGCATCTAGTGGTGAGGTTCAAGACTGCAACTAACTGAAACTTCTCTCATGTGCCAAGCGTGGGGGAAAACTACGGTGGCCAACGCTAAAACCCAAAAAAGCAAATGGCCCTATCAAGAGCCAGCATTTGGTTTGTTCTTTCTGAGCTACTGTAGATGGTGGACTCCATGGAAGAGGACCTGCTTTGTATGTAGATATAAACCGCTCATTCTAAGATAACAAAAACACAATTAATTTTTTCAGGTGATTAGAAACTAAAGAAAACATAGTTATGGATATCATATTCCATTTCTGCCAATATATCCCCCTAAATCCTGCACACGGGATCTTTAAGGTCCAGCAGCACTGTTGGCGGTCAAAACAAATATAGCTGTCAAACAGATTATCATTACATTCCAGATATGTCTGGAAGTTGGCAGAAAAGTATAACATCATCTTGTAGGCTGCCTGAGTAGGCCGCCAGGTGCCTAACAGGAAACAGCCTAACAGAGGGCAGTCTGTTGGGATATCTATTATTGCCTGTTATGTAGCTGCCTGGCAGACAACCCCTGTGCTGCTTCACTTCTTATGAGGCATTTGGCATTGTCTGGCATTATCCAGGCTGCCTGGCTGCTACCTACTCCTGCCTGGCTCCCAGGGAGGCTTCAACATGTCATTCTGCTGCATATTCAATTGATTATATTGTTCAGCATCCTGTGGTTACTGCATTAGTTAGTTGCCTAGCTGAAGGGACCAACCGTCATGGTGCAGCGTGTTCAGCAGCACTGGTTGGCTCACTGTAGGGAGGGATATGCCAGTGATAAGCGACTATGTAGGAGGCTGCTGTCTGACAGGCAACACACAGGGAACAACAACCTATTAGGTTACACTTTTTGCTGTTCCTGTTTCTATTGAAAGCTGAATGAGGTCATAAAGTAATAATAGTATTCGGAGGGCTGATGTCACATTTAATTTTAATATTTATTTTTTTATTTCTTGTTCAACGAGCATATACACAATGACTACCATAAATTGTAGTCATTTTGTCCTACCATCTTTTTTCCAAGATACTAGATTGCATCCGAGAATTATTGGTATTATTAAGTTGCGTTTCATGACAATGTATCTCAATGATGAAGTTAATTAAAGGAAGCCTAGCTGCAGCCGGCACTTTGGCTGCAAGTGGCAATTACAGGATAATTGCACCTTCTCTTATCTTTCTTTATTCAAGAAAACTGTCTTGAGTCAGTAGCTTTAAAAACATTATTATTTGGAGCACTGACTGAGGGCCAATGGAAGGGCATCACTTCACAGGAAACAACAAATACAGGGTTCTACTTTAGAGTTAAAACCATGGAAATGTCTAGTGGGACATGCTTAAAGGGACAGTCCATACTGAAATCAAAACAACACATATTTTCCCTCCTACCCACTGCTATTTGTCAGTTTGTGTAGATTGTTTTAGTGGGAGTTGCCAGGTGTTGGAAAAAACAGTCATATAGATGTCTGCCTCCTCTCCAGTATAATGGAACTAAATGGCACTCAGCTTGTGGTGCTCAAAGTGGCAAAAAAATACATTTGAAAAACTCAACACCTGTAACCCACTTACTCAAGATAATCCACAGACCTTATTGTGAGTAGTTTCATGTCGGAACTATGTGTGTAATTGACAAGCAAGAGTGAAAACACTGAATTTGAAAATTGAAAATGTGACATTGAATTAATAAAGTAAATAAACTTAAACTTAAAAAACTTAAAAACTACACCTGCCAACCATATCACTACAGTGAGGGTCTGTTGCCCTAGTTTTTGTGGTGTGCCCCTCACTGTTAGCACAGCTTTTCAACTGCCAACAAGGTGTCAGTAAAGAAATCACTCTGATTGGTTGTTCAGCTCAGAGCACAAGAACAAAAATGTGAGTGAGAAAAGTGAACAACGGAAGTCAAGGAGGTGTGAGATGAAAGTCAATTGTAGAGCAATATTTATGTACAGTCATGCCAGACCAAGACACGTTGTATCAGCACACACACTGCAATTTTATACTATGCAAAATTTACCAGCAGCCTCCCATTCATTCTATATTATTTGTGGCCAATTGAGTGTTTTAAGGTAGTATACAAATCCAACATCCATCTAACTGCTTCATCCTCTTGGGGGTCGCGGGGGGGCTGGAGCCTATCCCAGCTGACATTGGGCAAGAGGCAGGGTACACCCTGGACAGGTCGCCAGACTATTGCAGGGCTGACACATAGAGACAAACAACCATTCACGCTCACATTCACACATACGGACAATTTAGAGTCCAAATCCTAATCCTAATCCCCAATCTGCATGTTTTTGGACTGTTGGAGGAAGCCGGAGTACCACCGTGCCGCCTGGTAGTATACAAAGTAAGAACAACAATTCTTTGCAGACTGAATGTCGCAATATTAGATTGGTCTTACTGCTACATCCCTCCAAACAACAGAATATGTCATCTTCTTGACAGTAAAATCAAATTATTATGTACCCTTCAACTGTTGTTTTAGACTTTGTATTAAAATGCTTACAACCCAGTGGATAATGAGAAACGATGTGCATCAGCACACAATAATGAAACCAGTGTAGCTGTGAGCAACTTGAATGTCCAGGAGGAGTAAAGCCCACCTTTAGGATTCAGTTTGATGATTGCATAAGCACACACACTCGACACGTACTAATACCTACAAAGCCTGGCCTGAGCTGCTGTAAGTGGAGCACCACACAGACACACACTAGTAGGTAGTAGTAGTAAGGCAATAAGTACGCAGTCATGCAATAATTAAGACAAACACACACATGCAGGCAAAAGGCAGCATGGCGCCTCATCTGTGCTGCTCTGTCGCAGGGTCCCGTGTGACTGGCTGACACAGTCATGTGACAGCTCTGGGGCACTCGGTAGGTCAGGCAGTCTAGCATAAACAGAAGCGGGGAGACATCCTGGGCAGCAGCAATGTGCATGTACACAGACCTTAATTGACACATGCACTCCCAACACACACACAAGCCAGCAGACATTTATTGTGAGTCGGGCACTCACAAACACTCAGACAGACAGGCAAAAATAGACTTATACTGCTACACACACTCTATCTCCACTTTGTCCCTTCAGATATAAACAGACACATACACAAAACACCACTCTTTCTCCACTTACTTCTCTGTCTTTCCATCTGTCATACACACACACACACACACACACACACACACACACACACACAATCTACGTACAACAAAGCAGTCGGCAATGGCTGTACTAAGAGTCACAAATAAGAGCTGCCCTCAAAGTGTGGCTTAAAGTATGTTTCAAACTGTGTAATAACTCTAAAATACTTCTAAAAAAAATGTTTGGATTATGTTAAAACCTCTCAGGAGACTACAGAGATGAAATCCAGAGAGGGTAGGGCATGTAGAAAAGATCACCAGGCAAATAGGTAGATCAAAAAGCCCATTGATGGAGAGGCAGCAGCAACAACAACTCTTGGAAGCTACAACAAAAAAGACATGAAACTTGGGAGTTGAATACATTTGATAGCAACATCTCCAGTAGGGTTGGAGATTAGTTGTAGCTGTGTACAGACGAGCTCAGACTAAGCTGAGGCTGTGAAGCAGAGAGGCGACAGATTCCGCATCCATTCCTAAAAAGTTTTCGACACCCTCCCAGCTGGCTCAGACTAAGGCTATAGCTGTGTTCAGCATTCTCCCATCTGGCCAGTGTTGTACTGTGCCGCTGTGGGAGGGAGGTACTGTCTGATGACCACCTGAAACACTGTTCGGTGTTCAAGCGACAGCGTCTCACAGACAGTCAGGAGGATAATTCACCGTCATAGCTCATTATTTGCATTAAAAGCACCATGGATGGATCAATAGGCCATAGACACTACACAGCAAGCCGTATTACAGTAGGTACATCCAAATATGTGATCATGAAGACGTTAAAAGCGACCTTTTCTGTTACATGTAAGCTGAATATTTTCTTAAGCAAAAACAGTATGTAATAACCCACTTTTCTTCTTACAACCACAAAGTACCATATCTTTAAAAAAAAACAAAAAACCTTTGCTTTAAGGTTTACTACCTTTGTTGCCTTATAAAAAGAACAGCAACAGAAGCACGTGGTTAGGTTTAGAAAAAGCATCATGGTTTCCTTAGCATAGTATGCTACAGAAAAACTAGCACACTATGTTGTTATTAAAATAACTCGATTGGCTTTTGGTTTCACAAGGAAACAAACCACGGTCTCCCGGGTGAGAGTCCAGAGTTTGTTTGGCCCCACCACCTCCACTCTTGCCAGCCCTAGGCAGACTTTCTCACTCCTTTTACTAGGGTAGTTGCTTGAAACGTCAAAAAATGCATCTCATACCACCACTAAAGGGTGCCTGGTGGTTTTTATAAAACGTACCCGTTTACATTTCATTAAGGCACAAAGTTACACATAATAAAGGGCAGGCCACTTTAAGTGATAAGCAGTCTGCACAGTCTGTGAGTCAGATCCACAACTCACTCCTCCACAGCTCCAGCCTCTCACCCAAACATGGTCACTTCTGGCTCCAAATAAAGATGGCAGCAGCCAAAATGTCAAACTCGAGACTTCAAAACAGGATGACGTCAGTGGTGGCTATGACCCTTATTTTTGTACAGTCAAGGCAAGAACTCGCAAGATTAGCATCAAGGAAAGTTTCACTTCAGGATGTATTTCTATAACTTTAACCTTAGTAAGTTCAAATCAATATGTGAACACAGGCATGGCGCGTGAAGCTGCCTCCATTCTGAGGGGAGATCGAGATAAAAAGGTTGCAGGAATTCTGGATTAATGTTTTGTACACTCTGAGACTGAGCGGTCTCGGATATTTCTGTAGAATTTTTAATTTAATATTTTATGATACGGTTGCCTTGTACTTTTTTCTGTCCTCACATCTTTACAGGCTCAAAAAAGTCTGCAAACCCAAAATATCAAACAACATAGAGAAGCAGCTGTAATTCAGGCGTCCCTGCTTGTTGCTATTCATTGCTTTTTGGAGATTTGCAGAATGTTCCTGGGGTTGTCACAACCATTTCTCAAACACACGCACACACACAGACACAGACACACACGTACACACAGAGCTGTGGAGGCTCACAAACTGCCTGCCAGTGTGATCGTCTATAACAGTGGACACCTTGGGGGCCTTCACACCCGCTGCCTTGAGCTTATTCCCCCAGCGGGAGAGGCTGGATGGTGTTGAAAGCATTTGAAAGAAGAAAATACAACGTGACAAACTTATTATATTACAAAATTATATATTTATTAAAATGGTGGTGTGGCCTATTGAGCAGGCAGATTATGGCACTGTCATCCTGGACTCAAGCAAGCAGTCACATTGCAGGAGGTCAAAGGAGACATTTAAAAGAGATATAAGTTCATCCACAACAGGTTCCTTAAGTGTCATTACGGTGTGTGATCAGCTATAACAATTGCTCGCAACCCCTATGAAAAATTTTCTTAGAACACCGCTGTGTGTGACGTTAGCGCTACTTATCCAGGATCATGGGAGACTACATCACCCATTCTCCACCACTGTGACTATACAAGATGTTTTCCATATCTTTCAGAGTTTGGGTCTTGTGCAAAAACACTTTCATAAATGTTTTTATCCTAAACCTCTTTCCCTAAACTGTTTGGATTTGATGAATGCCACCTGTTTATGCGTAGGTGTGTGTTTGTGAGAAATCTGCTCTGCTCAATTTGTAGGTCATTTTAAAATCACAAATTCTGGTTTCAGTCAGTGGTAGTATTAGAGGACCAAGACAATTGCAGGATATCAATACAGCTGGCAAAGATGTCATCAGAGCAGTGGTGACCGCGTAAACCTGCAAACTGCAATGAGGGTGTTACAATATTGCTTTTGAATAGAGTTTATTTTTATTTGAGTTGATTTTAGCATATATAAACTCAAACTTAATTCAGATTAAATCATCATTATTCTTAAATCAAACAAGTGTTTTGTCTGATGTAGAAAGAGACGGACTATCTGTATATGACATGTGGACCATGACCACTTGTGAGTTTTCTGTCCACAAGAGAAAACTGGTCAATGCCACAAATTCTTACATCACTCGCTCATATGTAAAAACAAATCTGTTTGAGTAGATCGCGCATGACGCCCATTGTATTCACTGCAGGATTTTGATATTTCAGATATAACCAAAAGATCAAAAACAGGGCATCTGTCAATGAAGACAAATAATTCTTCTTGTTTTCCACACAGACTGACTCATGCTTGTGTCATCCCACAGAGACACAAAGAGCAGGAGGTTGGCTCCGCTCCGTCACTGCTTTCACTTTTATCATTCCATTATTATTCTACTATGTGACATGCATCCATTTTAAATTTCATTCTCTCAAACCACTGCTAAAAAGCCCTTGTCATTCCCAATACCGCACAGTGGCATCATCCGTTCTTCGTCATGGAAATGTTACTCGCATCGCTGTAGAAAATGGGAGCAGCAAAGGTCAATTGATTCTCTCTGTTATCTAATGAGTTTACAGAGCGGATTAGAACACGTCTGTCCGCACGACATGTGGGACGCTGCTCTGGGGGTCATATGCATCAGAGTTTGGTACGGAAAACAGAAAGCCTAACGAACTGGAAAGAATCATAAGAATGTATTTAGCTGCATTTACATAGACAGATCGACCCAACATATTTTTTGTCCTCTCAGCTCACGTTGTGGATGATGACCAAGCGCTATAGCTCCGTGACTGCAGAGCAGCAGGCCAGTAAAATACTGAGAAGCTGATGAAGTTTTAGGATGAAGGATTTCACTTATTTGCTCCAAAGCAAAAAGTGATCAGTCTCAATAGTGTTAATTTATTTATCATTTATTGGCTTTAATGTGAGTTAAAACACACACCACTTGGCCCCAGAAATAGTGTTAAACACAATCAGATATATCTTTAATGTTGGCCACAGCTTTCCCTTTGAGATGACACACACACACACACACACACACACACACACACACACACTTTCTAAGTATAAACCAAAAAAAACCTCAGCTACATCATATTACATTTTAAATCTGCACTTTAAACAATTAGGGATTATGGTTTTGCTAAGCAGAGTAACTTCCTGTCTTTTTTTAACAAGATCCATCTAGTGAAATTGCCCACCACAGACACGCGCACACACACACACACATGCACACACATGCACACACATGCATGCACGCACACACACTGCACATCAGTGAACTCCTTTAGCTCATGTGGAGTAACACACAAGGGGACAAAAACTATTACATCATCTGCCTAAATCCATTTACTCTGGCACACACACAGAGCTTCACATACAGTGACAGGGACAATAACACATCCAGGCACACACACACACACACACACACACACAAAGATGAAACACAGACAAACACGCACACAAACAAATAAACCCAGACGTCCATGTGTGCAAACAAACAAACATATCTGAGACAGAGTGACACACACAGACACACAGACACAGAAAATCGAGGACCACTCACACAGCAGCAAAGTCAGACGTACAGAAAAAATGTCACAGAACAGGAAACGCATCCAAATCTTAGAAACACATACACACACGCACACATACACACACATACACACACACACACACACACACACACACACACACACACACACACACAGATCTCATCTCTCGCTTCATTTCCCACAGCCAACCTGCTGCTGCTGAGGCCTCGCTTGCGTGACAGCAACTCTATGATGACAGATGATGACAGATCGTTGTGGAAGTGTTTGTAGGAGTTTGTGTGTACAGATGTGTGCGTACTATAAGGTGAATGGATGGATGTCGCGGAGAGCTTGCTTGCTTGTTTCTCTAATGGTTTCAGAGTTTGTCCTTTTCAGCCTTAGCCTTGTCAGTGCAGCATTACAAGTGAAACACTAAAACGTTCTCGGAGACTCCAAACAGATCATGGCTCTGTCTGTCAGCTATAAATAACTCAACTCAAACCTCTGTTTGCTCCATGATAGCTACATCATGATACGTGTCCACATGGGGCAGGTTGGACCTGTGACCATCGCTGACTACACTGCTATTATAACCTGATCATAAAGTAGCTAGCACACTACTGGTAACTTACCAATCACTTAGTGACAAAGATCCAGATTTGGAGAAGTATTTACAATTTGGCGATTAGCGCCACCTCCTGACAACAATAGTAAACATTATCAAAAGAGGTGGCTAATGTTGTCACAGTTCTGCATTACTGGTCACCTGCTCACTTCTGCCTGCCCAGTCACCCAGCTCCCATTCAGTAACTTTCCATTCACCTTGATTTTCCTGTGGCTCATTATCAGTCACGCCCAGCTCATCAAGGCAACTCAGTTCGCCTGTTCCTGATTATTCACGACTAGTGTATATACTCCAGCCTCACAGACATTCATTGGCAGATTGTTCTTTCTTCCAGATTGCGGTTTTCTTCTTTCGACTAATTCCCAGTAAACGCTCCAGCCTTCTGTCCCTGACTTTGAGATCTGCTTCTGCGTCCTTGGTTCCAGTTTGCCTGTGGCTGTGTGGCGTTACCATCCAACAACAACTCTACAGTGTGAGTGTTCCTGTCTGTGGGTTCCTGCGATCCCGAGACTTTCACCGTGCCACCACATTTGCCATGTGTGCATCCTGTGAGTGCTCACCTGCTGGCTTTTCAATCTTCTGGCCTAAACCTACACTCTTCCCGTCCCCTACTGGTTCATCTGCTTTGACCTGATCTTTGGCCTCCAAAACTACGTCTCCTGCCTGCTCTTACACAGTATTGTTGCTTGTTATTGAACTGAACCATCAATACAAATCAACAGTTTTACCGTTGGTTAGTTATTTATAATCAAATACATGTAACATTTCAAGGAGAGAAAAAGAAAAAGCAAAGCCACTGCAACCAACTCACCGGTTGCTTTTCATTTATCCTTTCAGGTAGGTAAATAATCCCATAAGCATTCTTACATGTTATCAGTGGTGCAGTTGGTCTATCTATATATTGTTGTGTTTAGATGCTGCTTCGTAAGATTACTCGAGTAAATGACAGCACTACTGCAAAGTTAGACCATCATTTATGCTAATGTAGCTCCCCAGAGATTTAAATTTTTACTTTTCTAACTGTGACAATATAACTTGGAACAGCACAATGGCTAAAGTCCTAAGACTGCAGGTAGCTGTAAGTAGCTTTCTTCAGAATTGTAATTTTATGGCTTATCATTATCAGAAAATTTAACTTAAAATGCACAAGCTATCTGAGGCAATATACATCAACACATATATCAAATGTTAGCTTGTTTATCAAATGACTCTGCCTGTTAAATGTACACGTCATCAACGAGGAAAGGGCGATCCCATTCATCTGTTTGAAGACCAATAAAGATCAGTCAACATCATGTAATGTGTGTTTTTCAATTTTGTGGGAGGATTTTTTCAGTCAAAGGTGAAACAACAGAGTTATGATGGGTTGTAGTGTGATTTGCTGTGCCCACTCCATTGACTCCAATAGAAAGGACACCAAAGTTTGGCTTTAATACAAAATTCGAACGCAGTCACTGATGTCATGACCTTTCCTTCTTTTATAGTTTCCTTAACCGAACCACCAGTCAACATGAGAGAGCACAGAACAGAGTAGGACAGATGTGTGAGAGAGGAGAAAAGCATACTTGAGTGTCAATGAATGTAGGACCTTTACAGAAATCTATTTTCAAACAAACAGGAAGCCCATACAAAAATACCTGGAGAAATAGGAGACACACATTTGGATCTTGCCAACTCTCTCACAGCAGAACTGTGGACCATGTGAAGCCAATTTACTGCTGTGTACCAATAAATCTGTCAGGCAGCCTGGCACCTCAGACAGAATTCATCACAACCCCAGCAGGCTAGGATTTGAATTTAAAAAAAAAAAAAGAAGAAAAAGAAAATGTAACTTAACAACCAAAATGTAAACAGGGTATAATTAAAGCAGAAAGCAGGAGCCATGTGAGAAAGGCAGAGCGATGCAAGTCGCTGTAGAGCAGAGGGGAGAGCTTTAATGAACAGGCTGTGAGGAGAGCAAAGCAGTTTTGACATAAAAGAGAAGAGTATGGAGAAAATGGAGCAGTTTTTGAAGCGGAACGGAGAACTCTGTACTGCTAACTAAGGAGGTAAAAGGAGCGCAGTGCATGATGGGTCAGGGCGGCTCACTCCTGTGCATCGTCTGAAACTGTATTTTCCAGCACCAGAAAGAGTCCCTGAGGCTCAACAAAGCAACTGTACAACTGTCAAGCTGAACAAGCATGTGGTTAAAAAGAGAAGCAGAGGAGTAGAATAAAAACTGAAATCTATCTCAAAGTTTCAGCAAACCCTCAGGGTATTTAGAACTTGTGTTTCAACAGCGTAAACATGCACAAAATATCCAAAAAAGTTTAATCTAAACAATAAGCAAGAGTGTTTACAAAGTTTCACCAGTGACCTTAGACCTTTCTGCTGCTCTAGTAACTGGAATGTCTCCAATGAATGTGAAGCCATGAATATATCCAGGCTGCATTATTGATTGTCAGAGGATTGTTTGCTGCTGCATGCTTGCATTATATATAGTGATGTGCTGGGGAAGAGGAGTTTGTAGACATATCGTACTGTTTTTTAGTTCACAAAGGAAAAGAGGGCAAGTTTTGAGGGATATGGTTTAAAAGTTTCCCTTTTTGTACATATTTTGTTTCAAGATGTTGTAACTGAAATTGTAAAGTGCTGTGTAGCTTTTGCAGGAGGTTTGAAGCCATTAAAAGGGAAGCTTGGTATTTTTCAACCTGGCAAACAAGCACAGTGCAGAAGGCAGTGAGAAACAGGCTGTAATGTAACCCGTCAAGGCATTTGTGGATCGTCAATTTACGTCCAGAAATTTCTCTTAGGGGTAGCCACAAGGGGCCACTGAAAATCTTGGGACAGGCACACAAAAACCAGTTCATAACTCAATTTCAGGAATTCTGCTATGTTATTGAATAATATAGGCTAGTTGAAAACCATGTCAATGTAAGAGCTGAGGGATTGCATACTGATATACTTCAGTTTCTTTAAGAGTTACCCCTTTACCCCCTGTGATGTATGTTACAGCCCGCTCTATACATGTTTATCTATACAGTCATTGTTCTTCAAATAGGCTGGTTATCCTTTTCCTCAAAAAGACAAATATACACCTTAAATTTAAAGGAGTACATTGATTGTAAGGAAATAAACATTTGTTGGGAAGAATCCCTGTTAAGTTTGGGAGAAACTCATGGGTACCCATAGAACTCATTTTCATTCAGATATCTTCAGATGAGAGTTCAAGGGACCCCTCTGAAAATGGCCATGCCAACTGTTCCCTCACCAAAATTTCGCCTGGCTCTGGAGACTTATTATAATGAGTTAGCTTTCGCAACAGTTGTCAAAGTGACAGTTGTAACGGGAGAAGTCGTGAACGACAAAGAGAAAATCAAACATGCTAGACTTTCTGTCAGAACGTCATGAGGTGTCCCAGACGTGACGTCAGTTGTCATTAACTATGACACACTACACGAGACGAAACGATGGAATATCGCGTACGACACTCATTGTCTTTCACGATCTGAGCCGACACCATACAACGTTGTGTCGGGCTATAATCGCAATGATATTGTGTAGTGTGTAACCGGCATAACACGTACTGTCACACTGTTTGCGTGTTCTCCCAGTGTCAGTGTGGGTTTTCTCTGGGTTCTTTGGCTTCCTTCCAAAGACATTCAGGTTAGGTTAATTGGTGGCTCTCAATTGGTGTGAATGTGAGTGTGAATGGTTGTCTGTCTCTATGCGTTGACCCTGCAATAGTCTGGTGACCTGTCTGGGTTGCACCCTGCTTCTCACCCAACCTCTTTAAGCTGGGATAGGCTCCAGTCCAGCCCCCAACAGGATAAGCGGTTTTAAGTGTCTATATTAATGTTCTGACTATCAAAATCACGAACCCACAAAAATTCCGTAACTTTTTATTCACACGGTGCCTTTGCAAAAGCTTCACATAAAATCCAATTCATTTTTAATGAATTTTAGAATTCAGTGTATGTTTGAAATAACCCTGTGTCAAGCAATAGTCCATTTACAGGCAAAACTTTTTTATGCAACCTTGGGTCTCTGTTTGTCTTTATGAGCCAGAATGAAAGAACCTTCCACTGGTGAGGTGAAGCCGGGCTCTCAAACTATTTTATTACTGTGTGTCTCTGATATTGCTGTCCGGATTCAATAAAGCTAGATTGAATTTCCCCCCAGTGACAGATCCCTGCTCCGAAAGCAGACACTACTTAATCTAACAGACTCCAGCTCTCCATTCTACCTTTACCAGAGTTGAAAATTGAAATCTAAAAATAAAACAAACTGCACTGTGTGATGTTGTTTGGACGCAGAGAACCACTAAAAGCCACTAAGAGGTATTTTGGGGTGTCCATTGACCCGTGCTAGGTATTCTGAATCATCGTCTTTCAGAGCTGAATAAGACAGAACTGCCAGTCGCAGCTTGGAGATGTGCACTTTGTAAATCCTGACTTACACTTTTCAAGAATTTGACTTGAAAGCCTCTTAAACAAGCAAAAACAATCTCTGCTTCAAGTGCAGTAACTTTTGGGAAAGTGTAAACTCCAATGCCCAGATATCCTGTTAGGTGATGTCAGTCAGTTGTTGCATCCAGAATGTTCATTTTCTGCAACATAGCTGGTCTATGATGCTACGCTGATATCATAAGGACATTACTTTATTTATCATTTTCTGATTCATAAAACTGTATCTGTGCTGCCGTAAAGCTAAAACAATGCATATCAAAGAGGACTGTACAGGATATCTGGATTAGTTCTCCCTGCTGTTCAGTGGACAGATTGGACTTGTCACTTTGTGTGGGTGGAGAAGATTTCCCACCAGTGACCATACCCAGCACACAGGGCAACACTGTGGGCTGTCAGAGAGGCAGGGATGATTGGAAAATTTTCCCGATAATGGCTTGTTAAACCTCTTCTTTTTGTTTTTTCTCTCACTCAGGGGCAGCGAAAACATATTTAAACCATCTTAAATTTGTCATGTGTCTGTCAACCTGGTGAATGGAAGTATTGTATTCACTCTTAGTTTAGTAGCTTTATGTTGGTATCTGGCAACTCCTAAAGGGAACTATCTGAGTTCTTAGCCACTAAATGCTCTACATTTTCATCAGCGAGGCGCTAACTGTATGGCTGCTGTTTGGTGCAGGGCAGGTAGTGTAGCTTATAGTGGAATTTTAAAGCACTTTCCCCTCGAAATAGCTGCTTGTGTCAGAAAACAACACTGGTAAGAATGAATAAAAACATAAAGTTGAAGGTCGTAAAACCAAAACAATGAGCTGAAAGACGCCTAAATGGGCTGCAGCTGTCAGCGGTGAAACAGGCTGCAATGTAACATTAATGGGCAATTGTGCAGCATAAATTTAAGTCCACTTAAAAAGGTGTTTTTGCCACTGACAGACTCAGATGATTATTCTTCCATAATGTGTCTGACAACATTATGGAAGTAGCCCTACTGTAGCTACTATGATGTCACTCACTGGTTTGTGGACTCCCGTTTTGAAGGTTTGAGTTTAGCATTTTGGCCGTCGCCTTTTTTTTGAAAAGTGAACATATTTGGGTGAGAGGCTGGTGCTGTGAAGGAGCAAGGAGTGGATCTGAGTGAGAAACCAAGGACACTAACTGCCAACAGCCTGTCACTCAAAGCAGCTTACCCTTAATTAGCGTAAATTTAGGCCTTAATAAAATGTAAACTGGTGAGCTGGATAAAAATGCACCCCTGTACAGTTGACATGAAGATGTAAATTAGCTTTAGAAACCAAAACCATTCTTTGTATCAGGTTGTAAACATGTTTATTTCTGCTTTCAAGTTGGGCATTTTAACATGGAGGTCTCGCCAGCCTCAAGTGGAAGAGCTGCAGTCTTTGGCTCGTCCATGTTGGCTTCATTCTTCAGCTCAGGAGGTTGCAACTAGGTACAAATGATATTTTAGTATCAGCATTGCTATGTTTTTTGACCACTTAGGGACAACACAACAGGCTGTAAACCCAGGTTTGCCAACTCTGGGTACCTAGCTGGAGTGAGATTTCGATTGCATCGGTTCAATCACATGCATGCACACTACATCACATGCACATATTTGAAATCAATTCAACATCAGGGTCTAAAAAAGTAGCCCTTTAGCTTAAACAAGGCAGGAGCAGGTTTTTTTTTTTCTTAATAAACAAGCTATTTTTGGTGCTTTTTTATGCATTCTGGCATTTTATTTACATTCAAAGTGAAAGTAATTGAAAACTAGTTGAAAACTAATTGAAAAATGTGTACCTCAAAAATTGTTGTTAGTTTCCAGATTAGTGATGTTAAAAAAAAGGCCTAGAGGCCTAGAGTAGCTGTTAGTTATTTGTGTGTATTCACAACCGCCATCATTAAACATTTATTTACTAGAGTTGGAAAAACAGTATGTATTTATGGTAGTGGATAAATACAGTAGTGGAATGTAACTAAGTACATTTACTCAAGTACTGTAGGCCTACTTACATACAATTTTGGGGCACTTGTATTCTATTTTATTATAGTTAGTACTTCAACTCCTCAAATACTGTACATTTTACTTCACTAGTCTACATTTATTTGACAACTTTAGTTTCTTGTTTCTGGGGTAAGATCCATGGACGAGAGGCTCCTGACAGCGCAAGATGTAAACTTTAATGGCGTCTTCCTTAGCTGAACGGTAACGGTTGCTCACTCAGTGGTGCTAGGTGAGCTAGCAATAGATGCACATGTCCGTCTTCAAAATGATACAGTTAGCAGGTGTAGTTTGGTAGAAAGAAAATAGTTCTTACATGAAACTACTCAGAAACAAGGTCTGTGGATCATCTTGAGTAACTTAGTCATGATCTCTGGAAAGGGACATTGCTGTTGAGTTTAGGGCTGCCACTAACGATTATTTTCATTGTCGACTAATCTGTTGATTATTTCTTCGATTAGTCGACTAATCATTTCATTGAAAAATGTGTTAAAATGTGTTAAAATGTTGGTCTGTCTCGCCCAAACCCCAAAATTATGTCATCTAATGTCTAGTATTTTGGGGTACTTTTATAGTACTTTTCTATGAAAAATGACTACTACTGAAATAGTCACTGATTATTTTAATAGTTGATTAGTCATCGATTAGTCGACTAATCGTGGCAGCCCTAGTTGAGTTAAATGTATTTTTATGAGCTTTGAGCACCACAAGCCGAGTGCCATCTAGTTCCATTATACTGGAAAGAAGGCAGACGTCTCTACGGTCAATATCTCCAACACTCAGCAACTCACATCAAAACAATGAAGAGAAGAAAGAGAAAAAAACATGTATTTTTGATTTTGGGGTGAACTGTCCCTTTAACTCAAGTACACCCTCAAAACAGAACACATCACACACTTGTGTCGTCACTGAAGTGAACCCTCAGACACTCACTCACTCACTCAGACACACACACGCTTATGCAAAAGCCTCATCATAGTGGATTGTTCTGGCACTTTGACTGATGACTGTTTGAACATTGCGTGTGCCTCTGTGTGCGTGCGTGTGTGTGTGTGTGTGTGTGTGTGAGTCTCTATACAGAATTTGTGGCTGTGTGTGAAGCAGTATTGATTTTCCAGTAAAAGCACATGCCAAAACTGCTGCAGGATGCACCATGTGACTGTGCACAAACCAATACGTGAGCCGAGTGAATGTGATTGGCCCTGAGCTTCGGATGTGTGTTTGCCCTTACTTTGTCCCCTGTGGTGGCACACTACTCTGTGTGTGTATGTGTATTAGTGTGTGTGTTTTATTAAGACACATATGGTGTGAGTACAGAGTGCCATTTCATTACTGACCGTAGAGATCACAGAAATTAATCTGATTAAGCGTAGTCATCATTATCCTTAACCTGACTCATACCGAATCAGTCACTGCCTCCACCCAGTGCTGATGCTGACATGACGAGGATGGCGATGTTGATGAAAATGAAGCCTCTGCAGATTTTTAAACAACAGTAAAGAGAATAAAGTCTACACTAATTAGTCTCTGCACGTTATGTAACTGTCTGAAGCACAAAATCACGCACACACATCTTCACCGACAGTTTGTGCCAGATAAGACAGTATCACAGTCTTATAAAGTCTCTTTAAAAAAAGCGATTCTTCTGCAAAACTTAGCAACAGCACTTCAATCCTAAAGTATAAAAAATACAAACCACAGATACTGTTCTCACCTTTCATCTTAATGCTCTCAATGCTTAAACTCGGGCTGTGGTTTCATAATGCCTCTGCAGTTTCCCAGTGAATTTTACACAGCCCTCTGAAGATACAGCTACACTGGGTTTTTCAACATTCTCACAAACCCAGAATCTAATCTGGGTTGTTGAGTGCAGGGGTAGTTTACAGCCTCCTAACACCTAAACTGGGTCTTGAACAGCATGTCTGATTATTCACAGTTATGAATATTTTATGCAGATTTTTTTTTCTTGGGGCTTGTAAATAGACAGTGAGTGTGTGGTGAGGTCAGAACCGTGCGGGCTGACTTTGATTTACCCAGGGGGAATCATTACCTTCCTCATCGAATGCAATTGTTCAGTTTACACAGCAATGCAACTTCGGTCCACCAGACAGACGTAATGAGGAAAACAAGCTACCATGTGGAAATGGATTCACTTAATTGCAGCTGATTGTCGTGACTTTGAGTTTAACCACAAATGAAATGGCTTGAAATGTATTATGCTTTTTTAAATAATTCAACTGTCATTTAAAATATAATTTATGAATATTACTGTTTATCTGTCGTCCAAATATTCTGTATTTGTAAAGCAGTTGGATTTAGCTGCTATTTACATGCACAGAGTGTGCAGGATAATAGCCAAAATCCTGGCCGAGGTCAAATACAGGATTAGCTGTTTATATGCATCTTCATGTTCCCATTACAGAGGGGCAAAGAGAATATATATATATTCCATCACCATGGAAACAGAAGAGACATATTACATTAAACATGAGTTTATCTAGTGAAAAAAAAGACATTTTAGTCTTGTATCACCGTACTGCAGCTGTTATATCATCATACTCGGATGGGTCTCCTGAGCTTCTGTTTCATATTTGGTGGTAAATTATGGCAAAGTCATTTAGCAAGTTGAAACAGTGAAGCACCATTGCAGAGAGGAGTGTGCCCTTTATGTAGTGAAGCAGAAACTGAGGGTGTGGAGGTCAGGGTGTGTGGGCGAGTAGCACATTCAACTTTCATGCAGACCACAGTTCACAACCCATCCAAATCCAACTTACTTTTTAAAACCATAATTGCCACAAATCTCTCCCAAAGACCCACCATGTCTTTGAGTTGGCTGTAACCTTGAAGGGATAGTGCACCCAAAAATGAAAATTCAGCCATTATCTACTCACCTATATGCCGAGGGAGGCTCAGGTGAAGTTTTAGAGTCCTCACATCCCTTGCAGAGATCCAAGGGGAGAGTGGGTAGCGACAAAACTCCATCTAATGCAGGCTGACGGCGCCCCAGATTCAAACGTCCAAAAACACATAATTGAAACCACAAAATATCTCCATACTGCTCGTCTGTAGTGATCCAAGTGTCCTGAAGCCCCGACATAAAAGGTTGTTTGGAAAAACGTCATTTGAACTCTGTTTTTAACCTCATTGTAGCCTGCAGCTCTAACTGCCTCTCTGTGCACCACGTTCACGTGTCAAGCTTGTGCGTGAGACCAGCGCAAGCATGTGAACACACATGAACGTGGTGTTTTTGGACGTTTGAATCTGGGGCGCCTTAAGCCTGCATTAGGTGGAGTTGTGTTGCTACCCCCTCTCCCCTTGGATCTCCTCGGCATATGGGTGAGTAGATAATGGCTGAATTTTCATTTTTGGGTGCACTATCCCTTTAAAGGAATAGTTCAGATCTTTAGAAGTGGGGTTGAATAGGCACTTTTCCATTGTAGATGTTAGTTGGCACGCCCCCAGTTTGGAGAAGCAGTCAGGGGTACCACAGCGGAGGCTAAGCAGGAAGGTATTTTGCCACCTAAAAAGGCCAATGTAAAAAATCAATATTATTTTAGGTGTATGCATATTTACAAATGTTTTACTGCTTTACTGCTGCCACGAGACAGCCCATTCTGATGGGGAAGCAATTAACAACTTCTGTTCCCCACCTATGTTCTTTAAAGCCACCAGACTCCATTGAGAAAAGAGTGGTTTTAGCTTGCTGAATACGGGGGCTACTGGTCTACTGCTGCATCAATCAGTTAGCTTGTTTGTGGTCATGTGACTTTGGTGAAACCAAACTAACACTTTTCAATACAAAAGTCACGTAATAACACAAACAAACTAATTGATTGAGGCAGCAGTAGACCAGCAGCTCCTGTGTTCAGCAGTGTTAGCCATGGATAGGTACCCCATACAACCCCACATCAAAAGATCCAAACTATCCCTTTAACCGCACCAAGGTTCAGCGTTAATGTTTTTTCACTTGCCCAGTTAGGCGAGGTGGTCAGAAAGTCAATTCTTATTGGCCTCTATACAGATTGTTTTATCTATTAATGGTTATCAAATAACAACTTTGAAAAGCTACCCAGCTCTAGCCAGCTTGCTCTCAAACTTAACAACACAATAGCTGCAGTTTCACCCACAGCCTCTAACGCCACCCAAATAAACTCCTGTTCCCAGGGTAATTGAAATGCTCACAGACACTCTGTCTTTACGCGCCACTATTTTCTCACACATGCCCAAACGGACCTGCAACTCTCAACAGAGATAAGAGGAAAGCAAGATGGCTCACTCCTTAGCTACTTCCATCATCAGCTCTTTAAAAAAATTATGTGTTTAATTCTTTTTTACCACTTGCCAGATTGGATAAGTGAGTTGCTGGATTTACTAGTCCTGTGTGGCATTTTACTAGCCCTGGGGTAATCAGGCAGCTAGCACCTGACACACTTTTTTTCGCCATAAATGTAATCTATGGCACAAATATAGCAGTGTTTGCCTCTCCCTCATTCCTAGCACAAAGGAGCTCTTAAGCAAGACCCTTAACTCACAAGACCCAAGTCATGTTTCTGTAAGGCCACGTTTCCTCTGTTTCTGAGGCAACTGACTAGATTGCTTAGAAAAAAAGAGAAAATGCAGCTGTTATACACACAACTGTGGCTTCAAGGACACATGACACATCTGACACACGAAGGGAAAGATACTTGGACAGACGGGTGCACACACACACACACACACACACACACACACACACACACACACACACACACACACACAGAGCAGTAAGTGAGTGATGGAGTGAAAGAGGGAGGTGAGCAGCTGCAGTGATACATGGTGAGTCGGAGGAGAGGAGGCCAAGCAGCTATAAATCCTCCTCTCTCCCAGTCAACCCTTAAGAAGCAAAGGCTGATTAAATTTTCATTCTGTCTCTTGCTTTCTTTCTCTCTCCCCCTTCTTCCTTTTTCTGACGCTACAGTTGAAATAAATCCCTGCCGCCTGCCTGTTGGCCTGTTTGGAGGCTGAAACGACCTGCTGTGGATGCAAGGGACTCTTTAACATCTAGTGAAAAAAAAGCCTTCATCCTACAAGTTTCATCTGAACAAATTGATTTCTCTCACAGTCATCACAAGCTGGATTGCATTTTCTGTGTGCTGGATTTTCTAAAGCAGCTGATTTTGAATTGAATAGCAGAACGACTTGAGAGTAGGCCCGGGTGAATGATGCAAACACACCTTAGAAAGGACGGCGGAGTGAATCCTGATGCAAAAACACGGAGGCTTTTTGAAGGCGCGTGCCACAGTCTGTCTGATTGTTTAAAAAGCCTGACAGGAACAGCAGGGCGTTCAGACAAAAGCAATGCACCCTGTTTTTATTTCATTGTATTTTAGTGACAGAAGAAATGAGGCAGGAGTATTGAAAAATTAGTCAAGGAGCCTTTTACAGAAAATCAGGGGGTTATAATAAGGTAAAATAAAGAACAGTTATTATCATCTCGCCTTGCGCCAGAATATTTGCTGTTTTTGCTGTGAACCTGACGCTTCTGGTCAGCTGTTAGTGGAACATTAAACAGTTACAGCAGCCCTGTTAAACATGAGGATTTATACAGTGTGAGCAGTAAATGAACAAACAGCTCTCCAGCTCATATATAAACAGTATTTGTCAGTCACACAGGTGGTCCCTGGTTGCAAAATTCAACTGACCAGTCGAAATCAAGAGCCCTGCAGATACCAAAACACACGCCTCGCCTGCTCGCACTGTTGTTAAACTTGTTAAAAGTTAAACTGTTCCCGCAACGCCATTACACATGAGGTTTTATTCACTGTGAGCTGTAGACTAACAGCTGTCCAGGTCATATATTAATAATATCTGCAAGTCGCCCAAGACTAAATGGTTACAGCATGTGTGACGTATCATGTTTGTGAGAGGGAGAGAGCCATAGGAGAGAGCAATAGCACCAAACAGCAAAGCAAGTTCAGTGCCGGTGACTCAAAAACTATGACTTGACAATTTATACTCGATGTTCGATGTTTAGTAATTTCATACACCCTATGTGGGACAAGCTATGGTACATTCAATTTAATGAATATATAACTTGGGCCACACTGTATGAAAAACAAAAACCAGACACTTTCCTCACTTTCCCTCTGTTGTATATGACTATACCTTTGCTGTTATGGAGCTGATAATGAAGATAAGGCTACTGATGGCAACGATGACGGCACTATCATCGAGTGAGTGCGCCGCCTTTTGTTAAATTCTCTTCACAAGCTCAGTTGAGTCAGGAAGTCAGCTTCTTTCACTCCCTTGTTCTGTTTTTTGTTTTTTTTCTCACGCTGTCAGTCTGTTTCACATGTGACATTTCCTGTCTCGTCACTTCATATTTAGCCGATCAGGAAATGAAACTTGTTCCGTGCTTGTCTGACTCCTGCTGTCTCTCAGCACCGTCATTCCAGCTCCGCGCGTCAACCTCGGCTCCTCCAGAGGGAAATTTCCAATTCCAGGGTTGACACTTCATCACCAGGGAGAGTGTGTACCCTCCATCAGGGGGGAGATCTATCATTTGTTGCCTGCACAGGGGGCCTCACCACCTCCTTGTGAAAATCATTTCATGATGGGGTCAAGCCAAAACCTTTTTTTGTCCATTCAATCACGTAACTAGACAGAACTCCTAAAAGCACAAACGTCCATCGGCTCCGAACGATTCTCTTAACGTGCTGTTATGAAATTGATTTTCTGACCTTGAAGAGTTACCAATAGTGTCCAATTTCCATCAGTTCCATTTCAGCTAGACATAACTGACATTTCCCATTTGGATCATCAGCTAAATTTACTCAATTCTTCCTTCTGTCCATCAAGTTTGTACATGTTTTCAAGGTGCTGCTGACAGACTGGATCAAACAAACAAGGTTAAGAAAGTAAAAGCGTGAAGAAATAAGACATAAAAGTTTGTGACTGCACACTCGGCCCATCAATGTGTATTTTAACAGATCTTTTATTAACTGGTTGTCGCAGCTGGTAAAAATAAAAGATACAAATATGTGGTTCTTTAAAAGCAACGTAGCTGCAAAATTGGTGATTTTGAAGAGAATCAAATTGTTGTGTCTTTTCTTAGACCATAAAAAAACCTATTACATCATTTCAAAAGATGTACTATCTTAAAGGCTTGATTTATTATTTATACCTGTGGTTTTACTGTCTGTGGCATGACAAAACGTCTTCAGTGACGAAGGCCTACGAGAATGATAAATGAGCATTTTATTCCACCCAAGAAACGAAGAAGAAGATTGACTGAGATGTCAGCCTGTACACACTTCAGAGTTCTATAGCAGTGCACTTTATTTACTGTGCACCACCTTATCTGAGCCTTATTTAAGAGCTAAATTTACATGCTATGGAAAATTCCTACGACGGAACGAAAGCACACACACTACGTTCTACTAACAAACCCACAATGCCACACAGTGAGTTTTATAGATGCAAAAATTGGGACACTACATCTGTTGGTGATGACACAAAACACAATGATCTGAATTTACTGCTCACTTTGGCATTATTATTATTATCTCTGTGAACCTTCTCTTTAGCACATGAGCTACCTAAAAGGATTGGGTATGTCAAAGCTCTGCAAATGAACCCTTGTCTACCAAAGCTACTAGATAAGTAAGTGAGGAATTATATTTCTCATGTGTGTAATTGGGGTGAATCGACCCGTTGAGGAATATCTATTTTCTTCTTTTCCCTTATTACACGCAACGCAGAGGCTCATTGGTCATCACACAGAGTGATTAAAATGCAGCACCTTTCTTGCATTACACACCATCTGGAGGGAGGCATGAAGCATGCACACACAGATGTCACCAGTTTACTGCGGGAAGCTAAATACCTGCACACTTCATGTACTGTATGTGAAACTCCATGCTGTAAATTTCCTATGGATACATTACAACGTATGCACTTTACAAACCACATTGCATTACACTACACAGACTTCATATTGTATGCTGTGTGCACACATGAATGAGCTCTGAATATGAGAAGCGTTCTCATGTAAAAACACTTTTGTACATCAAAGTGCTTCTCACATGAGACAGTGGGGTAAAATGTAACCTTTCTAAAACACACCGGCGAGGAAACATGCAACCTCTCACAGCCCCCACAGATTAGAAAAATACAAAGCGTGGCTAATTGGGATTATAAAAATCAATTTATCCAAGAGAGCTTCTGCCTACCCATATGATTTGTAACAGGGCCCTGCCATGCATAATGTATTTAATGTACAAGCTGGGGAAATTTACAATCTGCATATGAAACCACTCTCCCCCTCCCTGACTTCGAGTCTCTCTCGATATTCCTCACTCAAATGTACACACACATACACACTCACACATACTCCAGAAATAGATTGTTAACTCCAGAGTGCAGCAGAAAGGAGCTGCTTGTGTTTCATGCCATTATGTGTGTGATAGAGGGTAAAAGACTGAGGTGCATAACAGCTCAGATAATGTCAGAGATGTTTAGCCCGGTTAGCTCTGTCATGGACGCAGGAGTAACGTGAGCCAGAGCAGTAACTGAAACCAAGTCAATCATATCACTGGAGTTCATTTTCCTTGTACAATAAAGCTGCTTCTCTGTGTTTCTGCCTGGCAACAGTGAAAGGAATGACAGCACTGCCAGTGGAGACGTTCAACTTGAAAGCAGGCATCATTGCACAGTCTACCTGCAGCAAAGAAGAGTCTCTGAGGTGCAGATGCGTCATAAACAGCAAATATTGCAAAGACAATGGACAACACTGAGAGGAAATGGAGTCATTTGACAAAAACGATGAGCATGTTAGTATGAAACGTCTCCTTCTTGCAGCACATTACGCAATCATTAACGGGGAATATTCAATTAGGTTTCAACTGCCTTCCAATGTCACAATATTCTCATGGTCTTGGTGTAAATCTGTGTAGTAGCCAAACTTCTATCCAGTTTCTGTTTTTTTTCCCTTGTCAGTGTGAAAAGCTCCGGCGGTGCATAATCAGAGTGGCACAAAGAAGTACAGAGCGGAGCGCAGGCGAGCAGAGCGATGCAAAACGAGCCACTGCTGCTTTAATGCCGAGAACATGTGCGGGGATGATGCAGCACTCGCCCCCCATCCTGCCTCTGGGACCACATGCAGGATCTTTGGCCTTGGATCAGTTCCCGCCTCTTAGATGTACTGTTACACCTCTGATCATCTGAGCTCTTCAGATAAAGGAAAAATATGGGGCAGTACGGTGACGCAAAGAAAGACAGCTGAGGTCTGAGCATGAGCAGCTGGCATAAATTAAAGCTGCAACATGAAACTTTTATCCTTGAGGCAGCAACAGTATTGATGGTGCTGTTCTCCTCCCTCTCTAGTCAGGTTTCTGCTCCAACTCCTGTCACTCATCTTGATGAAATGTCTGCCAACATCCAGTGTGAAGCTGAAGCAACCACCAACTGTGAAGCCTCCGTGGTGGGTGCTGCAGCCAAGAAAAGTCAAAACCCATGCCAATATGGAAATTTACATTAGGTGATAATGGAATGACTTATAATGCATACTATACCAGCCCTGGGAAATAAATCGACTGTAAGGTGTCTGTTATCCCTGGTCCAGACTGCAAATTAGTTTGGTCTGTTTCAATGGTCACTGTGTCAGATTAGACGATTATAGAGTCAAAAATTCTTGGCGTGGCTCAACCAAGAGACATGACACACTACACGGTGGCCCCCGACCAATCATGGCTTGCTGTGTTTCATATGATGTCATCAGGAAGGAGGTGCTAGGGACTGACTTCAGGTAAACAAACAATGGCAGTGTATGATACTGGCTGTCTTGTCTTTGGTATCGCCTAAAAAATGAAATAATGACTCTTGACCCATTCTTGGGTCAGACAAAGAGGACAATATGGGCTGTCAATACCTCAAAGAGAACTTGAGTAAAAATAACAAATGTTTTTAGCCAGTACAAAAACCTAAATGTAGCTAGCTAGCCACATTCATAAAGCAGACTGTGAAAGCCAGTATGCTAACGTTAGCTATATCATCCTGATACTGATTCTACGCTCTGTGCTCCTGCTGGTCAACATTATGGACGTTATGAAATATACTGCAGAAAAAAATTGGACATGCTTTTGTTTTTGTCAGGATGCAGTTTGGCGTCCACTATGACACACTATACAGGATAAAATGATCAACTGTTGCGCCTGAAGTCCACAGGGCCTTTTACACTGTCCATCTCAAGAACACAAATGGTCAAAGGCAGCAGAGACTTACTTACAGTTCTCTCTCTCTACCACTGAGCAAAACCACAGCTACCACTCCTACTGAGGAACTGAGCTAAATCATGTTGCAATCAAGTTGCTGTAGTGTCCCGTATTGTTCGAAACAACAAATTAATGCATCCTTACAATCCAATCGAGGGGGCCATGTTTAAAATTCTTCCTGGGAGCACCTGTTTGCAGTCTGTATTTTAAAAAGGAGTACATCCATTCAACCCTGAAAGGCTTAAAGCGTCTTAAAAGAGGGCTGATCCATCAAGGATTGTCTGGAGCGACTCTGGAAGAGTGACTTGCTGACTTGGTGTTGATGTCGGGGCTGGGTGTCAGGAGGATGTTACCTCGGCAGGTGCAGCTACCACCCCTTGACCAGACCTTGACTATTCTTTACCACCTCCATCCTGTAAGTTTATGTGTCTTCCAGTGAGACACTTTGAACCTAATCTGGTCAGTAATTTAATCACTATTCTAAATCACTGCTCATGGTAGCCTAAGTAGTTAGAGTGGACTGTAAGTATGAGGATGTTTTACACTAACTAAGTGGTTAGACTAACTAAACTGTTACACTGAGGTTCAGCCAGTCACTTTGCCAGCCTACCTTAAAAGGGTAAGGCTTGCAATAGTCTACATTTTAACACTGTCCACAATTTTTTAGCAACCAATACCAAGTAGAGCATTTTGGGGGAGAATTCTACACAACAGAGTAATACTCTTTTGGTGTTCTTGTGAGTATTTGTGGCAGCAGGCCAGTGTATGTTGGATTGACTCTAGATAAACTACAATGTGTGTGTTGCTAATAAAGGATCATGTCATCCAGTGCAACAGTGTGGCTCAGTGAAGATATTTTAATAGTTTTTTGGACAACAATGGAGCTGTATGGCACAGTAGAAGAAGATCTATCAGACTTTGATATTCACAAAGCACTACAGTTGGGAGTAAGATCAGTCCATTGTTGGTTTTGGTCTTTTCATGGAATCTGTTAATAGTAATGAAAATACAGACTATGACCAGCCTTATTCTTAACATCAGAGTGCCTTGAATTTAATAAAGGTGACTGATGACTGTTAGAGTTTTTTTGTTGTTGTTTGTTGTCTTTAGTAGTTATGTGACCATCTTGTTGCACATTATTGCATACATTATTGATGATGAATGTTACCTGTATCAGGAACTGGAAAACACCACTTGGCTTTTTCCAAACTTGGCGCAGCACTGCACTCTATTTTCCGATGTTTGGTGACATAACCCTCTTAATACGTCTAAAGAGACGAGCTTTGACACAAAATAAATTCAGCAGAAGTGAACCGTGGCTTCGGGATCCTTTTGGATTGAATATGGGAAATGTTATTTACTGCAGCGCTGAAGAGGACACAGCAGAGCATGCTGCCATTCATTCAATTTGTCATGCTTTCTAAACCGATGAACAGAGCGATCGTGTGAGAGTGAGAATCCTTATGAAGCCAAGTATCTGACATCAAATAAAGCAGGTTTAGCACAGCAAACATTCTCATCTGTCAACCATCATCAAAGTTTCCATCACGTCTGACAGCCTCCATGCATTAAACACGAGCTCGACGCTTACGTGCACCATGAACCTCCTGGAATTCACCACAATTATGAGTCAAATACTAAAAATTGACATATGCAGGAGAATACACGGTAAAGGCATTCTCCTTTCACATTCAATAAAGCTCTGCAGAGAGATAAATATTTATAGATGTTATCCTTTCCATAATCCAATGCAACACCCAGATTTGGTATGAGTCATTGTGACACAATTTTGTGTCCAAATCAGCTTTAACAGTGTAAAAGCTCTGCATATCCGGGTCTCATCAAGTGCACTGTGTGTGACTGTATGGATATGGAGCAGCAGCATGCATAAAACATCATCTCAATGCCAATCTCTACTTTGAGCTGAAATTGTATCGACCCAGCAATCACGTTTAAATTCAACCTCAGTAAGCGTCTGAAACTGACATATTTTTCGCTAACTCATGCTTTCTTTCCTTCAGGTGTGGGCAGGTAACACAACAGCTGTAACACTGCTTTTCTTCTGAGTAGATGCAAGAAACTTTTCCTGGGTAGACTAAACTTTTTGTGATTGTGAGAGCCCAGAGCTGTGATTCTTAGCCACCTCCTCCACTCTCACAAACCACAGGAGACAGAGAGGAACCAGGCCATACAGCACCTAATCAACACAGCAATCACTTTAACTGATGGCAGCAGATAAATGATAATCAGCAAAGGACTTATCAGTGACTCTTAGGAAATGCAAACTCCAAGTTCAGTATTTTCAAGAATTTTATACCTTTGGTTGTCTTTGATCAGATAATTCCTGACTTAAATCAGAATTTAGCAAATTTTAGATTGATTGTGTGGGCAAAGTCCTGGCACATCTGCTTGTATTTACACACCATAAATCTAAATAAACGATTTTGCTAAACGAAAAGGGGTTAGAAGAGAAACATGTTGATATTCCTCAAAATTAGGTATTAGAAAAAGCAATCCAATCACTAGAAAGAATTATAATATTGTACGTTTCTGCAAAACACAGATTTGTCATATTTGCATGCTAAGCTGTAGAAACATTGAAACTTTATATTTACTCATTGCTATGGTTTACGTGGGGTTAGATTTAGGCACAAAAACCACTTGGTTAGGATAGGATCATGTTTTGGCTCAAAATACCCGGTTTTGGGGGCGCAGTCCCAGCAGGAAACGCAGCAATGTTTCTGTGGAAAGACAAGCGCTTTTCATGGCACTATCCCCGCTCATAGGTCACTAAAAACACCCACATTTGGAGCCTAAAAAGACGCTGGAAAAACACTGACAGGCCACTACAGAATACCAGCATTTGGAGCCTAAAAGAAGCTGGTAAAACATAGACAGGTCACTAAAAAACACAATTTAGAGCCTAAAAAGCTGATGGAAAAACGCAGACAGGTAGCTACAAAACACCCATATTTGGAGCCTAAAAACCCACCAGAAACACACTGAGAGGTTGCTACAAAACACCCACGTTTGGAGTCTAAAATGCCACTAGAAATACACTGACGGTTTGCTACAAAACACCCATGTTTGGAGCCTAAAAGCCACTACAAATACACTGACAGGTCACGACAAAACACCTAAGTTTGGAGCCTAAAAATCCGCTAGAAACACACAGACAGGTGGCTACAAAATACCGACATTTGGAGGCTAAAAAGCCACTGGAATCACAGCATTGACTCACTAAAACACACCTTGTTTTGTTGGTCTTGAACAGTGGTCTGCAGCATCTCGTCTAGGTAACGCAACATCCAACATTCCCTCAACCTCCCAATTACCAAGTCAACTTATCTATGATGTCACTTAAAAAAAATGCTGAAATGTATGAAATGTGCAAATGTAATATAGGCTATTGGTGGTGGTAGTTTGCAGAAACTTACAATGCCAACATTTTCCTCTGGTGAATAGGCAGGAAAACATATGGTTTTAGTATCAAAACTCTTTTGTATTGACAATGGTATTGCATATCTGTGAACGATACCAAGCCTGACTTGTTTCCAATATATCAGTCTCACTCTTACTACAGTGATCTTTTTGTTATGTCCTCATAGTATGTATGGTCTTACATTCATATGTTTTTTTGCAACTATACTGCTAGACTAATTAGATATGGACTGAAATGCTGCAAGAAGCGGCTCCCTTGTTAGTCCCTTTTAAAAGATATGAAAGGTAAAGACAAGCTACCATCTTGCCACTCGCTCTTGTTAATTTTGAACAAATTTGTTACTGGCTGCAGCCCAATCTTTTAATCTTCCTGTATTCCCAAGAGCCCACTGGACGCCTCTGGTACTTCGAAATTACAGCGAGAAATGCTGTCATGCTGCCGGTTTAACTTGAACTGTTTGTAAAAGATGTCAAGTATGGAAAGAGGTTAAAAAAGGGTCAAATACACACATGATGTTTAGTTCTAAGAAAACAACAGCAGTGTGGTGAGTGACTCAGAGATGACCAGAAAGTCTGATGTTTAGCAGTTGGCAGGGTTTGTGTCCCCCAGAAATCTAGCAGTGCTTCAGAGAGTGTTTTATCTCCACTGGTGTGTCATCTGACGCTGATCATTAGGCAACAGACTCTAACCCGGGACTTACTCAGATGTTATTTAAATCCCTGACTGACAAATAGACACACAGTGAGAAAAATACTAGCTGCAGATCTGTTCCCATGGTAACATGGACCATTAGATCTCAGCACTGTTTCCCAGTGTGAACATTGTTCAGCTCGCCTAAAGCTGTGGTTGGTAACTTTTATAGAAAGAAATTTTTGTCATATTTGATCAAACTGTCACTATATCCTGACAGTAGTACATGAGACAGATTGTCTGAAAAAAATGATGTTCCTCTGCCTCCTCATAGTGATCCTAATAGCATGTGCAAGAATCCACCACGCCTGAAGGAAAACAACCAATCAGAGCTGACGAGTCTGTAACACAGCTCTCAATCACGTCAATCACAGCTCGTAAACTGCAGGCAACTTAGTGTACTGTTTAGCTGTAAAATGAGAGCGTTTGCCACTGGGTGGTTCTTGGTTTCGGCTCGACTGTTTTCAAAATGGCAGCCAGGTTACAACTTTTTCATTTCATCCTCAGCATAAATGCTCAATAAGGCCTGGACTTCACCATCAGCCCATCTGCTTTATGCTTTCTTGTGTAACTCCATATTGATGTTTCAAAGTACATCAAACAAACAAGAAAGGTTGATGGCATTCTGTGAGTCTTTGCTGTGAATAATCATAAATGTTCAGCACGCCAGCCCCCACCCACAAAGTTCCTGTACTTTCGGAATGTGAGTACTACTCTCCGATCATCTCGTACCTGAACGTTCCTGCAGTCAAAAAGGGCCTATTGACTGAGGATGAAGATCTCTGTAGATCTAGTAAACACCTCCACACAAATACTGTATGTGCTGGCAGACAGTAATGCTTACACACGTACATAACTCACACACACCGGCTCGACATCAGCCTCCAAAACATCCTTTTTTGTTATAAATGGAGATGGGGAATATAAAAATACAGTAGAAATGTTTTCTCTCTAAAAGACCTGAAACAGCTGAATGCTTGAGTAACCAGGTAAGAGAGAGAACGTCAAATCTCCCCGAGCCATGCTATGGAAAAGCTCGCTCTTAAGTGGCACAGCAGCATGATATAAAAGAGGATATGTTGTGTGTGAGTGGGCGATTTGCTCAGATTTAACTGGAGAGGCTGGGAAGAAAAACTGTCTTTTTCCAAATACTTTGGCAATCTCCTCCATATTCTGTGTCTCTGCTTTCATTCTCAAATCTGGGCCTAACAAAGAGGTATGCATCTAATATATTATCGCTTATCATATTGGCGCAGTCTTTCTTTATCACCTTCAAATTAAACCCTGAGTAGTGGTGGCATAAGAGGAGCCGGTATTTCATTATTTTCCAATTTGAGAGTTAATAGGAAAGGTTGGTGAGGTGGTATACTGAGGGAGTCTTCTTCTGATGTTCTGACTCTCGGTGTACAAGTTAGCTAGTCAATCACTTAAATAATTATCCACATATAAAATAGCAGCAAGCCAACAGAGCAGCCGGTGATACCTAACTTGCTTTGCCCAGGGGCCACTTTTTCAAAATGACAGGAGGTGTATGCAGGGGTGTTTCTAGGATTTGTGGACATTTGGGACTAAGCCTGGATCTCTGTTTGGGGTGTCCATGGGATCCTCATCTCACACAGTCTTTTTTTAATTGGTTTGTTAATGCACTCTGGCAACGTATTTACATTCAAAGTAATATCAATTTATCAGTTTATTTTCTTTGTGAATAAGGAAATGGTTGATGGGCCACCTGACACCCTAATCTACAGCCTGTGGAACAGATTACCTTAGATTAGGTAAACCAAGAATCACTGCAGTGTTCATTCAACAATTTAATCTGACCTGTGATATAAATGTAAAACAGAAAAGGACCATTTGTTCTGCCTTTGTCTCTCAATTATGAATTACTTATTAAATATCAGGGAAATGAGAGGAAAGATTTTGAAGGCTTGTTATTTTATAAAGTACTGAGTATTCTGGGTGTTTGCACATGGTGTGTTTAGGCAGGATATATTGTTTGTGGCATCAAGTTACTTTTGCCTTAGAAGGTATTTTTTGTCCCCTATAAAAGGCATATTATTTCAGCAGATGAAAGAGTAATCTTCATCAGTTCTTTGATGCTTCTATGAGATCTCAAATATCTCCCAATGTACAGATTTGAAGCTACATTTAATAGTATCTTAATAGATCTTATCACTTTCTTGCCACCATATTAAAAGCACCCAAGGTCAGATAAAACAGAATCACTGACATGACACGAGGCACATTCACACTGTATTAAAATGTGATGTTGACCTAATGTATGTTAGGGTACTTAATAAGAAAAAAGAAAGCTTTTTTAGATATTTTGGGGGCTTTATTGTCTTTGTTTGATGGGATGGCCGTGGCGTGGGGTGGAGTGATGTGTTTATTGTGGTTTTTGGTTCACAGCCAAGGTAAATACAGAGTTTTTAAAGCCTGTTTTTGTGTTGTTTTGGTTTTACTGGATGACCATAATTTAGAAAAGCCAAAAGATATTTTATAAAAACGCAGCACTTTGTCTCATACTAAAAACCTCCCACAGTTGCCTGTAAAATATCCTGAGTAAAACTAAGCCATTATTCCTGGAAAGAGACAAGACATTTGACATTTAAGTTTTTCAAATGTCATCTTCAGTTCTGCCAGCACAAACATTGAAATTCCACTCACTGCCTGTGTGAGTTGGCATCGCAAGTCTGAGTGGCCAATATCTCCAAAAATCTGCAAATAAAACTCTAAAATCTACACTTTGAACCACATGGCTAGTTATTAATAGTGTTAAGTGAAAATGCAGTGTGGGGGAATTGACCTTTTAACAGCCGGTGCCATCTCTGAGCAGCACCGCTGGCCCTGACTGAGCAAGTGGAGTTCAATTAAGTCTCAGGTGCATTTACATCTCAATTTTGTAGACATCTGCTTTATGGAGAGAAAGGGTTGTTTTTTTTCATTTATATGTATGTTAGCTGTATGTATATAAAAGTAAATGTGTTTTTAAAAACTTGGCAAAAATATAAACCAATGCAAACTTGACTTTCATGGCCTCCTCCAAAGTTTAAATCAAAATGAAATGCAAATGACAAACAGTGACGCCTCCAGGTTGGCAGTGGTTGAGGTTAATGCAGCAAGAAAGCTCGGTTAAGCACCTTAAAAAACATTAATGAAATGCATTCCTTTAATAAAACCTCTCAGGGAATTAATACTTGAAATCCTACAAAATAAAGCTAAAATAATGTCAAACGGGGAATCAGAAAGATACACAGCTTTTTGTTGTCAATATTATATTAAAATGATTAAAAACCTGTCTCTTGGCTGATTTACAAGAATGTCTTGTCCTCCCTCAGAGCTGTCGTCAAAGAAATATGACTGAAATATGAAAAAGTCTTTGCTCCTATTTTTGTTTCCCTCGGATGGCTGTGAAGACACGGAGATCATACATTATTTATTTGTGCCGACTATGAAACGTCCCCTATGGATCATGTTCGAGGTTGAAGACCTCGGGGCTCAACGCTCCATGAATGAATAAAAAGTTTCCTCCTTGATGCAAGGAAACAGCCGCGGTGAGCGCGCTGTGGCGGCGCGGCGCAGCGCTGCGGTCCACCGTGCGCTCCGGCTGCGTGTTTTGGGGACGTGACATCGGTTATAGGGCCTGAATGCCATTACATCGATTATTTAAATACAACATAGTGACATATAGAAAGTGCCGTCAGAACAACAAACCCTCCAGAGGTAACCAAAATAACGCCAGACGCATTAACATGACGGCCATGTCTTACGCAACACAGCTGCTGTTTTTAGTGATGAACGCTTACAAACAGTCTGATGAAATCTTCCACACACTGATCTTCTCGTAAACTGGCCCACACAGTACTGCGTTATTAATGTGATGAATAAAGCCAAATGGAGACTGGAATGTGAGTCAGAGCACCCAGAGACACTCAGGCTGCCTCAGTTGCGGTGTTTATGGTTTATTTGATTATAAGGAATTAAAAAAAAAACACTCTTACAGGTTGGGTAATAACACAGCATCAGTGTCTTACCGTCAGCGGCCAAGGAGCTCTGCAGCATCAGCATCAGCACCGCGCCGATGGTCACAAACCACCGGGCCAGCATCCCATCCAGCGCTCGCGTCCTCTTCCCGTTCCTCGGCGAACAGACGGCCACCATCCCCGCATCCAGGATCCATGCCGTTGGAGAAGAAGAGCCGGGGTCTCCTTTACTCTTCACCCCTCCAACCCCGGGGCCACTGCTGCCGCTGCTGGAGAGGAGCGCATGTTTTGGAGCCATTGGTCAACCAATTAATCCTGAATGGAAAACATCTAACGGCGCTGCTGTGGTGAAAGGCATCCGATCAACCTGCCCCCGGTGCGGACAAGCAGGGCTCCGCTCTCCATGAGCCTGCTGGAGGCTGTGGGGATCGATACGAAAACAAAGAGGGTTTTATTTTACCTTTTGCGCGTCTCACTGTCTCTGTTTCTGTGTGTAGCCTACGCGCGCTGAGTGTGGAGTCTGCTGTCCCTACTGCGACCGCAAAGCGCTCTCCATCTCTGCTGGCAGCTGCATCAATACACAGATACAGAACCGGAAGACTGCTAATGCGCCCTTCAAAATAAAAGCGTTCAATCTGTCTGGAAGAAGCCTACATTTGGCATGGTGTGATTAAAGGTGCACTGCAATGATTTTGCAGTTAACTCTAACTGACATAGGTAGCCTAAACTCAGCCTATGAAACCGTTGCATAGTCCTCCGTGACTCTGGGCAGCTTTAAATCTGAGGAGACTGTGATTATGTCAGTGGGATTATGTAGGTATAAAAAATCAAAGTCCAGGCACTCAGGTCGGTTTGGAAAAGTTAAAAAGCCTTTATTCAATGGGCAAGAGTCATTAAAAATGAACACGTGTCGGCTTGCGCCTTCCTCAGGGTGTGTGTGCGTGTGTGCAAGCCGACACGCGTTGGTTTTTGCCTGGATTTTCAACCCTTCCATGAGCACCGGTGGTTTGAGGGACACCAGCAGCGCTCCTGTTATCCTTTTCTTCTGGGATTATGTAGGTATTGAGACTAGACATTTGGGGCATGAAGTTTGAAACACAGAAGTTTTTGTAGTTGGATGTGGGACCCTGTTTCGTCCTATGAAAGTTGCTCAGTGGCACATGAAGCCAAAAACTGTCCACTGCCGCATATAAAATTACCCGCATGATTAACACTGCTGCCACATCATTGGGCCCATAGAGCAAGCGCACTAGAGACTTCTGCCGGCCTTTCCAGCTACTTCCAGTTTAGCACTCCACTTAGGCTACATGAATATCAATCAATCAATCAATCAATTTTATTTATAAAGCCCAATATCACAAATCACAATTTGCCTCACAGGGCTTTACAGCATACGACATCCCTCTGTCCTTTGGACCCTTACAGCGGATAAGAAAAAACTCCCCAAAAAACCTTTAATGGGGAAAAAACGGCAGAAACCTCAGGAAGAGCAACTGAGGAGGGATCCTTCTTCCAGGACGGACAGACGTGCAATAGATGTTGTACAGAACAGATCAACACGATAAAGTAACAGTAATCTGTATGACACAATGAGACAGAAAGAGAGACAGAGAGAGCAGCAGCAGGACACATCTAGCAGGGATAAATGATTCAACTGTGCGGCTCCTGAAAGTGAGACGAGTCATTTCATGCTGGTTGTGTCACTCAGAAAAATGTATTCACTCTTTCCATCTCTTTCCCAATAAAAGTGCATGGGAAAGTCTTTTTGGGCCCCAAGGCATCATCATGGCATCAAAGCCTAGGTATAGCTGCGGCTTGAGCAGCTACATGACCTGCCCATCATATCTACATGTCATCACCAATCAGCCCCCTTTGCCCCTTGACCCAAAAGCACTAGTCCCAACGAAAATGCTAAGCAATTAGCTAGCTATGAGGTATTAGGTTAAAAAAGAGGTGGTTCAGGTTTGAGTAGGGGTAATGGTTTGGGTTACATCTTTTATAAAGTGAATCATGTCTTCATGAATAATGAATTGTAAAGCAGATCATTGCTATGTTTGGCCTCATGTTTATTCATTACAGTGCCGTGTCGTAGCAAAGTTCAGATAACTATTGCAATGGTGGATTGGTTTTGTATCAGTGCTGGGCGAGGTTTGTAGGGATGTGTTGTGTACAAGTCAAATGTGTCTGCAGCTATACATGTCTCTCAAAGCCTGGCGCATTTTCTGCCTTTTCCCAAGCCCCCAGGAACAGCGCCAGGCTTTAGAGACAATTTGATATAGTGGCTAAACTGTGGAATTACAATTTCCGAGTCTGTCACGTGATGCCATTGGAACCAAAAAGGCTCTTCCTTTAGACTTACTTCGTGAAAGAGACGTTTGTAAATCAGAGGATGCATTTTTTTGAGTGTCACAACCCCTGCAAACGACTTAATTCACCATCGGGATTTGATTCATTCAGTCCAATTATACTGGGAAAATCAGAAGAGCCGCACATTTAAATCATTTTATCCTCGTTCAGGTTAGTGGAGAGCTGAATTGAAAGTTAGTTACTCAGTCAGGGGAGTCTCTAACGCGCTTGCTTCATGAGTCCAACGCTGCAAAAGATCCCAGTAATTTTATACCTGGGACGTCCAATTTTTTTGGCTTTGTGTGCTACTGAGTACCTTTCATAGGAAATTAACCAGGCCCCACCTCCAACACTGTATCCAGGTCTCTACATCCATGACTTTTTCAGGCAGGGAGCCTGCATGATGGGATATGTAGGATCTGGGGACTAAAAGTCAGAATATCTCCTTTATAATTTAGTTTCATTTTGTCATGATGCTCATAAAGTTAAAAGTAGGGTAAACTTAATGAGCTCAGCCCATAGATCCTACTCAGATGTTTTATAGGCCCGAATAGCAAAGATGATCATGTCTGTGTCTCTGTGTGGAATATTAATGATGTCATTACCTGATCCTGCCAATGCCAACTGGAGTATTAATCCCAACTATGGGGCTGAAATAAGGATTAGCTTATAAAATATTGTTTGATCTGGGTATTTAGTGGGAAGCTTCATCCTGAGGTAAAATGAGGTAAATATGTCAGAGCAGTAGCATTCTGCACTGAATAAATGTTTGTAAACTGACTAACTAAACCCTATCAACATAAATTCAGTGGCACCTTTTTTCTGGCTGACCAAGGTTAGCTCACAGGAGCTCACAGCCTTTGAGGACAGCTACATTCAAGTTGTCGTTAGCATCCATTTTACAGCTAGAGAATTATGTTTTTAGTCGGTGTTTATACATTTTTCTGTTCTGTAAATCACATTAATTAGCCTACCTTGTGATAAATACATACACTTTAGGTGTTTATGGGTGAACTGCCTCACTTCCGGTGTTGTTTTGGCTAACCGTGTTTAGCTTGACGCAGTTCAGCAGGTAGAAACCGACAGGCTGCTTGTTTGGTGTAATTACGGTGAAAACGATAGAAACAGACTGGTCATAACGGCCCGACTGATTAGCTCCCACACCTGAGATGAGACAACTCACTTGTGTCTTTCCGTCCTCTGTAACGGAGCGGACACGGAGCCCTCCGCATCGTTAACGGAGCTTACATCAAGGCGGGCGGTGACGCCAGCGCTGCTCTGCTGTGAGATGTGTTTCGGCAGATCTGAGTTCAGCAGGAGGCAGGCGGCCCCTGGCGGGAGCTGAGGGCACCGTCACTCTGCCGGTACACGCTCACTAAAGTAGGCAGCCACACCGGGGAAATACACTCATCATTAGACCTGTTCCCATTGAGTCCAATTTACTGTAAAAGAAATAATGGTGAAATCATTATTTTGCCACTGAAACACTCCCTGTGGCCATAAATGTGTAAACACTGTGTCATGTCACCAAAATGCATCAGCCTAAACCTGCACAGAGGGAGGCTTATGAGAAGTTATTTGAATTTCAAGTGAGGGAACTGACTTTTGCTGACACCAAATGCAAAGGGGAAAATGAAATGTCAAGAATAGAGTCATCTCCTCAGTTCCATCAAACTGTGTCTTCTGATACAACAAATTCGCTCAACAGCCGACTGCATGCAGATGGGTCCAACAAACATAGGACTTTCTCACAGGAACCCGGTTTTCGCTTGCCGTGGGAATGTTGAGCCAAACCATGATACTTTTTTCTAAACCTTTTCACACGCTTTTGTTGCACAAGGAAATGAACATAAATATGAAGTGTTTTACCAAAGTTTATTTTGACTGTATGCATTTAAGAAGCAGAAACTGTACATGTCCAGTGAAAACAAAGGTGTATTTTGAAGAGAGTTTTATTTTACAGTGCACTAATAAGACATGATAATCAAATTAGATAAAGAATGTGTTTAGTTATGTACAATACTTATCTATATTTATGAGATTTATATTTGGTTGTAAAGCCTGTGTGTTGTTACCCACCCACAACTATTAATAGGTGCGTGACGCCCAAAGGGGCTGAGTTGTCTCATCTCTCATGTCCGTTTTTAGAGGTGGGGGAGCTAATTAGTCAGGCTGTTATGACCAGACGTAGATGCTAGAAAGAACCATAGGCTGTAAATATAATGGACATAGCTACCATGACGACGCCCATTGATTTTCTCACTCTTGTTTTGAAGTCTCGAGTTTGTTATTTCAACTGTCACCATCTTGGTTTTTTTTTTTTTGGAGCCAGCAGTGACCATATTTGGGCAAGAGGCTGGAGCTGTAGAGGGGTGATGGTGGATCTGACTAAGACGGCAAGAATAGCGGCCCCCGCTCTGATTATGGGTAACTTTACGCCTTGATAAAATGTAAACAGGTGAGTTATAAAAAGATTCACCCCCTGTACAGTTGTCATAGAGGGGGAAATTAGCTATTGAGATCAAAGCCGTTTTTTGCACTAGGCTGTGAGCATGTTTATTTCTAATGTAAAGTTGGGCATTTAAACAAGGGGGTCTTTGGGGATTAACTGGTTTCTAGAGCCAGCCTCAAGTGGCCATTCAAAGAACTGCAGTTTCTGGCACTTGGGCTTTATTTTTCAGTTCCGAGGTCTCTGCTTGAAAAGTACTCACCGAACTACGAGTGTTTCACACCCCGGCCCTACAGTGCTGTTATTGGCTGGTACTTGTCAGGTCACAACGTATCCTCATACAAAGGTTTGTATGATATCCTTCAGATGGTTAGGGTTAGTACTTGCCAGCTGCAGCATAGTAGGAGTAGTAGGACTGGCTGTTTGGTGGATACACTAGCATTACTTCCAGAGAACAGGCAGGGGTATGTTTGTGCATGACAGACAGGTGTCAGTTTACTACTACAATTACCTTAGCACGAGTCTTATATTACACTCTGAGATTAACAGATATTTTGCTACTACTGACTCATAGATCACTGTAAAATATTTGCTCACTGACAGGCAAAAGAACAATGAGGTGGCAGCTCAGCATCCGTGCTGTGAAACACCAGCCTCAAGCAAACTGCAATACACAAGCAGTCAGTCAATTGAATACCATCTTGAGATGGGATCACTCCAGCTGTGGCAGAGCGATCCGCAACTTAAAACAAACCCACGGGTGTAAAGTTGGGGGGTCAGTGGTCTCTTTCCTTCTTCCTACCCTCCTGCTTCCTGCCCCCTTGCTCCAGTGATGAGCAGTGATTCTTTAGCATCGGCTCCTTCAAGTTGATACATTTAAATGTTTCGAACCTCTCAGGTTTTATACACTCTGTTATAGTACATGCATGTTCATCAGCTAGTGCTGGCCGCCCCTCAGAATCTCTCTGTAATACATTACCAATCATCATGTATACATTTATATTAATAAAGATAACATATTCATTTCATGCACTGTCTCAGCGTCCCACTTGTAGGTCATCACGGTGACAAAAATCTGTCCACAAACAGACAGACATATAAACACCTAGTAAATTATTCAAAATTTTTTAACACACACAGACTCACAAGATGAAAACAATACCAGTCTTTGTGACACTGTCATTGCTGGTAATAAATGCATTTGTCAAATACCACGTGTGTTTATTTGACTCATTGTTCTAATATATTCAAATCTGCATTTCAGTTAGCTAATTTTGTCTAGTATTACCATTTACTATTAACTAGAAATAGTAGCCTAACCTGTCGTTACACCAATACAGCTTTAATATCTGTTTTGGGTGAGATAGGTCACGTTTTTCCTTGCAAATTCATGACCTGACGACTTTTATCTCTGACATTCTGAGTATTTGACTTTATAACCTCAGAAAATATTCAAGTTGTTTGTTTGAAGATTGCTCCTCTGCCCTGGCTCCTCTTTTTTAAACTTACAATCGCCCTAATACGGCGTCATAAAAATGCAGATATGTTTAATTTGAAAAAAAAAAAAAATTTAATCTTCTGAGCCTGTTACCAGATGATTTATGCCCAGTCATTAGTAGCTAAAACTATCTGAACAACAGGACCTGTGAACCTCTCAGAGAGAAGCAGGCTAGACGTTCTCCACTGAGAGTGAATCACCATTTTATGATATTCAGAACAACAGCCTATAAAACAAATTGCTTGTTTTATAGTTTTTCCCAGTAGTTCTGATGGGCAGGCGGCGTCCAAGAGAGACTGACAGTCTGGTGTTGACTCGATGCAGGGAAAAGCAAACAAAACACGGCGTCACTTGTATGAGGAGCTTATTGTTCACCAGGAAAGACTGCAGGCCTAAACCCACAGAGACATAAAGCAAATGTCTTAACCCACTGGAGTTAAGATTCTTGATCTGTGTAAGATGTTGCTGTGATAATGTGAATGTGTGTTGGCTGATGTTACATTATGCAGATTGAGCTTTTTCACCACACACATTTTACTTATCATGGCAGAAAACAACAGGTGTAGCCCACCTAAATACATCAATGATGGTGCATTTCAGCAATTAATTATAGCTTATCACTAACTTTTATCTGTGTCTGACAAGTCAAAATGTCTGTGATGAAAAATGTCTATATCCCCCCTAGTCATGTGCCTGTTCTTTGCTGCTCGTCTATTTTAAATGAAAAGGTTTATATCCACATCTCATCTTGACTCAGAGGCACATTTGTCCTCCCACTGTCCACCTGCTATGTCCTCCTAAATCAAGGTAAGATTTGACGTCTGCTTAATGCCCATCTTATATAGGCTCCACAAAGGACTCACTCTCCACTTCACCCAAATCACAAATATCACACAATCAGTTTTCCCTTTCAACATTTAGAGTCGAGCAACTTCAGTGGCCAGAGGAAGAATACCAGCCACAAAGAGCAATGCTCTCGACTGTCTTGTCTGACTGATGGTCAGTTCTACCATATTCAAGGAGAATATTGACTGTGAGTAAAAATATGTATTAAATATTTATTGATTTGAAAACAAAGCTGTCAGTGCCTTTTCCTGCCCTGAGTATTCCTCTTGTCTGCAGGTCTTCTTCTCAGGCTGCATAAAGACCCATTAACCTTTATCGTTAAGGCAGGGCAGCCTGTGTAAAGTCTGAGCAGCAGAACCCATTCATTGTGCTCATCATGCACAGCAGAGGTGCAAGTCTTTGCACACAAGTCCCAAATCAAGACAGACAGTTCTCAAGTCAAGTCCCAAGTCCTAAACTTTGAGTTTAAGCTAAGAAGAAGCTCCTATGTTAATAACAGCCTCGACTTAGCGTTCTTTGTGCATCTTCATCTCTCGTCTGTAGTTTTCGACTTTCACATCTTGCATACTGCAATTTGATTTTTTGTTAGCCACTGTATAGTTTTTGTACACAAGCAAAATAATCTTAAATACATATTTTTTCCCAACTGGCACTCAGTGACACACTTTCTAAATAACATACATTTTTATCTTTAGGCCTAGGGATAGGAATCAAGTATTTGTCCAAGAGAAATCACAAATCACTGGTGTTGAGGCCAAATCCAGTTGAGTCATTTTTTGATTTAGTCAAGTTGAGTCTAAAGTCATCAACTATGTGACTCAAGTCCGACTCTATTCCATGTCATGTTACTCGAGTCTTCGAGATCTCCTCTCATCTGGACCTTGGCAGCTGGACAGTGAGAGGATGATGCTCAAAGAAACCAACCTGAAACAATAAAAGAGGGAATAAAAATAACATTTGGAAAAGAGAGGGGGATATGTACTCAGTCCTCCCCAATGAAAATGAGGCCCTTGTTTGGTAAGGCTAGAAAGGGTTTTCATCTTTGCCGGGTTCATATATTACAGTATTTTACACAATTATCACTTCATAGTTCAGGTCTTTGAGTACATTTAAATTTGAGTCGAGAAAGGTCACCTTAGTGCAGCCACACAGTGAACGAATGAATGTGGACACATTCAGACAAATAGCTACTTGGAGAGAAACCTCATGGATAAATGTTTTAATATTACCAACATACTTTATGTTTGAGGCCTCGACCACTGCTGCTGTGTGACAGTGAATGCTTGATGGCTCACAGTCAAACACTAACACCTGTACATGACACGTATATCAATAAAGACAACATCAACTGAAGCAAAAGATCTTTTTTAATTCAAAGTGAATCTTAACATAGTACACCATCAATTCATAATTTGACACTCACCAAGAAGAGTCACCAAGAAGGAACCCGCTTTTTGTGACAAAGTACATAAGGCTTGGTCACATTGAAACTCACTGAGAACTAGAGGGGGGAAAAGAAAACGACCGCAAACTGGTAAGACACACATTATTACATCCAAACGATAATCATTTTCCCAGTCCTCATATTGTTGTATATTGCACAGTGCAGTTGCTACATGTCAAACTAGTGTAGCATTTAAGGAAAAAAAACATAAAATCAAAAAATAAAATCATAAAGCCACACAGATCTACACATAACAGTAACAGTTTCAATTTAGCAATCACGTCTACATATTTGTGTCTAAATACAAGTACTTTAAAACCAATGATTAGATAGCTGTGGTACAAAATCTACTGAAAATGTGTCTTAGGAGTCAGATTTTGCGCAATTGGTTTCTCAGCCCAGTACCCAAATGAGATGTTCAGACCCATGTTTGTCATGTGAAGGCCGAATAAAAGCAGGCCTTAATTTCTGAAATCAGACTACAACCAAAACTCTAAAGTATTAATGAAGAGAGACTGGTCCTAATCGTTGCATATTGCCACATTTAACAAAAAAAAAAAAAGATCCCTGTTTAGAAGTATTAAACAGTCCCATGACCTGCTTTGTTACTTAAGGCTGCTGGGCTACGTGTGCTTGTTGAGCTTCAGATTCAGGACTGTGTGACCCTCTGGTGACTTTGATGATGCAACCGTCGAGGCTGCATGGTGTCCGGATTATCTATCCTAACCAATCAACCCAAAGTGGTGGCGGATTACGGCGTGGGACATCGCTAAGGTGGGACATGAGTTCATCTCATCGCAGGTGCTGAGCTGACAGAAAGAATAGAGCCATATGGGAATCAATGAGAGGCTGCACACCACAGGGTTACGAAACAAAATCCGTAAAGCAAAGTACAGATTACTGTGCCATGACACACGCCTATCAATAATGACTTGTAGGCTGTACTGCGAGCTGAACAGTGCATCCTCTCGCTTGTCATCGTCAACACAGTAGCAGATTAGACGAGTACACAAAATACACCCATTACTTTAAGCAACATAGCAAAACCATTATAATGTAATACATTAAGTAGAGTAGCACCATGACAAAAAAATATTTGCTCAGTTTCTTATCGTGACAAGAAGCCTCTCATTTTAATGATCTTTTTAATGTTATGTTTCACTATGACTCGATACCAACTTGTTCAGTTGTTGTTATAGCATCTTGTAAATATAAAATCTTGTTATAACAAGAAACTGAGAAGAAAGACAAAATGTTTTTTTGTAATGGTGGCAGAAATACGCTGCCGTACATGAGGATGGGACGACTTTGGACCTACAATTTGAGTACAATTGATGGATAAAGCATTTTTGAAAGGACCCCTCGACTCAAACACATGATGATATCTACCTAAGGTAATAGCTGCATATAAGAACTATCAACATCCCAATCACAAGATGAGAGAAAACGCTGTATAGCTATCAGAAATGCAACAACAACTCATTTGCAAACCAAAAAACATGTCTCGAGTTCCACAAATACATTCACGGTGCGGGAATAAAGCTTTGTATTTGTGTATATTCAGGCCCTATGTTTTTGTTTTAGTTTTTTGAGTACTGCACGGTGTTCTTTGTGAACGCGATAACACACACTTCCCTGACTTGTACTTTCTTAGGATTCTGTAAAAAAGAGATTGTTTCCAGACCTCGTCTCAGTCTAACAAACAAACAACTTTGGGGTTTCGTGATGTGAAAATAGGAGCTGATCCCCTCGGAAAGGAACTAGTCTACAAATTTCCGACTGCTTTGATATCAATGCAAAACGTCATCTGTCAGCCACTTGTTTGAAGAAAGGCACTAGTTGTACAGTACGAAGAGTTGCAAATACAGTCCGATAACGGAAACAAAAGCCATGTCGTCAGAAAGAAAACGAGAGAAACGATAATACGTCAACGACACACCGGTTACAGAATCCAACAGTGAACCCAGCCTACGTTTGAAAATACTGATGCTAAATGCACACGCACAAAAACACACCCACCCACACGCACGCACGCACGCACGCACACACACACACACACACACACACACACACCATAAAACAACAGAATTAAAAAAAAAAGAAAACTGATAACTTCCATTACAGCAGTTTACAATCACTTCAAAACAACAAAGCTAATATACAGAGGCACTAGCATATAGGAATAGCATTCAATATACTATATAAAATAAACCCCACTTCTATTGTATCTAGTCATCAAACTACAATACAAAAGAGAGAATGCAGGCTAGAATGAGATTATTCCTCTAAATTCACAGCTACGAAGTGGCAGATAATCAGTACATAGCAGCTTATTATCTATACATTCCAAATGCAATTTGCCAAACATAGCTCAGAAAAATAAAACCTCAACCTCATTTTTAAAATAGAGATCTCACAATATATTCCAATGTTGATAACTGCAACAGTATGCTGGAGGTGAAAAGGAGAAATAGTATCGACCATGCTTCAGAAATGATTAACGAACAGTCTTTGGTGCTGATTGGAGTAAAATACCAGCTGATATGACGACAGGTAAAGACGCAGCTCTACTACACACTGGAAATCAAAAACACACACACACACAAAAAAAAAATCAAGGCTATGCATCCACCCTGAAGGAATGTATCAAAACTGACAACAGGCTTCAATACATGGACAAAAAAAAAAGGTTTGTTTCACACGAATATCTGAAACAATTACCGAAACACCTCTAACAATCAATAGCCCAGCAATGATACTGTAAGTTGATAGGTTATTTCAAACACTGAGAAGCATTTAAAAGTAAAAACATAAAAGTCTATGCCACTCCCAAAAACTAAAACATTAAATGCATTAATGCATGTCTAGCCTAAATGCAAAATAATAAAAACACAGCAACCCAGAGGCTATCTAGATTGTATTGCAGGTACAGTAAACAGTGACAATACTGTTATGAATTAAGTACTATAGTGAATAGAAATCGATTATCAAAATATCAAATCACTCTTTATGTACATAAAAAGCTCATTCAGTCAAAGCCCTAAATGTGCAGCCTCTAGCTAAAGTAAATCCATACTCTGAGTTAGAAAGCAAACTGAAGTCCAACATTTGCCAATATTAAAACATAACCACAAGCATTACTTATCCAACACGCCCGTCATGTTCAGAGTCTGAAGGTTAAGTGCTGCAAGCCCATTTTAATTTACAATCTATAAGCTCCTGAAGTAACGTCATAGACTCTGGTTTTAAGGCACTAGGCGATGGCAGCAGTAACGTCTGCCTCACAGACAGGAGCGTTCAATCCTGGTTAATACAGACTGGGATGGCTTAACAAACAGATCTGACCGGCTAGCACATGCTACAAGGCAACAAAGATAAAGGGTAAGATGGGGCTGAGCACCCTGACAGCAACAACAACAACAACAACAAATGATTTCCAGCCTCAAATTAGATCATATTCTCTGAACACTAGTCAAACTACGAATGACAGGAGGTAATGTGCAAAGGACACATTCTTAATTAAAATTTCCTTATCATTATAATTTGTGAATTCATTCATACTCGTGACGCTCTCTTATAAAGCTTTGTGGTTTAAATCGATCATTGTTTCCTCTGTTGGCTGACATGATTTTGCAGGAAGTCTTTCAGAGCTGAAGTTGCCCTGACAATCAAACACGATCACTGACTTTTGACGTGAACCTCCAGATTGCAGAGACTGTAAATTTGTCCTCGAAACACAATAAAACGTCATCTTCAGCATCGTTACTTTTGTTTTCCTTTCTCAGTCCCCTATGAAACATAATGTTATCAATCCTCCTCTTGTTAACCATATCTTCTTCGTCCTCATCTTCGTTATCACAAGTGTCCGTTTTGTGCTCTGCTGCTTGCTCTACCTGACCAGGTCGCAGCCCCAGTCCATTTCCCGTTGCCCTTCCTCACCAGAAGGTAGTGCTGCGGCCCCGTCCTGCTCCTCAAATATAAGAGAACTGGGGGTGGTGGCTGAGCTTGGTGGGGCTCAGAGGGAAGCCTGTGAAGGCGGCTGGGGAGGCCATGTAAGGGTGAGGAGGGGGGAAGGGAGGCTTGAACTGGTGGGGGTGGTGGGCGTAACCGGGCTGGTGATGCGGGTGGATGGTCGGGGAGGGGAGGAGCCTGTGTGGGTGGGCAGCTGGGTGTCCAGGGTGGTGGGGGTGGGTGCTGATACCCAGGGTCACCTGGTGAACTATAGTGCCTCCTTGGGGGTGGGAGAGACCATAACTGTGCTGGAGGAGAGGTGGTGGGGGAGGGCGAGAGGGCAGGATGGGGTGGGGGTGGTGACCGGCAGGGAGGGTGGCGTTGGGAGGGTAGGACAGAAGGGTGTGTGTGGGCAGGCCTTGGGTATGTGTGTGCGGGCCGGCCGAAGTGTGTGTGGGGCTGCTGTGCGGCAGGTGTGTGAAGGTGTGTGTGTGGACAGTAGGGGGGATGTAGGCGTGCGGTCGCATTGGCCCATAGTTGCCGTTCCACTCTTTGTTGCTGTGGTTTGAACCGTACGGCTGCACCTGAGGAAGAAATTGGAAAAGCTCAATGACAGGGTGAGATTTAGAGTCACCCTAATGTAACCTGTTCAAACACCCAGGTACTACACAGGCTCTTCAAAGAATAGTTTGACATTTTGGGAAATGCTAATTTGCTTTCTTGCTGAGTCAGATGAGAAGATTTAACACCACTCTTGTGTCTATTCATTTAGTATGAAGCTGGAGCCAGTAGCTTAGCACAAAGACAGGGAATGGGAACTAGGTGCTGGACTATGTCTTGGCTGTCAAACAAGATATTTGTTTAAGCTTATATAAGTGAGCTTTAGGGGTGCAGGTTAGGGCTGTCAACGAATATTCTAAATTCGAATTTAAATTCGAATTAGAAAAAAAAGGACCTTCAAATGTGAAAATTGATATTCGATTGTGGAGGAAAAAAAACATAGACCAGAAAATAGACCAGATGCCGAAACGATCGCTGCAGGGCGCGAGCCGGCCACGGAGCTGCGCGGCACGGCGCAGCTGGCGTGGATGACACAATCGGTTAACATGGGTGCCAAAAGGAAACTGGCTTCGCTTCGAGGCTATTCGCAGCGCTTCTGCAGGCAGTGTGGCCTGACGGGTCAGAGAGGGGGGGCGAGCGAGAGGTCCACGGTCGTTGAGGTGGTGAGTTATTTTTAGAAGGAATATTCGAACGTCATTTTTGAGCAATTTTGACAGCCCTAGTGCAGGTAGGTGGATTTTGTAACCTGTGAACAGAGCGGTTTCCTCGCTTCCACTAAAACCCCTTTTCCACCAAAATTAGAATGTGTGCACAGGTATTTAAACACTGGAAACCCCCTTAAAAATAGGCAATAGACTCCTTTTCTGTTGCCAGTAAACTAGAGCCATGTAAACGGCGCTCTGGCAGACAAGCATGCCTTTCCTTTTTTAAATGAAATACTGTTGTGTCCCATTTGAAATCATGGACAGGCCGGAAAACAGGCTAGTACACAGTAGAAAGCTGTATGGAGGCCAGTTAAATGTGACAGTGGTTACTACCTATTTTTTTTATATATCTCTTACTTATTGGGTTTCTCTTTCAAACGCTGTGCCAACTAATTTGGAGTCCGACGTTAGTTTCGTGTCACCAGTAAAGGGGCTATTATTAGCATGTTCACCCAAGTGTTGTATTTCCATCACTGCCGATCGGAGCGGGAGCCAATAAATCCCTGTGACTACTGCACAGTCATTTGACCCGGTGTGAATGTCGACTGTAACCTTATTAGAAAGGGGCTTAAGATAACCAACTACTGACTGTAGCTTGACATTTAATAGGGTGGTATCAATCTTCTCATCTAATGCCATGTTCACACTGGACGCAGACGTGCCCTGTCACACAGGTAGGTGCCTGGCCATTCACACCAGAAGCACATTCCTTTGTAGTGGTCAGCAAGCAGTTCTGCTCCTCTGCTCTTTCAAAACGACATGTAGAGCTCTGTGTGTGTGTGTGTGTCTGTCTGTCTGTCTGTCTGTCTGCTCATTTCTTCCACTCTCTGTTTAGACACTACTGACAAATACTTGAGATGAGATTCATATTTGATCATTTATCAGATGCAATAAAACATATATATCTATTATATTGTTCATATTTGATTGTAAGTATGTCTTCCTGCCGGATTTACTTGTGACTTGCAGAAAACAATAGACCAGACGCCAAAACTGTCAGCCTAATTAGTCAACACAGGCTTCATAAGGAAGGGGGCAGTGCTCCGTGGAAAATCGGCGTGCCGCTGCTTCCGGTGTGAACCCAACTTAAATCTGTGCAGGAAAGCAAGTCAGAAAATATCCAAAATGTTGAACTATTCCTTTACAGTCCCTGCCTGGTGAAAAAAGGATTAAAGTTTTAATTTCAGCAGAAATGACAAACCACACAAGTCAAACCACATGTTTCAGGACATTTTAATCAAGCCCTTGATGACAGCAAAACAGAATACCAGTTATTGTATCAGATCAGCTAACACATTACACAAATGTGCTGCTGCTCTGACAGAAATGTTCTGGAGCTGTGCAGCAAAGCACACACAATCCTATTTAATATTCACCAATAGATTTAGAAGTCTTCCACTCCTGCATAATCCCCCATATATTATAAAAGTAAAAGAACTGAACTGACCTGTCCAAAGCCCAGAGGGTGCTGCTGCCCTGTCACTTTTTGCTGCCGGGACAGGAGGGGGGCGGATGGGAGGAGGGGGATGGAGGAAGGAGTGCTCTGTTGTCCTGCGAGACTGCAGCGCCCTTTGGACCGGGACCAGGACTCTGAGACTAGAACAGAGAGAAGACAGAAGTAAGTCAGGCAAGGACATACACACGTACTGCAAAAATAGATGGCAGGTTTAGTCCACACGGCCTGCAATACCAAAGACTTCAAACAACAAACAAGCATGCATACCAAAGAGAAAATAGATTCAGATGCATCTGTTCAACAAAGGTGTTCTTTCATGACATACAGTCCCAGTTCGAACTTAAGTCCGAGTTTATGGGAAAATGCTTGTCACCAAAAAGGCTTGACAGTTGAGCAACACCTCTGACTACTGAAATAATCCTCTTGAGGAAGGTTGGATGGGGCTGGGTAATGGCTAATTGGCATATGACAATGTACACAGTGAAAACATCGCAGTGATCTGTTGGCTGATGTACAGTAGGTCAGTAGAAAGAAAATAGTTCCTACATGAAACTGCTCACAACAAGGTCTGTCAATTATCTTGAGTAACCGGCTCATGTATTCTGGAGAGAGACATTTCTGTTAAGTTTTTCAAAAGTTTTTTTTTGTGCTTTGAGCACCACAAGCTGAGTGCCATCTAGACTGATAAATGGCACTCCAGGTGATAGGAAAAATATGTATCAACCCCAAAATTCCTGTTCAGAGCAACCTTGGGAACTGAATTAACATTTCCTACAATTCTTAAAATCTGGTTCAAACTAGGGCTGTACCCAAATATTCGGATATTTGAATATTCGTTTCTATAGGGAGGTATTCGTTATGAAAATATTCGGGTTTTTTTTATTTCCTATTTTTTTAATTTTTTGTTTATTATTATTATTTTTTAATTTTTAATTTATTTTTTTTTTTTACATATTTTTGGTGCTAAATGTAGTCTTTTTGTTGTTGGTAAATGTAGGTTATCAATAAAAATCAAAACTTTTAAATTGCATTGATAAAAATGTGAAAATATAGTATCGCCTACCAACTGCGCTTGTGCGCATGGCAAGCTTGAGCGCATCTGTCTGAGGGTGTGGATCAATGCCAAGTTTTACCACTTTATCACTATTCCCTCTAACTTGTAGCTGTTTTTTCGTTATCTTCTGAATTTAATATGAATTATGGAACCGTTTTTGTCAGCATTTGTTTCCCCCGTTTTGTACAATAAATTATTGTTTAAAGTTTCAACAAGTTTCTTTTGGAGTGCGTGACACAAGTGTGTTTTGAAAACGACCGCGGACTGTCACCTGCTCAACGCATCAGTACCTTCGGATGCCATGACAGTAATAGATTATAGATTAATAGATTATAATAATAATGTCAAAATATCATTTACAGAGCGATTTAACAGACGATCACTGCTGCCCGACCCACAGGTCCATTTGCGGGTCCCGTTGGTTACGGGTCGAACCTGCACATCACTACTCAGCTCAGTCTATAAAGGCTGTACACAACAGTAGACATTATATTCTCTTCAGGCCGGCAGAACCAGCAGCGCATTGGCTCTACAGTGCACGGCACTGCTGATGAACCATTTCATTGCAGCACAGAGTGTCTGCCAGCAACCAATTACTTGCAGAAGCTTCCTACAACTTGTTTCAACGGTTCTGATTTAATCAGAAGACAAATTAAACAGGATGAATAGCCAATGTGAAAATCAAAAGAAAGCATAGAATAATGTACTGAAGGAGACTGTTGTGCCATCACATTTTGTTGTGGTCTGAGAGCAAAGATCCAGTCGCCGCTGTGCAAAACTCCGCAATACAATTAGGTCCGTTAAAAACCCAGAGGAGTGCTTCGCAAGGAGTCTTTGAAAGGAGCCGAGCCTGTGCGTAAAACCGGAGAAAGAGCAGCACGGCCACAGTACGCGCACCCCCCACCCCCCGCACTCCCACACGCCGTGAACGAATATTCGTTATAAATTCTGCCGAAGGTCCGAATGTTAAAAAATGGCATTCGGGTCAGCCCTAGTTCAAACAATACCTAAACTTCACTGATGGCCACTTAAAGAAGGTCTTGTTTAGAGATTTATCAATACTTTAACTTTACAGGTATAATTTCAGAGTTTATATAAGAATGTGGTGACATTAGGAGTTGAGCATTACAGGTTAATGCAGTGGTGGACATGTCCAGGTATTGGCATGTTTTATCCATTCTAACAACCTGCTCTAGATGAACAACATGCTGGCCTAACAGAAGTACAACTCCATACTGCAGAAGCATGCCACTCCTTCAGGATTACAGTCAGTGTGAAAGGGGTTTTATACTATAGCAGCACAGTGACCGTACTGAGCAAAAAACATGTCGTGCTTCAGATAAAATGTCTGAGTTAGTGGTGTAAAGGAATGACAATTTAGCATTTTACGGCCACAGTGTGACAGAGAATCATCCAATTTGTCTCACTTTTTAGCAGTTGCAAATCTTTCCATTCAACACAGCGTCATAAAACTAGGCAATGAAATCCATAAAGTTGGGGAAAGAGAAAGAAACAGATTGTTGGCACTCAGACAAGGAATTGGACTCTGATCTGTATCAGTTTTAAATTTACTCCACCATTTATAAAAATTAACATCTGGGGAGATTGAAAATGTGAAACTCATACTAGATCAGTTCCTCAGGGCAACATTTGCTGCATAGCAAGAACCAGCAGAGAAGACATAGGCTCTGACTCAACACCAAATTAATGCATCCACCTTTCCCTCCACTGTATGGATCCAACAGACTCATGTTCGGAAAATACGTTTGCTGTACTTTGCCTGAAGTGAACCCTGCTTTATTCTACTCTATAAAACTTCTGGCTCACTGATGCAGGCCTAACTTGGTGCTGTCGAGTAAGGAGGGAGTTGTTTTAGATACTTGAGCTGCAGTTCCGATTTTCTTTGAGGGTTGGTGAGAGTTATTTCAAGGATTAAAAGGATTAAAAACCTAAATGATTTCTCTCAACGATAAAAGTCCACCATCAGCCAAAATGACTGCTCAGATGAGGAGAGTTACTATCATTTAACTCTTCCTAAACAGCGTCAAAATGATCAAACTTGCTTTGCCTTGGGATATCTGGTTCACTGAAGCTTACACAAGATGTTGACTTATTTCAAATGGTGCACACATGCACATTTAAAAAGAAACTGTTAACAACCCTATCTGACTGTGCATGTATAACAGATGAGGAACATAAATATCGGCTCTGTTTATGTCCAAAGATTTTTATCTTTACCCCTCAGAAACTTTCCTTGAAGAAATCTTCTACTTTGATGGAGGGAAAGCTATAAAAAAGACTCACTAGCAATGTTAGCATTGCCTGCTATAGATGCATCTTTAAGGTATTGGTACAACAAGGCCAGTTCTCTGTTGGTGTCTCTTGATCACCTGTTAAAGCCTCTATGACCCACTAGGGGGCGATAAGCCCCCACTGCTTCCATATGACCTGCAAAGCAGAAACCGCCAAAGCACAGGTGATAGACCACAGGACAGGTGGCAGAGTGAGGACACATTTATGGCAGAAAATTTTTTTTGGGTGTTAGTGACAAACAGCACTTTTATTACAGAATTAAATTCTCGTAAGCTTGTATATAAAAAAAACAAACAAAACAACTAACAATAGACACACTTCTTTTCTTTTCACCTATGAAGTCAAACAGTACATAAACATACAACCAGAAATATTTCTTTGCAGTTGGAGAAGGTCAATATTTCGACTGACCTGTTCTCTGACCCCGCTCCTCTGTCCCTTGACTGTTGTTGTTCTGGACTCTCATTGGTGGAACCACCATCGTCCTGATGCCACGGGGGCTCCTGCCCTGCACTGCAGGGGAAGGCAGTGGTGCTACCATGGCAGCCAAAGGTGGGCGGTTGTTGTGGTTACTGTTGTCGAGGTAACGGTAGGGACTGTTGCTGCGCGGGGAGGTTGATGTGTCGGACGTGGGGGAGCCTTCCACTGTGTCACAGCCACTCTCGTGGCCGTCGTCCTCAGACATGCTGAATTCAGAGGAGACACAACATTAAGATGGCTGCAACTCATAGGTGTATTTTTTCTTTGTAGAACATTACTTTATTAGTTATTTGGACATAAAGACACTTCCACAAATAACTACCTGTTGGGCCTCTTGCATGGTGAGATAGAGGGGCTGGACTGGAGAGAATTGGAGGCAAAAGAACTGGTGCTGAGGCTGCTGTCGGGGCTGCTGAGGGAACACACTCTCTCCATAGACACACTGGTGTTTCTGCACGCCTCACACACACACTCCTCTTTACACCTATGAAAATAAAAATTAAGGTTAGCATTTCTGAGGCTCATGATAGTAAAATTGTCATGAATCACTGAAGTTTTAGATTTAGAATCTGTATTCCAGACTTTTTCTGAAGCCAGACACATCCTGTTAAAGAGGCTCATTTGGCTTCTGAAAACTAATAGGTTGTTATTTCCATTGTTTATGATATTACTCACTCGCTCAGACGGCACCTCTGAGAGTCTTCATCCTCTTCGTCCTCCCCGTCAGTCAGTTCACTGCGAATGCTGATCACACTGGCAGCAGGGCTCGGCGTGTCACCCATCAGAACCGCCACCTCTCGCTGTTGTTGACTGGACAGGTCCAGCTGGCTGTTACCATTTGGCACCACCTCTTTAAAGCAGCTCACTTCTTCCTCCACATCATTTTCCTCTTCATTTGTATTACGAACTCCCGGCTGTCTGGTTTCTACCAGAGGCTGCTCCCTCTGAGGCTGCTCTCTTCGTGCCGCTGCCTGTCCAACAACATTGGCCATCTTGGGGGTCCGACATGCTGACACATGGATGTTGTTGGGGTGGGACAGGTTCCTTTTAACACAAAAGTTGATATATTACAAACCAATAAAATGGCAGAACAGTTTAACTTTACTGAGGAGAAGAATCTCACCTGTTGTGACTGTGTCTGTTCCTCTTATTGGCTGGCTGGGGCCACACTACATGAGCTATGCCAATGTTGATTGGCTGATGGGCAGAGAGGGCTGGCATCTGATTAGTCAGGAGAGGCTGTTGCATCACTGAAGTGTAGTGGCTGCTGTGAGGACGCAATTTCCTGTTAAGTTATCAAAAGATTTTTAGATTACATGCTACACTCTGATGAAAACAAACAAAACTGCAGCAGTTCATAACAATGTTCTAAAATAATATTAAAGCTACAATTGTATTTTATTTTGAATAATGGTTAAGTGTATAGCTACACAAAAATTCAGTGTCTTTAGCAAGTGTTCAACTGTGTAAACCATTTGTTGGTTTACATTACATTTAAGAAGTCAGGTTGCACAACACAACACAAGCATCTTTGCCTAGTGGAGGTCTGAAAAAGGGAATTTCCCAAACTTTAAGTTTTGGTGACTCAGAGTAAGGTGACTCACCCCCAGTCGCTGATTCTCTGTGGGCCAGCTGTGGTGTCGTTGGTAAGGGAGGAGGGGGGTGGTGGAGGAGGGTGAGAGGGAGGAGGACCCACTGGAGTCATTTGCTGCCACGCTGCTGGGACAAGGAGCTGCTGCCCTCGGTTGGACCAGGCCTGCTACAGGGATAAAACAGGAGAATCAGGGCTATTCTTCAAATCATCTGTTGATCCTCATATCAGATCTGTATTAACTCCACCACGCTTAGTGCCCAATGTTGCATTAAGGTTGACTAAGATGCATAAGCAACACACCTATTTAGAATCCATGTTTGGGTCTTACCTGAGCAATCACACCAGGTCTCACTGGTAAGGGCTGTATAGCAGGGGCCTGAGTTACCATGGGAACAGAAAACCCTGCTGGTTGGTTAAGGTTACCTATAAAAAAAAAAGCATAAAACAAACCATCTGTCACACAGGCAGAACAACTAGGCTGTTGAAAAATATAATAGCATCTTGGTGCTGTGGCAGCACTTATTTGCATTTCCCTTTATACTGGAAAAGATTGAGAAATGTATTTGAAAATGTATCATGTAATAATTGTGAGCAGCATGCAGTCTACTTACCTTGCATGGTGGGAGGGCAAAGAAGAAGGGCAGGTGGGAATGAGTCACTGCACCCAAACTGACCATTTCCTGTTGTTAGAGCTATCCCAGGATGCAACACTGAAGGAGCTGACTGGTTCATAGCCTGCATTAGAAGAGAGTAGAATGAAAGAGACACAGAGTGGCAGGTAGAGAGGAGAATATAGCAAAGAAAGAGAAATGTGAAAGGAATAGTCATGAGATGGATAGACAGAGGAGAGATGAAATCAAAGAATATACGTGGAAAAATGATTAGCAATCAACAGTGTCACAGAAACACAAAGAATAATATTCTGAGATAATAAGAAACAGTGGACAGAAAAATTACTGAAGATTGGACTTATTTACAGCCGTTTATTTATGTTCTCTTTCCTGACAAAACTGAGATGTCACCAAGAAACAATGTGTCATAGCATAATGCTAAATGACAGAGATGAGAGACAGCAATGATGGTAGTTTAAAAAAAAAAAAAAACTCAGTGTGAGGTTTGTAACTCAAGATCTTTGTCACACTGATATAAATGATTACTGGTGCAATGAAAAATAGTATCTCACTTGAGTGTGGACTGGTATGTTGCTGTAGCCCAGAGGGAGGCCAGAAGAGGCAGTGGGGGCTACAGGTGGTCTTGAGAAATGAATGGTGTTCTGATTCAGAGCGTCAAAAACTGCATTGGTGGGCCGACTGTGGCACATGTCCATGATGCGGAAAGATGACTGCACACTGGAGAGAATAACAGAAGTGGTGGTGAGGTAAGGAGGGATGTTTTAGGGCTGGAGTTCAAACCACAGTCAACAATTAGGCTATAATACATGAGAGGGTGTGTTTTACTGTCAACATTTGCATGACAGTAACGAGGCATGGCCGAGTCACGTGAATCACTCTTATGTGTAATGTTGTGATCATACAAGTGTTATCAACAAGTTAAAAGATATAATCAAGATGTATTCATATTGTGGGGCACTTCACTTTCAAAATAAAAGTTATCTTAATTTCCATGGAAATGGTTGGGGCTGATTAATAGTCAGGTCAGTAGACTCTTTTGTAATGACACCTGGTTTACTTCTATACCACACAGGCCTACACTTAGTAACGACCTAGCAACAGAGATGATATCTAGTCCCTGCTGAGTCAGCCAGCGAACTTGATGAGCTAATGTTACTGCTTTGTAGAAACTGCAGAACTTCCCAAATTGAATAAACATCACATACATAATCACAAAACTGCCATGCTTACTCAATCTTGCTGTGACTAAGATTTCTGCTGAAGAATTATTTTTCCTTGGTCTGATTTCACATTGAACAGTTAACTACAGGGCATCGTAAAGTCCAAAAGTCAAGATTTATTGAAAAAAAAATTAATAAATAGATGAAATCATGTCATTTATGATTCAGCTCTGGAAGTAACAATGTTGTCATGGTAATGGCAGAGTAGTATTTTTAGTGATGAGCACGGTGTGCTGTCATGCTGATTCATCATGTTCTAAGTGTCTAATTGACCAATCAGATTGCCCAGCTGGATCCACTTGTTGTCTAAAAATGCATTTACACCATGCCTTTGTACACTGCTACTTACTACAGGCAAGAAAAACAACAGAACACAAACAAGAGCGTGCAAGCAAACACATTGCGTGTCAGTTGTAGCAGCCTTACTGGTTGCTGTGTGGGTAGTCTAGCAGATGAGTCATAGTGAGGAAGGGGTGATTGAGGACACTAGCTGGAACAGTCCTGTCCTCGGCATCGATCAGCAGCATGCTCTTCAGCAGGGACACAAACTCCCTCCTGTCTGCCTTCTCTGCCTGCATGTCACTGTTATCAGGACTCAGCACCAAGTTCACCTGACAGATGGAAGCAGTGAGACAACAATGCATATGAGAGCCACACAGGGCAACAGCTCATGTCACAATTAATTAAAAAAACACTAAGTGCATGAAATGATCTACAGATATGGTTGTTTTACAGCTGCAAAACTAGGTTCGGGGTGTTTTGAGATGTGATCATGAAGTTTAGCACATTTACAAGGATACATTGTTGTATATTCTAGCGTGAACCTAAAATTATCTGTTATCTCGTCGCTCTTTTGTTTCATTTGCATGGTTTGAATTTGATTAAAGTCATTTGATCTGGTTGAACTCACGTGTGCTATGTCATCCAGACAGCTGAAGATGTACTTTCTGGCCTCTTTGGATTTAAGTCCCGTCTCCTTCTCATGCTCTTCTGTTGTCTGGAGGAGAAATATCAACAGTAAGTTGTTTTTGCATCTCTGTGTGCTGAAAGCTACCACCAGATTTGTAATGTTTAAATAATAAGGAATGAAAGTATTACATAAGATCTACACAGGCAATGGGAGTAAACTATGCGTTTCCATGTCAATCTGTGTGGTTAGAGTGTTAGGCAGTTGAGTTTTTGCTGGGAAGTACTGGAACAGATAAACATTAGGCTCACATTCATTTAAAATTTATTTAGAGTCAGCCAGCAGGTAGTCTAAACACAGTTTCACATTTCCTAAAGCTTTCCTCAGGGCGTGCTGGCTTTGTCTTGTTTTGAAAAGCTTATGCATCTGTTTCCTATCTGTAATGTTCTGCCACTTCTTACTTTCTTTCCTCGCTGCAAGAACTTTCACTTCAATTTTCACAGAATATCTGCTACTTTTTTTCATTTCTAATCTCATCTAACCCTTATCATATGTGGCTGACAGGAGGTTGTGTGTTTGCAAGTCTTTTACATGTTTGCACAAACCCTTCATGTATACGTTTGTACATTTGTGTGCAGGTACCTTTAGTCTCCAGGTGGCATAAGGAGAGTCAGACTCTTTGGAGAAGAAACGAGAAGTCTTGGTCCCCTTGTTGAGCAGCTGCTCGGTGGGCAGGCCCTGAGTCTGAGAGATGTACCGGATCTGAAGCAAAAGAAAAATATAAGTACAGTGAAATGACAAAGGTGAGAAATGAAAAAGGACATGGAAAAATGTGGAAAGAGAGAAATGCAAGACATGCAATACTTTTTACTGTCGATTGACTCATACCACAAAGGGGATAAAGCAAATCAATGTGTTTATGGTTAAGATGACGAAAAACCATCAAGGCCGTAAGTGACTAACATAAACTGGCTGATAAAAAAAAATCCAATAGTGTACTGTTATTCAAGCTTGCATAAGACTATCTTTGAAAAACAACACAAGGCAAACACAACATCTCCATCATGTATATGTATGTTCTACTCTGAAACTTGGAGTTTGTCCAACAGCTGGTCTATAAGTTGCTTGTTATCTAATACAGCACTTTAACATCCCTGCACTTCAACCTTTAGTGCCCCGCCAAACAGACATAGATGGAGCACTTCACAGGCCCAAGGCTGATGACGCACACAAGCCACACACACACACACACAGGAGGGAGTCAAAGGTTACTGATAGTTGTCTGCAACATTCAGCACAACTTAATAACAATAATAACAATTTCACGCACTGAAAATTTTGAGCTTTTAAACCCATTATTTAGAAAAAAGTGTCCAAGTAGTATAGTCCAAGCCTAATCTTCAATTTTTTATTTGAATTTTAAGTGACAGATTGAAATGCAGGGCTCTGTGTACATGCACTGGTGCATGTAACTTTTAAAATTACATGCACCAATCTTTTCTTTCTCTCTTCTTTTTTGGCACTTGCACCACAGCCTGATGGCCATCTTAGTCTGCAACCTATTAAGGGATTTGTTTTTTACTGACAGTTCAAATAAGAGGTATTTAGACAATGTTATCATGTAAACTGAGCTGACTTTCTCTTAAATTTTATCAAAAAGTGCACCATAAAATAACTTAAAGTTTTACATGATCATAGTCAGGGTCATCCTGAGTTAAAATGTAAAATTAAAAAGTTACAATTTAAAAAAGAGGACATTTTCAATGTGTCACATTATTTGAGCCGACCTTTCCTGTACAGTAATGTGCTGTGAAACTACTTATACAGTCAGAGAAACATTTAGAGCATAAATTCATTGGGTTTCTCAGCAAACCTAAAATGAGAATGGTTTATCACAATATCTCTTTTTTTAATGATGTCACATATTCAACAAGACTAATGTAATATATGATGTGTGAGAAGGAAGAAAGATTTCTAATCAATGACAGGTGTGATTTCCACCACCATTTGATTTGCGAGTTCTAAAATGCATTGTGGGAAATTGACATATGGTTCATTTCACTGGAGTTTACCAGATATGTGCTGACTTTTCCAAAGGATTCATTCAGCTTTCCGGCCTGCCTTGTCTTGATCACGCCTCTCAAAATTCCATGATACTCCAGAAATTCCATGACCAATGGAAATCCTACAGTGATAGGTTATACTGTGTGTGTGTGTGTGTGTGTGTGTACGTGTGAGCATGAGTGCACGTGCATCGGTCTACAGCCCAGAACAAACACACTGACTGGCCAGAGGGCACTGGTCTGAGAACCTGCTGATGGTGCACTGAACACTCACCACAGTGTGCGTGTGTGTATGTGTGTATGTGTGCGTGTGTGCGTGTGTGTGTGTGTGTGTGTACATGTCTACCATCAGGCTTATGTTTATAAATACATTTTGCTGTGTAGAGTGGAACTGCAGTGAGCCTTGGCATAGCACAGCATACTTTTGGGGGCTCAATGTGCACGCGTGAGTGTGTGTCCTGGCATGGCCCGGTGGTACAACAGAGCTGTCAGTGCTCAGCGGAGCTCTATCTGCCACTATCTCTGACTGATGATTGTTCAAACTGCTGCTGCCCCTCGTTAAAAACAGATACACACATTTGCATTAAACAGGGTCTCCCCAAACAAGATATCAATTCTTGAAAAAAATGTTAATGATCAAGAATGTTTGGTACTGGCGTGCACTATGAAAATACAGCCAATTTCAAATATTTGGTTTGGCAAAGACGCCTGAATAAATTAGAGCTTTGGAGAAGATGTCATTGAAGGTCAAATATCATTTTCTCTCAACCTAATAAATGCCAGGACACGAAAGTACCAGGGTGTCCAAGAGTCTTTTTTCCAAATTTCTAAACTCACAGTAAACATGATGGACTTAATTCTGGCCTACTCAGAGCTGCCTATAGTCAAACACAGGGTAATCCTGTACTGCTCTGTGAATGTGATGTGAGCCTTTTCCCATGCTCCCTCTCCCTCGCTGGGGGACTCCATTTAAAGTCCCAGTTGTGTAGTTCAGACCGCACAACCCTGTGGGAAGATCATCCCACATTGCCAAGAACAATTTCCTGATACACTCAGCTCAGATTAGTATTAGGTGGATTTCTTGCTGGATTTGTTGGACTTCAGTCATACAGCGAGAGAGAGATCAGGGAGCAACAACAAATATAGGTTTAACTATATAATGAACATACTGTTGAGATTTTGCCTCTGGGAAATCTGCATTATACACATGAAATAGGTATTATGTAATCTCTGAAAAATGTCATTACTTTCTGTTTATATTGTCCTCTTAACTCTCTTCCTCAATAGGAGAGAGGGATATATCTTTATCTCCCCTTTACCTCTCCCCTGGAGTGTGTGTGTGTGTGTGTGCACGAAGTAGCTAGCAGTTCTTGCGTGTGTGTGAAGAATGTTACCTGGTCGTACTCCAGTGCTCCGGGGTAGAGGGGCCAGCCCAAAAAGAGCTCAGCTATCACACAGCCCAGTGACCACATGTCTATGGCCTCGCAAAATGGCAGGCCCAAAATAATCTCTGGAGCCCTACAGAGAGAAAAGAGAGCCAGAATAGGTTACTTTTGATGTTGGTCACCATGTAAAATCAAAAACTGGTCACTTTGTCACAGCCTTGGGGGGCAACATGTCTATGGATTCACAAGATTGGCAGGGCTCGGGCCTCTGCAGCTCTTGTTGGATCAGTAGAGAGGAAAATGTTTCCAGTGAACAAAAAGGTGGGGTAACTAAGTGGATAGTGCGAAACCTGTCAACCATTTAAAATCACTGTTAGGAGTATCTCTGGATCTAAAATAGCCACTATGACTCCACATGGTGTTTACTGCATAGACAGCTTAGGCAGCTAGAAGATACTTTGCTTTACCTCTCTGTGACTGTAACCAAAACCCAAACATCTCAGCAATGACAAGTCTATTTCAAAAGCTATACATGCACTAAATTCCTCACCAGGAAGTATAAATTCAACAGTATAAGCATTTCAGGGTGGCACCAAAAACTGAACACGGTAAGAATTTATTGCAGGGCTGTTGAAGGGCATCAAATTGGTGTTCCTATTCTTCTAGTATTTCAGTGTACATTTCCATATGATCAAGACAGCCCTCAAGCACAGCACTACCTCATTGTCATAGGTTTCATATTTTATAAAACAAAAATATAAAGAGATACACACTAACTTAAGCTTAAGAATACTACAAAGCATGACACGTAACTGTCTCTGCACAAAATTACAGCCTCATTATTCAGGGATCACAAAGTGAAAATTACACCCAAATGACGTGCACGCTGTGTTACTGCAACAAAGAACTAAATCTCTTCCAAGGAACGGACTTTGCCACTTACGCAATTCAAATGGGACTAGTAATCTTGCAGCAGTAGTGCAAGGCAGTGTATGAAAACAATGGGCTATTAGGCCTGGACACAGCAGCTGAGCAACAGCGCTGCAAATAGTAACCACTGCTGTGACGACCACGGGGGAAATGACTGTTGCCAAGCAACAACCGGACGCAAGACCATAATGTAACAGTATTACAGGGTGATAAATGGGGCCACTCAATCATTCAAGGTTCTGTATGTGTGTGTGTATGATTGTGAGCATCTGTGTGTTTTTGTGTGTGCATGTATGTTTGTGTGTAAACAAACAATTGCAGATGTCAAGTCCATCACATTAAAAGCACAGCGCCATGCTTTTTGCCCTCCTTGGCCCGGAGGAGGAAATTACACTTTGCTATTTCCTATTGCTCCTTCAAGAGGAAGAAGTCCTGTTATGCAATACCAAAAAGAGCCCTGGAGGAGACTCTCTCAAACATTTACAGAACAATCCTGCAAAATGAGGACTGAGAATTTGATTGTGGTGTTTCTAGTTTTAAGTGCTACGATAAACAGAGCTGGAATTGCCTGGAGACAGAGACGCCACACCGCGATAACCAATTTGAACATAAAAAGGAGCCTTAAGCAAGCACAAAGAAAATAAGATAAAAAAAATAAATAATGTGAATTTACACAGATTTTAAGAGCAAAGAAAGATAAATATAATAATCATCAATCAAAAACAATCATAACAAAATTAGGACAAACTACAAAAAGCTCATGAGTTAGCTCTGCTTCACTCATGCAGCACAAACTTAAGTTTAACAGATGCCAAGTTTGTCAGTTGCTCCAGATTACAAAACATTTTATTATGTTAACGTAAGAAGAGGAAACAGAGATGGGAGGACCTGGTTTCAACTACACTTTGGTCTAACATCCATTGCCTCCGGTGTTGCTTAATGTTTAAGGTACAGATGACAGAAAAGAAGAGGGGTTTTTTTAGTAAGATTTGAACATCTTTCTAGCGCTTTTACAGCTCATCATCCCATAACAAACACAACACACCCCACATGCACACACCCACAGGTGTTTGGCAGCTAGACCAGGTTCCAGAACTAACTGTTCATACTAGAGAGCCGCAGTTACAACAAGAACAAACATTGTAGACTGTGCAGCAATACACCCGTGCTGCGTACAGAGAACTGTGATACTGAACTGAGAGATATACACACTTCAGGTACGCATGTATCTGAGTGTGTTCAACATGATGAGAAGGGACTTGCTACAGGACATGTGAGCCCAGTGCTTCAATACGTGTGGACAAATCTGATCCTTGATGAGCACATACGAAACACATCCCACTAAGGCGTGGGACATGTGTGGGACAGTGGATCGAGTTACATGAGAGTCACCACATATGAGCACCAAGACTGAAAGCAAGGATTGCCTGAAAGACACCACTAGAATATCAAACACAAGTGTCATGTGGTTACTTTCTGTTACATTTTCAAAATGCTCACACAAAGCCCTATTTTGTTAAAGGACTGCAATACAAATTAACAGTCTCTATTAACACACATACTTTTAAATTAATGGACTGATCTTGGTTTTACTTTGGGATTTCAATGCATGCTCACATAAAGCAAGAAAGGCAGCGTATTTTAGAAAAAGATAAAAACTAAGCAAGGACAAAACCGTAATTATTTAGGTTGGTAAGTAAAAAAGGAGCCTGCCGGTAAGGAACAGGGAATTTAGCATCATGTTTACACATAAGCACTATGTATGAGTCCAGCAGGTATGGGGTCCAACATCATACGTAGCTTCCCTAATGACCATCACAACAAATGAGGACAGACAACAGTAATCCACAGACACTGCTACATGTCTTTTTTTTTTTTTTAAACTGTTTTACTTCCCCACACATCCCCTGTTGTGTCAAAACCACTCTTCTTCTAGCCTTGTATTTTTAAACTGTGGAGTGAAACTGACAGTGTGAGCCAGTCAGCAAAACTCATCTTAACACATGAATGCTTTTTAGAGAGAAGGCCAAGGGCTATGTGTCACTGCCTACTCAGGATTTGACCTTCCTGTTCTTTCCAAAGAGAACTTACCAAGAAGATGCATCTGAGCATTTACATCAGTTAGTTGAATAGATGTGCAAAGAATGAACTACTGCAGTGCAACAGTGCTAGTGTAAGACAACACCTCTGTGACAAAGAAATCACACCCAGGTGAAGGAAGCCTAACACAACCTGCCCAAATCTGTAAGCATGCTAAGATGATAGCCATCCTTCCTTCCACCTGATCTGCTCAACTGAATTATTCACATAGCCCAGTGCTCCATTTTCATTGTGGGAGGTGGTTTTACGTCACCGGCCCCCGCAGGACTGAACGGTCACCTCACCAGGCCCTGCTGTGTCATGCTACCATGGCAACAACACATTGGAGCATGACAAGCATTGAAAAGCTTCAGCCAGAGAATTCTACCTACAGAGTTCTGCATATAAAACAAACAAAGTTCGTATCCATTTAAGTACAAAACATTATCACGATGACTAAGCAAGATCTCTGCGACAAGGCTGCACCTGTTTGCTACAGGTGAATAAGTCTAGATTCTGTCTGCATTGCTGTGGATTAACCACTTCCTAGACAAACAAACCGTATGTCATTTCATCAGAAATTACGTAAAATGCATCTTTATGAGAATATATCCACCATTTTCCTGGCTCCCATGATACCTTGCGTGAACTACTGGGCATGAAATACAGGCACGACTTCTGGCGCTGAACCAGAAATGGCGTTTTCCAATAGTAACGGAACGCTAATCCTTTCTCCTGGAGTGGGAAATAAAACATGAGAACACACCACCAGTTACACCTCAGACTAGTTAATGTGATCAAACCTCTGCCATCTCTGACAGCCACCTCAAAGCATCAGTTGTTTTGCTTTTTTACCAGGCACGTTAGCATTTAGCTTGCCTTGTTACATTAACATAATGCTAAATTTAATGGAGCCTGAGCTAGCTCACAGTAAACATTTTCTCCTTCTTAAAAGCCGGTTTATGATTTCTTGTGACTCAGAGACAGTAACACATTTTGTGGACATGTACATGTAACATAATTCTGAATTTATTTAGCTCCATGTGAGTGCATAAACATGACGTTTCCTACCTAATAGCGCTGCTGATTTATTAGAGTGAAGACAGAATGCTGAATTTGGAAGCAGACCTCAGTAATATTAAGTAGTAGTAGTGAAATAAATAACTCTCGGCATTCATTTTATATGATATGAAAGAAGTATTGTAAATTAGTAACACATTTTCAGCCTAGATGCCTTTAGGCTGCTGAGTTTATTTTATGACGGGCAATTTTGTAATGTAGGTTAAGAATGCAGTCAAATAGGGAAAGACAGAGTTATCACGTGCTGACATATGGTAACCAAAGACCTGTTATTGTCTTCTGCAAATTCTGATTGAATACTTCTCTGCTCTCAAAACTCTTTTGTTTTTTGTTGTTATTTCTAATGTCATTCCAAGCATGTGAAAACATAGTGTATAGATGACAGTAAGATGTGCATGAAAATACAGGACAAATCACATCCCGCAATGATTCAGTAAGAGATTGGCATTTTAATTCTCAATACGGGATGATCTGGTATTATGGCTGAGGGTTGAAAACCTATTCCTCAACTTATGCTGGTGACGGACACGTCAGTGCTGGTTACAGAAACAATCCCCTTTTGTTCTAGCTGCATGTTCAACACTGTTGTTGGAGCTACAAACTTACCACAGTCTGGTTGCTAATTGAAGGCAATTTACTTTTGAAGAGAACCATCATTTGGCAGTTAGCCACCAAGATTGCTGCTTCTGCTATCTCACCTTAAGTTGCACCCAGAATCATTTCTACAGTAACGCCCTGAGAAATAAGGTAGATAGAAGAACACAATTTATGACCGTACGAAACCCAATAAACTGGAATAAGCTTTCACTTGAGGACACTTCAAAATGCAAGCAATGTAACTACTGCACATGCTACGACCTGAGTCACAGACACCCCAGTGAGTCAGAGACATGGCTACATACATACACAACCACGGTCCAAATCAAATTCTGTTTGAACTTGCTTAAAAACTAATACTGCTGCCAGCAACACATCTTTTCAGTAAATAACATATTGAAAGAAAAAGTGTAGTGTATTAATCAAGCATTGCTACTATAAAAGATACTACAGCAACCGCCTCCCAGGTTACTCATTCAAGGTGGCAGCATGCTACAGAATAATGATGGATGGAAATGTACTGGCAGGAGGAGTCAAACTGAGGCAAGCTCCACGAGCAGTGCTGCACTGTGGCCTTTAACTTCACTTTGTCAAAGCTAATAACTGAACCATAAGCTTTTTAATTCATAGGTATGCTAGTCCATTAATTATTTTTAAAATCCCCAAGTTCAGATAGACAGACAAAAAAAAACTACCGAAGCACCTGAGTTATACTTATGCAAATCCTTTTTTTAGTATTCATGGTCATGACGATGTGACATATGTCCCATCAATGTTTGTTATATGGTAGCTGTTAAAAGGCCCAATCTGCTCATTTTTTGAGCATCAGGCAATGAGCATTTTGAGTCTCATGTGTTCTTTTACTCCAAAAGGGGCCCTTGTTGGTAAACTAACCTTTAATAGCACCAGAAAATATTAACAACTTGGATTCTGATGTTGTCTAGCATTGGTCTGTGCATTCAAACTAGTTCAGTTACAGTTTGTGTGGGAGTGATGAATACAACCCTGCATTTATAATTGTGATCTCAGATTGTCTTTAATGAGAATGTAAGGACAACGTCAATTTTACTGCCCCTTGGGGTTTTCTTTGTGTCTCTAAAAACTGACTTTGGCATCAAAGCCACACTGCTGGCAATGCTACTACCTATGGTTGTGGAAAATCCAGGGAAAACCCCAGAGCTGTTAAAAAAAAAAAAAAGAAGAAGAAGAAGAAAAAAAACCCTCCTCCTACCCACTGTGGTGAGGCCAGCATTTCTTTACAGCTTCACCGTGGTAACAATACAGTGCAGCCATTATGCAATATGAGCACTGGAGCTGAGGAGACACTGTGTCCTACAAACCACTCTCCTGATAACCTGATGTACAAACAAAATGACACACACCACTCAGGGGCTCAAATTGCATAATCATATAGATAGGAAAAACAGCACTGTGCAATACAGTGTAGTGACATCTCCCTATGAATACATACATTTACCTAACCAGGCTTTTCAATGCATGATGCACAAAGTAAGCTCCAAGTGTGTATATAACACTAGCTGCCGTTATGGATAAACCGACTACCAAACACACAAGGGAGGTAAGATGGGAAACAAATAAAGACAAAAAGCAGAGGAATGGAAGTGTTGATGTACCACTAATAAGTTATTGTCTTCACTCTTACATAATCTTGTAAAACCAGTGGCCCTATACTATTTGACAAAAAGGCACAAAACAGATGTTTTGCACAGCAAAAGTAATCAAAGAATAGAACTGTTGCACGCTGCTGGTGGCCAAAGGAAAGTACACCCAGAGGTTACACTACTCAAGATTTCAGGTCAATTGAGCTTTGTGGCCCCTGCTGGTAAAGTTAACAATCTTGACACTCCATGTTTCCATCCTCAGAGAATCTTTTTAAAATCACATCTGAGTTTAGTTATTGTGTAGCATGTTAGGGTACATTGTGTAACCTAGATGAAGCACCCTGCCTTGGCAGCTGCTGCACAGACACGAGCACACATACAAGCACACCCAGGCACACACAGGAATGTCTGATGTTTTTTCCTGGATCTAAATGTGGGTTTTCACATACCACATTCTTCCCTGGCCCTCTGTGTCCTGAGTGACCTCCCTAAAATTCAGTGCCAGTCCATTTCAACTGCACTATGATCTCAGCGTTGCCGATGCTACTCAAAGACAAAACACACACAAGCACACATGAACGCACACTCATACACACTTAACCAGGTCAACTGCAGAGCAAAGCCTTTATGTTATGTAACAGCTATAGCTCCACTCTCCTCAGCTCTGAGAGGGGGGCCTCGACAGTGGCATGGTTTGTAAAAAACATGGAGAAGTTGCTCCCAGGGTTGATTCATACACCACAAGCAGAAATTACACTTAAAATAACTAAGAAAATGTGCTCCTTATAGTACAGAGTGTAAGGATGGGTGTGTGCGGTCTATAGCTGCAGATATACCCAGTATCTCAACACCATTTGTCAGAAAGTTTTAAGAGTTAGCAATAGTTTATCTGACTCAATCAGCCGACTTGCTGAAACTTGCTTTTTAGAGCATAGGTGAATGAAATTGCCAGCTAGTTGTTCAGAGGTTTATGAAAAGGAAGTACTTCGCTTTGGAGACAAGCATGAACGTCATTAAACATGTCATCTGCCACTAACTTCCACTTGCCAACAAGTCCACAATGACTCATCCACAGTTTTCAGCACATTTCAAATGAGAGTGATTTTGTTAAATGCATTGTGTGGCATAATGTGAGCTTACGGCTTAACAACTTAAGTTCTTTAGCACAATGATGCGTCTTGAAGTTCACAATCCTGTTTGCATTTCGTAAGCACATTCTCCCTCTCACCCCAGCATTCGAGACATGCCAAATATTTCATGACGCTGTTCCTCATATAAACATCTCAGTTCCTCTGCAAGTTATGCAAGAGCAGCAGAGTTTAGGGCGTGACACGCTGAACACAGATCAGACATACATGTATGCAGGCATGGATCCAAAAACGACAGAAACAGAGAAAGACGTGGGGGGACTATGCACTTCGTGGAGCTCCCTGTGAGAGTGTGCAGGTTAATACAGAGCACTTCACATTACATAAGAAGAGCAAAGGCCTAAACACATAAAGCTGGAGAAAGACTTTACTAAAACCCTGTGGGAAAAATACAGAGACACACTCATAAACAACTATTACCCATGGGACTAAGTCAGCTAAATGTGTTGGCATATCAAATGACATGACATTTCACTGCATGAGATATGTCATGCAGTGAAATGTCATGTCATCTTCCTAAAAGTACTCTGCCCTGTCAATCTAATTGCTGAACATTTTGTACAATTTGAAACCTGCCAAGTTTCCTCTGAGGTGTGCAGCCTCTTCTTTCTAGTGGCTGTTTTTGGTTTCTTTAGTAACAAACCTGGCTAGAAGTAAAAAATAAAATACATTTCACTTTCACCTGTGGGCTGTTTCTTCTGGGTCAATAATGTAATGTGACATCTGTCTTATCTTAAATGGCTAAAAAACCTAGTCAACTATAAACTGCCAATCTGTAATCTGGCTTCCATGCCTGAGCAAAAAACAACAACAATTGCCCATGTTTTTACAGCACAAAATAGCCATTCTTGCACAGTAACACCAAATATTCAAGATCCTCAAAGCAAAGTTTCAGAACAAAATTAAACATGGTAAATAGACTGCATTTATGTAGCGCAATTCTAGTCTTAGCAACCACTCAAAGTGCTTTACAACACAGACACCATTCACCCACTCAAACACAAATTCATACAAAGGTGACCAACGCTAACAAACAAGGTGCCACCGGCTCATTACATAACATTCTCACGTTCTCGCTCAGCAATTTGGGGTTCAGTATCTTGCACAAAGACAATCTGACCATCCGATTGGTAGATGACCCCTCTACTTTCTGAACCACAGAATATGGGATAGATAACTCAACTATGCACTTCCTCATTGTAAATATGGCTTTTGGGTTGTAAAAATGTCACTCTGAATCTGTAGTCATTTCTGAACTGGCAAAAGCCAGTCGAATCAATCTACCCAATCACAGCAAATTATTTTTGTGGGTTTTCAAAACAGCTTTGATAACAGAGAACAAACATAACAAATCAAGTGTTACAAAGTATGAACGAGTATGTCAGTCAACTCAAGCATCACCCACTGCAGGGTGACTCCTTTCAAGGTGTATAAGAGTAGAGAATCAACTGTCAGCTCCCCTAGTTTTTGAATTTAGTGAATGATGGATTATACAGAGATCTGACTGAAGGTGGAATTACTCACCTGTAGTATCTGGACTGCAGATAAGTGGAGCAGACAGCCTTGGAGACATGGCTGGCTGAGCCAAAGTCAATGACCTTGACTCTGTAGGGCTGCCTGGAGGGGTCCACCAACATGATGTTCTCTGGCTTCAGGTCAGCATGGATCAAACCCAGACACTTCAGCTTCTTTAGGGCCGTTGCCACCTGCAAAGTTTTACATACATAAAAGCAGACATGTCAAGCCTAAACAAAAGATTGTTCTCTATGAGCGTGGGTACTGTATCTGCATGTATGGGTTATATCTGCACGTCTGCAACATATGTCGCTTTACCTGCTGCAGAATGGGCCTGATGATTTTGAGTGGCAGTGGACTGAACTTATTCTGTTTGAGGAAGTCATAAAGATTTTGCTCCAGCATCTCAAACACCAAGCAGGTGTGGCTGCGGTGCTGAAAGCACTCCAGAGCACGCACCACATTGTGCTCATCTGCATTTTCGCTGCTCAACCGGGCCAGGATCTCCACCTGGAGGTTCAATAACAAGGAAATAACACAGGTTCAGTTCAGACCAACGCAGCAAAAAGCAAAACAGAGGCAAAAAGCAAACACTTCTTTGACATCTAGAAAGATTAATCAGTCTCTGTTGTAATCAAAAATTGCAAAAGGAGCAGTGTTTCTGTTGTCATGTGCTGATGTGACACCCCAACAAAATAGCAGTCACAAGCAACTAGGCCACCATACAAGCAGTTTTTTTTAGTGAATCCAAAATTTCAAATACACACTATACATTTTCTCTATTGACAAAACAAAAATCACACAAACACTCACCTCTATCTGTCCCTGGCGTGCATAGGATGGATGGTTCTTCAGTATTTTAACAGCCACCACTTCATTCGTTCCTCTCTTCCAGCACTTCACCACCTGACCAAAGGTGCCACGACCCAGAAACTCCAAGACCTCATAGCTGTTCTTCAGGGAGCACAGAACCTCGTGCTGAACTAACTGATAGTCACCATCTCCTGATCCATTTCTCGTCACTGTAGCTCCTGCCACTGTCTCAGTACTGCCATTAGGCCTGATTTCGGTCCCATCCACCCTGATTCCCATGCCGGTCACGGCCTCAACCCTGCTGTGTTGAGAGGGCAGCGTCCCTCCGCCCCCTACTCTGACAGTGTCTGCATTGTTCCCGGTGCTGGTTTGCAACATGGCCACAGGGGGAGGAAGTGAAGGTAGAGCAGATACCTCCTCCACTATCTGCATGGTTCTGACGCAGTTGTTCACCCGCAGATGTTCTCCACCTTCACCTTCCTTCTGTTCACATCTCTGTGTGGCACCTGTGTCTACAAGGCTGACGTATCCTCCTACCGCTTGTACTATCCTGTTTATGCCCTCTTTCTCCTCTGCTCTGATACAGGCCCTCCTTAGTAGCCCGCAGTCCAAGCCTCCTCCTGATGGAGTTCCACCACTGTCTCTACGAAGCCTCACTTCCTGTGGGCCTCTGCTCTGGCAAAGAGATTCCTGGATCCCAGCTGGACCTTCTCCTCGCTTCTCCCAGCTCTCTTGTCTCTGTAATCCTACAGTCTGCAATCCCCACTCCTCCCTCTCTCCAAGCTGTAGTCCCCTGTGAAGTCTTGCTGAATCAGCACCAGTTGAGGATGGGATAACGTTGTTGGGATAGGCAATACCGTAGTTGACTCCGATCACATAGGTCTTAGACGTGGGTCGGTGCTGAAAGGCTCTGCTGGTGTTATTACTGCCGTGAGCTTCGTCTTTGTGTCTGCTCGTACCACTGCTGCTGGTTCCTAAGGCACTTGTCTGAGCTGAGTGCAGGTGTGATGGGTAGACCAAGACTTGTGAGGCCATACCTAAAGGAAAAACATAAATAAAACACAGCCCACGTGTATCAGTTTAGTCCAGCAAAGTTGACAAAACTAAGTTTTTAGGCTTAGGATTTATCTACAAGTTTACTTAACATGCTGAAATAGCTTACACAACTTGTAAATATTAAAATGAAACATTGCTTAAAATCACGGTACAAACACTCGACTAACCACAATTTTGTGTCCAGAGAAGTGAAGTGGTTAAGAGCAAAGTAGCACCTTCCCTATCACCGAACTCCTGAGGTCTAAACTGCAGTCTAAATAAAGCAATCATAAAAGCTGCCAAAGCCAATACACATCTAAGCCATCATGTCATCCTTACTGGAAAGGAGAACTGGCTCACTGTAATTGGAGATGGGGGAAGCCCATTGCATCTCTGGCCTGTCCCTGCAAGCTACACTGAAGGGTCAGTTTCACACCAAGTAGAATCGCAAAGCAAGCAGTACACCAGGGGGAAATGATACATCATGCTCTGTAACTCAGTGACATTTTGCACATACACTTGTGCACTGAAACAACTGTCAACTGACAGCATTGATTGATAAACTTTCTCTCTGTGACTCTACTGGAATACTTTTTAATGAGCTATGCATATTACTATTGTCATTGTTACCAAATAAGATGACAACCAAGCAGCATCCTCAGCTTTGATCCATTTCAAAATATATAGAAGTGTAACAATACATCAATATGGATCAATATGTTGATTTCATGATCAACTATGCAACATTATTGATGCAAGGTGAAAATATCCCATACAGATCTTTGAGATAGTATGCCTTTATTTTGAAATTCATGTGGCACATCTGTGTCACCATTTGCATCCCAGAACACCTTGTTCCTAAACATTCAAACAAGGCTAGTGGCATAGCGCCAGGCATATAATGGTAGGCAGCAAGGAAAAAGACAATGAGGATATTTACTGATATCATCTCATATTGATTACAGGCCACTGAATTGAACTGAATCGCAACCATATCATGGCAGACTTTGTGATATCAGCAAATATTGTATCACTGTCCAAAGAATCTTTATGACATTGTATCGTGCTGCAACTTGTATTTTACATCCTTACTTCAAAACCCAAACCTGAGTTAATCAAACGCTCAAGTACATTCAACCAAGGGAGCCCACTATGACCTGTTCTGGCTGCTGTTTTAGTTTATGGCATTTGCACTGTACAACTGATTTAACTGATATAGTCATTTTCAAATGAGTCTACAGAATGGAAGTACATGTTTATGTATGCAAATCACATTTCTAACAATAGTCAAACATTTTAACCACAACTTTACATCTTCTTTTTAAAGTGACCCATGTCTGACATCGGAAGTGTACACTCCAAACAACCCGCATGAATACATGAATATGGTTCAGATGTCTTATAAACACAGTCAAATCATTATCTGCAATGGACAAATGAAAGAGAATGACCTTGTCTTTAGCCCCTGGTAAGACACTAGTATAGTTACTAACTCTATCTGATAGTAGGAGACACAAAAAGAGGAAAAAAAGCACAGGCAATGCAACCAAATAAAAGTGACCAGAAATCTCAGATCTGTGAATTTAAATACAAGTTTCTTTTGCGATACCAAATTCACTGTGTTTTGATGATACCATATGTGATACAACTGTTGACCAAACCTGAAGAAAACAATAAAAACATCAAACCCATGTGTTTTTTCAACAGCTAACACAGTCAGTATTATCTGATCATTTCCACACGTGCCAGTCATGTAGGTCTGTGGCTATAGAGACAACTTGCTTTCATTTGGCTGATAATATGAAATGGAGAACTTTCAACAACAAACAATTCTTTTTCAACTTTATCATTACTTTCAAGTTTCTCTCCAAGTTTTTTAAGGAACATTCCTCTCCTTGCAGCAAGTCGTGGCACCGTGAGAAAAGGCAGAGACCAAGCCTGTCAGGCACACTTCCTGAATATTTCCAAACAGAGGCATAGATTGTGTCTGACTGGGCCGACAACACTCAGGTCAGGCGATTCCAGTTTTAACGCTACTTCACACGTTACAAAAACACACTCGTGAAGCTGGTTGTCTAAGGCACAGCGTTTTGTTCTACAAGAAAGGCCGGCTAAGAGCCAGTAGCCTTCCTAACTTCTGACGCCTTCACACACAGGCTCAGACAGGCCAAGGGGTGTGCCTCAACGTCAACATGGTAATACAACACACTTCATTTCTCATGACTTGTAGGGCTGGTGAGTTTTATCTTATATGTTGCTGACAGAAAATAACAAACTCTGTTATGAGCCAACTTTTGTTTCAACTATTAACTTCCGGATGCAGCTGACAAAAGTCACTTGCAATAAACAAGAGAAGCACCAATAAGACTGGTGTGGTCACGGTGCAAATGATTCACCCTGTGTATGCCTGGCAAGGTGTCATACCCATCAGTCAATAAGGGATACTGGCATAGGCACAGCTGTGATACCTCCTGCCCTATCCTCTCACTGCCAACCTAGGAAGCCTGATACCCCTCAGGGCCACAAGATCCAAGCCTGAAATGGAGAGCCATGACACAGACGTGCGTGTGTGCATGTGTGCGTGGTGTGTTTCAGTGTTGTAAAGAGTGCCAGCTGTATACGCAATTTGTTACTGATCAATCTAGGAGACAGTTAACATATGGGAGGGGTGGGGTGTGTGTGTGTGTGTGTGTGTGTCTGGGGGAAGGGCAACACCAGCCTAGACACCTGTTGAAACTTATGTTGCAAGTGACAGGCAGCATAATAATGGATGTGCTATACTTTGTGGAATAGGTCAGAAGTGACTTAAATGTAGCATAAACAACCAAACTGGCCACGTTACACTTAACGTTACTGTAACGCAATTGTTTTTGTCTTTTTAACATTGCCTAACCGCAACATTTTGGCTATTTCCATATATTTACAAGGTAACAACGTCTCACAAAATACTTAGTTTAAGTTACTCGAAATCAAAATACAAACAAGTGAATGCTCTCAATAGACCCCTGAATAACTGCAGTTCGCTGTTAGCTCAAACTAATTAGCTTTCGCTGCTAACACTTGTCTGCAAAGGGGAACTGAAGTTGGCTAGCTTACCAGTTAGCAAACACGCTAGCTACGAGCGAAGTCATTTCAACGTTAAAATGATATACCAGACTGACACAACCGTAACACTGACAACGTGTTTGACAACCAGTTGAGTTAAATATAATGACATACCTTCAGTAAGACCTGTAAACTGTATCACCCAGAGCGTCAAGGAACAGGCTAGCAACGAGGACCCGCACCACTGTCAAATCCTGCAACGATGCTGCTGCTGCTGCTGCTGCTGCTGCCATCTTGTTCAACGACGAGGAGAGACCGAGCGACTTTTCACACATTTGAAGCTTCAAATAAACGCAAATAACTCGCTATTCCGAAAGCCAGCCACGAGCCATGGTTTCGACAGCCGTCCCAGGTCTCGTCGAGCGTCGCTCTTGTCTCTATTCAGGACGAGGAATCGGTGTTTGGAAACTTTTGCATGTTAATACGCCGCGTCCCCGACAAAGACAGCTGCTGGCTGCTAGCTGTTGCTGCTGCTGCTGGTTCGGTAGCTTGTTGCTTCTCCGCATGTGTGGAATGTTGGGGGGGGAGGGACACACACACACACACACACACACACACACACACACACACACACACACACACAGAGTCTATAAATGTCACACTGTCACAACTGAGTAAAAACATTTGACTTCCATTATGTTTGAACGTTACTCCATTAGAAAGGCTTACAATTAGATTTAACAGAATAAAAGTTGTTTGTGATGTGTTTATTTAATCATCTTTTGAACTGGATTAAATCATTCACATGAATTTACAGAGCTCCTTCAAAACCTGCCTACATTTGTCCAATTATTGATCTACAGCTCATATTTTCATACACATGGCTGGATTTGGACAGCTGTCCTGTGTCTACAGTTTCACTGCATGTCAGCTGACTTTTGGTAATTTGATTATTACAATATCATAAGGGAAATTTTGCATGAAATTTGAAGAGGGTTCTACATTATTGCTGTGACTGTGTCTTTTAGATGGGAAAGTACTAGTATTTTTTGTTTTGTTTTTATTGTGCTGGCAAACAAACAAACTGGTGCAAAGAAAGCCAGGTAGTGTTACACAAGGAAACACTAGGTTTCTGGTGCAGTGGTGCTGCCATAGCACCCCAACACACAAGGAAGTAATTGAATGCAGACATCATTGTCTTTAAGAGGCTGTGGCGCACTTCTTCTTCCTAAGCTACCCTGGAGGTAGTGGTGGAATCTCATGACACTAGACAACCAGCCCTAAGGCATACATCAGTACCAACCATACCAGTATAGCTTGTCAGAACGCTGGCTTAATAACAGTCCAAATTAGGTCCAAATTTTGGTGAGGGAACAACAGGCATAGCCATTTTCCAAGAGGTCCCTCAAACTCTGACCTCAAGATGTCTGAATGATAATGGGTTCTATGGTTACTCACAAGTCTGAACCTAAACTCAAGAAGGCTTGTTCCAGGAAATGTTTTGTTCCCACAGTTGAATGCCTTCAACACAAACCTGACACACAGTATTAAACCATGACGACAATTTCTTCAGAGCTAACATGAGTAGACAGTATAACAGCAAATACATATTATATTTTCACATTGTATTTTGGTAATGTGGACACCAAACACACTCAGGTAGTGACACTAGCCTTTGTGAGATACCAGATACTTTCCTTGCTTTTGGCCAGTGGTGCCCCCAAGGAGGGGCCACAATTGCTGGCCCCCACAGGCCCTCCAGTGAAAATAAGAGGAGGTCCACATTACTAGCTTTAAGAGCCTGTGGCATGCTAGTTTTTTGAGCTAGCACGAAGGTAGTGGTATTGTGAAATTAGACAAACTAAGGCATTCATTGGTACCCAAGAAAAAATCTGTTGATGTACTTATTTACCTTTGAGCTCCTTGTCCAAGATTGTTTGTTTGTATGTATATTGTAATGGTGTGATGTGTGACACAGTGCTGGTACCTCTAATTGATTACCTGCCCTCTGTGAGAGGCTCCAGGTGTGCCCAATCAAGTTTGATTGAGAAGACTACACTACAAGAACCATGCCACCAGGACTTCTCATTATATGCACTGATGATAGTCCCTTGAGGACTGAAACGTCTGCTGCTTGTTTGTCTGTGAAGATCCCCAGTAAAATGATCTCTCACTAAGACTCTCAGTCTACATTTGTTTTCTGTGTCCGAGTCCTTTTCCGCTTTTTGACTTTCATTTCTGACTACCGCACCAGAATTGAGAAGTTTTTGGACTGATGTTAAGTGCGCAGCTCTTTTTGCTCATTACTATTCATTGGTACCCACCATGTTGGTACAGCTTGTCTGGCAGGAGGCTAAATAACACTCCAAAGTTAGGTTCAATTTTTAAGGGAAAAACAGGCATGGACATTTACAAAGGGGTCCCGTGAGCTCAATATATTTGGATGAACATGGGTTCCATGGGTACCCACCAGTCTCCCCTAAACTTGAGAGGGCTTGTTCCCAGTAAATGTTCTGGTCTTTTTTTAAGGAAAGGGACAACCAGTGTATCTAAAGAACCATGAACCACCAAAAATATATAGATCCATAACACATTAAAACAGGATTGTTGTGTGACTCAAAATGTTAATTGTCTGTGCACATCAGATAATTAGTCATTTTAAGTGTAAAATAAGAAAGCAAAGTATATCTGTCTGTGATTCCTTAACACTCCATGTTGACATAGTTTTTTAACCAGCCTAACATTCAGTTCTTGCTTTTGGTTTTGGTGTGCCACCCCAAAATTTTCAATGGCAATAGTCATGCCCGTACAGCAAATCTGAGTTTGAGAGAAACAACGATAATTCATATACACTGTCTTCACTTAGTTTAAGTGTTATTTACAGAGGGTATAGGATCGGTAATATCAAACCATTCAATGAAATGTGTCGAGAATGTGAGGGAAGGGTCTTGCAGGACTTTTTCACAACAGACATTTTGACTGTGTCACTATTACTAATATCATTTTCTGTACTTTTACTGTGACATGTCAATATGTCACCTGTGGAAAAGCACTATTAAATTATGAAGTCTACAGAACTAGAAAGGCGGGCCTGTTAGGTAGAGATAGTCCTGTCATTGCCCTTACATCAGGCACTGGCCTAACTGCAGTTGGTATTTGGGTCTTGCCACATAACTGCCCACTGACTGGGTCAAATGCAGAGAGGGCCTTTCACCACTGCTCAGTAAAGTAGAACTTCATACTCTCATGTGGCTTACAACACTGCCACCCATAATTAAATCACATTATGCCATCAACTACTCGTAAAGCACAGGGCCCCACTGCTTAACAGAATTTAACAAGTGTGGACAAACGTCCCATTGAATCAGAAAAACGTGCAAGAGCATTGTTTGTTGGAGTAAGACACACACGCACCATCCAGGAATGCAAAGCTTAACTGGGCCAGCTTTGCATTTTAATTGAGTTGCACAAAAGATCATTAAAATTTCACAACACACACACCTCCTAAACTCGCACCTTCGAGGAGAGAGTTGCCACAGTCAGCTGGGCACAAAGCTCAAAGACATCCTGCCTCAGCACACACACACACAAACACAGATAAAAACTGAGTTCATGTTTTTCTTTTGTGACATCACAGACTCAAGCAAATTCATTGTTATTTAGGACTGTACATGTGAGCAATACAACAGACCATAATCAAATGTAATACTTTACCTCTTTCAAAATAAATTATCTAGCTCCCAGGGGACAGCAAGCTGTTTGATTCACCCTGTCTCATCATGTTGCACTTATTAATCATCATGTATTTGTCACATGGAAACTATACATAGTACAACTCCAGTGAAATGGGAACTTGAACTTTTACAGTCAGTGGGCCATCATCAAGTGAGTGATTTAGAAATATGACTTTGTGGAGTGAAAGTAACAATTCACTTGTTGCTCATTAGTGCCTGCTATGCAATTATTCTGCTTCTAGTTACTAGGAAAGATACTAGAATATACTAGAATCTAGTGTATTCATAAAAAACTGTTCATAAGGTTAATTGGAGTTCTGGCTCCACCTGGTGCCATATATGTAAACTACATGCAAGCAGTTTGGTGAAGATACTGATGGGTCCTCTGTTGTTTTCACACAATATTCATATAGTTGTGAAGAGGAAGCTCACTGAAAGAAGTGAACGTCACCTTATAAACCCATAGAAGGTCATTAATGTACAATGATCTAATTGTTTATTTCACAAAGTGTGTTTAATGTAGAGCTGCATTACCCAGTTTCACCTGGCTCTCTGAAGTCACTCAGGCCAAAGAACCATTAGATCCCTCAAATCAAAGCTAAAACTCAGCTGTGTGGGACAAACAATGCTTTATTGGCATGTTGGATGAACATTCAAAGACAAATATCAGTGTAATTGATGGGATCAGTCAATGAACACGTGTCAGTCATTTGGGGAATAGGCAATGTCATTCTGCTTGGAGGAGAGAAGAAACATTACAACTACTGTAAGTACTCTGTGGTAAGTCAAGTGTGTACAACATTAACTAAAGCAAAGTGTTTGTCAAAACTAAATATTCATATCATCTTATAAACCATCAGAAATGTTATAAATAAGTGAACATATATCAAAAACCAAGTAACAATTAAAGACAGCAACAGTTCATGTTGGTCCACAACACCAGTCTGGCTTTCCTTGAGTACATTGATTTATCCTGGTCTTTTCCCTTGTATCTAATACACAGTCAAATATCTTAGAAGAAGAACTGTCTCTGTGCACATATAGTGGATACAAAAACCAGGGGCTCCGTAGTATGGTCTAGCCTACTGCTTCTTTTCAGATTTTTTAATTCCTTATGAGCCAGTACAGAGGTTCAGAGGCGATGCACTTCGATAAACAAGCTGTGTTCAAAATATTCTCTTCCAGTTTTAATTTAGGCTGGTAGAGACTCCAAACAGACTTGGTGAAGATGCTTCCTCTGAGCATCTACTGGTCCATGTGCACAATTACAAATCTAACATATGATTTCATGTTTAATACACCGGAAGAAATGCATACCCAAATAATTGTACTCATCCAAGTAAATCTGATAAGCCCAAACAAGAAGGATTTGATTTCAAGTAAAGATGTAAAGGTGTAACAAGTGTTTGTATCCACTGTATATCTTACAGTTGTGGTGTCAAAGACAGCATGCAGTCAGCTGTTGTCTAGTTTGAAAACTGTCACGACCCTAAAGCTGTTACTGAACACGGAAAAACGCTTCGCCAAAAATTTTATGACCGATGCATATTTTGGGCTACTGTCTTCGGAGTAATTTGTCCCAATTTATCAATGTCTTAAATTAGGAAATAACTCCCAGCTCTGCCAGTATTTACTGTAGGAGAGCCCAAGAGGGGTTTCACCTGGTAAGAGTTGTCAGCAGATACTAGTGAGGCACATTCTGCTCAAGGAGATTTGTTCAAGGAAAAGCTGATAATCTAGGTTATATGCTATTCCACTTTCAACTACATCCTTTGTTAATCTGTGTGCCCTTACGTAACAGGGAACATTTTTCATAAATACCATGGCCCTGCCAAATCTAAATGAATGCATGAATGAAAAAATAAACAGTTTGTTTTTCCATTACTTCAGTTTAAGTGGATTACTGTAAAATCTAATTATTTATTAATGTAGAAGTGGTTGGTTCCACTGTAAAAGATGAGTAATAAAAATGTTTCAGTTTCTGTCAAAATGGTATCTTTTAAAAGAATAGCTGCACATTTTTTGGAATACAGGATTACTCCCTTATTGCAAGGTTAGATAAAAAGATCAGGTACAGTTCCTGCAGTCTTGTCGATTCGGTGAATTTTCTAGGCCAGTGGCTTCCAACCTTTTGCCTTTAGGGACTCCTTCTCTATCAGTGAGTAAACGAAAGGCATATTAACGTGTAACTTTCTCTTAATAATCTTATTGTCATCAAGTGTTCCTCAGGCTTCTCTCCTTGAATGGAATGTGCCCGCATGTCTCTGCCTGAGCGCTATCTTCCTGCAACTCCTGACAGGTTGACACACCTCTTGCGCTCCTGTAAAGACACAACTGCCATGGGTCTAGGTTAAGAACATTAATGAAGGACTGAAGACGAATCACACTGCGAACTGTTGGCCAATGACGACTAATATCCTGATAAAGGCTCTGATCCTTTGTCTTGCTGACTTAAACGTTAATTTGATTTTTTAGAATTAAAGTCATATTTTGTTACTTTTAAACTGTACATGACCGATTTTTTTTTTTTGCAGAAAGAAATGTGTTTCTACTCTGCACAGTATAGTTACCTGAACACTAAGTATAGTTTAGTACTGGTTCTAAAACACAGGTATTGACTTGGATATCATGCTATTTAAATGATACCCAGCACTGCTAGTAATACTGAAAACAACTTAATGCAAGATGGCTGGATGGTTATGAGGCCTGAGATTTTATCAAAGAAGCAACACTGTGAGTTAATGAAACTGAGATGGCAGCCAGCATTTTTAGATTACGGTGGTTTGTGGTGCACACTCTAGGGGGCTGGCTTTACCCGCTGAATACAGATCAGCTTCCTCAACTTGTTTCTCTAAATCTTAACCGTTGCCAGTGAGGGGAAATTGCAAAACTACAGACCACTCTCCACGTCACTCTTATTTGTGTTTACGTGTCTGTGCCGGGACTCTCCCCTGCTGACACTATTTTATGAAGAATCTTCTGGTAGAACGGGGAGAAGACCAGCTTGTTGAAGTTGACGAGCCGACTGAAGCGAACAGCGAGCTCCTTCAGCTCCCTGCTGACCGGAGCCAGGCCTCCTGGGAGAGGAGGAGGGGTCTTATGTTGACTGGACTCCAGGGAAGCCAGGAGGTAGTTCTGAACCCGAGACTCTGGAGGGAAGGGAAAAGAGAGGAGATCTCAGTCACTGCCAAATAAATGTGCACATAAATCACACAGTCAACCATGAATTATTGGCTGTGCACAGACCCCTGAGAGTCATCATACATGTCACCCTTCTTACCCATCAGCTTGCGGACTGTGTTGTCTGGCTGGATGGTCGCTGATATTTGTCCCTTCAGAGTACTCTTTCGGTCAGCTGAGAATGGAGAGTAGCCGTGTTGGCTTAGACACTGACTCAGCTCAACACACAGTTTCTCCCCGAGGGTCGCTAAGGCCTCCTGTGCACTAAAAGACCTTCAGACAGGCAATAAGGAAGAATTTAAGCATAGCAACACAACTTGTAAAACTGGCACAAACTAAAGGCTGCATTCACGGATTTTTCTCTTTTTTGGGTCACTTAGTGCAGTAGAACAGTCTGCAAACACAACAGTAAGCCCTTTTACACTGCCTGTTCAAGACAGGAATTTGGGCCAGTATTCGACTTTGCCGTTCTTTCTAAAAGGTACGATTGAGGAATGGGGGACAGAGTTGTCTCAACTTTAAGGCAACAGCTAAGGTAGTGACAGCGCTGAATTGACATCTGTGTAAACCATGGACGGGACAGGATGGGTTTGGATTGGTGTGACGTTTTGATAATGTGATATGTGCGACTCATACCCTGAAGATTTAAAAAGCAGCTGATACCAGTTAGCATCTAACTCAAAGAAGAAGAACAGCTGAAACAATGAGTTCTAGGAGCTCCTTACCCTCCAAGCAGAGAAGATCAACCCTGATATAACAGGGACGGTAACTGATTGTTACTGCCATGTTATATGATTGTTAGTTGTTACTGTTAAAGCGCTTTGGGTTTGCATTTTTGATGTATGAAAGGTGCTATATAAATAAAGTTTGATTGAGTGATTGATTGACTGTTATGAAGCACTACCAACATGTATGTTGTATGTCACACAAGAGGCCGCTGCTGTTGATGAGGCCATTCGCATTTTCATGTCGGCCACCGTAGTTCTCAAACACGCCTGGCACACAGGGAAAGTTTTCGTTCTAACCTCACTGCTTGATGCCACTAAATCCTTCACACTAGACCAACAACGCCTGGAAGAATATCAGCTCTGAAGTCAGGATTTCTGGTGAGTAGGCGTTGATATGGTGCTGGTTTTGGTTACTTAGTAACTTTAAATGCAACCCAGCGTTAAGTGCCTTTGAACTTTGGCACAGAAAAGGTACAAGAGTAGCACACAGCACCCAACCTCATGTGGTATCTTAGTTGAAGAAAACCCTTTGTGTTACCAAAATAAATTTAGCAATTTCTGACACATAAAGATAAATCTAGTCCTCACCAACAAGCAATGTACAATACAAAAACAATGTAGCTTTACTAAACATAGGTATGACAACCAAAGCACTGGTACTCACGGTATGTGCATGTCTGCAAGCATGACGTTGACAGTGTTTTTAAGAGTCTCCATCAGCCCTGGCAGGCCTGAAATAGCCTCTCCTGTGGTAGTGTAAATGATGAGGAGCACAGAGGAGAGAAGAACTAATTGCTCGGCCTCCTGTTGCATCTCCTGGAACCGAACCTGATCCATCAACACTGTCTGTAGAGACGAGAAGAAGAGGAACACAGTTTAAACACAAAAGATGAAATATTAAAAAACATCACAAGGGGCAGAATGCATTAAAAAAGATAATTAACAGGACTACACATTGACGGGCTTCTGGATTCACTGTGTTTACCTCTGGGAAGGGATCTGAGGCGTGGTCCCACCTCAGCAGGCGTAAATAGGCGTGATTATGGACATTAACGGGGAGGAGTGAGGGAGGGTCAGAGGAGGCAGCACTGGAACCATCCGCTCCGGCCTCTCTCAGGCATCTCACTGTGTCCTCAAGCCACTTCTCAGTGTAGTCTAAGGCATCTAAAGAACAGATCATGTGGGGCAAATTAATAGCAACTTCTTCAAGTAGGACACTCCATCATTTCTGCACAAAAGTCAACTGCAGATACTTCTGTTTCTGCTTGTTTTATATATGTAAATGAGATTGTACTGTACTTCATCTCATGTAGTATGTCAGGCACGTCAGTAGAGATGCTGTATGATGCTTAAGCAGAGGAGAGAGAAGCAAAAGTAGCTAGAGCAAGTCATAGTTATTATTATAAATGTCCTTACTTTGTTTTACCCAATGTTCAAATTCTGTGGCAAATCAAAGAATTTCATACACAACACCCCATTTTGTTTCAGGGTGGGCCATAATTGGCTAGCTGCTGCATCACTGCAATGCTACAAAGAAGGAGAACTGGGACAAAGTTGTATTTTACAGATGCAAGCACCAAAACAAGTCAAAGCAGCTGAACTTGTTGAGGCATGTAGGTTCAGATATACCTATATATGCCAGTCCAATACGGAACATTTTCACATGAATATAATATATGTTATATATAATTATATATTATGTATAATTTAAAGGAATAGTTTGTATCTTTTGGGGTGGGGTTGTATGAGATGTCAGACAGCAGGCCCCCAGTTTGGAGAAGCAGGTGGTAGTACAGACGCTGAAACTAAGCAATGTACTGCTGTAAATGGGGTCAGCAACAAAATGTATTTTAGCCACCTAAAAAAAAAGCCCCATCTATAAATATCAATATATCAATATCAATATCAGCTTCCCTGTCGGAATGAGCTGTTCGACAGTAAGGCAACGCAGTGAAAATACTCTCAGTATAGCAAACATTTAAACTGCTCTAGAGTTTTTTGGGGGCGTTACTTTTTTAGGCGAATGTTAATATAAAATGACAGCCGAAAACCTATTTGTTTAATCAATTACTGCCATTCATCTCATTATTTTATATTAGTTCTCTAATTTTTACTTTTCTTACTGGTCTCTGTTCTTTTTACCTTCTCTTTAATTTTTGTTTATTAGTGACTGTCTTTTTATTTACTTATTCTGTCATCCTTTTTGCTTTTGTGTTGCATCTTTATTGTAAAGCACTTTAAGCTGCACCCCTTGTATAAAAAGTGCTCTATAAATAATGTTTATTATTACTATATGTTTTGCTGCTACGCTGACTATGAATACAGTCCCACTACAAAAAAGCCGAACTATCCCATTAACAGAGGAGATATTCCTTACTGGGTTGTTTCTCCAGAAACTCATGGAACTTGCTCCTCTCGTACTCAACCGATTGTTGCATCAGATGAGGTCTGATGCTGGTCAGGGCAAAGTTCGCCATGTCCACCTTCATCAGGTCCAGCACAGAAAATATTGCCCTAGGAGGAAGGACAAGAGAGGAAGACAGTGACAGAAACAGAGAATTAAATGTAATGAAATTCTATCCTCTCACAATGTCCTGTAGAGGTTTGATATTCCAGGTCCAACTACATTTGGGGACCTGCTATGAAAACGTCACTCCAGAACAAGCTGACTTCTGCTCTGTAATGGACTGGAATTAAATTACACAATCTAAAAATAAACTAAGGCTTGGGGCATGCAGAACTATTAATGGTCTCGCCTCTTGGCTTACTTGAGCAGAGGCACAATATCGGTGATCTCCTTTAGCTTATTGATATCCTCATCTCTGCAGGGGGCGCACAGCGAGCCCATCATCCCTACAATGAACTGGGACAGCTGACTGATGTCGAGTGCGCCGTTCTCCGCCTGCTGCTGGATTAGAGGCAGATCCAGAACTTCCTCAATACGGGAGCGCAGACGGCCGTGGCCCGGCAGCAAGAAAGACAGCAGTGTCTGGGTGAGCAGGGAAATGGAGGACGATTGAAGGCAGGCAAGATGGAAAGACGTATGTGAAGGATTAAAGGATGAAGGTATAGATATAGTTGTTTGGTGGGGAAGCTGTGAAGCCATGATCTTCTCAAAATACAAACAACTGCGGGATCTATCTGTAGAGAAAAGGTGGCAGCTAAAATAAGACCTCACATATGCAGAGTTTTCCTGAATAACTTCTGCCTCACCTCTTTAATCTCAGCCAGCAGTTTGATGGAATGACCATAAGTTGGCGGATCCTCCTTCAACTGAGCCTCCAAACAATCCCAGAATGCTTTGTGCACAATCTCCTTCACTCTGCGCTCCAAACTGTACACAGACACAGGAGGGACAGTTACTTTTACAGCAGGAAAGAGCTCAGGCAAAGACAAAGAATCAAAAGGACAGTCACTGCATACGATTAAACACTCACCTCCCTTCAGGAAGCTCCGCAGGTTTGACTTGAAAAGCATGGTTGACCATAATTTCATGAGCCAGAGCCATGTTGGTGACTCCTTTGGCTGTCTCCATCAGCTCCTCCACAGAGACAAACCTGGGGGGGCTGGCTGTGAGGGAAATCCATCTTTAAATGATTTGTTCCAACAGATTTACACATCAGAGAGTACTTTCCTAGAAGCTAGAAACCTGAACTTTCATATTGTTGCAATGAGGAAAAAAAGATAGATATTTCACTGCCAACAAAGTGCATTTGGACTCATTTGCAGACAGAGTGCGTTATCTCTTACTTCCAAGTGGATTTAGTGTGACTGTCGTGAAAGCAGGCATGCACCAACTACAAGATGTGTTAATCCCTTCAAGTGATTGTGCTGTCAGTTTATCCACAAAGCACTCTGCTCAGCATACCTGCCTTCAAGCAAAGTTTCTATTTCTTGCGCCTCAAGGATAATCCAATTTAAAACGAGCATGAACACAAGTCACAAATTCCCACTCACAGTGTGATGTCTTTTATCTGCTGTGTAATGCTATGCAAATGAAAAATCTGCAAATAAGTCACGGCAAGAACTATCAGATCATGTAACACTGATAAACTGTGCTCCAGGAGTAAGCGACCTGGGGCAGATGTGCAACCATGGCCCCAGCCAGTCCCTCCAGGATTTTGTTGCGGTCTTAAATGCCTGATTGAGGCAGCATTTCTAAACTTGAATTATCGCCTTGTGGTTATATGCCACTGCCAACCAGTCAAGCTGCAGTTTACATTCATGTGTGTCCAAACCCATATAATATATGCAGTGAAGACTTTGAAGGACTTAAATAAAAAGTATGAGGTGAAATTTTCCGTGAAATGTGGATACTTCTCACACACTTTCAACTGGCAGCAGAGACGATCAGTACAATCACTCAAGTTTCAGGATGAACACCCAAGATTACTATCACCAATTTGGTATCTGACAAAATGTCTCCCCTTCTGTTCCTGAGTTATAACATTGAATAATGGCCAGAAAAGTGCAGAACACCATGGCCTTTTGAGATATAAAATGTCATCATGTTATCCTGTTAAACATTTGTGTGAAATTTTGTCATAATTAGCATATGAATTCTTAAATTATGGCCAAAAACACAGTGATCACGGTGACCTTTGACTAGGGCTGCACAGTTAATCAAAATATGATCAAAACTGCAATATCCAAATTGAAGGAGCTGAAATGTTTTGATAACGGTAAAATGTGTCACAACATACCATTATAAATAAAGTATTGTGGTGCTACAAAAATGCGCTTGCCTTAAAATCGTATTCTAGATGTGAGGGAACATGCTTGTTTGAAACAGATCCCAGCTAACTCATTTTTATTTCTCTGTGACAATGAAATGCCAAAGTGACCATTTCCACTAAAATCGCAGCTCACATCGCCATTGCAACATCTGTTCATCTGTTTTTTTTTGCATATCCTGCAGCCTTAGCTTAGACCAACAAAATCTAATCAGCTCATTCTTACTCTTGGACTCTTCAGTCCAAGTGGATGTTTGTGCAAAATTTGAAGAAATTCTCTCGTGGCATTCATGAGAAATTGCGTTTATGAGAATCGGATGGATGGATGGATGGACAACTAGAAAACGTAATACCTCTGGGTTTGGCCATCGTTGGCAATGAGGCACTTAAATCATAATGCAGCTTACAATGTTTTTTGCAATTAAAATGTGGAGCAAGTGAAAAATGCAATCATAGGTTTTTGTATAATTTGTTAAAACTGCTCATATATCAACGTAGCCTAGGAGAGCCAAAGCTGATTCCAGACCTTGTGGACAATGATTCTCTTTTCAGAGGGTGTGCTGTGTACTGTATGTGGTTTGTCTGCCCAACATACTACAGTACATGCCAAACATCCTGTTTTAAGTCCATTAAATGTGATGTGTCTAGAGAGTGAGATGTGAGAGTCAGCTACACACCCCAGATGTGTGAGACCACAAAATCTGCATTTTTACACATGTAGTGAAATGTAGCAGCATCACAGACACTGCAAACTGCTTTGCTGATAGCATTATGGTAGTTGGTCATTTTGCCATACCACACCTATCCTTAACAGCTTTCAGGTTAGAGCTGAACATGCCGAGGTGATGACGAGACAGAAATCAAGATAAAGCCATTTTGTTCCAGAGTACAGACAGGATTATTTTCCAACCCCTGAAGCACTGTGCTTGTGAGGCTGGTGTTTTCCCTCACAAGATCATGAATGTTTGTTCCCCTCCATACAAAAGAAGGCTTGTTTGTGATCCTATCTAAGGCTACATGTTTCTACTGATGAAGATCTGATGAATCTGAGGAACTGAGCTGGGAAGTCACAGTATGTGATAGGGAGCAGATGGATCCAAACTGGAGCCAAGAACTGGAAAGCTTTGCACCGCACGTCCAGGTCTAAATACACTGAGGCCACTTGCAACAGCAGGTTGGCCGTCCTGGTCCACAGCTGTCCTACATAAATTCTAGTGTTTATCCAGGATGCTTGGCACCTTGACAATATCTTCATGAGCAAATATTTAATTTCTTTATCTGCTATGACTTACTGTTAGAGTGTTTCCCCTCTATTAGTTCAAACTTGTGTAGCATTAGACACACATTATCCCTGTCTGTATTTGGGTTTGTTGCTCGGTGTAGCTGGAGTTCCCCTCTGAAATCTACCTGCTGCTCACCTTGAGGAGTGTTCCCCCTGTGCGGGCTCGGAGTATTCGCCCGGGCCCTCTTCCTTACCGCCTCCTCAGGAGCATCCTGCGTCCTCTCCTCCTTTGACTCCTTTTCTCCTCCACCCTCATGGTGGTCTGCCTCCTTTGGCATGCTAAGGTCTGCAAGATAACAGATAAAGTTTAAAGTTGCACTCTGTAAAATGCTGAATGAGAGTGAAATGATCACAGTATACTGTGTGTGACATATGTGTCATATGTACTGTAACAGCTGAGTTAGTGATTACTCTAGCAAGACATGCAGCATTGTTAAATCAATGAAGGGCATCTGTGATGTGATGGGGTTTCATGAGGTAGCTTCAGAGGAGACATGCAGGTTTGTTGTTGTGATCTACAGATGATGACATCACCTAGACTAGGAGAGGAGAGGAGAGGAGAGGAGGGGAGGGGAGGAGGAGTCAGTGTGCCAGTGCGATGCTAAGCTGACTGAGGAGGTGAAGAGACAGAGGTAAACACAACAAAGCCTCATGCTACTGTGGCTGTCATCACTGTCCCGTCTGCGGTAACGTTACTAACCTTGTAGCCGGCAGCTCCGAGGAAAGACACGGGTTAGCTGTGAAGCTCAACTTATGTGCCGTTAGCTTTGGTCTCTCTGTCAACAATGACAACAACAACAACAAAGCCTGAACACACAGCTACGCCTTCATAACCCGGCCATAGCGGAATTATCACTATCGCAGGTTTATTCACAACTTCACCACAGCCAGACACCGTCTTCAACACGAAGAAGGCTTTGTTTCATCCCGGGAAGCTCGAGCTTAGTAACGTCGCAGCCTTCCTCTGACGGGGCGCCGCTGACCGAGCGACTCTTCCGGTATTGGGTGGGGCCAACATGACGTAGAAGTCGAGCCCACTCCCGCACACACACACACACACACGCACACACACACACACACACACACACTGAATGGGCTCTGATTTCAAAAGACACTTAATTTGCCAAGAATGTTTTGACCGAGCTGAAAAAAACTACTTAAACCTGAGGTAGGACCAAGTCATTTGTTGAAAGACACAAGTCTTAAGGTTTTGCACTTGAGTCCGACTCCCACCTCAAAACTGACAAGTCCCAAGTCAACTCCAAAGTCCTATACTCTGAGATTCAAGTCCTAAACAAGTCATAATGCACTCTGCTCTAGATGTAATGCCTATGTAAGCATATAATTTTCTTTTAGATATCTACTATTAAAAAAAAGTTGGCACAGATATATTGCGTAGATATATATAGCAAATGGCACATTTTTTTTTAATTAATAATAATGCGTTTTCAGTTATGTATCTTTGAACACAAGTATATTTCCAAGGTGGCAATTTGAATCACTTGCAAGAGCCTGCTCTCTCTACGGGCCCCTCCACCCCAGGGCCCCCAGTGCAATTGCACTGCCTGCACTGTCTATATTTACGCCCCTGGGAGGACTTGCTGGGAATGAATAGTGTTAATGTTAGTTGCTTCAAGAAATGAAGGGAAATTAATTAATTCATGGCACACTTTAAATAACTCTCCTTCATCTTTGGGCGTGGAGGAATGATCAAGTATTTCCAAAAGGCTCAAGTCCAAGTGAAGTCATGAATCATTGGTGTTAAAGTCCAAGTTGAGTTGCAAATCTTTTTTGATTTTGTCAAGACAAGTCTAAAGTCATAAAATCTGTGACTGGAGTCTGAGTCATGTGACTGGAGTCCACACCTCTGGAAATTTGTTTCACGAGTCACTTTCAAATTTAGGTGTGTTTTTAAAGTGGTGCATGCAGGAGCCCAACAACTTCCAAAGGATCATATCTAAAAGAATCTTTATGAAATTGTGTTGAGGAGATCTAAAGGTAATGTCCAATTCAAATTAAATATGGTTGTACATAAAGTTAGGATATTTAATCAAATAACCCAACTTTTAGCAATATTGCACTTAAAATTTCATGAATTCATCAAAAATCCGCAGGACGTCCAAGAGAATTCCATGGACACAACTCATCTGCAAGAAGACACTTTATTTGCTTCACTGTAACCTACAGTCAGTGAAGTCCATCAATGAATCCGTAGTTTTCAAATTTTGCTACAAAAATTAATTAATATACACAAATACAGGGTCAGGGCACATCAGGATAGACAATACACATCATGTCTACAGACTGAGAACATCTGAATACTCAAGAAGACGCCTTTTTGTTGCAGCACATAATGGACTTATTTGGACAGTCTACCATTTTCACAGATGAGCTCTCCTCACTTCTGTTCCATTTGTTTTGCACTGACCCTCTCACCCATAATGTTCAAGCTTAATCAGAGGCATGTCCTTTTTCAGTTCTAAATTCATATTCAAGAAAAAAACATGGTCAAGAATATGTCAATAGTTTATTTATTTTTGCTCAATATAAAAGCACACATACAAGTGCAACCACCGCTAAGATTTACTATTCATCACAAATATGTATTTTAAGTGAGTTAGCTCATACAACTACAGCACATTAACAGCAGATTCACCAAAGTACTGGTTGAATATCTCTGGATGGGCTTGATAAAACTGCCTGAGGAGGCGTTTTCTCTCCTTAGCAGAGACCTTGGTGTCCAGGTGAATGCTCCTTAGCAGAGTCCACAGTTCCTGGTTGGTGGTCTTCTTTGTAGAGTCGGCAAAAGTCATGCTGGGGACCTGCTGACAGAACGTAGAGCCTGAAGGAAAGAACAGAAAAACAGTGTAAACAGTAATCAACACGTATTATATTATTAGTTTTAGTTAGTTTCCAATGTGATGAGGACACACAAGGCCACAACGATCTGTTTAATATCTGATGGTTGAGTGGAGCCAAAACCTCACAGATGTGAACTGTTAGTTTATCTCTGAGCTGCTCCAGGTTATAAAGCTGTCATGCTGATTTGAATTAGAGCTTATGGTGCAAAGTATTTTTTTAATGGATGCCATGTCTGACTTGCAGTGAAATCTGCAGCTGTACAGCAACAGATCCAACCCAATGAAGTGGGAAGATGTTTATTCTGACTTTTAAAGCAGAGTGATGATCTTTGTATTATCAAAGTGTGTTTGCGTTGGACACTGCTGTTAGATTAATACTCATGAACAGTCATTTACCAGTCACATCAGGCTGCTTCTCATGTGCAAGGCTGGCCAGCTTGTCGCTCACTCCTTTGTGCAGAGCCCCTGGTATCTGGAGCAAAGAGAATAAAGTCTTGGTGGCAGATTATTTAATGGCAGAAAATGGTTTGTTGCAGGAATAACACCAAACTGGCAGTCATTTCTGCTCAAGTTCCCACTTATTCCTTTCACTGAATGCCTTACACAAATGTCTGTGACAGCATTTTCGAAACGGTGTTTTGCAACTTGATTTGAGCAATTTGTTTACGCAACAGTGAGTTACAGCATCGATAAATGTCAGAGCTCAAACAAACAAAGTAAATCCTGGGTTGACATTTTGATAACAAATTGTCAGGGTCAGACTCTTGTTTGCTGTTTGAGAAGGAGTTCATCACATTTTTACTAGCCTAGGTTTCATAAGAGGTAACACCTGAGGTTTACTGTTGTATAATGTGGCGCTACAAATTCGTGACAGGAATCTTTTTTTGCACATTGTGGGTGTGAACAAAAGACAGAACACGATAAAAAATGACACTCATTATGGGACATTTAGGATACAGTCAGTATGTTCACATGACATTAAAGAAAATCGATTTATTGTGTTAGTCCGACTAAAACCAGACTTTTAAAATACATGCAAACATGTTAATCGTTCTAAACTGAATATCTCAAAGTCAGACTAACACACCCAGATAATGCTACTGAGATTAAAATTACTCCTGCATGCACACACAGTTAATCTGACCCAAACTGGACTAGGTGCTCAGTGCATGCCCCGGGCTTTGACCTGGAAGTAGAGTAGCATAAAATGCGTAACATAAGAGGAAGCCAGTAACAACATAGTGAAATAAACATCTAGAGCTGTGCATTTTTGGATGGACGAGGAGACACAATTCATGCTGTCTCAGCTCAAAGAGTTGAATATTTTAAAATACATGGATAGGAGGAAAACATGGAATGGGGACATGTTCAAAAAAGTGGCAGAGCAGCTGGACGACACTCATTTCAAATAAAGGTCCGCTCCTAACAACCTGAAAGGGGGCATATCAAATCAAATCAACTTTATTGATCCTTTCCAGGAAATTGATTTGTTGCTGCAGCAACGACACAACAACCACAACAACATGCAACCAAAAAGGACAACACAATACTTGTTCAATGCACCACAGAATGAATCACTAAGAAAATACTAAAAATATCACCACCTATCATAGCGGAGTCGGACACACTTCGATGAATAATGCTAGGAGTGGGGCTCTAGGAATGGCAATATTGGGCTGCCGCTTGGTCTTACACTTTGGTTCAGATTCAGATCTCACAACTTCTGGATGAATTGCCATGAAACATTGTACAGACATTTATTGTCCCCAGAGGACGGATCATAATGAGCTTGGGTATTACTTTTCTTTTTTATCATGTATCACCATGAGGATTACTTGTTGCTTTTAATGAAATGTAGACAACTTTTGGATGAATACACTTTGGAATATGAGTATTAACCCCCCGATTAAAGGCAAGGTGACATTTGGCGAATAGGCATTATCATGCGTTTTAAGTTTTAAGACTCTTAGGTGAACAAAATCACTTCCTCATTCACTACTCAAATAAAGTAGTATCCTGTATTCTCTGATATTCCCTTACCTTAAACATTTCCTTTATGTTGCTGAGCATGAAGACCACCATTAGATCCTCCTTCTCCTTTGAAAGAGCCCTGCTGTGGAGGATCGCCCTAGAGAAAGACTTCTTCACCGCCTGTCTGTTCTCCATCTAACATTCAACAGCACGTCTTTAATGTTACATTACAGAACAAAAAAAGTGGTACATACAAGCCCTCTGTTTTATCTGAGTCTGACAGGTGGAGAAGCAGTGCCTGCTGATGACTTTCAATGTTCCAACAATATTTTCTTCAACATTTTAAAAATGCTTTATCCAGCATAGGATTAAGTGCCCATCTCTCACCTCCTTGTCCAGTTTTATCCCCTGCGGGTCAGCTGCCAGAGCCATAAATGTAAGCAGCTTGCGCAGCTCATCTCTGCAGCCAGGAGGCAGCAGCTTCAGACACAACTGCAGAGCCTCAAGAGCCGTGCCCAATTTAGCCTTCACTGGGAAGGCAAGAGACACACAAAGTACGTGATACTGGGACTACTGACATTTGAGTGGAGTTGGGTAGAGATACAGGCTAGGACCCCTGGGCAGTGTGAATCTGCATAAGATAGTATAATCAGCTTTTCTTGTGAGAAACCACAGTTTGAGAGTCATACTCCTAGTTCTTACCCAGCAGGTCGGTGATGGCTGTGTAGATGTCAGTCATGTGGTGGGGCAGCAGCGGAGGTCTGTCTGTGTGGCTGTAGTGTTTAACCAGGGTCCTGTACAGCAGAACCTTACACTGGGCCAAACCACTGTGGGAGAGACCAGGCTGCTCATCACTGTTGTTGACTGGGGTAGACACAGAAAGCCAGAAATACAGAAACGGACAAGTATATTGTTATATTGTTAACACAAACCTGATACACAATAAGAAACCATAACCAAAGTTTCTTTAAAGCTGGCATATTGTATTTTAAAAGTGAGGAACATCAAACATAATCGGGTAGTGGCACTAGCCTTTGTCAAATACCAGATACTGCCTTGTTCTTGAGCAGTGGTGCTCCCAAGGGGTGGCCAGGGGGGCCATGGCTACGCTGGTACAATTGCTGTGCCCCCCATGGCGGAAAATAAATGGAGGCTGACATTTCTGTCTTTAAGAGGCTGTGACATGCTCGATTTTTGAGGTAGCTAGACAACCTAAGGCATCTATTGGTACCAGCCATGTCAGCATAGCTTGTTAGGGGGCTAACGCTCCAAATTAAGCTAAATTTTGGCGATTGAACAACTGGCACGGCTATTTTCAAAGTGGTCCCACCTCAAGATATTGTATGGATCCCAACAAGTCTCCCCTAAACTTGTTTCCATTAAATTTTTTGTTCTTTACAATCAATGTACTCATTCAAATTAAGGCAATATATTTGTCTTTTTAAGAGAAAGGACAACAAGACTATCTGAAGAGCAATGAATCACCCAATGTATGGATAACACATTAAAACAGGGTTATCGTGGTACTCAACATGTTAACTGTGCTGGTATTCCTCTATGCACATCATATAATAAGTAACATTAACTGTAAAACAAGAAGCCAAAGTAGAGCAGTATGCGATTCCTTAACGCTCCGTGTTGAAATAGTTTTCAACTAGCCTAAGTTATAATTAAATTCCAGAAATGCAGTTAAGGATGTAGGTCTTGGTGTGCCACCCCAAGATTTCCAGTGGCCCCATCTGGCCACCTCTATGAACATTTTCATCCAAGCACTTGCCTCCATCTTGTGACCTGCCACCAGCTGGCACTTGCTGACAGCTGTCCTGATCTTGTGGGAAAGGCAGCTCCCTGCTCAGTGCCACCACTGGCTGATCAGGGAGGAAGTCCAGACAGTCCAGAGCTGCACAGAGCCACGCATCCTCCCTGAGGTACAAGGAGAAATACAAGACAATTTTCAGTCCATTAAAGTAAAGACACTATACGGCAATATACACTGTATATTTGGGAAAGAATTAGAATTGAGAAGATTGATACCACTCTCATGTCTCTGTGAAGTTATTATAAGCTGCCAGTTAGTTTAGCTTAGCACAAAGACTTGAATGTCTGGTTCTTTGCTAGTAGATATTAAGTAAGAAACAAATTATTTTTAAAACATACTGAGAGTCCCTGAAGGCCTTGAGGATCTTCCTGTCCAGGTGGTTGCTGCTGTATATCAGGTCTGGGTTACTGTGAGCCAGCAGGTTTAATGGAAGAGGAGAGGATGGGGTCTGACTGCACTGAAGGACCCCTTCCAGCAGGGGGAGCTCCACCAGGTTTAACAGCCTGAGCAGAGTCTGCTCCTGCCATACCTCATCTACCACTGTGGAGGGAGAAAGACATAGAAAAAAATATTACCAAACTGTTGTATCGTTGTTTTTTTTTGTTTGGTTTTTTTTTAGATAAAACTAGACTGACCACCCTACAGTTGGATGCCTCTGTGCACCGGTCAAGTCTCTCAGTTTACATCCATGTCTGTGGTTGCTTCACACACATCTTACCCCCGGCAGCACAGGTGATCTATACAATCAGCACAGTTTCAATGTGGACGCCCCCGATTAGTGTCACCAAGTCAGTATCTGATCAAATGTCTCCCCTTCTGTTCCTGAGTTATGACGTTGATGAGTAATGGCCAGAAAAGTGTTATAGCCAAAAACATAATTTGTGAGGTCACATTGACCTTTGACCTTCAACCACCAAATTGTAAGCAGTTTATTCTTCAGTCTAAGTGGACGTTTGAGGCACTTTTGAATATATTCCCTAAAGGTGTTTTTGAGATACTGTGTTTACAAGAATGAGACGGATGCAAGGTCACAGTTACCTTGACCTTTGACCACCAAAATATAATCATTTCATTGTTGAGTCAAGTGAACATTTGTGCCAAATTTGAAAAAAATCCCCAAAGAGGTTCTTGAGAAATCACGCTCATGGGAATGTGATGGATGCAAGATCATAGTGACCTTGATCTCTGACCCTTGACCACCAAAATCTGATCAGTACATCCTTGAATCCAAGTGACATTTGTGCCAACTTTGAAGAAATCCCTCAAGGTGTTCTTGAGTTATCGCATTAATGAGAATGAGACAGACGAGGTCACAGTGACCTTGACCTTTGACCACAAAAAACGAATCATAGTTCAGTCCAAGTGGACATTTGTGCCAGACTTTATGAATTCCCTCTAGGCATTCTTGAGATATCGCATTCACAAGAATGGGACGGATGGACAACCTCAAAACATCATGACTCCAGCCATGAATATCGCCGGCTTGTTTGTTACTTGCTCACGCCCCCATTGCCCTGAAAAAGGCACATTCTGTATAAACAAAAGTAGGCAGGCGGCATTTTGCTGCACTCCCTGATTTTGTTTTTATACTGCCAATGCTGCAAGAAGACTGATTGGGCTTTCCTGCCAATTTGCACAATTCCTGTTTAAAAGAGTAATGTCTGGGAAATGATGAGAATAACTAGTAAGGTGATGTGGGAAGCACTTTCCCAGAGTAAAATGATCCAAAGGAAAAATAAAATATTAAATGTCATTTGCTGTCAAAAACTTTTTGTATAAATGTGACTGTCAATCAATAAGGCTCCATTTTTAAAGTAACTGGCACTCATGACCAAAACTAAAAACTTTTTTCTCTGTGGCGCACTGACGTCCTACTCAGTGTTTTCTCACCTCTCATCCAGTGCATGCTGGGAGAGGCTACAATCCCTGTGACCACGAGTAAATGTGTAACATAAAGAGAGAATTAAATTATTTTTTAACAGTGTAAAAGTGGCACAACAAGATAAAATACACAAATGCTGACATTAGTGTCTTACGTGATTGCGGTAAAACAGTGTGAGTCTGCATTCTGCTGGGACTCACACTGCTCACCAGAGGCTCCAGTGACAGACTGGCAGTGGCAGGAGTGTCCAGTTGGTTGGATTCTATGCTTGTCTGAGTACATCTGACAGGGCTGGATGTCTGAACATGTGAGCCAGTGGGACACGTCTGCTCTTCCTGCCTGGAATGTAAAACAGAGACAGCTGAGGGCTCACACTGGTGATGTGTCAAAAGCCTTTTGTAGATTCTATACTAGTGTGGGTTAGGTGATACGATGACACCTGCTGGGAGATGATTTGACTACTTGTAGAGATTGTCTTATATCATTCATACAGTGACAGCTCCCTCTTTAATATCCCTGCTTGTATTAAATCATTGTGTTCCAAAAAAAAAAAGAACAAGACTGATTCACAGGGTTTGTGCATCAGTGTGATGAAGTCCTTTGATTTGTCAGGTATTCATTTCACTTGAAAACTGAAACATTCCTATCTTGAAATTTTATTTTTAAGGGGAACTCCACTGATTTTACACATCAAAGTGTGTTTACAGGTCTTGGGGAGCATTACTCCGTAACTGAAAAATTCACAACCTTTATAAATGAAAGAAATCTGAGAGCATGCAGTCAGAAAGAAGTGAGTAATCAGACCGCTGCAGCCTGCCCCTCGTCTGTGCTTGAGGTTGCTGGCTCAGGGCTACATTAGTCATACCATCAGGCTGAGTTGCATTGTTGGTAATGTGGATGCCAGGTTTGACAAGGAAAAAGAATTCATAGGATATAAAAGCAGGTGTCTCTGGTTTGCTGCATGTATTGTGTTACCTTTTTTTTAACACTGTACGGCCATCTTAACATGCCTCAAAGGACAGTTCCCCCCAAAATCAAGTATGTGTCTTTTTTCCCCTCTTACCTGTAGTGCTGTTTAGATAGAAGAGGAAAACTATGTGTTTAGGATTTTGGGGTGTTCCTTTAAGTAACAGTTGCACATAACACCCCTGGCCTTAACTTGAGAATGTATTCCTCCTCTCTATTCAAACCTGTCTCACCATAAACACATCAGAACAGAAGGAAATACATCTCTGAAACTGACAGACACAATAATGTCATTTCACTGACACACCATCATGTGAAGGATGTGTCATACAACTTACTGGTCTGCATTATATATTATATTTTTTAATGTAGGTGTGACAAATAAATTGGTAACTTTGTGTGTGTAATGTATGCTATTCAAATTGAATGAGACTCAGTACCTGTCTGAAGGAGCACTGCAGAACAGTGTTTGGATCCCTTTCACGAGCACACCTCTTTCTAACTCGTCAACTGAGGGAACACTCACACCCACAAACCTGCGTGTAAAAAAGGCACCGTGTTGGACAGACATTTTGATCGTCAAAAACCCCCAAAACTTCATGTGTATGTTTGGTTGAGTATAACCTGTAGAGAGCACTCTTGCTGTCTTGAAACAGATCCTGCTTTTTGTCTTTGCCAAACACTTTGGTGCCCACTGCCTCAAACACATTACAGTCCAACAGAGCCTGGCACACACACACCACTTTGTCCCGTGACACATCGGCACCTTAAATTTCAACCAAGCAGAAAGGGGAAAGTGGCAGTTCACTGACTTTCTTTTGGTTCATGAATATACTGCAAGGCAGCTTGGTTCAAATGGAGCCCTCAACTGGAAAATCCACCAAATTATTGATTTCAAAGTTGAGAATACAGAATGCTACCATGTGTAAAATCCACTCCCCAATACAAACACACCTTCAAAAACACAGCTGATGTGTTCTGCCACCACATCAACAGCCTCTGAGCCGAGGAAACAGTCGCCATGAGACTTGAGGTGGACTCGTCGACGCTTCACTGTCACAGAGGACCTGAGGTGGGAGATGAGGCCACTCCACATGGAGGAAGACTGGACTGGTTTACTGGTCACTCCATGAGCTAAGACACAGGCACAGGCAAAATCATAGGGAATCAAACTGACCTGTGTAGTGTTAGAGCACAGATAAATGGGATAGGAGGGAGTGTAAGACAATCTGAGAGATGACAAAGCATGGGAAAGAGGAAAGACTAGTGGAGGAATATGAAGGACAGACTGAGGAAAACTAACTCAAGTCAGCAGCAGTAAATTGGGAGTTGATTGTTTATCAGTGAGGATTTAACACATCAGCTTTTTAGTACGTTTAGATCATCATAGTTGGCCAGCCTGAGAAAAACCCAGACACATGGTCAGGCCTCCATGAGCTGCAGAAGTTGCTACACCTCGTTGAAATGCTTGCTTGATTAACTCACCTTGAGGACGCACACATAATTTTTCTGCAAGGTGTAACGCCGCAGCTCTTTCTTTAATCGACGCCATGTCTACCAAAGCAGCGGAGGAGGGACTTCTTCAGGTGATAACACGCAAGGTGTTTGGACAAGCAGGAGAAAGCGACTGGTGACACAAAGCAGGTCCAAGCTCCTTCACTATATGTGCAGTATTAATATTCAACCGCTAGATGGCAGCAGAGTATAAGTCACAATGTCCCACAGAGAAGAGTGAAAATGGTGGCAAAGCACAGTGCAAGAAAAAGGACACAACTATAAAAATGTGAAAAGCACTGCCCCTGGGCGCAGATTGTTTCAACCTCTTATTTGTGTTTTTGGACAATGTTCAGTGTCCTGTCTGCCAACAGCTCCGTCACAGCTCCACTCAGCGGCAGCCATCATTTCGTCAGCCCGGAGGCAGAGGCCGCTGTTGGGAACCACTGCGCTAGCTTTCCAGCTTGTTGGGCTAACTGTCAAAGGTAATGTAGCACTATCAACAAACAACAGTTTTACCTGACTAATTCACTTATAACAACTAACATTTTGATTCCCAGAAACACAAACATATTTTTAAACAATATACCTTTCAAGAATAACGGACAAATTACCTCAGTTTTTGCTTTTTCTCAGCAAAGTGGAGGCTCATGCTAGCTGACATTTTGTTGAAGTTAGCTAATGTTAGCATTCAGTTAGCTTGTGGTTGAGGCTGAAGTTTTGGCTTTTTTGTTACAATAGGAAACTGTATTGTAACTAAAGTGTCGTCAATTTCAGTTATAGTTTATTTAATTAATGTTAAACATTAAGTCAAAGTGAAACGCGTAACATTATATCAAATGTATTTGTAATAAAATTAGCTAAATCTGCTAATTGGCACTGTGAAACAACGTTTTTCAAGCCAAGGTCCCCCTTGCTGAAAGAGACAGCAGGGACCCCTGACTGCATATACTGGATAAACTGAGTTGCATTTGAGATAACACTCTTAATATTTTAGGTTTCAATATTTTTAAGGTTGGGCTTGCTTGTGGCTGGTAATTCAGCAGCATGTGAAGCATGGCTACGTGCTGTTAGCTTCACCCTCTGCACTTTCATTGTGGTTTCTGAGGTGGATGGTGTCTGAGTTTCTCATTTGAAAAGTAGCAAAACAATCCATTGTGGCTCACAAGAATGTCCATACACTTGAAATAATAATACAGCTAACTAGCCAATATGTTACAATAGTATGTAACTGTTACGTAGTTCATTTTGATAGCAAGCTCACACCATTACTCAGAGATTTATGGGTAACAGACTATCATCAATGGTATGCACAGTAAAGTAAAAGTGTTCTTTAAAAACAAAATAGACAGACTTATCTTTGCAAAAATATGTTGGATTTACGTTAATGTGTAGCCTATTTTCAGACATATTTTAACCTCAGGCAGTTTCACTGTCTCACTGATAAAGGAGTCAAAGATGCACCATGATGAATTTCAATGAACAATGGATTTCTCAAACACTTCTCACAGCTTACAGTTACATTTCCAAATATTTGCCTTAAATTTCAGAAGCCATACTCCCTTTAAAAGGAAAAGTTAGCGTTTAAAAATAGCTTTCTGATTTGCTTTTAGTTGCAATATGGTCAGGGAATGGAGCGGTATTAGTGTAGTCTTTCTTGATAAATTGTCAAAAGCCTATTTTTATTAGACTCAATTGTGCTGCACAATAGGCCTTTTTCACAGTAGACATTTTACTTGACTTTAATGGAAAAAGTGAAGGTGTTGCTAATAACATTAAGGTGCAAGTGTGCCAGTAAGCCACGACAGTGTGACAGGGAGACAGCATGCACAATACAAGGACACTGAAATTAAAGCAGCTAAATGAAATTCAGCCATCTTTCATTTTATTTTTTCACACCAGTGCTTTCTCTCCTGTGACATGATAAAATGTCTTAAAAGGTAAAAAAAAACAAGGCCTATTGTAAAACCCTTTACACTATATTGCAGTAGTTCAGTTACTGTACTGCTTTTAGCTACAATGTAAATACTTGTATTACCGACACAGGGCTGTGATTCAACTTTCTTTTCCTTAGTGTATTACAGAACAGTAACTAACATAACTCACCCAAAGATAATACAGACATCATGTTGCTTGATAGAAATGTTCCCATTTAATGGATGGCAGTTCTTTTAATTTGTCTTTTTCATGGCTTAGAGATGGTGGTTAATACCTGCTCAACTGAATCACAGGAGAAGCAAATAAAGGCATTGTGGTCGACTCCCTCACTCCCAGTCACATACACATTCACAGTGTGCACACAAGACACACGTACGCTGTCACTTTGACACACTAACACACGTTCGCACATCCCCTCCCTCCTCAGCCTGGGGTCACACTGTCATTTTATGATAGTAGCCAATTCTAGCAGGGATCATTTAATTCTCCAACGTGATTGATACCAGCACAGGTTAAATGGGAGAAAAAAGGTCTGTTCTATTAAGGGATCAGTGGCTAGTGGAGACCTCCCACTTAAATAGTCATATTTTCCCATAAGTGTGTGTTTGCGTGTATGCAGTGTGTGTCACTCAGTTTCTTGGTTATGTTGAGGGGACAGAGACAGTTGCAGAGGACCATCCGTGGGTCAAATTAAATAACCTAGATAATTTAAAAAGCATTGACAGCACAATTTGTCCATTCAGTGTTATTGCTCTGACCCCTATTAGTGTCAATGGGCTGGTTCATTTGAACCTAGATGGCTTATCAAGGTGTTAGCCTCTCACTGCAATGGGAGTGGTGTAAAACAAAGAAAGAAAAAACCCTAATGGTCATTTCAAAGCCATTAGGTTAGATTGTAGTGATTGAGAAACATTATGAGGCTTTAATGTGCTAGCCTATTATTTCTAATAAAATCATTTAGCAGTAAAAATTGCAGATGAGGAAGTAATTATGAGCATATGAGTGGAAAAGCAGAGTGTGACTGCTTATTAAACAGCCAATTCTATTAACCTTTTTCAACGTTTTTTTCCCCTTGATTAACAGGCAGCAGAGGCCCAGTGGGCTCTTGGCCTGTCCTGAAACAACTCAATGGATCTCAGCGCTGACTGCGGGACACTCCCCACCCACACCACTGTAAGTTAATACTCCTGACAGTAGAGGACAAAGCAAAGAATATTCATCAGCTTTTTGAATTGGTCTCTGTTTTGTTCTCAGAAACAAAACATGGAACATATTTTGTGTAAAGCTGTAAGATACCTGTAGTAGCAATATTGCCAAACTCATTTAAGATGTTAAACTCTTTGCTCACTACTAAAAAAGGCTTAGCATACAGCCTGATTTTGTAACAAAGAATTACCAAACTAGGTGTTAAGTGTTTGAATAGCTTGATCATAAACATTAATTTTCCGTATGTAGGTAGGAGGATCTGTGTTGGAGCACGAGCTGTCTCTGTCCGGCGCTCACTGTCAAACAGAAAGTGGAGGCACCATCTTACTACAGTTGTTGGAATTTAAAACCCATCTGCTGGAGGCTGTAGAGGAGCTGCATATTCGGAGGGTAAAGTAGCAATTGTAACATTTGCCGTCATTGTGTTGCTTATTATATCGATGTAGTACTGGGGAAAAAAACAGTGGTCCATGTTTCTGATGTCTGGTTTCTGGATTGCCAACCCTTGTAGCTTGTAATCCCTTGAAACGATGCAGTGTAAATGTGTGTCCCATCATCACTGATCGTGTGTTTCCACTGGTTGTGACGGGTTCACCAAAAACAGATTTCCCCTTATTTTATTGTAATATTAGAATCTGATTTAACTGATGTTTATTTTTTTAGAAACATAAGGTGGTAAAATGTACTGGTAATTCACAAGAGAAAAGCTACGTTTAAAGTAATCTATGAATAAATACAATAATTTTTTGTTGCAGGAATATGTTTTCTCATGTTTTCTTTGCGTTCTGATCCTGTTAATAATCTTGCAGCTGCTAAAATTTATCTTGCAACCTCTCGTCAGAGTTCTGACCTCAGGTTGGAATCCACTGATACAAAGAATTAAATGTACTGTATATTTGCTTGTATTGTTCATGCAGTCACTGAAACTGAGCTATACAGAAGGTCCACTTCAGGGCGCTGAGTAGCTCACGTGGTAGAGTGGGCACCCCATGTATAACGGCCCCTTGCTGCATGTCATCCTCTCTGTCTCGCCCCCTTCACGCTAACACTGTCCTGTCAAATAAAGACTAAAAAGCTCCTAAAACAATCTTGAAAAAAAAAAAATAGAAGGTCCACTGTAACATCATATAGGATTTTAGTGAAATCCAGTTATCTTTTCTTATTTCTTATTTTTTTGCTTATAAATATATATACTTTTTTAATTTCAAGTTAATCCAACTATTCGAATCTCAAGTTGTAAGTTACTTCTTGACAAATGAAGAGCTGAATTTTCACACTGAAAGGATGTAAATTGAAACCAAATCTTACTGTAACATTTTAGGTTTATTGAACTACTTTTCTTAAGTTTTGTTAACTCAGTTTTAAATTTCCCAAACTCATAAGATGTCTTTGAACTAATTATTCACACATTAACATTTGAAGGCAGCAGGGGAGCTTACGTATAGAAGTTTAACTACCTTAAAATGATTTACAGAGTAGCTCTACAAGAAATGTCAAAATGTGTGTTTTATTTTCAGCATTGCTTACTTCCTGTGTGTTTCTGCGTTACATCACTATTACTGAGTAGAACTTCGACACTAATGGCTGTCTGTTTGGCTAAAGAGCAGTGTCATTTCATAGAAGTAGTCGGGGAGTTGATATTATAAGTGTGCTGGAGGAAGCCAGCTGCCCCTTTTGGCCATCTGGATAAGAGCCAGCTCAGTTTGATGCACATTGCGCCGCGATGGGGGTCACATAAGCCATTTGACCCCTGACCAATAAGTATAAAGTAAATTTGTTTGTAAAAGTAACAAAATTAGATAATAATGCTGTGTACCCTCCAGCAAGTACTTCCAATCTGACAACACATTTTAAGTGTGCTTAAAGGTTAGAGGAGCAAAAATGGGATGTTGCTCATTTGTTGCCGTTTAGTTTTTATTGTTATAGTCATGTTAACTGGGACACGAGCATTAGATCAGTCTGATCCTCCTCAGGCACTGCTGTTATCAAAGTAGCACTTTGTAGTTGTGGCGTTCATGGGGTGGAGAGGTTAAGGAGCCAGAGGATGTCATGATGGTGCCGGACATTCCTGAGCAGGTCAAATTCCAGTGGGTTTGTTTTCTTTCTTTCTTTCTTTCTTTCTTTCTTTCTTTCTTTCTATCTTTTTAATACAGTACAACCCACTGGTTTTGTTGGTGAAAATGTGCTTAACTAGTAGACTTAAACCTAAATGAGGAAGCACTACATATATGAAAAGATGTTGTTAAAGGTGAGTGTATATGACATTTGGTGTGAGCTGAATAGTGTTTCAAGTATTCAGTAAATAGTTAATAAAACGTTAGATGCAAATAAGGACACAAGGGCCTCATGCAAGAAACAATATACAGACAACAGTTGTCTTATTTTTGTTTGTATCCATGATTTGTTTTTATTTTGCTAGTACCCATTGTGGGATTCACCCGTGTTTTATTTTTGCACTTTGGTAAGAGAAAAGTTTCTGAGTTCAGGGTGCTTTTTCAAGTGCACTCTTATCAAGATAGGAGGAAAATTATTTAATTTTCACAGTCCACACATTGTTTGTCTTACGCAATGAAACACAATTTCTAAATGTGCGGTGCATTAAAAAAGCATGAATATCATATAATCAAATTTAGATTATTATATGTTTAAGAGTAATGATAATGATTGTGTTATTAAATTTGTGGGCTAAAGAAATTTAACTATAAAAACCCTAGGATGATATGTCATGTGTTCAGCATCTCAATATCAGACATAGATGCTTTGGGCATCCAGGTCTTAGACAGAGGATGCTTTTAAAGATTGCACCGATTTATTTTATGAGGCGGATGAATGGCTGCTGAGCCATTTCAAATTGCTAAGAGCACTGCTTTTAAAGCCATTTTCTTTTAATTTAGTTAATGTGTGTTTCTCTCCTGACCAGTGGTGGAGTGTAACCAAGTACATTTACTAGATCTGAGTATCATACTTAAGTACAAATTTGAGGTACTTTTACTGAAGTATTTTACTCTCATGGCACTTTGTACTTCTACTTCACTGCACTTCAGAGGGAAGTATTGTACTTTTTACTTCACTACAATTATTTGATAAATTACTAGTAACTTTACAAATGAAGATTTTTGCACTCAAACCATATAAAAATATACAAGTGCAGCTAAATCCATTAGTCTATTGATTAGAAAATTAACTGGCAACGTTTTCAATAATTGTTTGTCATTTTTCATGCAAAACATTTATGGTTCCAGCGTCACAAATATGAGGACTTGCTGCTTTTCCTTTGCATTATTTATTTATTTATTTTTTAAGTTTTCTGCACTCATAAATTTTTAGTTTTAACACTTTCACAACATTTTCCTGATTTTACTAACATACAGTACTGTTGCGAAAGTAACAGTAAGTTAGTATCATTGTCAGTGCACAACTTTTACCTTGGCATTTTTACAGTATGGTATTAGTACTTTTACATACATAAAGGATCTAAAAACTTCCTCCAACACTGCTGTGGACACGACATTTGCAGGAAATGTTCAGCCATTGTTGGATTTTTGATTTTTCTGCAATGCCAGTCTTGACACTCTGGAAAATCATTTACTTTGTTTCAGTATATTTTATAGTAAGTTGATTTCATTACTACAGAACTTCTTCTTATGATCTTTTTTTGTTGGCATCTCTCTAAATGTTGTGGATATGCCAGAGTATTTGCACATGGCAAAACACCTGCTCTGTTATAATGTTTCGAGGGCACTGAATCATCATTCAGCACATCTGGCGTTGACTTCTCTTATTTTTTCTCGTAACAGAAAAGTAAAAACAAATATAAGAAAAATATAGGAAAATGTTGCTACATGAGGCCCAATGTTATTTATCACAATAACATATAATGGGAAACTTTAGGATAGGCTAAGTCTAACTTCTTCCAATTAAACCATCACTTTTTTATCCCCAGATACTTTTTTTTCCTTACTTCACACCCAGTAAAAAGCATCCATTCAGAACAGTAATAAAACAGTAAAGAGATTAAAAGCCATGGCAAATATATAATGTTTACAGTCATGAATTTTCTCATAATGAGTAAAATCATATATTATAAGATTTTGTTTCACAAAATATAAATTAAAAGGTTTTTTATAGCCCTCAGCTCTGTAAGTTGATCTGCAGTTGCCTTTTTTGATTTACATGGAATACCGGGCTTAATAAAGCTTTCTAGTGTCTTTTCAAACACATGTTCACACACACACAAACACACACACACACACACACACACACACACACACACACACACACACACACACACAATAATGATTCCCCAGTGGAAAAATAACAGCTTTATCTCCTGTGCACTCCTTTTTTTTTTTTTTTTTTTAAAGTGCAGCGCCACGCTGGTAGCATAGTTTAATTGGAACTTATAAAATAAACTCAGTGAGTTAACCAGCTCCCACATGCACATAAAAAAGTCCCATGGATATAGAGAGCAATTGACTTTTACCTGCCTTCTGCCAGGGAAGAGGGAGGATAGGGATGGCTTTCCACAAATATCACCTCCCCTCTAATGTTCCTCTTTCTCTGTGTGCCTCTACAAAAGATACGCTGGAATGAACTGGGGGAACTTACTGCAGTTTGCAGTTATGGCTCAACTCCAGAGAGTTATCTGCCCACAAAATGGAAGAGATAATAGATCTTGTACAAAGATCACATTGTACCTGCCATTGCCACATCTAAATTTACTGTGCTGTTATTTAATTTAGCAGGTGTCTCCAGGTTGTCTGTATGTCTGATGGTGAATTACTCCTCACTCAGTATCTTAGCTGTGTGTATGATGCCTTTCTGTGGTTCAGGATGCAGAGACACGCTTTGAGGATCAGATCGGTAAACTGGTGTTGGAGAAACAGGAGCTGGAGTGGGAGAAGGTATGGCGGGGTCTAGCTGGCTTTACATTTACGTCTGTAATATCTTTATTTTGGTGCTTAGATAGGTGGACATTTACAAGATCTTAGTTACTGGTATTCTTGATTGAGGTTTTGTACCTTGTTGATCATCAATGATTTTGATTGATTTTATCCTTTCCTGTTTGACAGGAATCCCTCCAACAACAAATTGAAACATTGGCAAACCAGCACACAGAGTCACTTGTCAACATTAAGAAGCAGGTATGTTTTTACTGTTTGGTGACAGTTTTTATATGTCAACATGGACTTTTAACAACTAACTCAAACCTTCTTTTTTTCCCTCAAGCTTCAGGCCAAAATAAGAAACACTGAGGAGGAGAAGGTATGAATGGCTTATTCCCAAAAAAACATCAGCAAGATACTCTGAGCATTTTATTCAATTAATGTTTTTAGTGGAGTAGTAAATTCACTCATCTCAGTTGCACAATCTTGGCCCTTGGAGTGGATTCTTCGGTGATGTGCTTTGGTATTTATTGCTTTTTTGACACTCACAATAATACTATAACATTTCAGGGGAAATACCAGGTCAGCGCTGAGTTAAAAGACAAGGAGATTAACAGCTTGAAAGAAGAGCTTAAGTCACTACAGGTACTGAGATGTGAAACACACACAGCCTCTTCTCTATCTCACTCACACACACCAGCACTCCCACTCATCCCATCACCTCTCTTTCTTCATTCGAATATTTCTTCCTCCTCGTGTCTCAGTCTTTCTTCAAATACAGACAAAATTACCATTAAACTGTTAAAAGAGATAGGTAAAGAAAAAAACTGCTAATCCCCAACCAGAGTCAAGGGCATAGGGTGTTAGAGCCTCGGCCCGAATCAGTCTGGCTCCCAGAGTGTTTGTCTTCAGGCTTGACACCCCAGAAGTGATATACAGCCTTCCCCATGGTCCGCTGCACTTTAACAACCCAGCCGTGTTACAGAGACAATAGAGACTGTTTTTGATATTCTATCTGGGAGACACTGACTGTGGTGTTTGGCTGAAGTGAGCCCCAGTTGTGTTCATTCTTGTGACACGGTCTGGTGGACTCCTTTAATTTAACACATTTTCATGTCAGTGGCAGTTGGGATTGAAGTGATTTAATGACAGTGTGCTAAAATGCAAATTTGGGCTCCATTGGAACAGTATGGTTTAATTAATCCTTCATTAAGTGTGAATAATTCATCATAGCGGTTATTTTCAATACAATCTCAATAAATAACTTGGCTGATTAATACAATTCACTATTCATAAGTTTAAAGAAATGATAGAGGTAAACCTCCCCTGACTACACTGATAAAAAAGGCAAATTAATCTCTAAATGTAAGAATTAAACCTTTCATTTTCCACACTTCAGCATTATTGAAAAATTAGGACATTATTTTAGGAAGGTGTTTGGACCTTAAAGACATGGAGTGTCTTTTGAAACAGCCATATTACCCTCTAAAATTAATTAATTTCTGCTTCATTGTCTTTTGATCTCAAGTAACTGGTTGTCTTTGTTACCAGACTGGCAGTTGTTGACAGTGCCTCTTAATCTGACCCCTTTAACACATTATACAAAACATTTCACAAAAATTAGAAAAAGGCTAAATTATTCCCCTCCCCCAAGTCATAAATCAAGTTGCAATCCTTTAAAAGTTATCTAGTGACTCCCTTTGGGGGTCTGGATCCCCAGAATAAGAACCCCACTGATACTGGTTAATGAAGTGCTGCTTGTTTGACAAATGATCCCCAAAATCTGATAACATCCAGGGCAGCCTATCATGTAAGAGAGTCTGTGCTTGACAGATGGCAAAAAGATATAATCATATATATAATGTATAAATGAATATAGATTATTATCATCATCTTAATCAATTCTTACAGAGGGTTAAACTCTGAAATAGTCCTGAATAGTCCTGTCTGGCTCCAGCCTCTCCTATGTGAAGACACTTGTGTCCTTTCCACCTTTTTATGTTTTTAATTTATTTATTTTTTTGGCAGTGGAATGAAGCAACTTGAATATTTTATCAGCATTTCGATGGTGGCTGGTGCTAATTTCCAACACTGCTCCTGGGGTGCTTGGGGACTGTGGATATTTCTTTTTAACTGTGTAATACACTAATGATTTTTTTGATTAATTAGGAAAAAAAAGATCACCAGGGGGAGCCCATTTTATTAAACGCATAAAATGTTTGTAAATAAATGATAAATATTCCATATACAGTATCTTTAAACAAAATGTTCAATCTCACCTCAAGCTAACTGTTTTGGAGCAAGATATCATAGATGTTTAGTGTTTTTTTTCACCCCGTGGAAACTTTAAGGATCACTCATCTAAGTTTGTTTAAAAGATTCAGAGTTCATTCTTGACCTTGGAGCAGCTGACGAATTAATCTTACCTCAAGGTCCATTCATTATTGTGTGTGTGTGTGTGTGTGTGTGTGTTGTATAAATTTGTGGCATGTTGAATTGATGTGCAGACGTGGTATTTTGTAACTGATGCCATTATTGGATTTTTTTGGGCTCCTGAGAAGAAGGTTGGAAAACCTCAAACTCACTCACAGTGAAGCGTAACACTTGGCTCATCATAAGAGTGGAAACCCTTGATCTTGTTGATTTTCTTTTATGGCTGTTTTGCAGTTACTGAAGTACAACTTGGAGAAGAAATCAAGTGAGCTGGTAAGAGAGGATTTTCCACTTATACAAATTGTTGACAGAGGATGGGTGGGAGTGAGAAAAATTAAAAGAGGAGGATGAGGGAATAGTGCTAAGGAGGGATGGGTTTAGAGGGAAGAGCTCATCAGGAGTAACGGATAGGGAGTGTGTGACACTTTGAACTGCCAGCACAGCAGAGAAAATATCTCTATTAAAATATTTTATAACTGGGCCTCGCTCGGTTTAACCTTCTTCACATAACAGTGGCTCAGCGGAGTGAGAGGGAGTTGAGGCGAGCTGGTGTATTGGAGAGAGGGATAGAAGGGAGTGAGAATGAGAGTGAAGGGAGTGAATGGGGAAACGAAAGTGAAGAAAAGAATCTGCTCAGCTTGATACAGACAATCAAACTATAATGGCAGTTTGAAGAGCAATAAAGTGCTGTGAGGCATGCGTGGAGTTGATTCCTCCATCCCACAGAAACAGACAGGCACTAGCTGTGTTAAACCATGAGCACTTCAATCACTTGACAGCTGTTTCCCCTGTAATATACCATGTTTGACAAAATGTGCCACTGCCTTTTGCCTTCTCTTGTTTTGTGCCTGCTTTCAAACTGTGCAACCTGCATGGAGCATACTTGGTACTCTTCTGATGTCTTATGTGCTATGATTACAAACCAAGAGCCAGCAGCCAGTTGGCTTAGCTTTACAGAAAGACTAACGGTGTTATATGTCTTTTGTTTAATCTATATAAAAAATCAAAGTGTGAAAACAAGTTTGGGCTTTACAGGGGTTTGCAAGACTATTTCTCAGCCGGGATAAATTACTTCCCGGACCCTGTGACATCACCTAAGTGGGTGGGTTTTGTTACCTTTGGACAGCAGCCAAGTCGCCAGTAGAAAATGTTTGCATTTTACATTTCTGCAAACCCTGGATATGTCACATTTGTACATTTTACATGTATCATATCAATGTTTCCAAAGTAATGTAGTTCTGATTACATGTACATGAGCTGACTTCATCAATGTGAAGTGGGATGGTGGATGGCGTGACACCCAGGAGAGACACCTAAGCGAGACAGCTGCCATGCTGCAGACGATTGTAAAAGACCAACAAACAACAAGCCGGTTGTTTATTAGCAACCCGTCGCTGTGTTTGCACTGGTGATAGTGCCACAAACAGCCAAAAGACGATCTAAAACGTAAACCAAACTGAAGGTGCAACATATCTGCTACATAAAAGTATACAAATGACATGTAACCATGGTTTGCTGAAATGTAGAATATCAACATTTATTCTAGCAATTGGGTTGTGGACAGAGCCAGGTTAGCTGTTTTGCCAGCACCTAGTGTATATACTAGGCCAGGTTAACTAACTGCTGGTTGAAGCTTCAAATTCAACAGACAGGCATGGGAGTGGTGTTGATCTTGTGATCAAACTCTCAGCAAGAAAGTGTATACTTCACCATAATTTAACTTTTGCTTTAACAAAAGAAGCATTCTAAAGTCGAAACATTTCTTACATTTCATGCTGCTTTATCCTCTCTGTATTTATTGATCAATGTTTTCTTGCAACATTTCTGTGCTAAGAACTGATTGCTGTAGTGTTCAGATATGTGGGGCAAGCAATGTCCAGTACTATCGAAACTTTTGTATTTATTTTTTGTCTCTGGAGATAACATTTATTTCTCCGTCTGTTCTGACTATACCCCTTCCACAGGAACAGAAATTAGGCTTGCAGTGCCGGTCAAAGAACAACCACTTGAACCAGCTGGGGGAGGTTGAGAAACGTTTCAGTGCTCTATCCAGACAGTGTGCCGTGGTCAAGCAGGCCCACGAGAAACTAGAGCAAAATGGTAATTTATGGGTGTATGAATGGACACAAACACAGAAAGGCAGCAATGTAGATGTTCTTCCTGCGGCGTTGGCTGTACAGTAGATTGACAAATTACACTATGCTGCAAAAACACAATTTGCCTAAAGTCAGATAGAGCTGCACTAACAAAGTTTGACAGGACACATATTGTACTGTACATCAGTACATGCTATTAAATGTTACTGAGGTAGCATGCCTTAAAAAGAGTGTGTTCACTTCATTAGATGGTACCAGAAGAGGCCATATTTTGCTCCTATATCAGCTTGAATTCTTCAGAGTATTAATGTAACAAGGTGCTGGAAAAAATTCGCAGAGATCTTGGTCCATGCTGACTTGATACAGCAGTATGACTGAGCTTCTGCAGAATTTTCAGAGGCACATTAGCTCCTGCAATTATCTGGTGTCACTTCATCCCAAAGGTGTTATTAATGGGTTGAAATCTGGGTAATGAGCAGAGGTCACTGTCATGTTTCTTTAAATGCCCCTCTTGAATATTTTGGTAAAGATTGAACTGTAGCTATGAAGAGAGCTCTCAAATCATCCACAAGGTTTAATGTTAGACAGTGCCCAGTTGTTTCCACAAGGCTTTATGTGAGTTAATAAAACACAACATTAATACCAGCAGCCTGTTCTGTTGACATAGCTCCATTGATCCATGCTGTTGACAACAAATATGCATCTTGCCGTTAAATTAGACATTTTGCTGCTCTTAAGCCATCCACTTCTATTGACCACACGTCTAATGTAGCTTACTCTACATGCTGTCAGCTGACAGTAGAGATAACAAGGCATAATTTTCAGCTGCTGTAGCCCAGGTGCTTCAAGGTTTCAATGAGCTGTGTGTTCTGAGATGACCTTTAGTCCAGCATCATTTGGTTTTGCTCCTTTGACATCCACTTTGTGGTTGATTTTAGTGTTAATGGTAAGCTCTAGACAGTGGAGTGCCAAATCCCAACGTTTATGTTTAGCGCTGTTTGAATGATGTGTCTTACCTACTGTATTTTAAAATTCACTTTATATGTCTGCCTGTGGACAGGTATTGTCACCACTGAAGCGTCACAACTGTGCAAGATGCAGTCAAAAAAACTTTACAGATATATAGTTGAGATAAAAATGATGGCTGTGACGTTGGATGTAGTCGGAGCAAGGGGGCCGGAAGTAGACAGTACAAAGTAGTGAGGGGGCCAACTGGTATTGTATCCCAGCAGGAGTGATCCCATTGTAAGATGGTCTCTAAATGCTTGCAAAGTTTGCAGGCAGACGGTACCTTTTAAGTGATAGTGCTACCTTGTTTACTCGCAGTTGGAGATGCATACTTAACTTACCAGTAATCTTGGGCTGGCTCTAACATCTCTGTCATGAAAAAAGAGGTCTGGTGTGCCTACACCAGCAGACTGCATGGCAGAGATCAGAGAGACATCAGATATAGCCTGAAGATGAAATAAGAGAAAAGAGAAAATAAGACACAACAACGGGAGCTGGAATTTTGTTATAAAGATTATATGCGAAACTCAGATGGAGGTGTGATAAATGGAGGATTATGGTAAACTGAGTCCATGTGATGTTCATGTCTTACAGTAAAAAATCAGTTTAAGTCACAGGAATGGACAAATTCATCAGTGGAGTTTTAGTGCTCCCTGCATTGCCCATTTTCCAACACATTTATCCCAAAGTCTATTTCCATTTCAAAATCACTATCTGTTTATGTAAAGGGATGGTACAGTTATACAGTCGGCTCAGTGTGTCATGGCTGAAATCAGTGGAAAGTGTTACAGTCATCATTTACTGTAAGGGACACAGCACAACCAGGGTGATAATTAAGTTGGTAAGTTATTGTTGCCTATTTTGAGTTTGTGAGTTGTGTAAGATTCCTTCCTGTCTCCCTTCATGCTTGTCATTCATTTACAGTAATGTAAGACCGCTGTAGTTATATCATAGCATTATGTATGATGTTGTCTTACCATGTGTAATTCTACAGTTGATGAGGCCATGAAAATAAATAACAAACTGACAACTGCAAATATGAAACAAGAAGCAACCATTGTGTCACTAAAGAAGGTATGTGTAAAAATGCTTTAACATTTTGAATTACTTACTGCGAAATGTCTTCACATTTTATTTATGCATTTTATTTATGTATTATGCATTTTATTTATGTATTATGTATTTATGTAAAATGCTGTTGCTCCTGAAGTTTGCACCCATTGTGAATTTGTTGTACTGTATCTGCCAATAAACATCCATCGTTGGTTAAGAAATAGTACTAAATAGATAATATTTGAAGTATGTAACAAAGGTAATGAACTTGGATAATTCTGTACTTTTGACATGTTTGATGCATTGTGCTTTCTCAGGAGTTGGAGGAGGTCAATAACAAGCTGATCAAGGCCAAAATTGCATCAGTTAGACATGACAAGCCCCATAGTCCTGCTGGCAGAGAGCAGCACATACAGCAGCTGCACCAGAAGCTAAACATGGTAAATGACAATCAGTAAATAGGATAATAAAAGAAAGATAATGGCCCCAAAACTAGTTGATGCTGATCTCTATCACATTTTATTATTTTTCTGTATGTCTTTTGCATGTTTAGGAAACTGAAATGAATGAGAAACTCAGGGAGGAAAATGTAGCTGTAAGAGCAGAAAAGCAGGTAAGAAACTAGAAAATGGAAAATAAAACATATGTGACCAGTAATTTAAATCGGATGCTCTTTTTCCACTGACATTTTGTGTGTGTGGTCATATTTGTGGATGTGTTGCTGTTGAAAATATATAATTGTCTTCATTGTGTGTATGTTTGTTTGTGTAGGAAGTGATGAAATCTCTGCAGCATAGCCAGCAGCTGCTGTTGAGTCAGACACAGACAGTAAGCAGAGTAGAACTGGAGCTGCGGACACACAAAGAGCAGTACCAGGTCAGAGACTTTCATCTTGTGCTGGCTTAGAGACACAACTGTTGATACTCTGTGCATATACGTCAGCACAGATTTATTCTCATACTACTACAAACTTAACTGCCTTATTTGTGATACTTTTGTCTTGCCTTTTGAGCCTACACTTGTACCATGCTGTCCTGTCCCACACCATATCATTATATCAAATTGTGTCTTAGTTCAGATATAATTCAAATTCAAATTTAATTTAATTTTTGAGGTGAAAGGAGCTCAAAAGCATAAAGTAAATGCAGCTCTCTAAAATAATAATGCCATGTTTACGGAACAAAATGAAATTAAGGTCCTCCTTTGAGGTCATCTGGTGACGCATACTTTTGTTTTTTAGGACAGATAAAAATGAAAAACATCACATTGTATAAGCATCCTGATTGATACTTGAAGTGGTATAATTTCAGTCTTAGTAGGTTATATATCAAAGGCACAGCAATATTTTTAAGTTAACTGAGAATAAAACAGGAGAATTATCAACTCAGTAGAATCATATTTCTGAGTTGTATGTAGGAAGTTTGAGCTTAACCCTATGGGCCCAAACAACGGATAGTGCGTCCAAATTCACACCTGTTCTTCTCTATGGTTTTTCTCCGCGGCATAGCGAGAAGCCATGCATATCACGTAAAAGAGCGGAACCGTAGCTTTCCGACAAGACCAAGCGCTTGTCGGTAGTCCAATGTTTTCACAGCGGAAAAAAATGATAAAGTTACACTAACATTATGTATAACAGAGCTTTCATACAGCTTTGCACACACATTACTCTTGGATGGATTAATCGCGAATGCAGGCTCGCACAGAAATGCTACGCATATCACATGAAAGTGCAGGAGCAGAGCTTTCCAGTGATACCACGCACAGCATTGTGCTGTCATCCCATCATGCTATAAATCCAGATCAATTGTCTACAAAATGAAAACCTGACGAATTTCTTTACAGTCCATTATAAAGATCTTGTTATCAGTCACTTCATATAGTGAGGAATATCGTATCTTACCACGTCTTAGGCTTGCATGTGTTTCTCCTTGTCTATCCACATTTGTAGTCCGGCTTTCAAGATGCAAATATCTCCATATTGTCCAGTTGACACTCCATCAAACTTTGTATGACAAGACCAGCACACTTACCTTTGCGCACCCAGACAACTGTACCCTAATTATGCATGCTGACAGGGCAGTAGTCACCATATGCACTGAGGGGGACACGTCCCCCCCCCCCCCCCCCCCATGCCCAAATTTTTTTTGTACTGCAAACAAAGTGGCAAATACTATCTTGGCGGACATCATTGCACTTGGTTGACTATTTTTCTATTATCTTAGATAATAAATATTGCATGTTTCTTTCAGATAAAACACATTTGTGACTTGTGAATGAGTCAATTGAATTTCTTGCAATAATGAAAAAATACTGGCAATCATGTCTGCCTGGCACAAACCACATGTTTTGGACAGCTGTGAAGTGACAGAATGTCCCACCATCATGGTTCTTATATTGCCAGATTCCAGAGTCTCCCCTCTTCATATATGGCAGAATATGTCAACTTCCAACTTGCTATGCTGAGATACATGTAAAAATGTAAGAATTCAGTCACGGATTTGTTTTTTTCATTGATATAAAAATTAATATAAAATACGTAAATCTGGATAGCCCAGATTGTCCTGGAAAAAAACAAGATATAGCGTGTGTGTAGCCTTTATAATGACCATGATATGAGCTTAAAAGTAAAGGCAGGAAAAATACCCCCAAAAAAGGCCTCGGGCCCATAGGGTTAAAGAACCAACTGTTTCTTGAAAAAAGTAGGTTAAACTCCTTGGTGTCACTTTTGTTTTTTTCTTCTTGACTTCCCCTTGTTTTTTTTTTACTTTCTTCGTTGCACATATCCATCAATGTTACGGCTTTAACGGATGTAAGGTATTGTGTAATGTATGTAAAAAAAATATTTGAATGACATAGAATGTGATGTATTTCTCCAGATAATACCCTGCACCTCGTACTGGCCCCACACAAATAAGGAATTTTTCAGGGTCTATTTAAATGATTATGGAGTGAATTTACACGGGGACAGAAATAAATAACGGCCATCGTTTCTTCTCATAAATGTGATGAATGTGTTGTTGTACATCACAACATATACATTAGTGAATACGAGCCCCTCCGCAACTGAATGATAGTTAGTGTGTTTATTTCCATTTATGGCTTCACAGTTTATTATTCTCTTTTCTTCTCTCTGTACCCCCTTCTCATTTTTAATTCACCTATTCATTAATGTATTAAAATCATTATTAAAATGACACAAGCCAACTGATTTGTATTAGCAAGAAGTCCTCTGTCTCTCTCTGCCCTGTTTAAGACCTTCTGTTCACGTTAAATAAACACATAAAAATTTAGTATTGCATTAAAAATCCTATGGGTGATTAATTTTACTGCAGGCCCTTAAGCAGGAACACAGGGTGATGCGAGAGAAGAGCAAGGCAGTGGAAGACAGGGTGGCCCAACTGATGGAGAGCTTCGCTGCTTCCAAGAACAGCTGGGACAAAGAGGTAGAAGAAAAACTAGTGTGACAGAAGGCACTATGATGGTGATATTATTATTTAGCTAACCAAAGCATTTTCCAGCTTGGATTGTAATGTCAAGAAAAAGGAAAAATGTTTGTGATTCATTGTTTTTTGTTTTCCTAAAACAGTTTGCTTTTGTTGTAAACAGAAGGCGATGTTTCTGGATCGCATCAAGAGTGAGCAGCAGGAACTTCAAGCGCTGAAAGAAGCTTGCGACAAGCTTCATCAAGAACATGCTAAACTGTCCTCAAAGGCCAGAGTGCAGGCTCAGCATATATATGAATTGGAGGTACAAACACAAACACATGCATAGTGGCCTATGTTTAACCAAGACACACTGGAGTTAATACCACAAATAATCTTGTTCATACAGTAGGGCTGCACATTAATCAAATATATATGTTGGCTTTCCACAATTAAATTAACTTGATTGACTTTAAAAATGTAAGCTCCAATCATAGAAAACTCGGCTGAATATCAAATCAAGTGTCTCATAAACTAAACAAACATAGCAGTTGTACTGTTGCGTGCACACTGCAGCGACAGAATGCAAAAAACTTTCCTGAGTGCAATTCAGAGTTGCATATTAGTGAATATAAAACAGAGGGCAGAGGGGCAAAAGTAAAAATCAAATGTCTGGAGCCGAAGGCTAGTCCCCTCTATACATATCATTATATATTGTTTGGAAGTATTTCAGATTGTGGGCTCTAGTTTTACAGAACGGGCGCAGTGGAGGCGCAGCGCACCTGCACTTTGCCAACTGAGTGTGGCCAGACGGATTTTGTAAGTTTGGCACACTGTGCGCCCTGGCACAGCAACTCCTCTATCCCACCTCCATCAATCCTACCGCCGCAAGTCGGAAAGAGGGAGGAGAGAAGGCATGGAGTGAAGTTTTACACGCATCACACCAATCAGTCTGAATATACAGAATGCAAGCAGACCTCCACGGGCTGATGATGCAAAGGTAGCCTGGGAGGAGGTCACCACATTTGGAAATCAATGTTGCATTTCTCTCATGCGCGTGCGCTCTCTCTTTCTCTCTCGCAGTCTCACTCTGTTTGTTTTCATTTGACTTTTCTAAGATGACAGATGCTGAACATATACTCCCTATCTGATGCTGTGGCTGTTTGTGGTTGGCTGAGAGGGATGTGAACTCATTAGTTTGCAACTGTGTTAATCAAATCAGGCTGGGTTTCCATTACGCGTGCCAAACGTGCCAAACGGTGCCAATCCCCTTTGATCTGACATCAGATGTGACGGGACAGTTGATATAGAGATACATTTATGTACTGATTGCAGATAGTTGCATTGAATAGTGGTGTTTGTGGGTATTTATTGCATCGTTAATGTGCCTGACATTCTGGAAACCTGCCTGTGAGGTTTTGGTGACATGTGCACACTGTCCGCCAGTCAGCCAAACTTCGGCTTACACCGGCCGAGCTCTACCTGCGCTGACAGTAGACAAGGTTTCAGCTGGCGAGCTTTTAGCGCGCCTTCGGGGAAGCCTTTTGGCATGAAACTGTCACTGCGCCAAGCTGGATCTGTCGACACTTCCCCCTGCTGCGCCGCCACACCCATCTCAGCGCACCTCGGTCTGCCAAACTACCAAACTGAGCACGCCTTGGGTTGCGCTGCTCGAAACTAGCTCTGCGCGGGGTTCGCCACCCTGCGCTGCGCCGGGAAACTAGAGCCCTTAGAGTGCGTGAGACTTGTGTCTGTGCCACAAAACAAAACAACACAACAAAACACCACAAACTGCAGTACGATCATTGCATGACGGCTAAGAGAAATAACATTGCAATTATTACCTTACTAAATCCCCGTCCCCTGCCATTGTCAACTTAGACATGCATCAGTGCTGTACACGGAGTCATGGTATCCATCCAACTCTGAAAGATAGACTGAAATAACCAAAGCAATTGTATTCCATTTGGCCAAAGATCTGTGTCCAAAATTGAGTGCAAATTCAAGTGAAGAAGAACCTTATTGTGGGTCTCACTTTGATGCAAATATTTGTTAATTAGCAGTTATGTAGTACAACATGAAAGTTAAAGCAGTGGTCTGTTGATTTAATTTTGGGTGAAAAGTTTTGGTACAATTTTTCTTTTATATTTTGGTTTTTAGAAGACTCACAGTGAAGAAGGACCAGTCTGAATTTGATTTGCACGTTAGCATGTAGCACAACATGGAAATGAAAGCAGTGCTTTGTTTATCTTAGTGCAATAAAAATGATTTGTCCATCAAATCAATGAATAATCGTAAGAGATAATGGTGATCTCAATATTGGTCAAAATAATTGTGATTATTATTTTCACTGTAATAGTGCAGCCCTATCATATAGAGACAAAGCTATTTCCCTTATGTCCTGACAATCTTACATGTTTTTCCTGATTTAAATGAGTTTATGATGATACCTCAATTGTGACCTATTGAACCTTAATCTTTTTTCCCCTCATATAAACACAAATGTAACCTGAAATACCGTAAAACTTGGGGACTGGGTTTTAAAACTCGGTCCCTCTTAAAGGACAACTTAAATATTTTTCAACATGGGCCCTATTTCCCCATGTGTATGTGTGCATATGATTTATAGGTACAACTTGTTCTAAAATTGGTTCAGTATTAAGGGAGGCGGTCGCAGCTGGAGCCGCGAAACGAGCTAAAATGGTAACAGGGGCAAACGGTCCCGTATAAATTTGTGCATTAAAAGTGCTTTTTTCGCCACTGACCGGTTCAGATCACCAGTGCTATCTCTGTAAATAGCATACTAGCCTTTCCCTTACCTCTGGGCTGTGTGATGTCACGAGCTTTGCTCCACTGTTTCTGTAGCGACATCCTGTTCTTGCTTTCGGGAAAAAGGCCCGTTTATTTGAGCACTCCTCAATACTGAACCAATTTTAGATCGAGTAGTACCCATGAATCATACGTACACATACACAAGGGGAAATATGGCCCAGGTTGAAAAATACAGAAGTTGTCCTTTAACTAGCCCGGTGTGGCTTCTCATTTTGACAAATGCCTGTCTTAATGAAAGGCATGGTCTGGTTGCCAAGCATTTTAATTTTTTTTCTTATATAAGTTTTTTGGATGCATAAAATTGGGTTGTGGGCTACCTTAAATTATGTGTCCATTCCTCAAATACCCTGTAAGTTATTCATATTCCTTTAGTCCATAAGGGTCCACACATGAAAAGAATCAAAAGTAATTCTTATAAAGATTAATCCAAGTTGTGAGTATTGTTTTAACAGGATAAAGTGGTGTTGTAACTTGTAACTAAATTCTAAACAAGTAATATTCATACTGGTTTAAATAAACAATTTGATAATATTTCGCAATCTTTGCCGAGCAACAATTTTGTGTGAAAGGAAATAAAGACCTGTCCCATATCGATGCCTGTCCCAAATATAGGACAATAGTTTTACAGTATGTGTAATTAATAACAGGAACACTTAAACAATACAACAACTTTGGTAAGAGAGTAAAAAGTTGCAGTGGCAGAGAAAGCACCCCTACTTTCTACAACCAGCTGAGACCAGTGCTACTCACCAGCTATGTACTGTAGTGTGAATGAGTGAGTGAGTGAGTTTAGGCACAGCTGGTGGGGCTGTGGTAGAAAGGTGAAATAAAAGCATTGTTGCATCCTAACTATGTGACTTTCTATTTTTCTGTACACAGAGGAGAGACAGCAGTCAGGGCATCAGTGTTTCTACCCAGGTCTTCCCCACCTTATTGGAGGAAATCAGAGCAGAGGAAACTCTTAATGAACCCATCTCCAGCTCTGAGCTGCCTGGCTTTGACAGTCTGCAGCACTTGGCCTCAACTCAGACCAAAAACCCAGACTGTCTGGAGGACACAGGAGCTGTGACTAAGCTAGTTGACACTGGAGCAACTGGAGGTCAGCCAGCTTGATATAAACACACAGTAGATAAACCTATTATTACTTGTTCCATACTGAGAATTAAACACAGCCTTTTATTCTTAAACACACACGCATTTATTGACAGACTATAAGACAGGCTGTTTTGCATTATATTACATGTATTATTAATGAAGCTATGACATTTTTATGACCAGTAAAATGTGACCAGCTGTTGAAAAACATTTTTTCCAACAGCATCAACTGTATCGAGCCCTGCCAACAAGTCTATCGATGGATCTGTAGACTTACTGAGCAAAGACAAGAGTGATGAAGGAATGAGTGAGAAAGAACAGGGATGGAAAGCTCATGTGAAACAAGTCGAAAACAACAGTAAAGATGGAGGTGAAAGAAATGAGAAGCGGCAATGGAATAGAGAAGAAGTCCGAGGAGAAGATGTGGAGGAAGGAGGAAGTGCTGGAGAAAATAGACAAACGCTCGTGGCCCAAACAACAGATACAGCAGACAGACGAGAGGATAGCCAGGGGTCAACAGAGGATGCAGCAGACGCCAAACAGCCTGAAACAGAAACAAAAGATAGAGCCGAGGGAGAAGGGACACATGAAGTGGAGGAGAGAGCAAAGACAGAAACCCAGATATCGACCAAGACCACATATCAGTGTATGACTCCAGAGAAGAGCGACACACAGCAGGTCATTGACTTCATGGACACTGAGTCGCCACTGGCTGCCTGTGCACCCTCAGACTGCTCACTAAGGCCCTCTCAGAAAGGCAATGAGGAAGATGCTGACTCCAGACATGCGAGCAAAGAATATGAGATTGGTAGAGAAGTACAAACCTTTTGCTCTGATACAAGTGTCCATTATGGGCCAAACGCTGTCATTCAAGAGGTGCAACAACTCAGTCATGATAAGGTCCAAACCATTGCTGTGTCATGTACTCAGCTGCCAAGTCCAATTCAAGTTTTTGAGAAAACCATGGAAGAGGAACCATTCAGCACATCAGCAGTCAGTATACCCACTGAACTTCCTGAACCTCTGAATCAGTCATGTATTTGTAGCTCACAGACCAATACTGCACCATTAGCTGCTCAGCTGGATGGCACTTTCAACATCCAAGAGTTACAGACAACTACAAAACAGACACAGCCTTGTAGTCCTTCTGACATTACCACCAAAATGAAACAAACAGATGAAGAGTGTGATAGACATGTTAATGACGAATGCCTGTTAGTGAGATCGATGGTTGAACCACCAGCATTACCTCAGAGCCAGGAAATCTTTGAGCAGAGCAGACAGCTGAAGTCTCTGGTAGCTGATGATGGCGACGGTGGTTCTGGTGCATATGAGAAGAGCAAAGATCAGTCAAATGTAGACACACGTGAAATCGAAGCCTGTGAGACTGTGCAGGAACCTTTGGAAACATCTAATTTGAGGGATGCCTGTGCTGATACCCAGATAAATACCGTGGACCCTGAATCTCAGGTTGAGAATGGCAGCTGTCAGGAGCCCATGAAAAATGACAAAACAGAAGATGCATCAGAAGCTAGAATGACTGATTTGAGGCTGTCTGTCCTTCCAAGACATGAGAGTGATGCTTCGCCAGCGACTGGCAGCACAAAATGCTCTGAACAGTCTCCAGCAAAAGAAATGCCACGTGATGGTAGTAATGAGTCGTCTCTGCCCAGCACTAAGACTTACAGGTCATCATTTGACTTTGGCAGTGCTCAGAGAACAGTGAGCTCCAGAATTAATCCAGACGTCTCCACCCTACATCAGTTTGTGCAGGTATTACAATTAAAAAATGCTAGTGTTCTTCATAATAGCCTCAAGGGTAAATTTAATTTGGTTTTGGTAAGATTTTACTCATCAAGTTCTTTGCGGACTTTTGGTAATGCAGCTTTGTACAGCTTTATTATAAAGTATAAAGACAACCCGTTCTCACTCCTAGGTTGTCACATACCGATGTTTTGTTGTGCCCCTCTGCATCTAATAGCAATGCACAGGGCACTGTTTAGTCTAATCTATGCGACACAGCACTGAAAAACATTGTAAGGCAACAAAAGTATATGGTTAGGTCAAGGGAAAAAAGAAGAAGACGTTAAAGTGAGTCAAAAGAAGATGAAGTAAGTAGCTTTGTTCAGAACATTATGTGAGATAAATACCTTACTTGGATGACTTGAGGGCGCAATGGTTGTACGTAAGTTACATAACATTACGTGTAAACATCTTTGACTTTTGGTGTCACGCGGGATGTTGGTACATAAGTTACGCAATGTTACGTTAAAACAACATTGACTTTTGTTGTCACACAGGACACAAACTGTGGTCTCCTGAGTGAAAGTTTTGTTGGACACATCCACCTCCCCACCTTCCCGCAGATTTCCAGGCACTTTATACTACATCAGTTGCTCTCAGCGTCAAGTATTGCTGTAGATGGCTCAACACTAGAGTTAGTTTAAAGCTTGGTGTATCTCATAAAGACGCTAAAGGGTGCCTTTGATGTCAATATGACACACAGAGAGGCGTGATAAAGCATTGGTATTTGGAGATAAGAACAGGCTGATACAGAGGAAACTACAGGTATATTTTAATTCAAAAATAAAGTTATCACCCAAATAGACCTAAATTTGTGCCATTCTAGTCAACATTTTTAATTGATGTTTGCATTTTTAAATAGTCATTGTATCCTGGTGGAGTAGATTCTAAACCTGTGTCATCAGGCATCATGGTAAATGTGTCAGTATTTTTACAACGGTTGTTTTGGTCTCTATAAAACATGGGTGTTTTTTCAGCAATCTGTGCCTGTGCAAAACACAAGTGGACCCCTTAGATGTCCCCTCAGCACAGTACCCATGTTCCTGAAAAGCAAGCACAACAAAGGTAATGGTTGTATCTTTATGAACCATTTCATTTACAAAAGGTATTATACCATAGTGAAACACAGTATTGCTCCACTCTTCCATAATGAACTCAGTGTACATCTGTATATCATACCATTACTAATAATCATTCATTCTTACCCTCTTGCTGTTCCTGCCATCTCACCTCATTCTTCCTAGTCCCCTTGGTGATTACCAGGGCCTCAGATCTGTTGAATGCCTCCAGTGTCTCTGGGACTGCAGCTTCCTTAAGGACACACCAGCAGGGAGAGCGGAAGGCTCTAGGAGAGACCTGCAGAGAGACAGCAACAGCAGACACGGTCAGTTACAGAGCCTGTTATGAAGTAAGAAGCCGCTGTTTTTTTACATGCTGTTGTGATATACCCACAAAATGATACTCAGAAAGATCCACACACCATAAACTACCAGCCTACATAGAGCGGACTTTAGCTTGAAACTGATCCCAGTGTAACAGGTAACAGGAGTAAAACAGCACTCGTGATTTAAATGCCCCTATATTTCATGTGCTGTATTAATGATTCCTCACTGTGTGATCTCAACTTACAACTGTGTTGAAAATTTAATTTCAACAGTTGAAGCTCGTGTCCAAGTATGTTTCATCACACTAAAGCCACAACATTGTTCTGCATTAAGACTTGATGCTGAACAGCAGGAAATGGCCAGAGTGTGATGTTCACATAGAAACATATGAGCCGCCTCAGAGGAAGTTACAATGACCCTCATAAAATATTTTCTCTATCAAATGAATCAGTTTGAGGTCATTTCTGCTCCACAGATACTAAGCTTTATCATTTTATAAAATGTGTCTGAGTGGACCGCAGGGGAAATTTGTGCTAGAGCCTAATGAATATGTCTGTTACATGAACCTGACGTCCTCATAAGAGCGAGACATTAAAATGCTTTTTCAACATTCTTGTGGGCCAAAAAGCTCAGAGTGTGAGAGCAAGCAAATATTAGCTGAGGCCAACATATTTAAGAGAATGTGCAGAATATCTGAGAGCGATTTTAGAGGAATAAAGCTTTGACAAATGTTAAGTCAGGTGTTGAGTGAAAGGACGTAGCTGATGTATGCTGAACTCATAGACGTCCTGTAGACAGCCAGACAGACAGAGAATGAATGACCTGTGGAAGAAAATCTACCTAATGATGCTTGGGTACCTCTCTTCTCTCACTTACTCAGTCTTTATCCATCTCCTCACTCTCTCTCTTCCTCTCTCACTTCATCATCCGTCTCTCACTCACTCACTCTCTCCATCCTCTCGCTTGCTGTTACACTTTTTTTACTCTCACACACTCTCGCTCTCTCTTTTGTCACCATCACCGCAAACTGTCACTCTGTGTTTTATAGGATCCAGGTGCTGGCAATTGAGGGAGATAGAGTGCAACATGCCGAGAGTATGAGAAAAAAACTTGTCTGATAGTTTAACAAATTGTAGTGCGGGCCAAAGCCTTTATTTTCTGCAGACTCTGAACACTGGGAACGTCACACAGAGTTCAGTCTGGGTCTGGCTACTTTCTCCAGCCTGGATACTGTTACATATCAATTGCCACTGGTTATTGTCTGCCCTGCATTTGTTTATCAGTTAATGTTCCTCTTACTCAAAAAAAATTTTTTGCCTCCCCAGGAGGCACTGAGGTCTGAGAAAGAATGAATCCACAGTAAATGTTGGAGTTCTATTATCTGTACTTTTTGGTGTCATTTTTACATAGGAGAGCCGAGCTTCTCTATCCGTCACTTCTTTTCCAGTCTCCACATCCATCACAGCCAGCAAGCTGTCATGGCAAACCACCTCAGGGTAAGTCCTTTACCCTTCATAAAGAGGACCCCCAACCTCTGCACCAAAATAGATGTTCTACCTTGGAGTTGTATTTTGAACTTTTGAAACTTCTCACAATGTTGAGAAGAGGTTACTTGAAATGATGTTCCAAGAACAACAGAGATTGTACATCATCCAGTATCACCCTTGTGATGTAGTTTCATTTTCATGCTGTAGATATACATCTAGCTAGTGATTAGATTTAACACAAAATTAACATGGGATTATGTAGAATTTGCACCATTGTATAGGTTGCATAGGCATGCAAACTTGTCACTGTTTGGTGAAATTCAGGATTTTGAATCTGATCCAATCAGTCACCTACATGATGAAGGACCTGGGTGGTCGCAGAGAATCACAGGGAATGAAACATAAAACCATGCCTTCTCAGTTGTCCAAAAACAAACAATAAAAGGCTTCTGTGTTTGGCACATACAATACACCTCAGCCATCATCCCCTATGGTAAGAATATCTTACATTAGCATTATGATAAATTTAATTGGCCTAATATTTTAAGTCTGGGACAGTAAACCTGATATGGTTAATTTGTTTAGATTTAGTGTGCGTCACCCACCACAATTTTGTTAGGTGTTTACATTATTACCATGGAGTCCAGTGTTAGCTAGTGTGCTTGTTTTTCCAAATTCCATGTGTATAACAATACTGATGTTAGTGGTCTGGGACTACTTGTTTAATGACACTAACATTGCCATTTTGCCAACGATTACAACAGAAGTGCAGCTCCTCAGCCAGGTGCCTACTAACTTAACGTTATCCTCAGCCCCTGATGGTGTGATATTTATGCTAAGATACTATTAGCGTTGAAAATGCTGCCATGACCACACATAATCAAACAAATTTACTTTTGGATTTGTTTTGGAACATTAGACTAAGTCATAAGAGAACTGTGTGGACATTTTGTGATAATTAATTCTTATTTAACTTTGAACAAGAGAATTAGGGCAGAGCGAGGGGCTGCTTTTAAAACAGATTGAAGCAGGTGTGAGATTTTTTTCAAGTGCCCTATTGTACCGTGAATTTTTCCCTATATCCTCAGGCTAAAATAGAGAATCTGTAAATCTAACATTTTAATTTTGATATTTAAAAAAACGTATCCCCTCAGACCCTCCCTGGGGGTTTGCATCATTGTCACCTTCTTAACCACTGATGAGTTTGCATGCCTGACTGTTCTTGTTGACAGACCATTGCATTCATGCAAAGCAGAGTTCGTTGGAGTTGTCAACAAGGTAGCCAGGTGCTACTGCCCCCTACTCAGAGCAGTGAGAGTGAAAGACAGAACATAGACAGTGAGGACAAACAGTGTCTTAATGCCTAACACCACTGCACCATGCTGCTTGCAAATATATATTTTTAGAAAAGATGTTCCAAATCTAATTTTTAAGTCATTACTTTTAACATAAAGGTGATTTCATAATGCTTCATGTCAAGTGTGCATCTCCAAGAGCTCTGTCTTTGGGAGTCATGGTATAATTGCTGAAAAGCCAGCTAATGTTAATTTCTCCTCACACCAGGTGTAGCACAGCTCCTACCTCAGCTGCAGGTCCAAGTTCAGAGGCAGACTTGGAATTTTCTTGCTCCCAGGAGAGGGAAGACCAGCAGTCATCATTCAGAGCCCAGATCTCCAAAATCGAACAGTTCCTTAACACAGAAAGGCTCCGTCTGCCCAAAAGACGAAAAACTGACAACTAAACCACTGAAACTTTTGTTGAGGGATGCCACTGTGTCTAGTTGATGACACACTGCTCCTTCTGTTGGAGAAGTTATTAGAGCCTTAGCTGGAAAATTGTGCACAGTGTGTAGCTTAAGCATTGGCTGTTCACATCACTGTTATAAAAACATTTCTGCATTTAATTTTAATGGAAAATTGCTTTGTTCATTTGTTGTTCTTGTTTAGGTATTGTGTACGTGTAGGTAAGCAGGAGAAGAAGGTATTGATAATTCCACTGGAGGTTTATATATTTATCTTGCTTTAAATATTTTATTTTAACATACAGTTGTATGTTTCTAAAGCTGTGTTGGAATATATATAAACAAGAATAAAACACTTGGCTTACATTTGGATTTACTTGTCATTTAATAGCTTGTTGTCAGTTGTATCATTTGTTTATCAGATATTCTACATAAAAGATGTTATCCCGTAAATGTCCCTTGTATCACAAGTACATTTTGATCAACAAGGACAGTACAGCCAGCCTTTCTACTTCCTCACTGACCACTGACTTGGCACAGCAAACCCTACAAATGGCTGCCTCTCCTTTTATGGACACATTTATTGACACAGCATAACAGCAAGTGTTGCATTTGGTTTATTGGAATAATTGTCCACCATATGTCATGCATTTCACAGCATACAGCCAGATATATAAACAGTGAAGGCCAAGCACTGTCGTCAGTTAAAAAGGCCTGTAACTGTTAACATGCTAATTAACACTAATTAACTTCATGGCCAATCAGGGTTGCATGTCTCAGAGGAGCTCTAATTGTGGAGGCACCTTTGGTTGACACCATGTTGTGTCTGCTGCTGCTGCTGCTGTTGTTGTTGTATGGGGAATTACAACTTAGGACACAACTGGTCAGAATCTGTTAACACCTATTAACATAAATTAAGAGATAACAATTACCCACTCCCCCACCCTAATTAACAAAAATCAATTAGCAAACATACAGTCTAATTAACGCACTCTAACAAGGCTGTCGTTAACTTTATGTTCCCTGTGAGAGTGATGGAGGAACGAACATGTGGTCTAACAGTATGTGGGCATGACACAGTTGACCACAGATACTTGTGTGATGTACTTTAATAAGTGACAAAGCTTTTGGAAGAACGCTGCAAGAACAACATAAAGTAAACATAATCAGTAGAAGCAGAAATGATCTTGGTTCTTGGATCAGTTTACAGGATGGTGTTGCAGGTTGAATGAAAGTTGAGTGACAGTCAATTTAAGATGTCTCCAGTCAGATTCCTTGTAACTTATCTACTTGGATATGGACACAACCAACAGTAGACAAAAGTCACAGCTCTGCAGCCACCGAAAAACAAGAACATTAAGGCCAAACTCTGGCTAAAAGAAAAACATGTACGTGTACTGAAATCCTTCTGTCATTTATTTCATTCATTTTTTCAGACTTTATTTTTCCTTTTTGGGGAAATAAAAACTTTGTTTTCAACACAGTCGGCAGAATAAATGTTGGCATTGTACATTTCTGCAAACCACAGATACCCAAAACTGTGGTTATCGTGGTCAGGTGTAGGCACAGAAAACGCCTGATCATAATCAGGAAAAGATTATATTTTGGCTAAAAAATACCCAAATCTGGAAACACAGTGATGTCTTGGTAAAATGACAACTGCTCTTCAGGGAAATCAATTGAGATAATTTGCATATTTTTTTAATGCAGAATCAGTAGATTTTCTTTGTACATTTTCAAAATCCTACTGAAGGCCAGCTACATGGAAAGTCAAGCTTCTATCACTGGTTGCAGAGTGTAAGGATCCAAAGCTGTTCCTGTTGACTTCGTAAAGAGAAGAGACCTCCTCTCCACTGAGCCCCTCACAAACATTCTGCTCACGTACTAAAATTAACCGTGCACACATTGATGGTGGCACAAGGTCTCCGCTTGGTCCATCTTACTACACTTACTGATAATGAATACGCCTGAATGTTAATGCGCTCATAAAGAAATCTGGAGCGTTTGAGTGGCTCTGCCCACCGCTGCTGACCCTTATCCTTATTGGGAGGAAAGGAGGGGAGGGGAGGAGAGGTGGGGGGAGGAGGTGTGGAATATAAAGGAGTTAATTTTAATCCACTCGTGCACACAAACACATGCGTGTTTGGTTTCTCTCTCACATACAGTTTCTGTCTCTTCCTCACATGTGCGCGCACGCACACACACACACACAGCCTGGGTTATGAAGTGTTGGCGCTTTGAAACAGTCAATTACCCTCTGGCTGGGGAGGATACCTGCTGTTAATTACTGCTCAGTGTTTTATATGGAGAGTAAATAAAGAGACCGCTGACATTCACATTCCATCAATGTGTCCCCCAGCACACGCAGCGTTGTGTGTGTGTGTGTGTGTGTGTGTGTGTGTGTGTGTGTGTGTGTGTGTGTGTGTGTTATTTGATTTTAAAACTAAAGCCCTCAGAGGTGGGCACCATGTGGAAAAAAAACTTAAGACAGGACTTGTATCAGAAGCATGAAGATTCTGTACGTCTTAATCACCTGCTGTATCACTTGCTATATTTTTTAACAGCAGAATATGTATCTTTTACTTTCACCTAATGAAATATGTACAGTCTCTGTCTTACCTTATTTCATGTTAGTTTCAGCAGAGGTTTTACCCTTGCATCGTTGAAATGCATGTGACAACACAGTACAATGCAGTAATAAGCGATACATGCACTTACACACACTCACACAAGCACAACACTCCCCCCAGCTCAAATACAGAGGCCTATACAGTAAAAGAGCAGTCACAAGTTTGAATTCAAGCCTGATTTACTGCCCCATTTTATTGAAATTCTGTACATGAGCAGGGAGGAAAGCAATATATTTGCCAATCCTCCAGCTAAATGGGTCTCACCACTAAACATTGTTGAATATCCCGGGGTTATGGGGCCATGTTTTGTCATATTATACCTCTTTGCCTCAAAAGCCATCACAGTAAATCTGGCCGGGAAGTCGTATTAAACGGCGCAGTAGATGTCTTCTGAGACGGAGGCTGAGTGCAATCCTGGCACTCTGAGTGTACTCTGCAGTCTTAAAGTGAAGAAGTGCAGCTGCTCCTTTGGCCCTGTAAAAATACTTAAATGAACAGATTATTATGGAGAGAGCGGATTCCGCTCCTCTTACCTTACACTGTAGAATAGAGCTTCCTTTTTTTGGATATTTCTCGATGTGGCAACTCTTCGAGCATGTATCAATTTAACAGTTACAATGCATTTAAATTTAAGAGCAATTTCCTGTTTTGATAAAGACAGTTAACATGGGTATTGGATAGACGCCGATCTAGCTGTGAACACACTTCTCCTTTTCATTTTCATTTATTGGTTACTAGTCAAAATATACTGATTCTTAAAGGACCATACCACTACTGCACCACTGTGTTTACACATTTCTAACTCTCAGCTACAAATTATGTATGTGTATGTGTATATATATCATATTTTCACTACTGTTCCAGGCAACCATAGGTTTCCATTTATTTCTGTCTGACATGAAAATCTTGCTTAAATTGTTTAACACATCAAGACTGCATTAGTTTTGGTCAGTGTTATATTATCATTGATAATGGGTTTCGGTGTCTTTCATACTGTAAGGAAATTAATGGAAACCAATGGTTGTCTAGAATAGTAAAAAAAGGACATTTACATTGTTAAAACACAGCAGCATGGTTTGCAGTATTGGGGAGTAGTGAAGTTTGTATAATTAAACTGAATTACTTTTTGCCAATTTTTGTTCAGTTAACAACCAAAACTACAAATAACTTTGGGAAATAAAATAAAATAAATTCTTATATTTCTTTTACCATTGCATTTTTACAGCAATCAAACCCCTTTTGCCTACAATTATCAAGTTTATTGTAATTTATTATGAAATGCTCAGAGAAGTGGTTGCATGCTGTTTTAGAAGCGACCTGGTTTACTAAGTAACCCTGCTTGGTGCAGTACCCCTACCTGGCCTCTAGTTTCTGGAAGGCAGGTGTCAGACTGGTAGCTATTATTTACAAAACCAAAGCTTATGTTCCTGCACTTTCCCATTAATAATGGGATGTTTTATATTTTTGGTTTATGTATGCATGGGGAACAAGTGGGTACTTCTTGCAATAAACTCAACTGAGTGATGTTTTATGCTTGCATGTGACCCTTTCCATTGTTTTAATGTTGTGTCAGTTTTTAACAAGTAGTTTTAACTACTTTTTTTCTGTAGTTAACCAAACTAAATTTCTCCCTCGTGTAGCATTGCTGTAGTTCAACTTCTTCCAATGTGAAGTAATTGGTAGCTTGCAAAGCAAAGCTTTCAAAGTAGCTTCCCCAACACTGATGATTTGTGTGGACTAAAACCACTAAAAATAATGGACATACCTACCGAGATGTCATCAGTTGGTTTGTGGACTCCTAGTTCAGCATTTTGGCTGTCACCATCTTGGTATTTTGTAGTCAGAAGTGACCATATTTGGACGAGAGGGTGCAGCTGTGGAGGAGTGAGGGATGGATCTGAGTCATAGACCGTGGTGACACCTCACAGACAGCCTATAACTCAAAGCGGCCCTGTCTTTAATTAACTTTAAGCCTTAATGAAATGTAAACGAATGAGTTATATGAAAATTAAATCCCCGTACAGTTATCATGAATGTTGAAATTAGCTTTAGAGACCAAATAATTTTTTGTACCAGGCTGTAAAACACATTTATTTCTGCATTTTAACATTAAGGTTCATGGGGACTGACTCGCTTTTGGACCTCAAGTGGCCATTCAAGGAACTGCAGTTTTGGCAGTTTATGACGGCTTCATGACCAAAACATGAGTTGGCCATGGGTATGGTCCCTGCCTTTGTCGCAAATTAAACAAAAAAGAATTCATCAGAGTTCACAAAATCAAAGTATCTAATGTTGAAAATTGTCGATAAGTAAAACTTGTTTCAGGATAACCACTTGCTGGAGCTCACATCTTTTCATTTACCACTCCATTGTTCTGTGGCCACATTCATGGCGCGGATACTAAATAGTTTCCAACATGTAAAACAACAAACTAATGCAACTAAACTGTACAATAATAATGGTGTCATTCTATGTAACCATCCTTGTTTTATTCATTTCACTCAGCGACATGGAGTACCTGTCTAAATCCATTCCTCCCAAACCAAATCTGTGAAAATCTCCCATCAGCTCTGTGTGAGCTTATACACACAGTAAATCAGCTAATGACTTTTTCACAGTTGAACACATCGGTAGAATTAAAAGAAAAGAAAACAACGGACGTTTAAACCAAAACCTCTCAGTGTTTTACTGTTTTCTTCACATAGCATTTCTTACCCTCAGATTTGAAATATAGTTGTGCTGTTTGTCTTCTACGGTCTCTATCTCTGCACATTTTTACTGCGGTGAAACCTCACGACGCTGATAAATAACAGGCTTCACCTTTTCTTAGCGGGGCTCAGCATGACTGACTGCACTCCTAGTCTCTCTGAGAGTGTGTCCTCAGCTGTGAATCACTTGTGTTCAACACGCACCTACGCTCGCAAGCACACACACACAGTCTGCTCGTCTTTCACCCGCGAGGAGAGAGCACAGCACAGGAGATAATCTCTGAAACGTCGCCCTGCTGTCAAAGGTCGGCAGAGTTGAAAGGTCGCCCTCCACATCATTTATAGGCTCTTAAATAAGCCCAGGCCTCACTCTGCAGCCAACTCTCCCTTTTCACGCAGTTATCAGATTCTGCAAGTTATGAATTATCTTCATGTCTGCGCATTGAGAGATCAGAGAAACATTGAAAGAGAGCATTGTGGTAAGAAGAGGAGATATAGGAGAGAGACTGAAAGAAAACAAATACAGCAAAAGACACAAACAAAGGGTCTGTCTGCATGGGTGATCCGATCACAAGTGGACAGCTGTAAGTGTCTGTTCACATCTGGCATTAAAATGCATCTCAAGTGACAACTTGTAATCAGACCTCAGTTTCCTGCTCTATATTCAAATAAACACATACATTATTTCCGTTTGCTAAGACCAAATGTGTTGTTGTTTTTAACTGAAGCGAAGTTTGTCATGCTATACACACGCTTACAGCCCTTAATATCTAAAATGGGGAAAATCTTATTTCATTGTAGAGCTACGAAAAGTGAGTTGAATCGTAGCCCTACCCCGCTGTCTCTCTCTTGCTCTCGGTTTATCACGAGACAAGCTCAACACATGGTCCCTCCGCCTCCCCGCCATCAGGAGACTACTGCTGCGGGAGTGTGAGCTCTGTGCCAGTGACAGTTGGTTAGAGTCTGCCCATACACACAGTGGAAGGGCTAACCGCTAGCATCACAAGGCTAACGTCATTGTTCAACGTTAATGGTTATTAATGGGTTAAACGACAAAGTGGAGCCATTTCGATGTCAGTGTGAGTTTGTAGGGACCGTTAAACAGCTGCTGGTCTGTTAGCTTGTGCTTACCGGGCAGACATTGAACAGGCCATTTGCCTGGAGGAGAGCGACTCCAGAGACAGTCCTACAGCACATGTCTATCTAACCTGAGTAACAGCAGCAACAGAAAGTTTGCTTATCTGGCAGGTAGTTGTATGAACAAGGACGTCAGCTAAGAAGGTCGTCCTTCAGTATAACCCATGACAAATAAACACACACACTTCTGAAGGAATGTGGTCAAATGCAGTCCAGACCACCTCCAAATGTGGTCTGAGCAATTGGATTTCAAGACGCATTAAGGACGCAGTGGGTACATTCACAACTGTATTTAGAGCTGCTACCTTGTGATCCAATCACCCAAGACACGTGAAAGATCAAGTGTGTAGAATTTAGGGGCATCTATTGGCAGAAATTGAACATAATATTCATAACTTCTTTATAATAGTTGAGAATCATCTGAAAATAAGAATTGTTATGTTTTCATTTTCTTAGATTGAGCAGTTTAGAGCTACATGTGGAGCAGGTCATCTCCCACTAAGGTGATTCTAAAGCAGCCCAGAATGGGCAGCCAAACATTGGAATTCAAGTTTTTGCATTTTTGCGTTGACCCCACTGTAATTCTCCTTCATGCTTGGCACACAGGATAAGTTTAAGTTGGTAAGATGGCAATGTGCCACCTCACCACTACGTCACTACATTCTATACACTAGACCTACTAAACCAGTGTTTCCAACTGGTGGGTTGTGGTCCAAAGTGGGCCGTGGGTCCATTCCAAATAGACTGCAAGTTTGTTCAAAAAACAACACATTTTGTTTTTAAGTAAAGTAAATTTCTGACACTTTTATTTTGATGTGCCATTTCCTGCTGTAGATTAAGCAACTAATAGACAGCTACTTTACAGAGACAGCAAACTAGCTTGACAAAGTGGCCAAACGCAAGTATGACGCTTAATATATTAAACTGTGTGGACCTTTAACTAATGACTAAGGAGAAATCTGGACCCCATGACTGGACCAGTTGGGAACCACTGCACTAAACTACCTTATATAAACAGGGCCAAGCACACAAACCAGTGGTTCTGAAGGTGTAGTCTGGAGACTGCTAAGACTTGTTGAGTGGGCTATTGTCTTTCCTCTGCGCTATAGTATATCATGGCATAAATACTTTGCCACTTTAGCACACCATTTCCACTTGATTTTTAATATATTTGTGTGAATGTCAAAAAACAAAGCAATTCATTTGTTGACTAATAATATAAGGCAGTAGATGAACAATGGACGAGTACGGGTGTTCCCACACTCATTTACATGCTACCTGATCATTTTTACTAAGGCTACCTCTGCTGCTGCACTGTGTTGCCCACTAGCTGTTGTAACCATGACAACAACCAAGGGGAACATGTTGATGAAGCTGAGTGACAAGAACATTTATTACAACCCTCCATTTTGTACTTAGCACTCATCTTACAACCTTTTAAGTATTGTTTAACCCCACCTGTCAACATCTGTATGACAGACTGTTTGACATTGCTGGCTGGACAGACTTGTTTTCACAACATAAGATATACAATAGCAATGATGGGAGGCTTAAACTATAGTTCATGCTGTAATGTGATGCCATGAGGAAATCAATGACAGAATGGGAATTGTGGACTTTTAAAGACATTTCCTGATTAACTACCAATTATCTCAACATGATCAACTGGGGTTCCAACAAAATTAATCTTTCTTCAACAATTGCACCACTTGCTGGGCTGTAATTGGTCTGTGCCTCTGATGCTTACACTGACTAAAAGCTGAGTTAAAAAATGTAATCTGGCTCTCCAAGGCTAAATGTAGAGGGGAAAATATTACCTAAAAGGGCTCTGTGACCTAGTGTGTGTACAGTAGGGGTCTGCACCATAATAAAACTTTGTGAAGCTTTAAAAAATGTGTCAGAGACACAGGCAGAGAAAGGATAAGCCAAAGAGAGGTAAAGATAGGATGAAATGAGAGATAGAGGAACCGCTCGGCTCTGTGATACTCTGTGGACCGTGGCTGTGACTGAATTATCCTCCACGGAGGACCACCGTGGCAGCAGACATACGTTTCTGATTTCCTGGGAAGGCTTTAACTTCTTATGGGTACATGGTCCTCCCACGGACCAGCACTGTCACTGATGCCTATATATCTACAGGAATGTGTGTGTGTGTGTGCGTGTGTGTTAGAGTATGTGTGTAGTTGTCTCTGCACATGCACTCCGTTCCACAAGATGAAGCCATTTTGTTATTGATGGAGCTGGGGCCTAAAGCTTGGGTCACACAGACACAGACACAGACATAGAAATGCGCACACACAGACTGCAGGAGGTGTTGGTGTGTGAGCCCTTCCCTCAGCGGGTAACTCACGGCCGGTATGATGGAGAACTCTTTTTCACTCCAGGGGATCCTATAAACCTGTCACGACCATCATCTCCATCTCTTTCTCTTTTTTTGTCTCTCCGCTTTTCTTTGTCCTGTCTCAAGATGCTAGTTTTACATCTGTGTGTAAATGTTTCTTTTCAAGTGTGTTAACAGTAAGAGGCTTCACATGAGATCAGAAGTCCGTCTCACTCTCTCATTCTCACACACATGCACATGTACACTCTAAATCACAGGCCCAGAATGACCTGCCAAGCTCCATTATGCTACAAATGTATTTAGTTACCGGCCTTGAAATGAGATTTGAAGCCTTTCGGTTCGTAACAACACTATTGCGTTCTTCTTGTTTTCATGTTGAACCAAAGCTTGAACTCGTAGATAACAGCTGCTATATTTGACCTTGTTTTCTCAGATTTTGTTTCAAATAGATGGGACCTGTGAGGCTGAAACAATAAACAGAGGGTGTCACGTAGCGTGTGATTTGTGTATACTCCTGACTTGTTTATGAATTTTAAGTGCACATTGAGCATCACAGTAATAACCATTAATAACTCTGAAACATTGAGAGGGGAGTGTGGAGGCAAAAGGTAAACCCATTCAAACCTGAGGTCCTCAGCAAGAGAGAGCGTCCGATTTTTCTCTCAAGGTGGCTGATTTTCTCATGGAGTTAAGAACCTGGTCTCACTCCCAACTTATCAGAGTAAGAGCAAGTATAAATACTCACAGTGGCATAGGACATGTGCGTAGGCTACAGCGTAGGCTCTGCATAGGGCTGACGCATAGGTATAAATCCCGGTTAACTCTTACAGTCACCCTTTAACCTGGTGAGCTGGCTTTAGCAACTTTTCCACTCCGATTTGGTCTTACAGCCGAAATGTGTCATGTCATTAAGTGAGAAAATCCAAACACTGCTTAATTTCTCACCACCTGCATAAAGTTAGTATGCTTGCCGCCCCCGTCCTATTGGATCTATTAAGTTTAAGTTCATGTCTGTTTGGAAACACTTGGATGTATATTTGATGTTACACCTCTTTGTTCTTGATATAGTTGGTGTGTGTCCGACCATGTCTGGAGCTGAATTTGGTGAAATTAAACCTGACTTATGTGTTTTTACTCTGATTACTATCTGACCACTCATGTGGTGCTAATACCAAGTAGACATAGGGTCACTGATGCAGCACATTCACAGAGAGAAAAGAGAGCAGAAAGTGACGGCAATCATGATTAAAAATGGACAAGTAATCCCACTGACTGGCCCATTAACTGCTCTGATACATCTCAGGTCTGTTTGTTTTGATAGTAAAGCACAGTGGACACAGATGAATGTCTTTCTCTGTTATGATTCCATTAGGAGAGCCAGTGTCATTTTCCCACTCTCTTCAGCCCATGGTCTCTGAGGTTTTTCATGGACTGGTCTGCCCAGAGACCCACTGCCCTCAACCCAGTAAGGGCTTTTCCAACTGGGGGACACGTCTGGATGACCCCCTGGTATGCTCGAGGGGCAAGACCCAGGAGATAAACAGCAAATAAAAGGGCAAAACAAGTACAACCAAAATGGAAATTTTACGATCTCACTAGAGGGTCATATTTTTTGTCCTCAATTGACACAGTTTCAGTTTGAACAAGGTCAAAGATATAAATATAAAAATGACAGAGAAGTTGGCCCTGTGAGACACTGCTTTAATTCCGTCTGTGTACGTGACAGTCTAATGCAGACCAAGTACTGGTCTGGTGATTGCAATCTTGCATTCTGAGTAGAGTCCAAGAATGGCAGAATCAGTGAGGACACTGTTAACTTAGTCTCACGTTGACATTAAAACTGGTTAAGTTATATTTAGCAAGTGATAGTAAATAGATCCAAAATGAAAATTTGAAAAGTACGTAAACATTGCAGTGAAGAAGTATGTGACTTGTTTACGTATTTCTGGTTGAAATAAGATGTTGAGGTGGGACCAAATACAGAGAGGGGCTGTTAAATAGTTGGCAGGCCAGACCACACGTGTAGAAAGTGACTCATTACCAGGGCCATCACGACCAGAGAGGCAAACTAGGCAATTGCCTAGGGCCCCGAGCTGGAAGGGGGCCCCCAGAGACGGCTGGTCCGTATCAATGACAATATGATGGAACCCCTATAGACACTGCAACAACGACAACACGTCGAAATCCCCCCTAATGGGGCCCCCTACTAGCTGCCGCTTGCGAGTGGCAGTGGAAATAGGATGACCAGACGTCCCGCACTGTGCGGGACTGCACAGCATTTCTGTCTCTTTTTATGCGTCACGCAAATGGAGACCATGTCCCGCATGATTGGTTGCCGCCCGCGCTAGCACTGTTGGAGTACCGTAGTACTACGGTACCTCACGGTACCACTACTGTGGGATAAGTTCAAAGTCTAATCGCAAGCAAAACAAATCATTCAGCACGCTATGCAAGTACAGATTTCAACCAGCAGCAGAAACGAAAGGCGAATCCTGCCAGTTGTGGGTTGAACAGATTTCACAGACGCCTATTCCTTAGTCAGGACCAACGAGTTTTCTAAGTCACTTCCCAAGTCAAAACCAAGAAGTACAGAGTCAGGGGTCTAGTCGAGACCTACAAGTCCTAATCAAATCAGTCACTGATACTGAGGAGTCCAAAGACCAGTCTTTAGACAGGATCAGCAAGTTTCAAGTCAAGCCCCAAATTAAAACTAACAAATCCCGAACCAAGTCTCTATAGCCCATCAAGTCCAAATTCATATCCCCCAGTCTGACACTTTTTGGTCTAAATCCTAATTAAGTCACTATGAATCCTTTAATAAATTGAATGCCATTTTAATTTAACAGAGTTACAGGAATCACCAAGGCTTTTTAAAAGTTCAGATAAACTAAGTAACATATGAAAGCACAATAAGCTGTGTAACTTCTAACTTCTGAACCAAAAGTTTTGCATATTGCTGCCAGTAACAGACAGTGCTCTAGTTTCGCAGACTGGGCGTGGCGGGGGCGCAGCACACCTGCGCTTCGCCAGCTGGGTGTGGCCAGGCGTATTTTGCAAGTTTGGCACATCGTGCACGCTGGCGCAGCTACTCGTCTTTCCCACCTCCATCCCTCCTACGTGTGCAAGTCGGAAAGAGGGAGGAGAGAAGGCGTGGAGTGGGTTTTATACACATCACACCAATCAAATGAGCCCCTCTCCTCGCCCTTAAACGCGCTGCGTGAAAGCGTAATGAGAGTTTACTCAATTCGCCATGGCAGAAGACAGCAGCAGTGCCAGACAGCCAAACTTCTCCCAGGAGGAAACTGATGTTCTGATGTTCACTGCTCGCAGTGTCCGAATATATGGAGCTGCGAGCAGACCTCCATGGGCACGAAACTGTCATTGCGCCAAGCTGGATCTGTCGACACCTCCCCCTACTGCGCCGCCACACCCATCTCAGCGCACCTCGGTCTGCCAAACCACCAAACTGAGCGCGCCTCAGGTTGCGGTGCTCAAAACTAGCTCTGCGCGGGGTTCGCCACCCTGCGCCGCACCGGGAAACTAGAGCCCACAGTCTTCATCTGTCTGTTGGTATGACATCTAAAATACACCAGCATGACACATTACCTTCACTTGGAAAAACCTAAGAGCATATGTTTAAAAATTGCATTTGATACAGCCAGGAAATATGATTAAAACATCTTCCATGTTGTTAAAAGTTACAATGTGGATGTTTATTGAAGGTGCAAAAGTCATTTTTCATTTTATTGTTGCCTGTAGATAGTCTGACCTCAGACGCATCGTGTGGGTTGTTATGGTTGCATATTACCCACCACAACACTGCATGTTTAGCAAAGGCGTGTCAGACAGTAGTTGAACTAAATAATACTCACTCTCACCAGCATTAACAGACGTTTACACAGATGTTTACAATCATTTGTAAATGGAATCTGCAGGATTGTGGGGCAAACACTATGTAAGTTGTTTGGATCTCAGTTCTCTACAGATCGTGTTTTAGTGTTTTAAACCAAAGCTAAATTTTCTATTTTGAGGCTTGACATTCTCATTCTGTTGACCAGTAATTTTTAGAAACGGCTCCAATGGCTGATTTACTGATACACAGAGGTCAGCACTTTGATTTACTCGCTTCCTGTAATGCCTGTCTGTTATTTGTGTTCATGTTTTTCCCTCTCTTAATGGTTTTTCATTACTGGTGAGCATTTTCCGTTGTAGATAACTCATTTTCCTCTTTTAGCTGATTGATAACTATTCATTTATGTAACTTGAGCTCTTTTTAAAATAACTTTAGAATTATGCACAGACTAAGATTCTGTAAAACGAATGTTTCAGATGGGTAGATAAAGGTCCCAAGGTTGATTACTGTCCTAACTGCAGGTCCATTTTCTTCTGAGAATACTGTTTTGATACCTAATTGATAAAATGATGGATAAACTGTTTTTGCTTTCAAATAAGTATTTGGAGGGAGGCAATAATGGAAGTTGATGGTAATCTGTTAGTTGTTGATGGATGGCGTTCGGTCCAGTCCTTAATGACCTGTCAGATGGAGGGAAAAATGAGGTCAGAGGTCATTAGATTCAGATCAGCAGAGCTCCTGCCTGCTGCCACTGTGGTCATCTCTCTGTGTGTGTCTCTGATAAAGACGAACAGTGTTTGTTTTTTCGTGAGGTTCTTCATGTCGGAAGTGAAGTCGGGCCGTCCTGCCAAGAGCAACATGTGGAACTAGAAATAGAAGGTTGAGATTTGCAAGGGAGTCCTGATGGAAAGAAAACAGAAGATAGAGATGTTGAAAAAGCGTAGAAAAAGTAGAACAAGCTCCTACTGGGCTGCATAGTCTCTTGTTATTTTTTCTGAGCTCAATTAAAGTCTGTCGGGAACTTTTCTGCAATGAATCTGCTGAGCTCACTGAGCGTTCCAAATGTTTTCAAGTAACTTCCCATCATCAAAGCTTTGTCACAGCATGAGACACAAGTGACTATAGTACCAGACCACAATGTTAAATAATCTATTATTACACTTGATGACTGAGCCCTTACCCCACCATCATCATTCCCTGTCAACCCATTTGTTATTAAAGTGCTGGAATGTGTCTGGTGCTTCATCATGGCGGGCAGTGCTGAGCGGTCAGTCTGCAGCAGGAGGCCGCATGACTGAACTATGTCCTTACCCCCCCCCCCCAACACACACGTTAGAACAAAAATACAGGTACGCACATGAGTCCATCCAGGGACCACAGGACACATTAAATATATTGAGTCCACACACATGCTGTATGGGAAAGCAATACAACACACACATACACAGAGCAGCATAGCAGAGCAGCAGAGCAGCAGCAAAGCTAAAAGATGGTCTGAGTGCAGGGAGGTGTTTGTCTGACAGGGCACCATGGGTGTCAAATCCAGTTCATTCTACTTCATTTTCACACAGATCTACCTATAGTGACATGCTACATAAGCAGCATTGCAGTAAATGTAGTGCCAGTTTTTTTGTCTTGATGCTGCGTGTGGTGACACCAATCCAGTGGTTCACTGCAGTCTTGGTCCCAAGAATGAGTGCATTCAGCATGGTCCATCATCCACCTGGTCAACAACTCAGCACACTTGTGGTTCATTATATTTTGGTCACTTTATTTGGTAAAGTCACCATATATATACTGACGACCTTTCCTTTACTGTAGTGACGTTCTTTACAGCCGTCCGAAGGCAGCGGACAATTGTTCCACCTGTAGGGGTTTCCATTGGCACTTTTAGCCACATGTAGTCAGACCATGTTGTATTGATTTGCATTTCCATTGCCAGTTTAAATGCCGAGTCATGTCCGAGATGGTCTATGTCAAGAGTCCTGCCAAGGTTCTCTTGACCGCCTCCCAGCAGGTTGCAGTGATTTTGGATGGGCTGACAGGCCAAGCCAGCTGTGCATGAAAAAGGGCCGCTGCATTCTCTAACTGAAGTGATGTTGCGTACTGTTAAGTCTCAATAGTTCATCCAGCATCAGGACTGTTAAACACAGAAATGTCCATGCTTATGGGCATGCTATGCTTAATTAATTATTTTACAATGTCTACTGCAGCGTAAATCAATGAGAGTGTTGGTGACAGACACACTGAAAGTAGTTCACACAGTTCTATAAAAAATCATGCATCAATTAAAACTTCTTTACACACTAATAACCCTGTGAGGACTGTTGAGTCCATAGCGACAGCAACAAGGCTCATGGGTATTTGTTTTGGGTGCTATGGCAAAATGGAAAACCAAACATTTGAAAGAGAAATTTTGGAATTGGAATTTCCACCACAACAAGACCAGGACTGGATTTCACATTTTCTATTTTGCCTTAAAAACATGTCATTATATGTAATGGTGAGTCCTGGACATATTCTGGAGAAAGCAATGGCTTAACCTAAAGATTTGACTGAGCTGGCTGTAAATAGATATCAACCTGGATAAAGATGATTAAAGCAGTATCTGAACACAGACTGAAACTACACCAGACAATACTATGTTAGAGGCTTAAACATGGCAGTTGTTTAAATTAACCAGAATAATGAAACAGCATAAATTTTGTTAAGAAAAAGTAGGGAGCAAAGGAATGGACTAGGTTTTATTGGTTTACGAGATTAAACCTTTCTTGTAGAGAAACCCCTCTTTTATGTGAGGACAAGCCAAGAATGTGGATTTTTTTTCTTTCTCCTTTTTGTGAAACACTTTCAATTGACCAGCCGGTGAACCCAACAGACGCACATACGCAGTCCTTCCTGTCTGATATCTGTTTCAGTGTTCTTCTCAGTTTTCTTGCCAGCAGGGTCATCTGCGCTGCTCTGACTCCCTGTTAGCTACTTTATTGTGCCGGTTGGCTGACTGACTGTGGCTCATTATGAGCAGGTGACAAGGACAAGATGAAGATGGAGGGCAATGTTAGATCACTGGAGCCTGAGAGTCAAGTAGTTAGTCTGCTATGGAAGGGTGGGAGGAAGCAGACTGTTTTTTGCTTTTTACATGTACGATAAGTACCTTTATTATTTTTACATTCATTTATACTGCATTATGTGTTTATATTTCTATATATGTTCACAGGAGATATACGTTGTTTTGAGCATTTATAGTTTATAGTCATATATGCTGTTTATCCTAATATTGTAGCTGATTGTTGTAGCTTAAGATCTGAGATGATAAACTACTTTGCTCTGGTACCACGACAACATCCAGCCTGTTCATGCTCCCAGCTCATCAAATACCGCTGCTTTGTCTCTGGACCTTGGCGTCAGACTCTGACAAACAGAGGCACTGGGTGGCAGCTGTTTCTAAAGCAACAACTGTAGTATAAAGAGTGAGAAAGTACCACGCATGGTCACTTCGGCTCTAAAAATCCAAGATGGCGATGGCCAAAGTGCCTAATTCGAGGATTTAAAATGGGAGTCCAAAAACCAATAGCTGATGTCATGATGGCTGCATCCCGTGTTAGAGTCTGTGGCAGGAACCAATGAGGATTAATAACAATGGCGAGCTCTATGGACAAGACTGCTATCAGCTGTTCTAAATCGATACTTCTTCTCAATATCACCTGAAATCGTAGTTTGTTTAACTTCACACCACTCTGCTCTTAAAACTCAAACCAGAATGTTGGCATGGCTACATATCAGTGTGGACTTTACAGTGATGTTAGATTGAGGCAGACATGTTGGTCTCTAATGATTGGTTAGGAAAATGAAATCACCCTTGCCCATGGAAATCAGCTAAAGTGGACGTAATGTCAGACTGAAGGTGGAATGGAAGATGAATATAAATAGTCCAGTATAAAACCCCCATTACACCTTCAGTTATTGGACCAATAAACTTATAAATTGTAAACTGTTTATTCGTAAATGTTTGACCTGCCAGACCAGCTGTTTCCCTGTTTATAGTCTTCATGCTAAGCTAGGCTAATTGGCTGATGGCTCCAGAGACATACACAGGCCACCCTACAGACATGACAGTAGTATCTATCTTCTGGTCTAACTCTCAACAAGAATGTAAATAAGCTTATTTCCAAAAATGTCAAGCTATTCTTTTGTTACATCGTTGTGTCCCTGGTTAATATATTTTTCAAAGATTATCTTCTTTATAACAATACGTCTTATTTTTCTAGGTTTTCCAAAATTTTGGTCAGGAATATGTTTTTCTTCCCAAGTTCATACAGAGAAACCTAGTGAATATTACAAGGCTGATGTAATTATAGAGAAGCTTTAGTGTTAATCTACCATTCTTTCATTAATATCATCATTATCATTGTTAGTTTTTATCCATCTGAGACCTGAACTCTAATTTCTCCTCGCTATTTGGGATCAGTAGGACCCAATAAGTATAAAAAACTAAACATTGTCAATAATAAAGTCCCAATGTCCTCAAACAAGACAACAATAAAGTCCCAATGTCTTTTACAGCATTTTAACGAGTCCATCATAGTTTACATTGTCTTAGCTTGTTACTGTTGCTAAATTTGGTTCAATTTGTTGCCGTGTCAAACTACAGGCATTATTCATCATCAATTAACAAGTTTCAACTATAAAATGTGATCAGACCACTTTTGTGTCAGGGTTGGCTGCAGACTGACTTGGCAGAAAGGGCTGCCATCTTGTTTTTGCATGGATTCATGTGTTGTGGTTTCACTACCACTAGATGGCGCAAAAAAAGCGTCCACAAATGAGGACACCAGGGGTCCGTTTCACAAAGCAGGTTTATTGAAAACTCAGAGTATGAAAACACGGCATGTCCTTTTGATAACAATCCCGTGGATGAAGGTGCAGCATTACTGCGCAGAGAATTAAATATTCTTCGGGAGATGGTTATCAGACCGCGCATAGATGTTCTAGCATTTCCACACAGTTATCTTTTTGAGCTGTACCGTTTCACGTCACAGTCCATCATCTACATACACAACCTAATCCGTGTTTACATTTGCAACATTACCAATCGTAGTCATGCTCTCAGCATTATGTTAGGGATAAAACAACTGCACAGTCAAACGGCCACTTAATATTAACTTTACAATGTAAAACGTGATTAAAATGAGGTACCCCCATGAGATTATGCCGAGGTCTTACCTGTTTGAACAATGTTTTTATATTTCACCCTAAACTGCTGCCAAGTGTGCTTCTCCCCCGCAGGATTGCACCTAAATGAAATAAATGAATAAGCCACCATTCAAGCAGTTTTCCCCTGTGATATTATTGTGATTGCAAAGGACTACATTTAAACTTATGCACTTCTTTTTGAAAACGTGTGCAAACTCGCAGTATGAGCGCATTAAGATTTCTAATTCTAGTGGGGTGAAAAACGCAGCCCTCCTCTTCCCCGTTGCCATGGTGACTCATCGAATCGGCGCTCCATTGATGCTGGCTTTTTATAGTTGAGGTGCACGCGCCTAACTACTCCAAGTTGATTAAACTGATTCAAACCAGCTGTTCTGGAACCGGAAACTCAGAGTTTCCTATCTCAGAGTAGATCAACTCAGAGTTCAGGATTAGACTCAGAGTTTGTTGAACTTGCTTTGTGAAACGGACCCCAGGTCTAAGTTAAGTAGAAAGAAGTATAAGGTCAAGTAAATCCAAAATGTTATGTACTTATATGAGGACACAGGGTCTCAGGAGGACATGGCAGCCTCTGCAGTCTGAAGTGCAACATCAAAACAGCCTCAGCAGGACTTTTCATCACCACCCAGCCATCAGATCTTGCTGTGTAGCCTTGACTGGGTTACTTGTACTGTTCACACTTTGTTGCGTTTCACTGCTGTCTGGGTTTTTTTATCTTTACTATTTCTGATCATCTGTGCCTGACTACTTGTCATGACGTAGAGCTGGTTGGATTGGATTTCTTTATTTATTTTGTTTTTTCATGCGGGCATAGACATAAGTTATCAATGTGTGTTGTATGACCTGGAGAAACTTGGGAAAGGTCAAGTGTTGGCTGAAGGGTGATCTCACTGTTTATTCCTCCTATTTATAACCTTTGTTTTACCAGTAGACTATCCTTATCAGACAAGAGACAATTCTGGTTTTGTGTGTTTATATGAAGTATTTTTTCCGTCCCAAATCCTGCACTTCCTTTGAACATGACCTTTTCAAATACCAAACAGCAGCAACATGTTTCCCTTCACTTTAGGATTGGAATGAACGCACAAAAATGAACAAAACCTGATGCATATGAGTATGAGGTCTCCACGGACTACATTCTTGTTTGAATCGATTGATGGTATGATGATGAGCAACACAGGGCTGTAGTTAACAAAACATTTTACAAGAGACTGATGAATCACCAGTTCTTTTCAGGCTGTTTCAGCATCAGACAATTCAAGTGTCTGGTGAGTTAAATCATCTCAAGTGGGTCAAATGTTTGAATCTATTTTCAGAAGTATATTAACTCGTCTGCAGTTTCAGACTGTGTCGGTGGATTTGGCTGGATATTAAGGAGAGAGCTGTGATTTGTTGCTCCTGTATTCAACTCTGAAAAAAAAAAAATATATATGTATAAATATATATATATATATATATATATATATATTTATACATACTGATTTAGAAGTTCTTCCTTCACCCGTCTGCTCGGAGGCAGAGATAGTATCTTTGAAGAATTGTCCGCAACAGCCAGAACATAATTTACTTCACACAGCCTGCTAAAGCTGATAGCAAGCCAACATCTGTGTGTGTTTGACTGTCTCTGTATATTTCTACCTCTCCCTCTGTCCTCTCTTTCACATCTGTCTTGACAAACACATTTGTAAAGCCTGCTCATTTGTACTTGGAAATCAACACTTCCACAAGGACACAGGAAATTTCTCTCATGTACATTAATACTGAGTTATTGTTGTCTTTTGTGGGAGGATACATTTGCTAAGATCATTTTCACAAGAATATGAGATATCTGAGACCTGTTGGAAAAAAAGACGTCAAAGCATAATTTACAGATGACAGATAACACATCAGAGAAATTATGTTGCGATCATCAGGGATAGTTCAAAATTTTTGGAATATGCTTATTTGCTTTTTTACCTAAAGTGAAATGAGAATTTTTTATCAGGGTTGTTATTATAACAATAACACAGCGCTAAAGTGTGTGAAATAATTTTTGATTGCAACCAACGACAGCAGTCGACCCCTAAGCCCAGCCCCTTTATGAAGGTCCATCAAGATGTGAGAGCCAGCATGGAGACTGCACTATAACTAACTGCACTCCCTTAAGAAATAGCAATTTCTTTGAAAAAATGAAAAAGCAATTTCAGAGAGAAGTGGACAGAAGGCTCTACAATATCTGTTTAAAGGATTTATCCAGGATGTCTAACCAACTCAGCAGCAAACACAGGTTGAAAAGATTCAAATAGTTAAGGGTTAACCACTGCATTTCTAGCGATCGAGACAAGAGACAATGAATTTAAAGGGAAACGTTGCTGATATTCAACCAGCTCTGCGTCATCACAGTGTGTGTAAATGAACGGTGTTTGGCTTCCTCTCAGTGCCATCAGCCGCTGGACCTCCACTATCGGACCACTGCCGGGCGGACAGGTGGAGATCTCCGGGGGAAGCCTGACAACATTCACTTGCACACACTGTAATGACACACAGCTGGTTGAATTTTTGCGACATTTCCCTGCTTCCTTTCATTGGTTCCTGTAGAGAAGGGTTGGGCTTTATTCAGTGTATTAATCATTAAAAAGCTAGTAGCATGTGTAAACAGTCAGCAGTATCAGTAACTAAATAGCAATCAAGGTAACCCTTCACTTTTCAGGGTTTGATTTTGGTTTTGGAATTGGGAGAAAAGTATATCTCCTTCCAACCTCTCCAGGTAACGAGTATCATTAACACATTGCTGGCCATTGCTATGCTATGATTGGCCAGTCTGCATTGGAAGGGCGGGACTTAGCATAGGGTCAGTTTTTGAAGGCAGTTTTTGAATTGCCACTGCCTTATTAAATGAAGACCAGAGGGCAAAAGCAGAGGAGTTCGGACAGTGGACCAAGGCACTTACAGGAGACTGCTGGACTTCACTCCAAATGCTACCTTGGGGAGACAGCAGATTATTTTGACCAGCAGTGGGAACTTGGGTTGCTTGATCAAAATGTTGACTGTGCCACAAGGGGAACAAACACTCTAGATGGCTGCTATATGCCATTTAAAAACCGCTAAAGACCCTCATTTGGGAAGAGCAACCATGCTGCCAGATTTAGTCTCAGTCTTTAGATAAAAAATCTTATTAGCTTTAGTCACATTTTAGTCATTTTTATCCTTCATAGTTTTTAGTTCAGTTTTAGTTGAAAAAAAGTCTTAAGATTTTAGTCAACTTTTTGACTTTTTTTTTGGTCAAAATGTTTTTTCCCTTAACACTAATCCACATTTTTCACTGTAATTTTCCTTAACAATATTATCACTGGATTAGAGCTTAGATCGGGCCCAAAATATCCAGCCCGACCCCACCCAAGCCCGCGCATGTTCTGTCCGAGCCCGTCCTGTCCCTTTAACTGTAATTACGAGCCCGAGCCCACCCGATTTAACCCGACTTTTTTTAAGGATACGAACATGGACGTTGAAGGCTGACTCTTGTCTTTCTTTCCATGGCAAGCGTTGAGGTCCCCGTCTTTTTGCTGTCACAAAATGACAGCAAAATTGCTGACACAATGAATGCATTGATGACATTAATGACCTCACTGAGTTTGCAGTAAACTGAATTTGTAAACACAACACAAGCAACTGAACCCAAAATTAGAGTTAAATCATTTCACATCTAGAGACCGTGCTTTACCAGAACCTTCTGGGGAGTCATAAACACACACACTGCAGTCTACACATTCGGTTTTAAGTCTGGAAACATGAACAATTATTAAGCAGCAGCCTACAATGTTTTTTCCTTATATATTTCAGTTTGTGCAATTGTGTCTGTTGTAGCTAATTAGAGGTTGTCTGAATAGCCTACAGGTTTGCATTATTAAGTGAGACTGCAGCTGGTGGTACCACTCTCTCAGCCTCTTTATCTCTTGGACGTAGTCCCATCTCCATTGACTAAGACTTAGTCCTAAGTGCTCCCTTTTATAAAATATTAGTATGGTGGCTGGTGTTTACTCAAACATCTTCAGAGACAGAGTCCAGTGGACTCCAGTTCACCACCTGTGTTTGCAGGGAGTGTCTCTATCATTTGCGGGCTGTGAATTTGAGACCAACATTGACCAAAGAAAACATTATTCAGAGGTTGAAGGTCATAACAGCTGCTCTTAGTTCACTCCCAGCCATTAATTATCAGTGTCAGTGAGAAGTAATGCCTGAGAGCTTAAGAGGTCAATATCAACTTTGGGTTCTGACTCAATATGTTTACAGGGAGTTGCTTTCTCTTCTTCATTTTTACATTAAATTCCAGTTTTCTGTCAGTCCCTTGAAATGGCCATGATGCATCTGTTGTCAACCTGTATCTGTGTGTGAGCAGTCCATGACCTCTGGTCATCCTCACTCTCTGTGCCTCTTATCTATGACTCATCAAACCGAGGGAGTGCTTCAACGGAAATGCGCTCTTAGAGCCAACTTTAATATGCAAAATGTCCAACCGTCGCCAAAAGTTGTTGCTGATTCAGTTTTGTAATACCGGTAGCTCATCTTTCTTTATAATCTTGCCTCCCTCTTGATACCCCGTTTTTGGACCGTTTATAAAATTTTCCTTCGTTTCCACTGAGAATAAAAACATAAAACAACGTGAGCGTTTTCTCGTCTGTTGATGTTGTAACCCGCTGTATTCTTCTGTTGCAATATCTTCATGATATCCAAATGCTCATTTTGTAATGGTACGATAGGGGTTTGTGGTAGTGACATTGGGTGTGTCTTTGAGAGAAGCATGACGAAGGGAGAATCTTGAGGAAACCAAAAAAGCAAAGCATTAAACCGAGAGGAACTTCTATCCGTTCCTCATACTACCCCTTTGTGTCTCTCTCAGCCATTTTTTATAATTCAGTATGTTTACCAGCATACTTGTTAAAATACAGCACTTATTTTAAGGAAGGTTGGTCTAAAAATAATAATATAGAAATAGTAATCTCTTTGTTGGAATATTGTTAGCCAGCTGTATCTAGAATAATAGCTCATCCTTCCTCCTTCATATCAGTAAATAGTTCAGATGGGAGGATCCAGGATGGACACACACACACAAACACACACAGCTCTTGTTTTTAAGAAGAGTAGGGAGGAACCATCGGGGCCCCTCTGATCTAGATGCAACCTGCTGAAACACAAGAGGGCTTCACACATAAAGATATTGTATTCAGTAGCACAAAGTACACAAATGGGCACACACACACATAAAGGGTACATGTTTGCACACAAAAACCCAAGCTTATACCAGTGCATCAAAATTGGTCGATCACCATTTAATGCATGTTTTAGTGTTTAGTTTGCAGTGGACTTTAACTGTTAACAAGTATGAAAAAATGTACATAAAAAACTTCCAGTATACCACGTAATTTTAATGGAAAGACTATAACTATAATGCAGGCTATTTCCAGAAATTCATTAAAAGACATACAGTGTTTCAAAGCTGCACTGAAACATGTTTTTTCATGTACAGTGTTTGTGAAACTTGTACGACAGAGGGACTTTAAAGCATCTTATATTTAAGAAATATTTATGTTTTGGTCTGTAGACTAGAGTGAGAGAGAAACGAAAAAGACAGACAAGGAGAGTCCTTAAAGACACTCCACCCCAACATGAGCCCGCTGCGTATGGAAAAACAAAATATTTCCCGGGTCACTGGGATCTCTGTGTTTCTACAGAGAGCACTGGGGGTAAGGTAGTGGAGTTTTCATTTGAAGATAATTTGTTGTTCATTCAGCAGGAATGTGTTCCATTGGCCGTGGGGGCCATCAATCTTTAAACCAGATTGGTCGACTGGTGAGATGCCTTAGTGCTCCTCTGGGACAGAATGCAGCCATGTTAATACGAAGAGTGGAAAGGTTTTGTGATTGTCTTTCTTTATGTATGTATCTGCGTTTATGGGTTCCTGAGGAAGAAACAAGAAAAGATAGAAAAAAGAAGAGGGGAAGGGGAGCAGCAGACTGACTTCTACGTGTCCCTGTGGCTGTCCGTCTTGGCGCTGCTGGCTTATTTCTCAGCCTGAGTCCTATCAGAGATCACAAGGCTTATCATGATGGATCAGTGTACATTTATCAGCAAAACACAGGACAGAAGACACAAACACGTCTTTGTGTTCAACAGTCATCCCCACTGAAGCTGAGAGGAGATTGTGAAGATGTTATCTGCAGCACCAAATGTACCAGGTGTGCTTTAAACGGGATTGACCAGCCTTTGTCCTTGGATTGTAAAGGGTACACAAAATACATACAGTGGCATCTTCGGTTTTGGATTTGGTTGATCACTTATTTTTTCAACAAATTTCTGAATAATTCTCATCATATTCAGGCTGATAGTTAATGGTGATATAAAAACGTGGGTCCATTCCCAGGGCATAAGGAAGCATACCAATTTTAACTTACACCTGTGGTTTGTGCTTGCCATGAAAGAAGAAAGAAAGTAAGACCTGTGGCAAACAAAAGTTTGGGATAGCCGACTTACATGCTTTATTTTGCAAGATAATCTTCAAAAATGAGTGCCTCTTTTACCATTTTTGAAGCGTAAATGCAATAGCCAGAAGTAAAAACTTCAGGGCTGTAAAGCCAAAGAATGGCGTGATGACACTCTGTTGTCTCATTTAGCCACTTGTTAGCAACTGCCTTTTTTAAAGACACATAAAAGCTTAATTTTTCACAAATGGGGTATTTACTGGCATATGTCATCAAACAAATCTAGGAAAATGGCCTTATTTCAGACATCTAACCAAAAACCCCTTGAAAAAAACGCACTGATTTCGAGACGAGGGAACCGGAAAAATAAATTGCTCTTAAAGACTAAGCTGCTAGCTAGGTAGTTATGTTTTTCTAATTCGATACTCTCGGTGTGAGAACAAATCGACATGGCTGCTGAAACAAACAGTAAAAATGTCTGCTTTTTAAAGACTAGATGCTTTTGAAGACAGTTTAACAGTGTAGGTAATGTTTTTGAACTTATGACAGAGCCAGGCTAGCAGTAACCGCCTTGTTTGCAGCCTTTGTGCTAAGCTAGGGTAATTATTGCCTGACTCCAACACTTACAGCAGTATTATTTGATAGTGGACGTAGCTACCATGATATCACCTGTTGGTTTGTGCACCACCATTTTAATTTGCATTGAGTTCAACATTTCGGCAGATGTTATCTTGGTGGGGTTTTTTGGAGCCAGAAGTGAGTATTTGGATGATAGGTTGGCGCTGAGCAGCCAAGGGTGAATATGACTGAGAACAGATGACGCTATTGGCAGACAGCCCGTCACACAATCGGCCCCTGCCCTTAAATATATGTAACATTAAGCCTTAATAAAATGCAAACAGGTGACTTATAACAAAATTCATCTATACAGTTGTCATGAAAGGGGGAATTAGCTAAAGAGACCAAAACAGTTTTTTTGTACCAGGCCATAAACATGTTTATTTCTTCTGTAACGTTGGGCATTTCAACATGGGGGGGGGGGGTGTCTTCGCTTGATCACCTTATCACCTTATAGCTGTTGTAGCAAACTTGTCAGCAAATGGTTGCTTAGTTACACACTCCGCATTTAGTTTTTTATCTCTGTTTTTCTCTCCACCTACAGCTGCGATGTGCCGATGATTCTTGTATACTGTGAGTGATAGTCAGCTGACAAAAGACAAGCTTTGTTATTCAGACTGAAGGAATTTTATCAATTTAGTCATGCTAGTCAGCACAAAAGCTACATGTGCACATTACATCTATTTGTATATTTTATAGAGTAAATTGTGCAGAGAGAATAGTGTGTCAGTCATACAAGCTCACACTTCATTAAAACAACATCCATTTTATTCCCTACATGTCAGCCACTGTCTGGCTCTGAAGGAAACAACATAAGTCATGTACGCAACTAAAACAGCAAGCAGGCTCTGTGTGTGTGTGTGTGTGTGTGTGTGTGTGTGTGTGTGTGTGTGTGTGTGTGTGTGTGTGTGTGTGTGTGTGTGTGTGTGTGCGTGCGCGTGTGTATTTTATGCATATGTGCACGTACTCTTATTTCCAGGACCCTTGTTGATGGCTGAACAAAGTAGTCTGACACACTGATTCTTCTCCTCATGACAAGCACTTTTAACACCGCGCTCCTCCTGCCTCCCTCATCCTCTCCTCCTTACCCCCGCTCTCTCTCTGTTCCTTGCGGAGTTGAAGAGTTGAATCATGGGTCAGCAGTTCTTTGCGCAGAGAGAGACAGACTAGATTTCCAGATGGTGAAGTCACCATCTATCTCTGCTAGATACACCCAAACTCACTCGCAGCATGCGTGCACACACACACACACACACACACACACACACACACACACACACACACACACAGAGCAACATTTACATAGAGTAAATGCCTGTAATTGCACAAACAATAGACAACACACTGCTGCCATCTAACTGTACCTGAGCTGCTTCCTCTGACGTACGGAGCCAGTGTATAAAACAAATTGAGACATGTCAGTGCTGTAATTGGTTCCAGGGGAAGAGCATGATGGGAAGAAAAGCGCTGAGTGGACACTTCCGTTAAAAGGGGGAAAACCCACTTTAACTGTGATACTTTAAAGCAGTCTGTGTATGTGTGTGTGTTTGTGTATACCAGTGGCAGTTTGCCAGCGTCTTTGGCCTGCTGAACATCCATTTGTCTTGAATAGGAAGCACACAGGCGCAGGAAAATACAAATGTGTCCCGAAATCAAGACATCATGTTCAAGACGGAGGACTCGTTTGAGAGAGTTTCGGTTAATAATGCAGAGGACTACATGTTTGACAATGACACATCTGTCCCAGTGGCTCAGTCAATTTCTTTTTCATTGTGTTCGTTTTCCAAATGTGATAGAAATCATTTTGGGCTCTGCAGATGGTTGTTTAAAACAACTTCCCTGCAAAGTGAAGGTTACTGAGAATGGTGTCTGGTATTATCTGTGCTGGACTGTATCCGTGTTTGTTGGTTGCCATGGCCACAAGACAGCTGGCAGAACCAGGAGCATCATTTAGAGAAAGATAAGTTTAAATAGGCCTACAGTTTCCAATCAGAAGCAGTGGCAGTGCTCAAGGACAACACACACACGCACACGCACAAAGTATGTATGAGAGGAAGATACTGAAACAGGAACTGAGAGAAGGCAAAGGTCAGAAAACACACAAAACAATAATGTGTTTCTTTTCAGTTTGGCTACAAACTTTCCCAGTCCATACAGACTTCTCTAAAGCAACAACATGCTATGTTCTCATCAGACGGAGCACTTCTTAAACCTAAGGGTTAGCCAGCTGTTTATTAATAGGTTTGGACATTGCTAGCTTGTTGACAAGCTAATGCTACCCAGTGAAAGAGACATTAGGTGCGTTTCCATCCATCTGTTTTAGTGTGCAAATTTGCGGATAAATAAACCTGAGTGGAGGCGGCAAATAATTCACATCTCTAAATTTTGCCAACACGTTTTAGGGGAGGTGGAAAAGTATGTGTATTCATAAAAGGTAAATGCAACTAAGTGCAATGGAAACTGAACGAAAAAATAATAACGTATTATCATGACTTACCATCACTGCATACCACAACCTCTCTGCGTCTTCTCCAAATGGCTGTTACTGGAACTCTTCTAAAAGAATATAACTGTAATATTAGTTATTAAAAACTCTTTATTTCTGTTGTGCTCTCCATTATCATACATCCATTATTTTCCTACATCCCAGATTGACTGGTGCTTTTTTCATTTTGTCACCTTGTTGTAGTTGCACCTGACTGGAGAAGAAGCGCCATCCACTGAACCAACTCCCAGTATTTGCATAACAATTGTGGATGGAAAAATCACATAAATTCGCATTTCCCTCTGCTGATTTTCTGAAAATTGAGTTAAAATTTGCACGACATTTAGCCCATTTCCCTCCCAGTATCCAAAGTAAGAACAGGATGGACGATTACTCAGTGCATCATGTATGTTAACCATCAACTTTCAGTGGCAGCGCAGGGAGACGTGAGCCCTGTATTTACTGGTGACACAGAAAGCATGGGTGTGGAGGTCAAAGTTCACGTTCCATCATAGTCCATCGGTTCATTATCTTCAGTGTAACCATGATTATTCCCTAACCTTAACCAGGCCATGGTTGACACGAGTAGATAATGTTGAAATGAATTATCTCTTTAAATGTTTGCGGTCAATGTCCTTTCTAGCATGAAAGTCAAACTCTTTGGTCTGACATGCATTAAATTTGCAGTTCAACTATTGGCCACTAGGTGATGATGTCAGCAGTACTCAGTCAAATTTTAACTGAATGTCCAGAAGTTCGGCACAAAATGCAAATTAAAGCATGTTTTCATCCACAATATAAATATTAGGAGGTTGATGCATCGAGATAAACAGTTGATGTAGTCCGTCAAAACCTGGTCTCACTCCGGAGTCCTCCAGCACTTGGATAGTGACTTGTGGCGTCAGGAACCATCCTTTAAGGCATCCTTTAACGTCGGCATGATCCGTGACCGGTTGCCTTTACAGTTTAATGGCACCCTGCAGCGTTAGGGGGAAACTCGGCGGGACAAGGATGAATGTTAATGCAGCAAAAGTCTGAGTGGAGCAGGCAGGAGGGGGGGTGGATGGATCCAACAAACACAGGCTTTAACCTGAGAGAGCGGTGTTCGCTTAGATTCTAAAGCCAAACCCTGTTCCATGTGTGTTTGTTGTTGAAGGAAAAAAAACGTCAATTTGCAGTGTTGTACCAACGTAGTGCATTTATTTTGAAAGAGACTGTATGTAAACGTTAAATTTCCTGTGAAAACGGAAGTGTATTTTGAAAGGAGACAATGCATGTAACAGGCAGAACTTGACACGGTGTCCCAGAACATCAGCAAATAAATTGAAATGATAAATATGGCGCTATGTCTTCAGTCAGGTGCCAGTAAACCTGAACAGAGGAAAAAGACAGTGACATGATGTAATTAAAGCAGCACTAATCAAACCCCAAACGGATAAGATTAATGGGGAAAACATGATGTAAATATGACATTTATGTTTGTTTCAGGTATTAATTAAAGGAGGGTTACAGTCTCCTTATCACTTTATTTTCATCTGATTCCATTTTTCCTTTCTCCAGTGGACCAAGGTTTGGTGAACATTACATTCATCATACCTTTTTCACTGAAAGTCTGTTTCAGTCTGTTTGTTACAGGTAGTTTTTAGCGTTGCAGTAACACACCTCAGCTAAACATAACAGCTTTTTGCAATATTTCAACGGTTTTTTTAAAAATTCAAATAGTAATATGATTTTTAGGTGCACATTTGCCTTAAATGGGTGGATGTAAATGCACTTGAAGTCTCTCTTTGCACCACTTTTAAAGTTGGTGCATTTTTCCACAAGCGTTTTGGGCCTCAAAGCTAATTCACTTCTGATGTTTGTCTTGTTTATTTTAAAAATGGTTGATTTGAAAAATAAAGCTCAAAGTAAAGTATGTTTGTGGCCTTGATTGACAGGTATCTCAGCCTATCACAGACAGCTGTGGCCGCTGCCAGTTGCTCCAGCTCGGCTCCACTCAGGCAACTCCTCCATTGCCCCCATTTGGATATTTTGACTGGAACTAAAAATGTCCCTGGACGTCAGAAATATTACCTCACTGTTAGCCTATCTGAGGAGCTGACTTTTCTCATGTTAACTACAGACTGCTGTGTCACAGTAACCTTCATTTAGAAACAAATGGACTGTCAATTATACACAAAACATTTCAAAATGTACACACAGCACAGCAATCCATCAGACAGGCTGGGTCTCTGTAAGGTCTTGTTTGTCTGGACATTATTTATCAGGGACATTACATGTTAATTTATATCAACGTGGTGTGAATGAAACAGGTTAAGCCAAAGAGCTCATTGTCATCTGACGTCTCTGAGCAGACTGATGTTGTAGCATCACTCATAACTCTTGTTTAATGAAGACTGTGGTGAGTCATTTAACCTGTGTGATGTGGGAAAACATCTGGTGGCATTCGCAGCTTGAAACAGCCAATGATATTTTACTAAACTAAATTTAAAATTAATTTTTAGTTACTTTCATACAGAAGAAAAAGCTCACACAGACATTCTGAATTTTGTTTATATGAAGAGAAAACCATTTGGAGAGTGTCGGAAGTGTTGCAGTGTGAAGATGCTTCATCATGGTTGTCCTCCTCTCTCATATTCTCCTCCTCTGTGTCTTTAGGCCATCTTAAGTTATGTCTGCAGGGTCGTGAACAAGGTCTCCAGCTTGTTTCTTGTGGGTCAGCCCTCACTGTAACATGATGGAGGTGGTCCTGCAAGAAATGCTGAAGGAGGACAGCAGGAGTGCCTCAGACAAAACAAAGAAGAAGAGTTGCTGTCTTTAATGATGGAAAGTGACAGGTTAAATCAGCTTAAGAAACAAAATTATATTATTATTATATATGTATTTAGTAATTAAATAATGATCAGTCATTCTTATTATTTATAGAATTACCAAATTAGTTTGTCAGCCACATCATTTGATCATTAGTGGTGCAAGTTACTTATTTTAATTATAGATCTATTTTTTTTTTTTTTTTAATTTAAAAAAAGCATTTTAATTTTTGGTATCAGTGGCTGTTATTTTTAAGGTGAACTGAAGGTTAATTTTTTGCATTTAATTCAGCGCGTCAACACTGGTGGTAAAATATGATATTTGCATTAAATGAGTCGTTATCCACCTTTTAACCAGGCAGCCGCTCCGAGCAACACACACACACACACACAACGAGAGAGAGAGAGAAAACAGACTTTTCAACGGGATTTTTTGGACATCTATCATCGTAAGTAATAATGAATAATGACCAGAGAGCGCACGGAATTAAAGGGAAAATTGGTTTGTAGTTGTAATAGCCTAATAATAATGATGATGATAATAATAATTATTAGAATAATAGATAATTTAGTATATAATAATTTATAGTATTAATATATGTAAATAAATGTTCTCTCAATAAAAAGAATATATGTTTATTTAATTTACAAATAATGCCGCTTCACCGCTTCCTTTAAAATATGCCCGAGGTTTTTACAGGCCCTAATAAATCACTTTTTGTAAACGAATAATAAAGGCAAATCACCAATACCAAATTTTAATCAGAAAAATTAAAAATGTAACTAAATGAATAAAAAAGGAAAAAAAATAAGCGCAGGCCTCAAAGCCTAAATCCGCAAGATTTATCGTCACGCGGGCCGCTCACCTGCGCCCGACAATTACTCTGACAATAGTTTGAATCTGAGACCGTTAGCCTTCCTAACCATCAAATAATACAGTTAAAATAAAATAGCAATTAAACAGTCAAATTCGGCGGACAAGTTTGAGCCTGAGCACACTGCAGTTATTTTCCAGAGGGAAGCTGATGGATTTAATTTCATTGTCCTTCCCTTCACCAGTATTCCTGCGCGGGGCCTCGTGCTCACATCTGTCTCCGTGCAGGTGAATTTTAGGGTTTATTCTTACCGGATGGTTTCGAGACTGTCGGATTTTTTCGATTGCGAATGTCTTAAATTTGCTGATGTGATCGTTCTTCATTTAAAACGACGAGTCTGTGGGAGATTTATAGCTCTCTAACCTTTGGAAACAACAGAGCAGGTCATGTTTTTTTTCCAACAAGCTGGGAGAAATTTAATGATGATTTTTTCCATATTGCCCAAAATATAAAAATTATTAAGGATTTTTGTTTCAGTCACTGAGCTGAGGTCAACTGGGATTTATTTTCCTACTATTTTGTGTGTGTGTCTGTGTGTTGGTGTGTGTTTGTGTGTGCACTGTTCTGCATACAGTAAATGAATGAAGTCAGAGGGCTCCTGTCCCTCATCACCTTCTGACTCCACCTCCTACCCTCCTCAGACACACACACACACACACACCACATACACACAGAAACACACAGGCTGGGAGTGTGGAGGGAAAAGAGGGCTACTCCTCCTCACTCCTCCACTCCTCTTTCTCCATTCACTGAGAAAGCTCTGAGCAGAAGCCTCTCTCCTCCTTGAATGGACTCCATCTCTCTGAGCCAAACACTCTTTTGCTGTGGGGGGACACAGTGAAGATCACAGCTGATCGCCGTGTTTCATTTGTTTTTATTTTTTCTCCTCATGCTGCTGCTGCTGCCAAGAAAAGTTGACTGCTGCAACTTTGCTCTGTCGCCATGAGCTTTTGTCGGACTTAAGGAGTTTCCAGATCAGCCGTGTGGTGTCGTAAACAGCTGATGGGCAAGAGCCGAAGCAGAGAAGACTTGAAAGAGAAGAAGCTGTGAGAGAAGGACTCCATAGAGTCTCAGATATTTAGAAGGTGGTGGCTGATTTGGGTTTGGGTCAGCCTGACACACAGACAGGGAGGCAGACAGGTAGACAGATCAAATTTAAAAATAGCCTGCCTTTGTCCTAGTGTATTCCCCTGGACCACAATGGGTTCAGACGTACGTGACCTGAACTCCCTGCTGCCCCCGCTCCCGGCGGGCCCCAGCCCTGGATGCCCGGCCCTGCCCGTCAGCACGGCCCCTCAGTGGGCTCCCGTCCTGGACTTCCACACCGCCGCCTCTCCATACTCCTCCCTGACAGCCCCCCACACCTCCCTGGGGCCCCACTCCTTCATCAAGCAGGAGCCCAGCTGGGGGGCCACCGGCGACCCCCACCACCACGACACAGACCCTCACTGCGGCCTCAGCGCCTTCACCGTCCACTTCTCTGGGCAGTTTACAGGGACCGGGGCCTGCAGGTACGGGGCATTCGGGGCACCCCCACCTCCGCCAGCACCTCCGAGTCAGCCGCCGTCTGTGACCGCCCCACACCACCACCAGCCCACCAGCAGGATGTTCAGCAACCCAACGTACTTGACCAACTGCATGGACACACAGCAGGCAGCCCGCAACCAGACAGGTAGGGCTGTATGTGTGTGTGTGTGTGTGTGTGTGTGTGTGTGTGTGTGCGCGTGCATTAATCTGTCAGTCACAAAGTGTAATCACTTATTTTATGAGTCACTTTTCTTTCCAGAAGTTTTAAAGGAAGCTGATGAAATGTGAAATGAAATGAAAAGTTTTGTCTCATCTGCACAGTTTCCTCCTGCTGCTCTCACACACATGTGTTGACAATAACTTTTCCACAACAGGCAAATTAAATTAAATGTGAACGCAGGATTAGTCATAATTAAATGTAACTCTATCAGTAAGTGCTGAGATGCAGTGGATTCACGTTACCCATCTTTTCATTTGCAGAAGTTGACTCACATCAGTCGTATCATACCTGCTATGAAACATTATCTGACATCTTTAAACTGGTAGACGTTCATCCTAATTTCTCACTACATTACTGAGTCTGTGATAAACAAGGACATAACCGTTAAAACCTCATAAAAGTTGTTGAGAAATCCCATTAAACAGCAGAGGGACTGTTGTCCGGTTGTAGGGAGGTGATCCAGTTTAAACACTCACAGAAAACACATGGTCCTTGTTTGTGTCCTAGACAGAAGTTTAAATCCAAGCATCACTCACAAAGAAATCACTTAAGTGTTCAGGTATTAATGTTTCAGCCTAAGATGGGTGCTGCGTGTGAAAATGGCTCGCCATAGAGCCAGATCACAACTGACCCACTTTGTTTAAGAGTCACTGTGATGCTATTCGGGTTCATTACTCCACTTTTTCCTTGAAGTTCTTTTCAGGAATTAACATTTGGCGCGTGACACATTCATGATCATCATTCACTCTTTGTCATTCATACAGTATATTTACCTTTGAAATTCATGCTTTGGACTTAAATATTCAAACAAGAGTTTTGTGCACACCCACATAGATCTTTATTTGAAACTCTTCTTCAATGATGGAGGAGAAAAGGTGATTCTGAACACACAGCAAGTCAAATATTTTCAAGAGACATTGTTGAAGTTGCAATACGCCTAACAATCAGCCCCTACTAAGGCTTCTAACTACCCTTAAAATAACGTTAGTGTCACTGAGCAACAGTATCTAAAAATGTGTCTGCCCATGGAATCCAAAGTTTCCCTAATGATTCTTCTCTTCTTTAATTATATTTACCGTGAGTGATTAAAAAAAATACTTTGAATATATAAATAAAATGCTGAGGTGATGTATGACACATAAGGAAATGATCTGTATTTTTTTTCCAGTTGTATTTAAAAGGGAAAAATATACGGCCGCCGAGGCTTCGCAGAGATAATCCTAATTTGTCATTTTGGCTTTTAGACTCAGGTATTTCTCACACTTTACAGTTTTCCACATTTTTATACCACAGTCGTATTTTAAGTCTAAAAATCCTTAATCCATATTTTGAAAAATATCTGCTGAAAAAATTTGTTTCCGTAAAAAAAAACAAAATAAAAACACTCTCATAGTATAGTTTTTATTTCTTAACTCCTACTGAGCAGATGAAATTGTTTCAGACAAGTAGACACAAACTTTGTGTTGGACTGAAAATGACACTCTTTTATGAAATTAAATCAGATTAAATATTTTGCATTTATTTCTGTTCTTTTTTGTTGATTTAAATAATTGAGTTCAGTTGAATTTAACTCTTTGCTTTGTTTAATTCATTATAAACGTCTGCAGCAGCACATAATACACTTAAGTCTTTGGATTTCACTTTTGTATTTAAAAAGTATTTTTAGGCTACGGAGTCAAAGGAAACATGGTACGAAAATGTGCCATAGGTCAATAATAGGCTTCAGGTAACATATTCTAACATATGATGCATACTTAATGTTAAGATCTTAACCTGCTGGGTTTTTCCTTCGGATCTCACCTAATCCTTACCGTGCAGGATAATGAATCTGTTGGTGGTTTCCCAGCAGATTAATTAGTAATAACATGCTTATCAAGCAGATAATTTAGGAATAACATTATAATCAAAGAGCTGAGCCGACCCCTAACCTGTTTTATCTGCTCCCCGCTGTGGCTGGACGAGCACAGACAAACAAACTAACTGCAGGACCCGGGTCACACAGCAGAGCTGATAGCACAGCAGGGTCACAGAGACTATCACTGAAAACGCCCCGCAGGAGGGACTCCATTTTTATATCAGAGCTGATTATTTATTCTGCGTAATATTCCTTAAACCTTTATTAGTTCACATTTCACCTTGGGCTTATTGAAGAGAGGCCTATGGGTGCAATTACAACTTGTTTTAGTCAATTTTTGGAGCAAAGAAAGTTTCTGACATTCGGTTTTATAACAGATTTCCTTTGTTTCATGAGTTAAATAGCTTTGACAGGTCTGCAGGTTTTATCAGTTAACTGTTACAGTATCAGGGTATTAAAACCTCCAACATCAGGATCGCTGTCGTTAAAAGATAAAGATTGAAATGGACCTGAAACATCGTCATCTAGTCTTTGACGCTGTCAATGACAGCTGGAGTGTACAGACAGGATATTCTTATAGGAACATCAATACCATGTCAAAATGAAAATAAGGTAATAAGAGGGAATGCTTGTCTTAAAGTCATGGATTTACACAATTGTAAATATTTAAATCTTCAGGTATTTAAAAAACATTGAAATTAAGTCTTTTTTGAGGTATTTCCAGACTTTGGGTTTTCCAGTTGAATACAAATTGACTGCATTGCTTGTCACCTCGGTGTTGGACGTCAAGGCAACTAAAGTATCGCCCTACATACACACACACACACACACACACACTGTGGAGTCAGACAGGGGTGAGTAGAAGATAAATGGAGATGTTTAATGAGTTTTCTTCCCTCTCTCCTCTCACCCAATGATCCACTGACGAAAGTGAGTGAAAGTGCTGCATTTTAATTAATGAAGCATGTATGTGAGAGTGAGAGATTGTGTGTGTGTGTGTGTGTGTGTGTGTGTGTGTGTGTGTGTGTGTGTGTGTGTGTGTGTGTGTGTGTGTGTGTGTGTGTGTGTGTGTGTGTGTGTCCATGCATGTGGGTGATTTATAGTGGTTTGTGGTGCCCTTTAGGTCAGTCTAAGCCATGAGTCAGGTCTGGTCCAGGATTTTAGGCACAAATCTAGTCTCCTCTGAACAAGTGTGTGTGTGTGTGTGTGTGTGTGTGTGTGTGTGTGTGTGTGTGTGTTCAGAAGTTGCATTACACCAGCGGCAACGACTACATATATTTATTATTTTTATGCAAAATTAGGGAACCACCGTCTGTTTTAACATAAAATGAGAAGGGGTAAAATATAGTATTTTAAAGGCTGTCAGGTAAATTATATCCTTTTATAGTTTGATTATTTTGTGTTGATGAATCTTTCAAGTTGGCTCCAAAACATTTGTGGAAACAATTCTTCACATTCAGCGTGTTCAAGCATTTTGTTTGTCCATAGTCTTAAATCATTAATAAGGATTTACTCCATAATCTGTAGCTGTCAGAGAAGAAGAGTGAAGGAATTTCTTAGGTCTAAATTGTTGCACATTCCTCAGACTGTGAAGCAGCACCGAACTTTATCATGACTCTTTCATCTGATTAAAATCTCACATTTTCTGCTCCGTTCAGCAGCACTCATTGTACTGTAAAATATATTCATATATTTTTTTCTCAGGTTTTTGTGGTAACTTGACCTTTTTTAACCGAATCGTTTATTAAAAAATTAGCAGAAAAAATGGTTCAAAGCAAATAATTACAGTGTTTAAAAATATGGGTAGCACACCATTTACAAGATTATCGATACAAATGCCATTTTATCCATCTTAAACTATATGAAGTCATACCGCCCTTCAAATTAGGGGGGAGATGAAACAAAACTCTAGCATCATGTCAATGTAGCCAATGATCTAATTAGATAATGAAGACATTAAGTATCAGCTCGAGTGATCTCCATCAGAAACCATGCATGATGGATTTTATTTACGAGTCAGCTTCCTACACTTTTGAATATTTTGTGACTGTGTGTTGTTTGTCTCTGTATTACAGGCTACAGCACGGTTGCATTCGACGGAGCCGGTAATTACGGTCACACTCCCACACACCACAGCTCCCAGTTCTCCAACCATTCCTTCAAACATGAAGACGCTTTAACTCAGCAAAGCACCATGAGTAAGTGTGTTTATGTGTTTGAGTGCCAAACTTCCTGTTTTTTGTTTTGTCTGTTTTCAAGAACAAATTTTTTGCTCCTCTACGGTAAATTTAAAATGTACACGCCGTCCTGCAACTGGGGGAACAGATAGAAAGGTTATAATGACTTCACTTTCTGCCTCTGAGTTCAGATAATAACCCTACCGAAACAAATCTTTGCATATATAGAAACACAATATCGAGCAACAATTTGGTTTCTGTTGGTTTCTGAGAACGTAAACTTTATTTTGATTTAAAGTTCACAGTTGATAGGAATGGGTACTGTTAATATTAAAAATCAAGATAATGAATTAATTTACAATGTAATCAAATATGTGATTTAAATTTAGTTTACACACACACTGTGTCATGTAACCTAAATTCCACATGAATTTGGCTGGCTGCTCTGCTAAGCCAGTTAGCTTTTGTTCTCTATCGTGATTGCATTTAACCACTGCCTCATCAGTGATGTGAAATAATACACTGAAATTTTAAGTTTTATTGCAATGATCATTTTTAAATTATGGATCAATGCTAGGGAAAATATAGCAATGATTAGCATTTAGCTTGTGATTTTCTCACCAGCTTGCCTTCTCTTAATGTAGCTCTCTTTCTTTAGCTGTCAAGTTAGTTGTTTCTGCAGTTCAGGGCAGCAGCTGATTCTTTGTAGTTACTGCAGATTTCACAGAATGTACACCTTTCTATGGCATAATCATTTTTGAAACTGTGAAAAGATGTCAGAATATCACATTCAGATCAGTTTTAACTTATGTGCTGCATTTTGCCTTAAAGAGCCATTGTGTTGCGTTTTAGGTGTCTCCTCTCTCCAACTGTCACATAACTTGTAACAAGTCTTACAAACGGCCCTGACTGCAGCAGCTTTTAAATTCTCCCTGCACTGAACAGGAAAAGACTTTGTAGCCTGGTCTCGCTCCCATGGAGTCAAAAAAACTTCAGCAACTGATACAGATGCAAGATGCACCCTTTAGCATCTGTAGGAGAGTGAGATGCACACGCTTTCAACCATCTCCAATGTAAACCTATCTGCGTCATTGTTAGATGGTCAGAGCAATGGATGTAGTATAAAAAGTGCACTAAGTCCACTTAGAATGGGTGGGTGTGGAGGTGGACGGGTCCAAAAAGCACAGGACTTAGACCCTGGAGACTGGTGTTTGTGTCCCATATGAAACTAAACAGCAATATTGAGTTAATTTGTCACATCAGTTGTTAGCCACCCATTAGTCAGTCATTAGTCATGTGATAGGTTAGTTAGTCAGTTCTTCGTGACATGAGTAAGTCAGCCTATGTGACGAACGTCAACTCTTTCCTAAGCCAGGCATCCACTAGACGAGAATCAGGCTGCTTTCAACCAGATACCTCCTGCCGAAAATCGTCAGCAAAACCCCAATTTTTTTTGTCAGTTGTGGAAAACCTTTTGCCAAATCCTCCTGTGTGGGGTATATTAACAGTGCTTTTTAAAATCCCTCATCTGCTAGGAAGTGCACCCTGGCTGCAATGATTTCAAATCACAAGTACTAAACATGTTCAGCACAAGGATCGCCAGCAGCCTTGCAGGTCTGAGAGAGTTTTAATGCAACATCACATGGGATCACCTCTAGCTCACACAGTAACATGTCCAGTCCATGTTTCCAGCAACTCCTTGACTGTATCCATATTTGTACTTTCTTTTTATTCGTTCATTTTCTGTAAAAAGTGTTGCAGATCTAGCAGCAGATCTATCCATTATGTTAAGTAACATTTGATCAGTTTTGAGAGTCTGGTTGTCTGTGAATACAACCTGGTGTGCTGTTTTGGGCAAATTGTTGCTCTCCGTGCACTATAGGAACAGAACTGTTAAATTTAGTTTTTATGATGTCATGTGTTGGGTCTTCCATACTTGCAACATAAGTCAATGTTTAAAAAATCTTTTACTGTGTGCCAGGCTTAAATCTAACTACCAACCCCCTGTATCGCGATAGAACACATTCGACTGCTCCCGATGTCACTATAATGACCTTCGCCAAAGTGTTAGAATATGACAAGCCGGGATGAGATCACATCGGACTTTGAAACATTCCAGAATAATTTGAGTGTTTACCCTTATATTTCAGTTGTCACTTTTCTTTAAACAACGACAGTGCACCAGACTCTTTTTCTATAGGAGCGTAAGTCGACCTCTGCGTATTTAAAGCCACTGTGTGAGTGCACACACAGCTGCGTCTGCATGGCAGCTCCATGGCCCTCACCTAGGGAGTGTCTTGTCCCTTATTCTGACATCTCCGCAGTGACCTCGCCTGTCGGAGGTATAAATCAGCCACATCCTGACTCACAAACTCCCTTGTCTCCCCCTCTCATCCCCTCTTTCATCCGCCCACCTTTCCCTTTAATCCCTCCTCGGCACATGTTATTGGTAAACATTTAGATGTGTTTGTTTTATGAAGTTGTAAATGGTTGTAAATTTCTGACGATTTTTACGGCAAAGATAACTGGGAGAATCGGAGCTGAGAGGGATTTTGGAATGTAGAGAAGTGTCAAGGGAGCCATTCACTACACTGCTGGGGAAGCACAGAGAGAGAAACACGGAGCGAAGGCTTTTTATTTGTAGGAAAAACTGACGAAAGATGGAGAGAAATAGGAGAGGGCAACAGAGGGCAGAGTTTAAAAAGAGACCAGATAAGAAGTAAGTTGCACAACAAGTCCTCTGAGTGAGTCATGGATGAGTTACCTTCATCTTCAGCCTTATGGGTGCATACTGAGATCCAAATGCATTCGCACATATTATAAAATATGTCTGTGTGTGTCCATGTACTGCAGCCGAGCAGCAGTATCCTGTACCTCCTCCTGTCTATGGATGCCACACACCTTCAGACACCTGTACAGGCAGCCAGGCGCTGCTGCTGAGGAACCCTTACAACAGGTAACACACACACACATTTACACACACTCTAGGTACATGCATAGCACACATGCTCTCTATGAAATCTATTTTTATAAGAAATGTTTCAGAAACCATTGTTGATTGTTCAATCAGCAGTAACTCAGTGAAAGGTGGCAGGATGCGGACATGAACAGGATGTTCACCTTCAGGACAGGTCTGTCTGCCCTGGATGTTTCCTTACTGTTTCTTTTTTTTATTCTTCTTCCTCTGAGCGCTTTTCAACTGTTTCACTCGTTTTTATGCTAACTCCATAAGAGTTAGTATAAATGAGCATGTATCTTCATGCATAGATTGGTAGATGATTTACAGATACCTATGAAGGCCTGGGTGCCACTGAGGGAGGTAAACTAACCGTATCGGGAATTCCTGAAGGAAAGTAGTTTGATTTATTGTTTGGAAAATATTTTTAAAAATCTCATAATCAAGGTGTTCTGCTTGTCATAGACAGAACTATGTGGGCCAGTTATTTTACTCCTTTCATTCAACACTGGTCTTTCCTCTGACATGATGTTTACTAATATTTTTTCCAGCACAGCCGATGGGCCAGGAAAATTTTGCCTTTTGTTTTATAGTTTTGATCTTATAAACTCCGCCAGTCGTCAACCTGGAGAGGATCAGGCCTTTGGTTGTGTGTGTGTGTGAGTGAGTGTGTTTCCATCTGTCCACAGCTAATCTCGCAAACTACCAGGCCAATCAACCTGATATTTTATGTGTGCGTTTATGACCGTATGCTCCAGGGGCAAGTTTTCCAGACTTTAGCTCAGGTAAAAACAGCAAGCCTACCTTAGTCTGTTACAGGCCACATTTTGGCCTCTGTCATGTCTCAAAATTTGACATCCATAGGAAAGTCTTGTCTCATTTTGAACCTGAGGATCTGCAGATTAATTTCATTCATTCATCTTCCTGTCCTTAATGTGAAGTGTGAAGAGGCTTTTAAATGTATTTGTCTTGCTTGGTCAGTGTTATTTGCAACATTATATTGTAGGTCTTTTTGACCACGGGCATTTTGACTTGTCATAGTAGCAAAAGCGCAGGTGTTTCTCACAGACTGTAAATAAAGATGGGCGACACATCTCCACTCGCTCCCACTGTACAAAAATGAAGCTAAAATATCTTGGATTTGGCTGCTGCCGTCTTGCGCTGGTGATGTCATTTGGAGCCAGAATCTGTGCAGCTGCGATCTCCGCTGTGTCAGGTTCCCACCCATACATCCATCCGATCAATCATGAGCAGTGCCATTGATCGTGAGCACAGAGTTTCGCTCACACAGCTGTCAGTCATGATGTCAAAGCTACTATACTGCAGCCAGCCACCAGAGGGCGATTGAGATGTTTTGGCTTCACTTTTGGGGAGCTCTCATGTCGTCCATCTTTATATATAGTCTATGGTGTTATTATTGACATTTAGGGCCAGGACACATGTCGCACCTTTCGCACCCCCTGTGAAGAGCGAGGTCGGGGGTCACAGGGTGCTACTCTGTGCCAGCTTTCAAGGGCGTGGAGGCAGTTTGCGTCTGACATTGCTCAGCGATCATGACCAGTAGTATATCATAGCCTGCTTACCATAAATCCCAAGTTCAGAGCTGAATTCCTTCCATGTGTTCCAAGTGTGTATGAGGTCCTCCATATTTATCATCATCTGCTGGCTGTAATTGGTTGTTTCTTGTCACATGACATGCGATGCACGCTGCTGCATTCCAAAAGTCTTACATTGTTTATCTCAGAGCACAGCTGTTGTGCTCTGAAAAATAAGAGCTTGGGAATCCTTGCAAGCCACCATGACGTTGC